>CM074786.1:10980897-11580897 GCA_037355745.1 Pseudo-nitzschia multiseries | reverse complement strand
ATTATTAGCATCGAGCCAAAGGCGGAAGCAAATGTTGCGAATTCCACGCGACAGCTCGAATGTGGATTCGGAGGAAACGTATGACTTTTCAATGAAAAAAGAAGAGATTGATGTCTTCAAACGTTGGAAACGTTTGGATTCTTCGAATCCTGTGTATGTGGATGATTCAGTACCATCATCAGCAATTCACACTACCAATGGCCTTTATGCAGTAGCAGCTAATGCGTTGGAACTTCGAAGTGGTGGGATGAAAGTGGGCGGTATGACGTTATTACCCCCAAATCCTCTTTTCCTTCTTTTGTCGTTTTTGTCGTTTGGGTTAGAGACCAATACGCCGTTGTTGTGGACTATTCGGAACGAAGAAAGCGGGGCCAACAAGAAGCTGAACATGTCATATGCTTGGCTGACGAATCGTGCTACCAAAGTTTTCAATAATAAATCAAGCGGAGGAAAACGAATAATTTTGAGTGAACAGCCATTGAGTAATAAGGAATCATCGCAAGATATAATCTGGGAAGAACATGATTTGAAAGACCGACTTCAACAGGCCATTATGTTTCATGAAGCTTCTTTAAGTATGGGAGAAAATCTGGTTTGTTTCCCCAACAAGATCAGCGAGCTGTGCAAGTTATTTGACGGGATTGATGGATGCAACGTATCGCCATGGGAATCGATTGCTGAAGAATCACTCACAGCTGAAAATCTGTGCAAGTGGCAAAAAGAGAAAAAAAAACATTGTAAATGAGGGTCGTAACCGAGAATATCATCAAGTTTCTCAAGAAACTAAGGTGTATATCAGTGCTTCCAAGAATTCAAGAGGAATCGATCATTCAAAAAAACAGAAAGCGCCATCGAAGAATTCAAGGAAAACAGATATTTCAACGAGTTGTGAAGGTTTGAAGAAAGGGTCGGGAGAGAAGAAGCTGGAAGAGCATGTCATTCCCCAATTTGAGAATCGAGTCATAACTTCTTCTCGCTCCTGGTTCTCTACTACTCTCGATAGTGGAGAAACTGTACCTGAGTTTCCTTCCACTAATATCCTTGCTCTGATCTTCCAACGGTTCGAAACACGGGTTGTCGCTGAAGGTACCGTGCACAACAACGCAAGCAAGTTCGAAGTAGAATTGTGTAGGGCAAACTGGCATATTGCTGAATTCAAAGGAAAAGGTGACAAAGCTCTATACAGAGCCTATTTCGTTAACGAATCCATTCCAACCATTTCTGTTATTGGAAGAGGAAAAAACAAATTACCTAAATGGATCAAGAAAAATCGCAGTCGGCCTTCTACAATTCAGGACGCCGCAGAATGTGTTCCACCGAGCTGTCAAATGTCCGACCGCAATCGAGAGCGATGGCGATGGATTACTGTTTGAATCGTTGGAGGATGCTTTAAAAATGGAGGCCGCATTTTGGCTCAGCAAACAATTCTGCTATGCTAAAAAATCGTCATTGAAACATTGGTATATGTATTCTGTTGACGAAATGATTGACAAACTTGTTTTGTTGTGTTGTAAGCGGGCAAGAGCCTCAAAATAGGTTTCTAAAATTTGTATCAGCCTCGGGGCCTGTCAAAAATTTGGCTATTATTGCTACTGGGCCTTGTTATCGGGTATTTTCTATCTACTTACATTTGAATGAGTGATTCCCACCTAAGGAAAGTGAGTAGAATCGAAAGTTAATAAAAAGTATATAGAATTAATACTTTTTTATCACGCCCAATGGACGAATACTTTTATTAAATGCCAAATTTGGAATTCGGAATCCCTAAAGAAGAAGAAACAGTAATTGTCTGGTGTTTAATGACTACCCGCGCCACCTACCCGGCCTATTTTGGCCGGCAGGCCTAATTTTAAGATTCCGTTGAAATCTATTCGGTGTCAGTTAAGTGAATAAAAACTGTCAGTTGGACACACGTTGACTGACAAATTTTATTACGAAGTGAATACATCTATATATAGAAAACACATAAGTACTTTTTATGTTTTTTTAATTAATTATATTCGTTTTCGTTAGGTGGGAATCACTCAATGAGCCTCGTGATCGGTTTGAGGAGCCTCGTGATCGGTTCCTCTCCTATGTAAACAGAGCTGTCTTTAATTGATCAGTTATATCTATATTCAATTCCATGCGTACGCCAATACTTTATATTCCCCGTATCTTTGGCGGTCAATTATCTTCTTCGAAAATAACGCTCCGATCGTCATTCTGCCATTTATTTTCCTTATCTTGTTTTCCTTTATCCCCCAAAATATTTACCGACACTCAATGTACACCTGATACTTCATGACAACAAACATTTACACTGACGACCGTTTTCATTATGTCTACTTTGTGTTTCAGAGCTTCTGTCTTTACGCCAACCTTCCCCTTTCTATCCGTTTGGTCATGTCTTCTTCAAAATGCAATGGCTCCAGTATGCGCTTCCTTATTATATTTGCCGTTCATTATTGATTACATTTACACTTTCTTCGATGCTGCCCGCTGACATACGATACCCTTGTTTTCTCCTAAACCTTCTCTGCACAGTTTGGCTGTTTGTCAACAAAAAGTGTTTACACCGTTCAGTTTCAGAATCTTTTTATATTCTCCGATACCACTCCAAAGCATCACCCTCCTTCTCACTTTTTGTCTCCGGTTCTTCCGGCAATGTCTACACCATAGTTGCTTCTAGCAAAACTATTATCTGCTCGTGTCCTGATATCCATCCAGTATGTAAACACATATTGTTTATACTCGCCCAACTAAAAATCCCTGTTTCTACAGGCCTGCAAACAATATCCCTACCACTTCTTAAACTCCGCTTAAGTTCCTATGAGTCATTCGCTTGACTGTTCACTATCAACCTTTGCCTTGTCCTTATGCGACAAGGTTGCGTACTACACTGTCAACAATCAACGCTTCATTCTCATCTGATTATCTGTAACATTTGTTACTCTGTCTCTCATCATTCTCACAAATACCATGACTTCAATACATGTCCTCAATGTAAATCAAAATGGTTACCATATGTTTCTGAGTCTGTCGGTCAATATCGCAATTTTTCTTCTGTCCTCCGTAGAAATGGATTTCTACCCACCCATTATCTACCTCAACCTCAACAAACTGTTGCCACAAATGATACACCTCAATCCTCTGCTTCCTCCTCTAACAATATTCCCGTTGCAGTATCCAGCTCCAACACGCACATTATTTCCCCCTCACCTTCCACCTCAACTTCCCATAACTACTGTCTTTCAGACATTATCTGAGAAGAACTGTATCTAATTTTTGGGTTTCATGTATCATATTAACGTCCAAGAACTGTTTCTCTACCCCCCGCGGGCTCTCGCGCGGTATTTTTAAAATTCTCGACCCTATTTTTAAAATTTCCTATCTTTTATGGTCGCGTGTCTACTAAAATACCTCGCGTGTCGCGCGCTTCTCCTTTCCAGACAATATCTCATCGATCCCTATCTGGATCATCACCTAAAACTCACTCTCGACTTGGTGGAATAAAAATAATCAATTAAATAACATTTTCAGGGTTAGGGATATCATAAAGTTGCCGTGATGAACAATATTTTGTGTCAAACTTCTTACGCACAAATGATTTTCTCTCATATTCGCAACATGCTGTTAACTGCACTTAGTAACACACTATGTACAAAATACCACAATAAATACACAGTACAAAAACCATGTACAAGTCTACAGGTAATGAACATGTGTGTGCTCCGTACACTGAAATCTCTTCAAAAAAAGAACAAGTGAAAAGACCCTGCAAACACAGCAGAAAAACCCTCAAAGACATGATTTATTTTTGATAGGAATTCCTATCATCAAAATCACCAATGTCATTAACTTCCATTTTGACCGACCCTGCAACGACCCTTCTGTTTCTCCTTCACTAGAACAGACCATGAAGGTTCACCACCATACAAATAGTACAAAAGGACACCAGCTCAAATACCTACACATTTTGGTTGGGAAGGGTATTCAAACGGCAAAGATAAATCCAAATGACAAAGATAAGAAAAATTCAGCCCATCTTTTTCCCCTTGGATAGAGGAGAGAATGGAGGCAGACATGTACAAACTCTACCAGGTTTGAGCACCAGCATGTTACTTTACTGATTTGCTGACCAGGAATGGCAATCAAAGGGCTATCCAATGGCTATTCGCTATTCTGATGGCTATTCAGATGGGAGGGCTAAGCAGAAACTCCAAATCCGTTTTTTCCACACAGAAAACACACACACACACTCCAAATAACAAGCAGATATCTCCATACTGGAGTCACCGGCGGCAATGATATTGCAGGGATCTCTTCATTATATCAAGAAGGACGAGGCCTGCAAGTTTCGTATTGATCCAGTGAGCGGATTAGAAGCAACAGACTCAACATAGCAGAGTGACAAATTTGGTTGTATTTCAAGGAAGCAACCCAAATAACGGCGACGGCAGATATCTCTATAACAACGACACCAACAGCAACGATATTGCAGGGGCCTCTTCATTACATCTATGAGAAGAGGCCTGCCAAGTTTCGTATTGATTGATTGAGAGGAATAGAAGAATCGAACCGGTGAAGCAGATTGGGAAAATTTGGTTGTATTTCAAAGAAACACCCCAAATAACAGTCACAGCAGATATTTCCATATCAACGGCACCAACAGCAACGATATTGCAGGGGTCTCTTCATTACATATATAAGAACACGCCGCCCAAGTTTTGAATCAATTGATCCAGCGGATCAGAAGAATCGAACCGGTGAAGCAGATTGGGAAAATTTGGTTGTATTTCAATTAAGCAACCCAAATAACAGTCACAGCAGATATCTCTGGACCAACGGCACCAACAGCAACGATATTGCAGGGGCCTCTTCATTACATATATAAGAACACGCCGCCCAAGTTTCGAATCAATTGATCCAGCGGATCAGAAGAATCGAACCGGTGAAGCAAATTGGGAAAATTTGGTTGTATTTCAAGGAAGCAACCCAAATAACAGTCACAGCAGATATTTCCATATCGACGGCACCGACAGCAATGATATTGCAGGGGCCTCTTCATTACATATATAAGAACACGCCGCCCAAGTTTCGAATCAATTGATCCAGCGGATCAGAAGAATCGAACCGGTGAAGCAGAGGGGCAAAATTTGGCTATGTTTCAAGGAAGCAACCCAAAGAATAACAGTCACAGCAGATATCTCTGGACCAACGGCACCAACAGCAATGATATTGCAGGGTCCTCTTCATTACATATAGAAGAACGCGCCGCCCAAGGTTCGAATTGATTGATCCAGCAGATCAGAAAAAAACGACTCAACATGGATGGGAAAGATGATGGGCAAAATGTGGCTAAAAAATGGGCCTCCAACTACTAGGGGCTACGCCGGTAAAATTGAACAAAATGGTGTGAGTATCTATTGATGTAGTAGAGTACATAATAACAACAGAATAGTATAATCTACATGGCACTTCTGATGCTCCAGGGAAAACGTTGACGCTGTTGCTGCTGTCCGCTTGCCTCTAACTCGTTGCTGTTGCTGGCGTCCGCTTGCCTCCAACTCGTTGCTGTTGCTGGCGTCCGCTTCCCTCCAACTCGTTGCTGTTGCTGGCGTCTGCTTCCCTCCAACTCGTTGCTGTTGCTGTTGCTGTTGCTGTTGCTGCCGTCCGCTTGCCTCCAACTCATTGCTGTTGCTGTGGCTGCCGTCCGCTTGCCTTTGACTCGTAATATTTTGCTCACCGTTGTCGTTGATTTGGCAGTGCCGACAATTGATTGCCTCGTTGTCGTCCCTGAAATAGTAAGAAGAAAACGGAAAATACATCATCTGTAATTTGGTTGGTACAGCATGAGCATTGTTTATTTATCTCACGTTGTTCACTTACCGTCATTCCGACAATCGACCCGATGAAATTGTAGTTGCTGCCGTAGAATACTTCTTACTCCATGTCACGAAAAACAGTATCTTGTTCCAGTTGATATAGAGGCAAGGGATGCAGGTTCATTGATTTCAAGACGTATATGTTTGGGGGCCAATTCAAACAATATCTATCCAGCAATTTCCCTCTCGTCGATTGCTTTCTATTGTCATGCAATAAGTACAAGGCTGTTATTTCGGACTAAAATATCTGAGAACGGATCGTTGTGCTCAAAGAGGGTCGGATCCCACGTTCCCGGACGGAGTGTTGATTGCAAGAACCAACACTCTACTCAAATAAGTCGAATGTAAGAAGGCAGATTATGAAGTTTTTTTTTGTTGTTGTGAGGTAGAACAGATCATGAAGTGATTGTTTTTTTTTGTTGCGAGGTAGAAAAAATGATTTTTTTTGTCCCGAGGTAGAAAAGAAAATCACTGTGTGTTTGTGTGAGAGAGATTTTTTTTTTTTTTCGCGTACGATTTTCGATCGATCGCTCGATCAATCGAAGTATCTAGTACATCATGTAGAATTCTACATGATTTTGTACTAGTGTATAATGCTACGCGTTTTTAGTACTAGATAATTTTCGGTACGGAATCCGCGTAGGTCTCTACACGAAAAGATGTTTACAACTTACTAGATAATTTTTGGTACTGTATCCGTGTAGGTTTCTACGCGAGTAGATTTCTACACGTTTTTAGTACTTCATAATTTTCGTTACTCAATCCACGTAGGTTTCTACGCGAGTACATTTCTACACTTTTTTAGTACTAGATATTTTCGGGTATTGAATTCGTTAGGGTTGGGGTTAGGGTTTAGGGTTAGAGTTAGGGCGTAGGATTCTACGCGAGATGATTAATACACGCTTGTTGTACAAGATAAATACTAGTACTGAATCAGCGTATGTTTCTACGCGAGTAGATTACAAGTCACTTGTTGTACTAGATAAAACTTATTGGGTAATAACGACAAAAGTATCTGGTCCAAGCCATGAATACATTCATCATGACTCATCAAATGCATATTGGGAACAACTTTGTCACATAGAATGCCCAAAATGTTGTGGTTTGACTCTCCAAATGGCAAACATGGGGGTATTTTTGTTGCAATTCCAGGGCACAAACTAACTTATTGGGTAATGACTCAAAACGTATCCGGACCAAACTATGAATACATTTATCATGACTCATCAAATGCATATTGGGAACAACTTTGTCACACAGAATGCCCAAAATGTTGTGATTTGACTCTCCAAATGGCAAACATGGGGTATTTTTGTTGCAATTCCAGGGCACAAACTAACTTATTGGGTAATGATTCCAAAAGTATCTGGTACAAGCCATGAATACATTCATCATGACTCATCAAATGCATATTGGGAACAACTTTGTCACACAGAATGCCCAAAATGTTGTGATTTGACTCTCCAAATGGCAAACATGAGGGTATTTTTGGTGCAATTCCAGGGCACAAACTAACTTATTGGGTAATGATTCCAAAAGTATCTGGTACAAGCCATGAATACATTCATCATGACTCATCAAATGCATATTGGGAACAACTTTGTCACACAGAATGCCCAAAATGTTGTGATTTGACTCTCCAAATGGCAAACATGGGGGTATTTTTGTTGCAATTCCTGGGCACAAACTGACTTATTGGGTAAGGACTGTAAAAGTATATGGTCAAAGCCGTGAATACATTTATCATGACTCATCAAATTCATATTGGGAACAACTTTGTCACACAGAATGCCCAAAATGTTGTGGTTTGACTCTCCAAGTGGCAAACATGGGGGTATTCTTGGTTCAATTCCAGGGCACAAACTGACTTATTGGATACTAATGACTCCAAAAGTATACGGTCCAAGCAATGAATACATTCATCATGACTCATCAAATGCATATTGGGAACAACTTTGTCACACAGAATGCTGGAAATGTTGTGGTTTGACTCTCCAAATGGCAAACATGAGCGTATTTTTCGTGCAATTATAGGGCACAAACTGAGTTAGTTGGTAATGACTACAACAATATCTGGTCCAAGCCATGAATACATTTATCATGACTCATCAAATGCCTATTGGGAACAACTTTTACAAACAGAATGCTGGAAATGTTGGGGTTTGTCTCTCCAAACGGCACAAATGAGGGTATCTTTGGTGAAATTCCAGGGCACAAACTGACTTATTTGGTAATGACTCACAAAGTATCCGGTCCTGGCCATGGATATATTTTTCATTACTCATCTGATGCATATTGGGAACAACTTTTACAAACATAATGCTGAAAATGTTGTGGTTTGTCTCTCCAAATGGCACAGAAGAGGGTATATTTGGTGCAAATCCAGGGCACAAACTGACTTATTGGGTAATGACTCCCAAACTATCTGGTCCTAGCCATGAATAATTTTTTCATGACTCGTCAAATGCATATTGGGAACAACTTTTACGAACAGAATGCTGGAAATGTTGTGGTTTGACTCTCCAAATGGCAAACATGAGGGTATTTTTGGTGCAATTCTAGGGCACAAACTGACTTATTGGGTAATGACTCCCAACATATCAGGTCAATTCAATTTATTCTTCCGGCACATTTCATCTTATCCATAATTGGAATAACACTTATAATCCAATCACCAAACATGTAGTTTAATGAGTGTCAAATAAAATTAATTCATAAGTTGTTTAATCAAAATGGAAGTGCTGTTTTTGGATTATTCTCAGACCAAAAAGTGTGCGGGCATTACTGGTTGTAGATGATACTACATGCAAAAAGGTACACCGTTGGGTACTTTGCAAAAAGTGTACGTAGGTACTGGTAGGTACTGTGCTGACCCAGGACAGTGTTGAACCACCGACTGGCTATCAGATTCTATAGATGAGTATGGAATTTAAGTACATAACCTTCGTGTAATCAAATTTTCCATTTTTAAAAAATTATTGCGCGGGAGGGGTGGCTTGCACTGGTACATGCTTTACTTATATAGAAAATAAAGGCCACACACAAGCCAGACACATGGAAGAAGTCAGGGTACACAGCATACACAACACACCCAAAACCACACACACATGAAAAACTGAAGAAACACGAAAAACTGAGCACACACACAAAACTGCACACACACAAAACCAAAAAATAACACATACTTCTTGGTCGGCACGGTATTTTTTTTTTTTTTTTAAAGCACAGAAAATGAATGTTGTGCAACAGTCGTCACGGACAACAGAACAATGGAACAACAAAGAAACACTAGTGAGTGTAACAGGGGAACAAGGGAACAACAAAATGGAACAACAACAACGGAATGCAAGTGAGTGACAACAATGACGGCAATTTGTTGGAGATTCTATTTGTTTCGGATCTTTCTTTCTTTTATTTTTATCGGACGGGGGAACAACAGAGCGAAACAACAAACGAAATGGAACAACGGAGCAACAATGAAACACAAGTAAGTGACAACAATGACAACAATTTGTTGGAGATTCTATTTGTTTCTGATTTTTCTTTCTTTTATTTTTATTGAATGGAACAACAGAGCAGAATAGCAAATGAAACGGAGCAACGAAACAACAACGGAACGCAAGTGAGTGACAACGACAACAATTTGTTGGAGATTATATTTTTTCTGATCCTTCTTTCTGTTATTTTTATTTTTCACAGCAAAAATGGAACAATGAAACAATGGAACAAAACAACAGCACAATGGAATGAAACAACAAACACGGAGCAACGGAAACGGAGCAACGAAAACGGAGCAACAAAAATGGAGCAACAAAAATGTAGCAACAAAAATGGACTAACGCAAACGGAGCAACGCAAACCGAACAACGCAAACGGAACAACGCAAACGAAACAACAAAAACGAAACAACAAAAACGGAGCAACAATGGAACATGGTCAAAACGGAATGCCAAAATGGAACAACAAAACAAAGTAGCATCAGCAGCAAGCAACGAGAGCAACAGTGTGGGCACAGTAGTAGAAACAGCGGCAAAAGCTAGAGTAATAAACCCAACTCCAACCCATGAGCGATGAATGTTGATCCGGCAATAACAGCATCGATGAATGCCCATTTATTGCTTCAATTAATGTAGAAAATAACAGTTTATACATAATACAAAACTACTACTAATTATGAACTTAATATTGAGAATATTAGAAATTATGGAGGATTCGTAATATGTTGCAATAGGAATAAATCAAGCATAATAGAATCTACATTTTAAAAAGGGAATATTGTAGTCCAGAAATAGAATTCACAATTAGGAGAGCAGAATCGAATTGTTATTTGGGAGATTAATATTTTGGAATTAATACTGACTCAAATATTTCTTTTTTATTTGTGAATAGAAGTAAGTGTTGTTGGTACGGAATAATAATTGGGTTCTGCTAGAGACTGAAATAAATTATTTTTATTTGAGAGTAGAGTAATGTGCATCACGCGCACAGAAATAGTGCTGAGTTTACATATACCCTTATACGATCGTCGCGAATTTCAGGGTGTACAGAAATATTGCCGTGTTAAAATCACGCACAAAATTTGTGCGCGAGAAGTAAATTTGAACCCCGCGAAACAGTTCTCGGACGTAGGATTTGTACAGAAAGCAATCGGAACTGAAATACTCTTGACAGTCGGTCCGTTTTTCGGTTGCTCGCACCCCCTTGTTTCTACCTTTGAAACTAGCTCGACCGGAAGTTCAATAGTATTTCCAATCGGGCTTTTTCTGAGTAGTACAGAATGTACAGAAACGAGCCGGAAAAGAAATACTTGTGACAGTTGGTTCCTGCTACGGTAGCCGTTTCGGTTGCATCCGGCGCTTTGCTAGCCATTTGCCTTCTTGCACTCCAAAGGTTTTGAAGTCTTTCAGATCCGACTTGCCGTTATTAGTAGGGATTCCACACGAGACAGTCAGAACAGACTAACTCCAGATGATCATTGGGTTCGATTGAATTACTCCTAAGTGGTATCATACCATTCATAGATACATCAATATGGATATTGAGGTAGACGATTTGGATTGATATTATTTACACGTGGAGTATCTATGTTAACGGTTTAACGGCTTCTGAGTGGCTGGGCATGCAGCGCTGTCACTGCAGCGGAGTCTCCAAATTGTTGAAAATAGAACATAAAGAACATCAGATACCTCATTATTTCTTTATATTCATATTCAGTAATGAAGATAAGGTTTTTTATATATCGAGTCACTAAGACTTCAAAAGAGACAGAAACAAACAGCAGATTCGTATTCCTCTTTAAATAAGCTTTCCAATGGTATATGGGTTAATACGGTTAGCACATGATCCCGCCAAGATAGCTTTTTCCGTTGCATGCATAATACATGACGGTACGGTACTCCTCGTACTCATGATGCCATTTAAATTATTTTATGTTACCAAATCATGTATAGTGTAGTCATCAAACCTCCTTTTCTATGAAGTTTTAATAGTACCGGTAGTTTTGTTAGCAATGAAGAAGCTCCTATTGCTACTAGTAGTAGAGAGAATCTCACCAAGCAAAGAGGGTTATCCTTCTCACACAACCAGGTGGGTACTACCGTACCGTATGTAATCTGTAATCTGTAATCTTACACGTACGTACCGTACCCGCCTGGTACTCGGAACGTACCGTACGGTACTCGTACCGTACGGTATTTGTTGAATAAGTAATAAATTAAGTATTACGAAACCTTAAAGAGTGCAATCAACCCTATTGGTTAGATACAAGTAATTAAACTATGAGCTCACCCGGAATATCCAGGTGTTGGGTGAGCATGGTAATTGGTTGGATTCCAGTGGTTGGATTCCAGTAGTGGATACGATGTGCGGTCAGTATTGAACGGCCGGTGATATTGTGAGAGGATTCCTTATTCCATCAACCACGATTCTCACCAGGCTTTCATTCCCGCGTCTGCAGATACGATAAGTATGTATCATGAGTATTCTGTTAGTCTACGGGCACTCTGCTAGTCTACGGGCACGCTCGCATGCGGTGATTACCAACACACTCCTTCTCCTTGCCAATGCCAGGAATCTGGTATGGGTGAAGAGACACTACAAAAAGCGCTGCTTGCGTGCCTCTTCATACTGAAGCTTGTATTGTAGATATTCTGCGTCCGTTACGCCCATAATAACATTTCGGAATTTACGGAACAATGACCCTTGTAATGGCTTGGTGAAGTAGTCGGCAATCATGTCACCGGTTGGGCAGTACTCTATGGTGATCTCACCCTTCTTCACCCTGTCAGTGATGAGGAAATACCGGATGTTAATGTGCCTGGTTCTTTTGGTGCTGGAGGATTTGCCATTCATCTCCAGTTTCATCGCGCTCGTGTTGTCCTGATTGAGTATATTGTTAGCTCCGAGTCTGTGTTCGGTTTGTGCGGCATATCCTTGCCACTGGAGGTAGTAATAGCACCATAGGTTGTATGGCATCGAGTCATCCACACCAACCAATTCGGCTTCGGTTGAGCTTTTGGTGTTAAGCTTTTGCTTGGTGGACAGACCCAGCACGGCCCCTTGCCCAAATGTAAGCATAGCGCCGGTGTGGCTCTTCATGTCAGAGTGTACTGCAAATGATGCATCGACATACCAATAGGCATTTCCGGTGTTGTCCCATCCCAGCACCAATGGGAGGAAGATAGTGTCCCGAATGTATCCCAACACTCTCCGGAGCTTCTTCCAGTCATCCAAATCTGGACTGGACACTCGAGTGCATAGGAATGCAATGGATGTCTGCACGTCGGGTCGAGCCCTCTTGCTAGCAAACAGGAGCTGTGCCACGTGTTTGTGAAAGGCCTCAGCGTCGGTGAGGTTTAGCTTGTCCCCCACAGCGTTCACCTTGAATAGGTGGTCCGACGCGGGTGTTGGGATAACTCTGCCCTCAATAAGTTCCTCTGGGAGGTCGTGTATGATCCCTTCGAGATAGTCAAACATGCTGAACTTGACCTTCCCGGGTTCACTGTAGTCGATGGTCATGCCAACGTAGTCATGTATTCGACCTCTGGTCACTGTGAGGGGGGTTTCCACCCCGAATACCCTGTTAAGATCGTCCAACACTGTGGTCACCACTTCGGGATCCTTGTGGGATATCTTGAGGTCGTCCACATGCCACACAATGGTGCACTGTGATCCATCGATAAGCTTGTTAGCGGTGCATGTGTCGTAGGGGTTGAGTTCGAACCCCCATGTGGTCAACTGACCTGATAATTTCTCCCAGAACAAAAGGGCAGCCCGGAGGGTGCCATAAATAGCCTTGTCAGCTTGGGTGTAGAGAACTTGTCCACCCCGCCGTTTTCGCAGGATGTACTTGTCGTAGAGAGCAGGATCGATCCGGCGCAGCAGTTCTGCCATTGGCCCATCAAATCGTATGTGGACAACCTCTCCTTCCGGCATGGGGGTTTGAAGGAACGCCCCTGGAATGTCTGCAGTGGCAACATCACGACCCTCAATTGCGTCGATGAGACAAGTTAGCATGAGACCATGGAGGGAGACAGTGGGTGAGTATGTGTCCTCTCGGGAGATAAAATCGCGTTGGGAGCGACCATCAGCACAACCTCGTGCTTTGATCTTCCCACAGCGCTTCCGTTTCAAGAACATCAGGTATGGAAGGGCCCGTGTAACCTCCTCGCGGGTCATGTCTTTAATGTGGACAGGGTGTACAACCTTCCGGTTGTGTAATTGTGCAAGTTCAGCCATGACTGCCTCGACGCCGGCTGTGCCGAACAGCTTCAGTCCAGCCTTGACACCGTACTGTTTGGTTACTAACGAGGCGTCGATATTGTTGTAAGTTGCTATGGCATTGGATATGAACATGTACTTATCTTGGTCAGCTTCCAGCTTTCCTACTGCCCGTCGAAACCCCCCTTGAAATACATTCGTGTGCACGGTGGCGAGACTTCGATGGTGGACGTCGGACTGGTACCCCTCGCTTGGGCCATACTTGTTGTGCCCACGTGTGACCCGTGGTCGGAGGGTCATGCGAGGGAGAGGTTCAGTGCCATGGTCGATTCCATCGTTGTTAGATGTATCGATATATGGATTGTTTTCTGAATCATGATCTGTTGTATTATGAGTCGCTGTGTTGGGGGAGTCGTGAGTGGTGTCACCGGTTGGGTTCTCCATACGATCGTCCGGCTCATGATCGGCGCTGCACGCGCTCGCCAGGCTGGCCCCGTCAGCATTGTTTTCGGGTTGAGAGGCAAAACCAGTCGTGATTTCTGCCTCGGCCGGCTCAACGGACCCGTCATCCTCGCACGATTCGTTGTGTTCCGAAGTGCTCAGATCAGCTTCTCCATCCACATCACTCACTGTAGGAGCTACTGGCATTCCTTCGTGAGGAGCTTGTTCTTGTACTTCTTCAAAGGGAGCTTGTTGTAACTCAAGAAGCTCACCATGGTGATTGTTGACCGCAACATCAGGAGCATCCGCGTACTGCGCTTGGTCTTGCTGTAGGTCATTGAGTTCCTCGGGGTCCAAAGCCTCGACCGAGGTGGTATCTTCCTCTGGGTGTATCTCACTTGGCGCAAAAGAGCAGTCGGAGGCATCATCATCAGACCCTACTGACTCGGTATCTAGGTCGAGAATTGTTGTGTGTGCATTCCTATCTCCAAACAGTATGCCAATAGGAGCGTTTTGCTCAGCCGCAATGGCTTCCACTCGCTCAATGATTGTATTCGTAATGTGAGCTCCGGTCGCAGTTCGTCGCCTAATACGCCGAGCAGTGTGGAGGTCAAAGAGGTACATGGCGCCACTCCGGTCTCCGGTTGGCCGTAAGTAGATAGCATCCCGGGCTCGTGGGTTCATTGTGTTGTCACTGGTGTCATCGTGTGCAAGGACGTAGTCCCCAAATTGAAACTTACAGTGCCTCGCTGCGTCCAGGCGAACCCCTGTCATCATTTGTCGGGGGGAAATGGTGTCGGACGCCCCTACCCGGTTGCACCAGTTGTTCAGCCAGAAGATGGCGGCAGACACCATATCAATAGTAATCCGTCGGGGTAGCCGCTTGAATGGAACCGATGCAAACATGCACCGGATCCGTTCCTTGCATGTTCGATTATCGCGTTCCACATATGGCTCATGTTGGTTTCGACCCACTCCTTCAAAGCGAACCGGTGGGTCCCTGGATAGCAGAGGTTCCTCAAGGCAGTTGAACTCATTGTCTCCTGACACTACTGTTACAACTAGCCCTCGTGCCGCATAGATGCCGATGATGGCTGCGAGTGTCTGGAGGATGGTGGCCTGGGATGAGTCCTCGATGGCCCGAACAGTCCGGAAGTACAGATGTCGGGACACACTCCTGAAGAACTTGATCCCATTGACCGTGAAGATGTCGATGCTGAGAGCCACAGACTTGTATCGCAACAGGATGTCCGTTAGTATGGGATCCACATCTTTGCGAACATGTGTGGGCTGCTGTCGGACAGCTTTGCCCTTGATCACATTGGTGTTGGGGCCAAAGATATCTTCGGCTATTTTGATGTCCCGTCGAGTGACTGGACAGTTTAGGAGTAAGTTATTGTCAATAATCTTGAGGTAGTCCTTGATGCTGGGGAACCCCATGGAGTCCTGCAACTTGCGGGCCTTGGTAGCGCGTCGCACATCTAAATCTGAGTACAGTTTCTTTTGCCCCTCCACAGATGTAATGGCGAGGATGGTACCATCTGTCTCTCTGAGGTCGCAGTAGTACAACCCATTCGATGATCGATCAAACCGACGGGTAGTGCCGTCAGGCTTGTGGACAAAGAAGGACTGGGTGATTGCGGTATCTAGAGTGATGCGATACTGATCTGACACTGAGCTGAGGGACAGGATGTTGGCCATTCCGCCTTCCTGGTACCAGACAGTGCCAAACCCTGGAAGGTCCCCAATCATGTCCACAACCACGACACCTGCATTGCAGTGTATTCGGACTTTGCGGCCTTCTGGGTGGATGCGGATATTACGGAGCAGCGATGGGTTGCTAACGCAGTTGCAGGTGGCTTGGCTGTCGAGCAGGATCCAATATGGGTCTATGTTCCCATTCGATTGCGAGAACATGTGCTCCAACTCACGGCTGATGTGGTGGTTCAACACGCTGTTCCCGGTAATGACAGTACTGGCCCCCACACTCCTGGGTTTCGCCGGGGCAGGCTGGTGTGTGGAGATGGTGGTACTGAGTTGCACGAAGCACAGTTCATCGTCGAATGCCCCATCTTCAATCCCAGCCATGAGAATTTGGTGGGCTTCAGCTATCTTCGATCCGCCCGCGGGAACACCATTGCTCGTAAGCGCTGTTTCGTTCGTTGTGGTGGGACTATTGTCTTTCTTGTCCCCATTGTTATTGGTATTGGTGTTGGAAGATCCGGTCGACCCGCGGCCTCCTGAGTTGTTGGTCTGTCCCGCAGATCGAATTGCTTTGTATTGGTTCATCAACTCGAGAGCTTTGGGTTGTGAGGTGGGGTACACATCCGATCCCAGGCTGTAGTTGTCCTTGAGGACGCCGGATAGGTTCCGGTGGGTCTTGGTGTTGCATCCATTCACAATCACTACAGACAAAAGCATCTCATCCATTAGTGTGTTCACCTTGGTTTTGCTTGGGTCGTCCATCTTAATGTAGTCGTTGTAGGTTGTTCCTGGGTAGATTTTCTTAAGAGCAAGTGAGATCATAGCCTCGGATCTGATAGAGATTCCTGCAGAGGTCATGACATCAAATCTTGCCTTGACCTCCTCGGCATATGTAGCTGCACTTTTGTTGGCATCTTGCTTACACGAGAAGAACCTGCAGATCTTGTTTGCCACGTCCACCATTGGGTGCACCTTAGTCGCGCTGTCTCGGTAACAGTATTCCCTGAGTAGCTTGAGCATGCTGATGGTGTCTTGTGCATCCTCAACGGTCGCCCACGACTCATTCGTTTTAAGGTGTTGCTTCACCTCGGGGCTAAGCTGTCCCTCTGTAGTGGAGAACAAGCTTTTTAGGTCCTCGACGTATTGATCATACTTCTTGGCTGATCTCTCTCCCTTCTTGATCCACAGCTCCTCAAGGAGCCGCTTCTTGTCCGGGTCAATTACCTCCTCCCCCCTTGTTCCCATGACCGTGTAGTCCGCTGGGCTGGGCATGGGAGGGAGGAAGTCGTCCTCAGTAAGCGGTGTCAGGTTGATGAGAGTGGTCTTCACCTTGGAGTTCTTCTTTCCACCAGCAATCTTTAACCCCTCATAGAGTTTGTCATATTGGGTGGACTTGGAGCCATCCACAATGATCCCCTTCAGCTCGTCCTGGTCGAGACCGGTGAATCTTCGCTCTCCATTGGAGATGGAAGTGCTGCCGCTGGTGGTGTTGGTGCTGTTGTTTCCTCTTCGGTTTCGATTCCGGGATCTTCCACCAATTTGCTGCTGTTGATTGGAAGTTGGGTTCGGGGTCGATCCCTTTGATGCACCGAGTTGGTCCATGATTGATGTGCTGGAGGATTGTATCGACTACGACAGCAGTGGGTCACCACTCGGAGGATGTGATATCGACTCGACGTGTGGTGTACTAGGTGTTGTTAGATTGGAGCGCTATGGTGGCTTCACGTTGACTCAGGAAATCACTGTGTGTCAACTCCCGGTAGTTTAATTACTTGTATGTTGAATAAGTAATAAATTAAGTATTACGAAACCTTAAAGAGTGCAATCAACCCTATTGGTTAGATACAAGTAATTAAACTATGAGCTCACCCGGAATATCCAGGTGTTGGGTGAGCATGGTAATTGGTTGGATTCCAGTGGTTGGATTCCAGTAGTGGATACGATGTGCGGTCAGTATTGAACGGCCGGTGATATTGTGAGAGGATTCCTTATTCCATCAACCACGATTCTCACCAGGCTTTCATTCCCGCGTCTGCAGATACGATAAGTATGTATCATGAGTATTCTGTTAGTCTACGGGCACTCTGCTAGTCTACGGGCACGCTCGCATGCGGTGATTACCAACAGTATTTGCTCTGCTTCGCAATTTTTCCTTCAACTTCTCATAACTCCATCCTTAATTTTTCTTTCGCCGATCGAAGACAGACGGAAACGTACTCGCACGAACCCAGCGCTCATCACCATCAGCGTCGACCGAGTTGGCAGAGAATTGGTACGATCTCACCGTAATCTTACCGTACCGTAGATGATGGATGATGGGTTCAAAACTTAATTCTGTTCGATATTCTTGCTCTTTCATCTAGCCAATCTAGGAATGACGAAATAACTTGTACGGTAGTGGAAGGACACATCAAGACAGAAACGGCATATAGTACTCGTGCCCCAACAACGCCGTAGATTCTTATCCAAGATTGGACACTACCAACTAGCATCCGTTTGTCGACTCGCAATCCACAGTCAATAATCCTTCAAGATGATGCGTCAGACTCTATTTCTTCTGTTGCTCAACATACCGGCGATTTGCCGTGCCTTTGTATCTACGGTTCCCCAGACGCATGGCTCGAAAGCTACAAGTTTTGTGACCATGAATGTAGCCGCGCCTCTGGATCAAGGCACACAAGAATATGAGCAGCAGGAGCAAGAACGGGAAGAGAAACGAAGAAAGCGAAAAATCCGAAAAGAACGAGAAAAAGAAGAACGCAATTCCCCCGTGGGAAAACTGAAATTCAAATTGCTGAAACAATTAAAGGCCGTCGCAAAAGACTACGAGATGTTACAGGACGGAGATCACATCATGGTGTGTGTGTCCGGGGGGAAGGATTCGGCCGCCCTTCTAGTCTTGCTAATGCATCTTCAGGAGCAGTTCAAACCGATCGGTGTCGATTTTCGACTGACGGCCGTCCACGTGGACCAAAAGCAGCCCGGATACGACGGCGAACCTCTGGTGAAATGGTTCGATGAACTGGGAGTCGATTACGAAATCATCGAAGAAGATACCTATTCGGTCGTTGTCGACAAAACCTCGGAGGGAAAATCGTATTGCACCATGTGCTCGCGTTTGCGAAGGGGAATCCTCTACTCGAAGGCTCTGGAATTGGGATGCAACAAACTTGTCCTTGGTCACCATGCGGACGATTCTCTCGAAACACTCGTCCTGAACATGCTGCATGCCGGGGAACTCAAGGCCATGCCGGCCCGGTACACAAGCCGCCGTGGCCAATTGGCGGTGATGCGACCCCTCATCACCTGTATGGAAGACGATATCGAAGAGTACGCAAAACTGGCCCAATTCCCTATTTTGCCTTGCAACTTGTGCAAGAACCAAAGCGGATTGCAACGACCCCAGGTCAAGTTGCTCCTGTCGACCCTGGATTCCTTTACTCCCGACGCCAAGAAGAATTGGCTCACCTCCCTCAGTAACGTCCAACCAAGCCATTTGCTCGATCAAAATCTGCGCCGGGCCGTGGGAATGGACCCTATCACCGGTGAGGAGGAAGAAGAAAAGGAAGAAATGAATGCACCGTAACTACAGTTCTAATATAGAACAACGAGGAGACCGTATTAACAAAATCTTCGCTTAAGTGTTTTTTTGTCACTGGAGTACCCCATCGTCGGATGACAAATGGGGCAGGAAGAAGGTATCGTCACCGTCTCCCTCGTTCTGATCAATTTCGTCCAACACGCTTTCGGAGGAAATTTGGAATGTCTTGTCATGGTTATTATCGTCCACTTGGTTGTAGTTACCCCGTTGCAGCAGCAACGAGATCCGGGCGATCGAACTCGACGTCAATGCTTGTTCCAAGGAAAATGTACCCAAGCGTTCTGGATCTACCAATATGTCCGTGTTACTAATGGAGTCGTTTTCGGTACCATCGTTGGTACTGAGATTAGAAGATGGCGAGACTTGGGCATCAAACGGATGTTCTCCCGTGGATGGTCGAAGGAATTTTCCTTTTTGGACAGTTCCTCTCCACACTTTGACAGATTCCTCTCGACTAATTGTCCTCGATTGCCCCACTTTATTATCTCGAACGGGACCCCGTTGACCATTCGCATCGATTTTTGTGGCACCGTCCCGAACAATGCTCTTGGCCTCTAGTAACACATCGTAGGGAGGACCAAAATATTGTCGATTCATCGCGAGACGGAGCAACACGCATGTGCTCTTGTGCTCTTTTTCACACTCAATTTCACTCATGTCTTCCTGATCAATCATTTCAAGTTTCCAGCGCCCTGTGACCCATCGTCCTTCTCGATATCCCTCGTCGCATTGCTTGAACGTGCCGTCCTTGTTTAGCTTAATGAGGATTTCGTCGTCATAGCCATAACTGTTTTGATTGCTGCTACCACTTTCCGTCGGTTCCTGGGCGAACCTCTTGTTGAGTTTGGATCGAATGTCGAGTTCGTATGGCAAAGATTCTGTTGACAATTTCCATATGCCCGGTAGTATTCTCTGGAAAATTCGTTCCACATTTCGTTTCGAAGATGAAGATTCCTCCAAGGACAGAGACGAACAGCATGGGGCGAAAAAGCATAGCGACAACAACAACGCCCTAGACGAGAATGGAACAGAGAAGACCATGAAGGTCACTGCTAGGACGGCCTTTTGCAGAGACTGCGCTAGCATCACTCTAGTCACTCCCCTTTTTTTGGAAACCGATAGTCGTATGGATCTCTTCCGTTCGTTCAATTCAACAGGCCTTCTCGGAATGTGGTAAAGAACAAAAAATCACTCGGAAGAATATTACCGGGTACGAACGAGTACCGGTATGCTTCGAATACTTCGTGATGTTGCGACGGAATTACTCGTAATTACCCCGGATTACTCTTTAAAATTCTGAACTACGCTGTGTATGAAATTGTGTGCTATTGAGTTTTAGTGTCTACTATGACTTCGAGATACTTCGAGAAGCTTCCCAGCTAGTTCAGTGATACGATTGGAAAAGAACTGTGTTCTTTGATAATCGGAATTCGGATGAGACTTCAAGGAGAAGGTTCTATTTGATGTTCGAATACGATTGAACAATGACAGAGGATCGGGAACGATGTCATTGACTCATGACTGAGGGAATGTGTCAATGACGCATGACTGGACTGGAGGAGTGTGTCAGTGACTCATGACCGAAAGGCTGTGTCGATGACTCGTGACTGGACTGAAATAGTGTGTCAGTGACACATGATTGAAGTGTCTGTGCGTTGTTCAGTCTCCCTTACCATGAAAATTTATGATGGTTTGGCTGGGGTAAGGTGGCGGATGCTGATGCGTTCATGTGTTTGTCCGCGGCGTATAGTGACTGTGTTGTTTGTGTGTACTTGTAAGATGGGATAGGGGCCTTCGCGAACGAGATCGAGTTTGTTTCGATCATGTATGGAGACGAAGACGCCTTGACCTACGACAAATTCGTGTTTTGTGCGTTTGCGGTTGGCGCGAAGGAGGCGGTTGTCAATTTGAGCTTGGCGATGTTTGGTTAAGGTAATGATGTCGGCGTGGAGCGGAATGTTGAGAAGCATGTCACGATTGAAGACGAGGGCACCGGGCGAGAAGTTTCCAAGTGTTGAAACTGGATTGCAACGAAGGGCGTGCATTGCTGTTGATATTGCTTCGTCGACAAGGTTATTGGCTTCTATTTTGGTTTTGGGGGGTTTCAGGTTTATCATGGTGCGTATGATTTGACCGATGGTCTTGTGGGTGGACTCGATAATTCCGTTGGCGGTGGGTGTGTGGGGGGAAATGTTTATTGGTTTGATGCCTGCGTAGTCTAACGGGAATTGAAAGTCGTGTCCGTTGAATTCGGGACCATGATCGTGTACGATGCGTGAGGGACGAGGGTAACGGGAGAGCCAGCAGTTTTCGAAGAGTCGTCTGATGTTGTCGGCTGTCTTGGCTTCGGGGATTCGGATGATTTCGATAAGGTTGGTAACTGGGTCGATGCATGTGAGCGCGTCAAATTTGAGGTTGATTTTGTTTATTTCGACGTTCCATGGGCCAATGCAGTCGACGTGGACTTCAGACCAGGGAGTTATGGGAGCTGTGCGTGGTGCAAGTTGACCTGCTTGCCGGGTTCCTGTACGAACAAGGGGGCAGATGAGACAATTGGATATGACGTTGCGACATACTGCGCGAAGGTCGGGATGATGGAAATGACGGCGGAGAATGGCTTCGAGTCGGTCCATGCCTGTGGAGTGAACTGTTATTTCGTGGTACCATTTGACAAGAGGAGCAAGCATGTCGTTAGGGATGACAATTTTCCACTGGGAGTTAGGTGTTAGTTCGTCGTATCGGCAAATGATGTCGACGTTGTCTAGCTTTTGTTTGAAAAATCGTCTGGGATCTTTTTGTGGCAGAGTGAGAACTTTTGGGTCATGTGATTGATACTGGTGAATGGTTGTAAAATGAAATGGCAATCTGCCTTTTTGGTCGAAACGGGGGTGAATCAGATAGCTGTCTTCGACAGGATGACAATCAGTCGATGCAGCGCATGATGGCAGCGCCATTAGGCTCTCGGCCATTTGTTTAAATGAGAAGGAGTCGTCGTTGGAGACATCGTCGTCGAAATTGGTGGTTGTGAAATATGAAGTGAGGGTTGTTGGGGTTCGGCTGAGGGAGTCGGCGACTGTGTTTTCTGGGCCTTTGATGTAATGGTAAATGGGGTTGTATTCTTCTAAGATTAGTTTCCATCGTAGGACTCGTTGGGTGTTGTACGTAGAAAGCTTGTAGGTTAGATTTTTGTGATCGGTGTAGAGGTGAATGAGTGCACCGAGGAGCATGGTTCGGTATTCCTTGAATGTTTCGACAATTGAAAGCAGTTCCTTTTCGATGGTGGTGTAGTTGGATTGTGCTTGGTTAAGCTTGCGCGTGAAATATGCGACGGGAATGTTGTTCTGTTTTATAACTGCGCCTAGTTGAAAGTCGGATGCGTCGGTATAAATGTGAAACGGTATGTTGTGATCTGGGTATGCGAGCATTGTTTCAACTGAGACAATGGATTTCATTTCCTCGAATGCTTTTTGGCAAGTGTCGTTCCATTGGAATGTGCGAGGAGTTTTCAAAAGATCAGTGAGCGGGGCGAGGATGTGAGAGCGGCGTGGCCACATGTCGCGGTAGTATGTAACGAGCCCGAGGAAGGCTCGAAGTTGTTTAAGGTTTTTGGGTGGAAGCATTGCTAAGATTGCCTTGATTTTCTTGATGTATGGCTTGATTCCGTTTGGAGTGAGCCAATGGCCGAGAAAATCAGTTTCTTGTATGATCCATTCGCATTTGAGTGGATTGATTGCGAAGCCTTTGTCCTGTAAACGGGTGAGTACTGTGTCGATGAGTTGCAAGTGATCTTCAAATGTGTTGCTGAAGCAAGCAATGTCATCGATGTAAATTTCGAGATTTGGAATGTCGTGGAGTACTCGTTCCATGATTTCTTGTGCTACGTCTGGGGATTGAGAGACTCCCATTGGTAAGCGATTGTACTTGTAAAGGCCAAATGGAGTTGTGATAGTGGTTAAGTCTTTGCTTTCGTCGTCGAGGACAAAGGTATAGTATTGCATCGAAATGTCCATTTTGGTGAGGTATTTGTATCCGGAGCGGCGGGATAGAATGTCTTGAATACGGGGAATTGGGTAAACTTTGCGTTTGATGGCTTTGTTGAGAGCGCGAAAGTCGGAAACCCATCGAATTTTTCCGTCTTTCTTGGGAATGATGAAAGTTGGGGAGATCCAATTGGAGCGACCTTGGCGAGAAAGAACGCCAATGTTGACGAGGCGATCGAGTTCTTTCTTAAATAGGGGTAATTGTTTGTGGGGTACGGGGTAAGCGCGAGAACGATTGGGCTTGACAGTTGGATCGATGTCGAGATGGATTTCTTCGTCTGGATAATGTTTAAGGGTTCCATCGAAGATTGTTTGGTATTTGCAGAGAACTGAGTGTAGGCGGTCACGTTGATCTTGTGACAAGTGTTTGCAGTTGTCAGATACCGTGCGAACGTCGTGCGGATCATAAGTGGATTCCTGAATGTTGGTTTTGTTCGTTGTATGTGCGAACGAATCGTGAGGGGTATTGTTGTCAACGTGGTTTGCGTGAATATGAAGAGCGAGTGCCGCAGAGTCGGCGTGCATGCGTGGAAATTGCCGCATCGGGATGGAATGTGTGGCTGTTTTGATTTCGTTGTTGTGAAAGTTCAAAACTATTTGAAAATGACGGAGGACGTCGCGTCCGATAATCATGTCGTAACGACAAGGGGCTTGGAACACGCGAGCGTCGAGGGTGGGAAGGATTAATTTGGGGGCAAGTTCCGGAAGTGTGAAATGCTGAAGAGAAATCTGTTGAGACGAGTTGAATTCTCCAGCCATCGTGATGCCAGAAATAGGAGTAGTGTTGGTAGGTACGATTGTGACCGGAAGCGCGTGGTGGCTAAACCAAGTTGTTTTGGAACCAGAGTCACAAAGAATGAGGAAGGGACGTGGGGAGGGGCAGTTTTGGAGAAGGCGGGCAATTGCGATAGTGTATGGAACAGGTTCCGAAGGTGGGTGTCAGTAGTCAGGTTGACTGTCGTATTCGGGCTCATCGTCCTGATGATAACATTCGTCGTGTTCGTCGTCATATTCCTGTGTAAGAGGAGCGTCCGTTTGTGTATTTTGGTCGTGAAAATAATTGTCGTCGTCACGTGGCCTGGAATCGGGATGCTCGTGGTCGAACTGTTGAGGGTCGTGATCGTAGTAGAAATCATCACCCATTTCTAAATGATGAGCATCGGTGGCAGCAGTTGAGCGGGTTCGGTACGGACTGGTACGCGTTTTGTTGGCGGATTGCGAACGAGTAGTACGACTAGCCGAGGATGGTTGGTCGGAGCGGTTGGTACGCTCGGAACGAGGATAAGGACTGTATCGGCGCGGGGCATATCCGTGATTCGAGCGACTGGTCTGGGTTGAGTTGTCGCGAGTGGTGCGATTAGTGTATGTCGGGCGGCGATACGTGGTGTTGTTGCCATACGTATACTGAGATGACGAAGAGTAACGAGGGCGATTGTTGTGGCCGTTACCATTGCCGTTTCGGTTGTTGCGGTATCCCGTGGAAGAGGAGGTGTGTCGATTCGATGGACGAGAGACTTGACCAGCGTCGTGATGCAAACGTTGTTGTTCCATGAACGCGACGAGACGGTGAAGAGGAAAGTTTTGATCATCGAGTTGATTTCCCGTCTCGTTGAATTTGAGCTGCCAAGTCGGAAGCATGAGGCGAAAGAAGGCATTCTTCATGGTTGTCTTAGTGGGAAAGAGTCGCATTCCTCCGGATCCTGGTAGGTGAACGCTAAGAATGTTGATTAAGCGAAGTCGGCCGGCGGCTGCGAAGCAATTCATGTGGTACGGCTTAGTTGCGTTGGACATGTATTCTTGCTGAATGAGAAACGCGTTGGACGGAAGAAAGAGGGAGATGAATGCGTTGAGATTGTTGGTAAAATCAGCATCTTGAATGCGAGAACCGGCGTCAGTAACGATTTCGTCCCAGGTGTGTTTGAGGTCGCCACCAAGGACTTCACGAAGTTTGTAATGTTTGGCATCGTCCTTGATGTTAAGGTTGTGCGGTCCAACGGCGTCGATGAAATCGACGAGAACGCGAATGAGACGTTCGGAGTCGCTGGAGTCGGGGCAAAAGGTGGTATCCTGTTTCTTGACGGTTGATGAAGAAGTTGTCACCGGAGGAGGGGGAGGAGGGAGGTTCGTGCCTGGGGTGCCAGGTGTGGTGGTGACCGAAGGAGAGGGACGTGTGCTGTACTGCGTGACACTGTGGACAAGACGAACCGTGGGGTAATCTTCATAGCGAAGCTTGGGTTTGAAAAAGAAGGGGGCCTGCTTAGCGGCTTGAAGTTGAGCGACAGCAGACATGGTGAGTTAGAGGTTACGGTTAGTTTTTAGATATTTTTATCGATAAAAAAAAATTTCAAAGCGATATTGCGATTGAATTCAATATGAACTACGCTGTGTATGAAATTGTGTGCTATTGAGTTTTAGTGTCTACTATGACTTCGAGATACTTCGAGAAGCTTCCCAGCTAGTTCAGTGATACGATTGGAAAAGAACTGTGTTCTTTGATAATCGGAATTCGGATGAGACTTCAAGGAGAAGGTTCTATTTGATGTTCGAATACGATTGAACAATGACAGAGGATCGGGAACGATGTCATTGACTCATGACTGAGGGAATGTGTCAATGACGCATGACTGGACTGGAGGAGTGTGTCAGTGACTCATGACCGAAAGGCTGTGTCGATGACTCGTGACTGGACTGAAATAGTGTGTCAGTGACACATGATTGAAGTGTCTGTGCGTTGTTCAATTCTTCGTTTCCGATTGAGTTCCATTTTCGTTCCGCAAGACTCAATACAGTCGTACCGGTACCGGTACGGTAGCATATCGCTTTACAAAAATAGTTTGATGGCTATACGACGTACGCCGTACGGACCAAATATGGGAGGAACAACTCTGAAAAAACGAAAACCAAGGAGGCAGGGGAAATGGAGCACATCTGCCTCCATGTGTAATCCATTTTTACAGTAGAGCACAGTTGAAAACAAAGACTTTCAAACGTGATTAGTTTTTGCGTTGAATTATTGATATACATACCTTCATGTATGTATATAAAGTACTCCCTCTGTCCCAAAATATTTAGACAGCAGTATGGACGTTAATACTTGAAATAGCCTAGTAAGGTCAATACTCAATGGATGCCAACCGGGCTTTTTGGGTTGAACTCTCCTTAATCAACTCCTCATGATGGGTTAAACGTTAGACATTTCAGTGGTATTCGTGTACCTTTCATAGGGAGTTAAAGAAGGGCTGTCATGCCTTGCAAAAGTGATTCCTCCGGTTAAGAGGGTTCTGCTGGTCGTTTTAACGTCTCGATACTTTCACATGCAAGCTAAGACACTGAATTTTTGTAGGGGCATAGTGGTTATAAACAGTAAGAATATTCTTGTCCTTTCATAGGTGTTCCAAAGAGAGCAATTTTATGTGCTCGGGCCGGTTTAAAAAAACTCAACGCACGTAAAAAACATGTGTAGGGAGTTGAGTTTTACTGATCGGGAGTTTAGATCGCGCATTAATTTAGTGCTCCGTACTAGTTTTACATGTTACAGACATAAATTTGATAATGTCTAAATATTTAGGGACACCAAAAAGTGGCCATAATGTCTAAATATTTTGGGACGGAGGGAGTATACTATAATCTGTGTTCAAATTATTTGTTTCTTTGCGAGAATGCATCACCGGTCCTGTACTAGTATCAGCCCACATTTTTTTAGCAAGAAGCAAGTCTAATTACATTCATGTTGTTCTTAGTTAATCACCATTACTCTCATTTTCAAACAAGTGTATTTTGCAACAGCAACAGCAACAACCTTACCTCACGATGATGAGTAAATTTTTCAATTCGAAAATCAAGAGTGTGGTTTCTTTTTTCAAGAAATGTAACAATGACAAGGAGTCCAATCCAGACTGAGGTTTTCCTGCTTCAGTCATCAGAGGGGCCCATACTGATTATAGACTTCTCTACTGAGGAAAACATGCGTATTTGCTCCACAGAGGAGTCATCAAACTCAAGCCTGAAGATATTGATAATCCAGCATTCTTGTTTGACAACGTCACAGACGAAGAAGGATGGCACCAATGGAATTTTGGAGGCAACAATTCGTCATGATGGCTCAATTAGTGTCCATGAAATGGACATGCCTTTGGAGATAAACGAACTATGACTTCTGTGATCAACCAACTGATTTTGATGCTGATTACAATCTGTCTCAATTGATCTACAGGCAGATACATACTGTCTTCTTGAGAGAAGATGACAATTCCCTGACTGTTGTGGGAGCTAGATTTGAAGGAGGAGAGGACTCTGATGGCAACAAAATACAAGAAGTACTACCATCACCACCAAATATGCCTACTATACCGAACATCCTTCTCCTGAACCTGGCTGGCATCCAGAACAAGATTTCATTTCATGGGAAGCCCTTGCTCCTGTTATTTGCCAGGATAGAGCTATGGATCCAGAGACAAAAAGACAAGGAGTAAAGATTGAACACGATGCTCTTTCCATCGGACTTGATATTACCTACTGGAAGTGGATCTGGAATCTTTTGTGCCTGAGGTCTCTCGTGATGGAGCACAGATCACTTTCTCGTGTGAGAGGTTCAAATCTTGATACCATTCTGTCTACACCACAAAAAGTGTGCTTTGAAGCATACAAAAGTTGATGAGTGCTGTGTTGAATACACAAGGATCGTAGATCAAGAGAAAGTACCGGGCGGTGGGGATTGGGGATAGAAATGCAATGGACTTCAGAGTGTATATGCTGCAATTGCCAGAGCCTTGTGATAGAGAGTTTTGTGATCCAAATAGGAAATGGAAGAAAGTGAAGAAAATCAAAGACATGGGGGCAATTATTACTACATGTACTCAGGCAAAGTCTGTACTTTTCTATTGCTTTCTTCTTACCAAGTCAGATGAAATGGAATCTGCGATGGCAATAAGGAATTGAGCTCTATGAATTAAGGAATCAATGGAAGCAAACCCAATGGGGAATAAGACATTGACTTTAGCCCAGCTACAAAACATTATGTAATACAATCAGCAATTTGGCTTAACAAAGATGAAGAATATGAAGAAGAAGAAGAAGAAGAAGGAGAAAAAGAAAAAAACAAAAAAAACAAAAGCAAAAGGTCTATTACAGCCATGTCTCTTTGCTCCTTGTCATCTTCATTATTCTCATCAGCTCCATTTGATTCTTCTACCTCCTCTGTTTCTTCAGCTGGTGACTCTCCAATTGAATCAAGTAGTGCTTTAAGCATGTCTGATTCGAAGACACAAGTACTGAAGGAGCAACTTAGAGAAGAAAGCGACGAGAGAGCTCCTCATGCAAAACAACTTGAAGAAGAAGAAACTGGAGGTAGAGTAGAAGCCGGAGGTAGAGGAAGTGCAGTATGAAGAGGAACAAGTGCAGGATGAAGATGAGGAAGACAAAGATCTAGAGGCAGAACTACTACAGGATCTAGAGGATGAAGAGGGACGGAAGAAGCAACGCACTCCCTATGACCCAAGACGTCCACCAGAGGTTGTGGTTGTGGAAAATGTAGACAACAATGGGGATAGCATTTTCTAGTGCTAAATCTTCTACAAGTCCTGAAGTGTCCAGAAGCAGAACTGACCACCGTGAGTCTAGTACGAGTAGTTCTACTAGCAGGAGCGCAAGACTTAAAAACATGTTCAGGGATTGAGAGCAGATGGTCACTTTAATTTTGGAAGCACAGCAATTGTTTCTAATGCCTGAGCTACTAGAGTATTTTCTTTGGAATAAAGTAGTAAATAGCAACAATAAGAGTATAAAGAACATTGTCTGTAGCACGAGTCTTTTCTTTCGTACAACTCGTACTCGTGTGCAGTACGTACCAGTGGTACACCTTGCCTACATGTGGTAGTATTTTTACATTTTCCCCCGCCTCCCAAAATGAGGAAGGAATCTGATTGACAAAAATGAATAAAGAGTTTAAACTTGAAAGATCAAAATAATTTTGTTAAGTGAAATCCACTTTCGTCGAAAACTCAGTTGTCAACTTACCGGTACGGTAGAAGTACAAATAAAAACCCCAAACCTCATAGCAAGTACCGGTAGTAGTACATTGCTATTGAGCCTAAGATTACGCTACGAGTATTCTTACCCCTCTGGAGTACTCTCATAGGTGCAACTTGACTGTGTGCCTGAATAATCATAACAAGTATTTCTTTGTCAATCCAAGAATATTGTATCAAAAGACAAATTTTGAAAGTTCCCCCCCCCCTACAATCAACTACAAGTAGTTTTCCTGCCACTAAGTTCCTTTTTGTTATAGAATGTGTAAATATCTAGGAATCCTTGTGTCATGACAGTCTCTTATCTCGAAATGGAAACGGGACGAGCCCTGCAGAGATAATGAATGATTAGAACGAGATAGACTGTTCTGAATCACTGCTGCCTTCTATGCAATTTTCGAGCAAATAAGTACACGTAACAGAAATGGAAATCAAATCCTTCCACGGTTCTGCATAATAAATGTGAATGAAAAGCCATCTGAATTGAAATCCAGAATTTTATCTTTCAAAATCTGACGAAATGACGAGAGGATATTGTCGCCAGCTTTGCCCTATTTTTCCTTTGTGATGATGACCTGTTAATTGTTGTCAAGACCCATCATATCCCATTCATTCTTCTCAGCTCCTCTGGTACGGAGTTCATCGAAACTTGTTTACTGAAGGAGCTTATACTACTTTTTCCAGTAACATCAAGGCCCAGTGATGGGATCGCAGAAACATCAATGTATGAATCATGGTCGGATGGTTCATCATCAGAATCATCAGACGTAGGAACATCGGAATGATAATCAAAGGTAGCAGCCGTCAACTCTCGCAAAGTACTCTTTCTCAAACGTTCCGCTGGCCATCGCAATTCTCTATGAGAAAATCGCCGATGGGCGTTGGGCTCTTTTTGTTCGGAAACTTCCGTCACAGGGTCAGAGTACCTTCTAACGCCTACGCCATCCTTTTCGTCGTCAATTGAGTCTTTTAAGTCTTCTTCAAGTGTCTTTGGATCGAGCTTATACGAGAGAATACTTCTTCGAATACCTTCTCCTATAGGACTGCGGTTCTCTTCGCAGCTATCATGCTCGACTTTGAATCTATCCCAGGCTTCTGTCGTGTTGATATCAAAGGCAATATACACATCCCACAATGCTCTCCAAAGCCATTTTTCCAGGTTTTTATTGTAATTGTCTTCTCTAGGACGACCGCCACCCTTTATATTCCATCGTTGCAAACAGAAGGAAGCGTCCGAGAGCAATTGTAGAGTTACGTATTGTAGAAGTAGCCACCGGAGATGATTGTCGCCGTCAAATATTTCCTCAATGATGCGATTCAAAGAAACTTCAAAGGCATAATATGCCTCCGATAACAGATTATTTGTCTCTATGGTGAGAGCCAGTTTCTCTCCTTGTGGTACAAAACGACGGACCCACTCGTCGTGATCATTTTCGTCTTCTTGCATCCCCAAAACGTGGAAGAAGGAAAATAGGAATTTCGTCATGAATCCAGGTAAGGACTGGAGCTGCGGTACTCCCAAATCAAAGAAGTAAAGGTGTTCAGTACTCAGAAATAAATTGTGGATGCCAGCATCGGCCAACCCCGACGTCCAGATACGTTTGGTAGCATTTGGACTCATGCCTTCACGGTCGGAAACTGCTTGCGTCATCAAATTGATCCAAAAATCCTTGTCCGGGTGAATTCTGGGTGGTTCCGTGGAAGCACCAACAAATACATCGGACATCGATGCGTGTTCTTTCACTAACGCTCCAAGGTATTTGGCTGGCAACTCTTCCCCGGGTTCGAGGTGAATCAGGTTCTCTTGGAACTCGCGGCAGGTTCGTCGCAAAAGTCGCATGCGCCCTTTGTTTGGATCGAAATTCTTCTTGATGGCATTCCCCATGAATTGATCGGTCACGGTCGATAGGCTGTCGGCTTGGGCAGCAGATGCTTTGATCCTTTCTACTTCTTTCCGAACCTCATCGGCCACGTCAATCTCTTCGGGAAGAGTCAGAGCTTGTAGATTGTGGATGGTTTTGATAAATTTCGATATCAAATTTCCCAAAAGAAGCCCATCAAGAACGCCTTTATACATCCATTGGTTTCCGGTTGTGGCGTTGCCCCCTCCTATTCTTTTTTGCGCAAGAGTAAATTTGAAGAGATGCTTCGTCATCATTGGGTGCAGCCCATCGTAAATGTTCTGAAGAGAATCTAATCCCTGGGAAAATTCCAACTCCACAGAAAATTGATCGATGGACTTGATGCGTTCTTTTGGCAAGACAAAAGCCAGCGATGGTTTCTTTCGATCCTTGGTATCCAAGTACACGGTAGCTTTGTCTGAACTGCATTCGTAGATACGAATGCTCGTGCCCTGACTCAAGAATGCGGTGTCGTCCAGACTAACCATCGCTGGCGACGATGCTGGGGTGTTGCCAACTTTCTCTTTCATTTTTGACATCAAGGATGCGAATGCCCCCCCAGCGTGTTTCTCTGTGCCGTTTGATGAGTGAGACATTTTCGAAACGAGGTTACCAAACTTGATGAGTTTTCGGAGTTTCCCCCACATGGCTTTTTCTTTGAAAACAAGGTGTTGGGGGCTAATGTACACCATCTTGAATTCTGGGAGACACGCTGCCATGGAGCGAGCAGCTTCGGACGCGGGCGAGTCCTTCGCGGGAATCCCTCCCCGTCTCTTGAGTTCCGATGAAATTTTTGTCAGAGCAAACAATTCTTTCACGTCGTTGAAGCCCCCGTGTTTCATGACAATTTCACCCAATTCTGGGTGTTGGCCACAAAACACCGCAACACCGGATCCTCCTCCTCCCATTCGTCGCACGTCCGACATGCAAGCCGGAGCAAAGACGTGTGGGTGAATGTATTGGAAGTGACGATCTTGATGATATTTCAGAACTATCTTGTGTTCTATTTCGTCATCCTGGGCAAGAGTGATTTGCAAACCCATTTCTCCGGTTATTTTGTTGGGCATGTTTGCTGCGTTGCAATTAATGGTGTCCCGGAAGTCCTCCGACGACGAAGAAGTTGAACGGATCGATTCTGCAGAATGGACGGAAGAGCATATCGAAGATGATCGCAGCACTCTCAATGGCCTGTTTTTTTGTGTGGGAGGAGGGGCTATGAACGATTCTGATTCGTGTTCGTCGTTGCTGTTATTGTCATTGTCATTGTCATTGGTTGGGTTGCTAGAAGTTTTCGTTGTGACATGGGCAGCAGCACCTTGTAGTTTGAGCTTCGCGTATTGTGGGATTGATTCCGGGGTGTCAATCATCACACGAGCCGTTGCGGCCAACTTGGAAAATACGTCGTGGCTGGAAGGTTTTGTAGGTTTGCCCATTGTCTCGGCAGAAGAATGCGAAGGAGGATCTAATTTTTGTGTTCCTTTCGGTAGCAAAAGATTAAATAATGAAGAATCTGGATTGCATGTAGATGCCATTGCTATGCTACTAGTGCCGCTTTCGAAGGAACTCAACACATAGTACTTCTATCGAGTACGGTACTATGGAAAGAAAAGGATTTTGAATCCTACTTGTACGTACGGTAGCAGTTTCGGATTGATGCTGAATTTTGAGAAGACTACCTTCGTGTCCAGATGATTTCAGATCCCTTTAGATTCATCGATATGAATATTGACATTTACGAGTACGGGTACGGGTACCGGTACGAGTACGAGTACGAGTACGAGTACAAGTACTCGTACGTACTCGTATCCATAGTGCTCTTATGATTATTTTTTATTGCAATTTCTACTTAATTACTACGCGTCGGGTAATCTTACGTAACAATTGAAACCGCCGATTTTTAGAGGAAAATAAGGGAAAATCAAGCAAGATTATTCGGAAACTCCGGTAGTAATTCCTACAGCGTTCTACTGGAGCAGGAATCACACCTCAATCCCCCGACTGAGGGACAGAAGAAGCACACTGTAGAATTTGTAACGTACCGTACCCTTCGTACTGTTTCTATGAATTGTTATCCGACGCGTAGTAATTTTTTCAGAAGATTTTGACGAGTTCGAGCGAGCCAATCGTAAGATTTTCAGTACCGTACAGTATTGAGAATTGTGGAAGAGACGAAATAAGCCGTTGATAAGTTTCAGTGGAATCTCCTGGAGCCTGTATCCTACGTACATTTACTTGTACTCTGGGCTCCAACGGAGTTTTCTTTCATTTTTTCCTTTTCTTTGGGTCACGTGCGTTGGAAGCTGGCTATCAGGCTTATCTCACTCTACTTGTACGAATATATTGGTACCTGGTGGAAAAAGTTGCATAGCAGCAGGAGTAACTACTTTGTAATTGATAATTCGCTTCTGCTCCATGATTCAGAACTCTTTTCAGAAGAGAAGAGACGATTGATTCGCAATATCTTTATGTTATTGACGTATCGTGAGGGTGCACTCTTTTAATACAACCCAAAATACAACAGTACAAAAACCATGTAGAACTCTACGTGAGTAGATTAAGCGCGCAAATATTCACCGAGAGAGATGCTACACATCAGCGAGGCACAAACTCCACTGAATTCTGCGTCAAAAAAACTTCCAAGTGCCGATCACTGCAAATAACATGTGAAAAATGCAAACACAGAAATAGTTTTGGTTCATATCATGACAGAAATTGTTCATCGATTACATGTAACATCTAATCGCTAATACATTAGAGACAGTAGTACGATCGATCGATTCTTCTTCGATCATTCCATCGAGGCGCAAAGCCCGCTGGGATGTGCAAAGTCAGATCACTGCAAATAACACGCCAAAATACAGAAACAGAAATAATTTTGATTCATATCACGACATAAATTGTTCATCGATGATCGATCCGATTGGCAATCATCCGATTGATCATCCGATCGATCCGATCAATTGATTGAATCAAGGCACAAAGCCCGCTGAGATGTGCATCAAAGAAAATTCCAATTCAGATCACTGCAAACAACACGGCAAAACACAGACACAGAAATAATGTTGGTTCACATCATGACAAAAATTGTCCATCGAGGACATCGATTACATGTAACATCTAATCGCTAATACAGTTAGAGACCAATACGATCGATCGTATCGTACACTCGGTACATGAAAACTTGAACTTCGAAACACTCTGCTATCAGCAACAACAGGGGGGGGAGCCCTATCCAACAGCAACACACTCCACTTGACAATCCACCAACGATGACGGCAGACATGACCGTCCCTTGCTCAACAAAGCTGGAAATTTCCTCCCTGCCTCTCATCTGGGCGCATCTTCCGAATCAGCTGAGTCATAGTACAGTCTCCATAGCACCTCTTGATCTTGGCAATGGCTGTGTTCACATCATTCCCCCGGTCTAGGAGCCTTTCCATACATCCCCAAAGAACCTTCCGATTGTAATACTTGTACTTCACCCGCCTGTGTTCCATGGCAGTGAACTCCCTTGCCGGCTTCCTCCCTCCTATTCCATTTTGGTACTCATCCCACAAGGCTTGGATGGTCTGTGGTCTATCAAACAGGAGCGCTGGTCTTTCTACCACCGGAGCCCGTTGACGCGGATTTGCAGATGGTCTTGCTCCTACTCCTCCAAACCCTCCAACTCTCCGCGCTGCTGGTGCTAGTGTCAACCCCCGAACCATCTGACTAACGATCTTAATCTGCCTTCGAAGCTCAGCAAGCTCTGAGATCTGATGGTTCCTCATCTCTGCTACATTGGTTTGAGTGGTGGATAGCTTGGCATAGATAGCATTCCTCCACTGCTGCTCCCCTCTACCAAACACCCCTCCGCCAGTCTCCTTCTTCACCCTCAGGGATCTCATCCAGCCACACGACGATTCCATCGATATTGGAAGCAACAACTTCAGCTCTACGAATAGGATCGAAAACCAAGTAGAGGAATGTGTAGGTATTTGAGCTGGTGTCATTTTGTACTATTTGTACGGTGGCGGACCTTCATGGTCTGTTCTATTGAAGGAGAAACAGAATGGTCGTCCAATTGGAAATGGTGTCCCCCGTATCTTTGTAAATTGCCATCTGAATAGCCATCTGATAGCCGTTCGATTGCCATTCCAAGTCAAAAAATCAGTAGAGGAACATGATGGTGTTCAAATGTGGTAGTATTTGTACATGTCCACCCTCATCTTCCCTTCTATTGGAGGGGAAACAGATGGGTCGTAGAAGGGCCGTTGGCTCAATTTTTTGTATCTTCGTGTGTGTTTGTTATTTGCCATTGAATTGCCGTTCAAATACCCTTCCGGATCAAAAACCAAGTAGCAGAATGTGTAGGTATTTGAGTTGGTGCCATTTTGTACTATTTGTATGGTGGCGGACCTTCATGGTCTGTTCTATGGAAGGAGAAACAGAAGGGTCGTTGTAGGGGTCATGTGTGTGAAATTAATGACATTCGTGATTTTGATGATATGACTTGTTGTTCCCATCAAAAAAATTGTCGTAGGAGTGAGTTTTCCGGTGTGTTTGCAGGGTCTTTTCACTTGTTCTTTTTTGAAGAGACTTAAGTGTGCGGAGCACACATATGTTTATTTCCTGTATACTTCTATATGGTTTTGGTACTGGGTATTTATTGTGGTATTTTTATGACGTACACTCACAGTATGTACCGGTACCGATTTCCCTATTGGTATTTTTTCCATAGGTACGAACCGTACCGTACGGTACCATAAAAATGAAAAGAGGTATTTACACATACCGGTATCGAACATACATAACCATCATAGATACGAGGAAAATAAACTCTTAACCCTAAACCACTCACACTTCATCGGCAGCAATTTTTGGTTTTGCCATCACCCATCACCAATGATCGTCTTTCACGCATCACCACCATTCATACAATTATTTCATGTTGTATTCTGTGTTCTTGTTGGGACTCTCTCTCTCTCTCTCCAGATCCAACCGAAAAAGGTTCCGCGGACGTATAGTTCTACAGCAAACGAGACTTCACACATTCTTGGGCTGGTTTGCCCGTGGTAACAGAAATGAAACGATATGCCACTTTCATAGCCTGGGTCGTAGGGGGATCAATTTTGTCCGAGTCCTTTTTGGCGTCGCTTTCCCATTTTGCGCTGTCGTTTGCCTTCTCGACCGTCTCTGGTAATCGATCCCGGCGTTCGCGTTCGATACCTGTGTCCGAAATCCACCCCCGCGACAAACTCGTCCGCACGCATTCCGTTGCGCTCCTGTCATCGCACGAACACGAACACGAACACGAACACGAATCGTCCTGCGTTATTCGAGAACTCGAAACTGTAGACGATCTCAGAGACGGCTCGCTGGTTCTCAGCCGGGTCGAATCCAGTCTGGGTTGCCACGATTTGCGGCAGCCCTATTTTCACAAGGCAGTCATCCTGATTCTGGATCACGATCCGGAAGACTTTACACAGGGAGTCCTGTTGAATCGGGCCTCCGATCTGACGTTGGACGACCGAGATATTGTGTACATGGAGGTAGAAGATGGAGACGACGAGTACGACGACGAGCACGACGACGAGTACGACGACGACGAGATCAATATCAGTGAAGGGGAACTCGTGACACCCTCTGTCTTTGATAGAGATGACTCGGTTCCTCCTCCAATGCCCTCTAGTTGGCGGATCCATTTCGGAGGTGACATAGGTGGTTGGTACGAAGAAGTACCACAGCTACTCTGCCTACACGGGATTTCTTCCGAGGCCGCATTGGCCGTCTCCGATCCTATTTTTGGCTTGAACGATGGAGTCTTCATCACGAGTCACCTCGGTGCACGATCCCTCGTGGAATCCGGGGAAGCCGTGTCAGACGATTTCTACACCTTTTCGGGCTTTTGTGGATGGGAGAAGGGCCAACTACAGAGGGAAGTCGATCGAGGGTCGTGGTGTTTGGCGTCGTTTACGGCGTCGGCAAATGTGACTAATGCAGGAGAAGATGAATTACTCAGAGAGAACACCAACCGACACAAACTCATGGATCTTATTCATAAATATTCGTGGAAAAATGCCGACTACAAGCCCCAGTCTGGCGGTCTCGAGTTTTGGCACGAGTTGATGAACAATATTGGAAAGGATGATGTGAAACCATTACCCAACCACAAAACTATGGACGAAGGAGAAAGCAATAATCAACCCCAACCATTTTCGGACTTGATGGTAAAAGAATGGTCAACACAGCGCTTATTGGTCACCAAAGATAAAAGCAGCAATGGTAATGCCGATGATGCAACATTCGACGGAGGAAACGAAAACAGTGAAAGGGAATTCACGAGTCAGATCGATGATGCAGACATATTTCGGGCCCTGAAGGCAGCTGCTAATCCCACCCCGTTCATGCTTGGGGCAATTCTTCGGGGGTCGTCTTCACCATCTTCTCCTTATTTAACGAGTGCCCAGCTCTTTCACAAGTCAACCATTTTGCTCCTCCAAGACACCCCGGATGCATCGGTTGGGGTTTTGCTCAATCTGCCGACGAAAGATTCTTACATTCTTCATATAGATGACAGAGACTACCAATTTCCAGTGCGTTACGGAGGACCCAGTGGGAAGGGAAGTGAGGATGATCCATATTTTTGGTTCCACGACAACGATGTTTTGAAGGAGGAAGGAATTGGTCTTCCTGTTTCGTTTTCAAACGCCCATCCCGAACGCAGCGATCCTCATGGTATACATGTTTGCGATCTAGAAGATGTAAAAGAAGCAATTCTCAGGCAGTTGGCAACGGAAGACGAGTTTTTGCTCGTACAGGGGTTTTGTGTATGGGAAAAGGAAGCCGAGTCGACGGGAGGCGTGACCGGTCAGATCTTAAATGGGAACTTGGAAGACACGGAACTGCAAACAGCCGTGCAGCGAAAGAAATTTTGGAGGTCCTTGTTGGGACAAAAACAGCTCCTCTCGGAAGATTGCGTCCGGAAAAACTTTGAATTGTCTCAACTAGCATGGCATAGTGGTGGTGGATCGATCAAAGAAGACGAACAGGACATTCGTCGTGTTTTTGAAAGTGATGTCACGGTTTCGAAGCTTGCAGATGATGCCTTATTTGTATGGATGAAAATTTTCCTTCTGGGAAATGCAGATTATTATCCAGAAAATTTGTGAAAAAGTACCATTACTAAGTTAACAAAAAGATTGCATCTCCCCCTATTTGAGAGCAACGTAATGTACAGTATTATGAAGACCTAATATCACTCTGATACCAACTCGTTTGTCAGCATGCTCCTTTGTCTGGAGAGGGGGCAAGGGAAGGGAAGGGCAACCGTCATTTGGACATACGCTGTCGAAACTCCCTCCTGGGGACCACACCGTTTGCTGAAGATGAATCTGCGAACATTGGATCCGGAATCATTTTGCAAGCCCGTCGCAGAGTTCAACGACTCGGAACGAACGATATCTATACTGACATAGGTCATTTCGGGGTTTGTCTCATCAGGCGTCGAAGTTCCTGTACAAAATACGATGGCCGATGCATCTAGATCTTGCAACAGAGCATTCCGAATTGATTTGCCGAAGGCGTTGCAAATAGCAGTTTCGGATAGATTCGAGTTTTTCGGTTCAGACTTCGAAGCCTGTTTAATAACTTCTTTTGGTACTCGGCAAATACATGGACTTTCCCATTCGAGAAATGTTGGAAGAGATGTACTCTCTTCAAACCTTCTTGGTTTTTTTCCCGACAGTAGTAGTCTAACATAGTAGGGGCAGCCTTCGCTTGACGTTGGCTGAGCTTCATTCTGAGACTTTGGCATGCACGTCCCGGGCAACAATAAGTAGTTTCTCTGCAATTTTTGTCATCTCCCCTGTGATACTTGCAATGACTTGACGCAGATACGTCACATCTTCCACAAATTGCTTTCGCTGGAGGATTGTAGTTACCCCGATATCTCCGGCTTGAAAGCCCATGAGCTCGTGATCATCAAGCACACTCATGACTATCTTCAATAATGACTCGAGTTGTGTGTAAGCTGCAGCATCCATTCCTCCCTCTCGACTGTAAAGGTCAACAGCTTCTTTCGCAAGAGACATTAATAATAAGCACATATGGTGAAGAGTTGGTCGAGATAACACTGGACTTTCGGATACGTCATCGAGGTTGAAAAGCCCTTCTGGTTCGAGAAAAGAGTTCGCAAAAGTCATGACTTGAGCATTGCCGCGTTCTGGGTTGCCGATTTCTTCTCCTACAGTTGACAGCCACAATGACCGGCGGCTATCATACCAGAGAGAGAAACGATCAGGTCTCCAAACAGAATTCAAATGAGGTATGGCGTCAGATATAGTTCTTGCACTCATTATGAGTGTCTCCGCAGCTTCTACCCAGTGACCCTTCGCCTCGTGCAATGACTTCAGTGTCAGCAGCCAGCGAAGCCTCTGCAATGGAGAAGTCTCGGGTGTGAAATAATTTGCAGCCTCGAACAAAGATTCTTCGTCTGCATCGAAGGCATATTCATCTTTATTCTTGGAAGAAATCTTAGTACCAACTACTACACAGCCTTCTCCACGAAGCCTCATTTCAACAAGCACACCATCTATAATCGCTTGTGATGATCGGCAAAATAAAGACAGCACCGGTGATATTTGTGGATCTACACGATCGTCGTCAAGCGGACTGGCGTCCTCGATGTCGGCAAATGATCTTCGGAGTGGCCAAATAGCTTTCTCGGCATCTTCAAGCTTGCTGATGAGTCCGTTGACGCTACATAGAGCAATTTCTCGAGCAACTACTTCTGGTAAGACAGTAGCAAAAATCAAGGCAACGTCTTCAAAGTTTCCTTGCACATCAAAAACGCCGCAAAGAAGGGAAATGACAAAATCAACTGCAATCGATCTCACAGATAGGGCAACACTGTTCATGAGACCAATAGTTACTCGTATCCAATGTTGAAACTGCCCTCCGGTAGTTTCGAGAAACATCTGTGTTCCAAACTTTTCGAAAGCCTGAATTGCTCCACCGACGGCTCTCAAATGAGTTACCGTCGATTGAGGCGTTGTCAAAATATGAAGAAGCAAATCCAAAATTTCCCGAATCATTTTTTTCTGCTCATTTGGTATGGATGACGTCAGGTCAGCACACTCCTCGACCACAATGATTGTGGTAGCGCATACTGTGTTGAACGACTCCTGTAATAGCCATGGCGAAATGCCTTTGTCGATTTCAGATGGGAACATACAATGCCTTTGTTGATCAACAAAGCTCTGAAACGTGGCACTGCCAAGTCGAAGGAGACGAATGAATTGGTGTATTTTGAAGTCTGATGGGTTGCTGTATAAGCGAATATGCTCTCTGATTAGGTTCTCTGGAGCTTCCTGGAGAATGTATACAAAGCACAAAAGCCAGATCGATCGCACCTTGTGAGTCGAATCCACACGTGCCAACCATCGAACACTTGCCAAAGACCTTTCAAAGATGGGTCGGCAAAAAAGGGCTGATATTCTTCCTCGGCTACTTTCAGTTTGAAAACGCCTGTCCATGGCATGCCGACGAAGCAGTAGTTCATACACGCATGATATAGCATGAATAGCCATTGATTGAAACATCAACAAATCAGATCTTTTCAAGGAAGGCACAGACCATTTTTTCTGAGATGACCTTATAGGAGTCTTGTCGGAATTTGATCCATGCGTTTCAATGCTGGCCATAACATCCGTTATAACAGTCTCGCATGAGTGTGCACATATCGATAGACTTTCGTTTGTCAGAATCGAAGCCAGCCATCCAGTTCTTGGGAGCAGTCCATCGTTTTCTTCTGTACGTTGCATCTTGTCAACGTCAGGCGAACTAGATTCGTGTTGCATCGTCCAGCTAGATTTTGTTCCCTGCGATGAATGGTGCTTATTTGAGAAACGCTGCGGGAAGTTCAGGGCAACAAAGTTTGGAAGTACGGCTAGTTTTTCGATGATTCGAAGGCGCAGTTGGCGAGAACATCTGGTTCGATGAATAGCAGCTGCATTCCATTCTATGGAAGTCTTCTCCGGGTATCTATCCCTATCATCTTCGCACTTTCGGAGGGTTGTGATGAATTTGGATATGATTCCTTCCATGTGAGCTGGGTGCATAACTGCAAAAAGACCGATTATGAAATCGACAACATAATCACAGACATTCAACGCATCGAGAAGAGTACCTTGTTCAATAGATTCTTGCAGCTCGGTCATTGCTTGTCCCATTAAACCAATAGCAAGCATCTCTACAAAAGATTCGAAAACATACACATGATCTTTGTCCAAAATGCACAGAGCCGTCGTTTTCTCTGCACCCTTCTGCACTTGACCGTACCTCAGCACTATAGATTTCAGCAACATTGGTAGAAGAAAGTCGATTTGGAGATAGAACATCGAAAAACTGTTGCCAACTTCTCCTTTTCCAAGAAAATTTATTGAAATTCCGTTTTTCGAATTTTGGGGAAGATTGCTAACATAGTCAGACCAGGCTTGTAACCAGAGAACCATGATAGACTCGTACACATAATGCCCCCTGGCAACCGATGCCTTTCTTCCACTGGTATATCCTTGTCTGATCGAAAATTCAAGTTTCAGAAAATTTCGTGTCCCACGAAAAATGCCCTCGGCAGTACAGAACGGGGAAGCGACCGAATCATTTTTTTCAGAAATTGATTCATCGTCATCAAGGTCAGAGCCAGGATAGGCTATTCGCATTCGGTCATCTTCCTCTGCGATCGGTTCAGGATGTGCTTTTAAAGTTTTCGGAAGATTGTCGAGATCTGTGTTTGGACCCATAACCCCAAAGGTTGACGGCATATTGCGGGGGCTCGTCCTGCAAAGGAAAGCAGCCAATGTGGGCGTGACGGTTGCGCAAGGAGCAAGCACAACTTGAGCAGCGGATTTCATCCTCATTCCGATATTGAATTCCGACAGCGGCGTTTGATGGGAAGGCATGTCAAAGTCAATATGTTTCTCGTTTTTATCTGCCGAATGCTCGATACTATTGGACGGATTGTGTTGGCTATTATTGAGGCGTTCTTCATAAAAGGATTTTGAATGACCTCTCGTTGTCTTCTCGAAGCTGTTTCTCCCCTCAATGTGTTGGTGTTCTGAATTTCTGGGTGATCTCAGTGTTACAACTGTCTCATCATCGTCAAACAGTTTCGTTACACGGCCCCGCTCATTGCCAAGCTCGGCCTCTAGTTTCATGTGATCACTCTTTGATGCTCCGTAAGCAACTCGCGAGAAGCTAACTTCTGTAGCCTCCAATGTCGAGTATGTTCTAGTAAGACGAATGACAATATCAGAACTTACTGGCTCCTTTGTGCGTCGTCTAATAGCTCCGCCGTCAAAGACATCGTCCTTTTCTTCTTCCACGAAATCCATGTCTACGGAATTCGTTGCTTCAAAGATATACTCTGAGGCAGAGTCGTCTTCGATGTTTTGGCTTAGCGTAGTCACATTGTACGATGCTTCATCGAACAAATCCAAGGTTGCTTTGAAGAACACATCGAGCCGTATCTTGTCTCTATGACGACCCGACAAGAAAAATGACTTGACTTTTTGGAAGAGAACCAACATGCTTTGCATATTGTCCATAATGAACTTCTCACTAGTCTCGATTTCTTGTCCCATTTGTGGTTTTGTGAGATTCCGAAGATGCAAGTAGAAAAGAGAATGAAAATGGCTCGCCAGCCCGCCTCCAGAAGCAGCAGCAATCAGTGTCGCATACGATATTTTTGTAGGGGAGATTTCGGGTCCACGAGAGGATACAGATCTGCCGACGGTGCTGTGACGGCTGCTGATGGCCATTTCATCAAAAATCTCGGAACTCCCCCGATTGTTCCCCGAGTGCCCGTCGTTGCTTGCGAGAGGAAACTCCCGCAATGCAGCAGCTACCGCGGGATCGGACACATGGATCGAGCTCACCAGACGGGTTTCCACTTGGAGTTGAAAGTTGCCCAGTTTTAGACGATGGCAGGCATTCGGTATGATTGTTGTTGCCTTGACACCAGACTTGGGATCACGAGTCGAAGAAGAGCTGAGCGGGATAGTTATCTCTGCCAGTGGACTGAGAGTGATGCCGCAGTCTGCTCCGCCGCTGCTTCCACTACTGAACGAATCATGGGTTGTAATCCCCGAGGATTCGTCCAAGTAGTCATTGATTTCGACCGCAAAGAGAGAAAATTGCAAGAAGTAGGTACCATCCAATATGACCGGAAGCTTCATTTTGAATTCGTCACGAAAAGGAATGCCTGCTCGGGGATCATCTATCTGCTGCTGTCGGCGTTTGGAGGAACTAGATGAGGCATCGATACCATCTCTTGGTATCCGAGTAAAGACCGACTGAAGGAGGCTGGGTCCACCCCATGATGCAGGATTGTGGAAACCGGTGATGATTTCGTTCCGTGATTCAATGACCCCTGCTTCATTTGTGGTAGATACATGCTGAACCAGTCGCACCCGAATAGTATATCGATGTTGATGTGCTCCCTCCTTCTTTGCAGTACTTCCATCATCCTTCGATTTCAGAACCAACAAGCGTGGATAAAGATACAATAAATTCAGCAGCGATCTGTGATCGGAGGAGTCAAATATTTTATCCGGTTCGGGAGAGAGGAAAAGCACTTCTCGAAATTCCGAAGAGTCGAGATGTTCGGCAAGACGAGTCGACGGAAGTCGGACGAGATCAGAGCGCTTCGAAGCATTGGCAGCAGTCTTTTTGGGATCGACCATGATCGCAGAATCTCCGGATACGTCCACCAAAATCCTGGGAAGGACGACTTCTTCCGATTCACCACTTTCACCAGGCACAGACCGTTTGATAGATATCTTGTCGATCAGCTCCGGGGGCGTCGTCAGCATGGATTGCAGAAAGTCAACGCCAAGGTTGGACGTAAAAAGGGTGACGGATCCCGGTATCAAAGGTGTGTCTTCTATGTTCTTTCCGTTGGGATCGGTAGTCGACGATGGATTCGTCACTTCTCGCTTCGATATTCGTTTCGAAGCCATAAATCTGCGAACGCTGTTTTTTTTCTTAGAAGGAAATGTCACATCTAACGTCGTCGATAGGTCGACCGATCGAGAAACCGATGTCATGGAGACGGATTGATCTTCTTCGCCGCCGCCGCTGGTACTTTGAGTAATTTCTTCCGTTACGGTGGACAGATTGAACGGCGACAAGGAACGGGCTTCTTGTCCAATAGCACCATTCGAGTTCGAGTTCGAGTTCGAGTTCAGTTTTTTCGTCATCGAAGCAACCAATTTTCGGAGTCGCCGCAAAAAGTCTTCTTGTGATTCCGAATGAGTCGGAGATGCGTAAAGGTCCATATTCTGCTGGACCTGTCCCCGGGGCCACGCATTGCTTCGACCCGAGGGGTCGGTGTCTTCCGGGAACAAACGAGTAATGCCAAAACAAAGAGGAGACGTAAATTGTGTTCCGTAGGATTCGAAAATCGAATTGGAACGAAGGAGCGCTTGTTCGATTTCGGCATCGTCTCCCGCGACCGAGCTATCGCCATTCGCTTTTCTGGAATCCTTTCGAAACCGTTTCTTCAGCTTCTTCCTCCAGGATTTTTTGTCGGACGAGGACGAAAAGGAAGTTCGATATTCGTTCGTTCCCGTAGACAAGTACGCCGTCAGAGAATCGGTATGGGTAACCTTGTACACCTGTAGAACAATGTACAATGCGTTGTTTTTGTCTTCCTCGCCCATCGCCCAAGTATTGTGAGCAAAAATAGCCTTGTGTTTCCGCTGGTTCCACAATTGGGTCAAAGTTCTGGATTCGTCGTCACTGCTGTTGCTGCGATCCTCGCCGTTATTTCCGTGTGTCTGAGTCTGCCGCCGTTCCTCGATCGCATCCAATTGCAGCTTTCCCTCCCAATCACCAGAGGGAAAGTAGAATTCTTCGCTGATCTTTCCCTTTTTAAGAGAATACAGTGCGAGGGAACACACAAGGGGTTCCATTTTTCCCACAGAAAAGCGAATGGCCATCGGACAAACCAGGGTGTACCTTAAGCCCGGGGGTCGATCGTGAAACGGCCGTGATCTCCAGCCCACTGTTCCACTGTGGATTGCATCAAGGGGCGGCGCTAGCATGTTGGTGGCGTTCTCGGCATTGTCGTTTCGAGACGATGACGATGACGATGACGACGATGACGACGATAATTTCGCTGCTGCGGATTGCGACAGCAACGGTGATGGATGCATTCCTTCTTGGTTTCTGGAAAAGTGACGATTGTTTCGTTCCTTGGCTCGGATCAAATCTTTTCCGGCCCACGGCATTCCCGGCAGTCCCCTCTTTTTGCGTTGGCGGTTCGTCACGGTCGTCGTCTCGCTGTCCCTCGACTCGTTATCACAGTCGCTGTTGCTGTTGCTGTTGCTGTTGCTGCTCTCGTCGAATTCGTCGTCTTGCTCTGCGGTTCCCAGGTCGTCTGAAGTGACCAGCACCACCAACCGAGGACTCGCTTCTTCCCATTCTGTTTCTCTTCGTATCTCGGTCTGTTTCTTTGCAATTTCGTCGGCGCTGGCGTGGGGAAAACCCACGTCTGTTCGCATGGGCAACCTGTGTTTCTTGTTGCTCAGAAGAGGCGGTGTTTTGGGCAGAGCTTCCATCGTGGCCTTGACCGGGTCGATCGAACGATAGCGTCCGTCCCGGGGCACCTTTTTGCTGTTGCTGTTGTTGTTGCTGTTGCTGTTGTTGTTGTTGTTGTTGCTGCTGCTGTTGTTGTTTTGGTTCGTACCATCCGTGGTTTCCGCTCCCACACCGTTCTCCTCGTTGTCTTCCGATTCTTCGTTCCAAAAGACATCGACGGCCGGACCGAGACTGTTCGAAAACGCCAATTGACGAACGTGGGTGACGTTCGACAGTTGTTGCAGAACGCGCCAGTGCTGCAAGCTGGGAGAGACCTTCCGATTATTGGAATTAGTGGAAACACTACCACTACCCCCGCCGACCGTGCTGCTGGCACTGCTCATAGGGTTGTTGTTTTGGACCAGATACGGCGGGATTTTCTTGTCAAAGGCCGTTCGTTCCGCTACCGGAATGCTGCGAACGGTGACGGACATTCTGTCCTCGTCCAGCTGAAATTCTCGGGAGGTTTTGTTGTTGTTGCCACGCCTCCGCCTCCGTTCACGATTGAGTCGCTGGAGTTGCTCTTGCTGCAATCGCCGGCGTTCCTCGTCTTTTTGCTGCTGTTGTTCGATCAAACTTTTTTGCTTCCTGATTTTGCTGTTGCTGCTGTTGCTGCGTTTGCTGTGGATGCTTCTGGCGCTCCTGGTGCTGGCATCGTGGGACGCGGCGGTCTGCAACAACCGACGCCCGCTATGGTTCTGAACCCCCTTGGTAGTGGGTGTGGGTGTTTTGCTCACCCGACCCGACATAGACATGGACATCGACAAGGAGGGCATCAGCAACGAATCTTCCCTCATCAATGGTGTGATGTTGTCCGAGGTCGAGGTCGAAGTCGACGTCGAACGCTTGGGGATGGTTTGGATCTTGTTCGGTTTCGAGGAATGCCTAAACTTCTCCGCCGCCGCCGCCGCCGTCGTCTCGTCCGCTTGCCGGGGAGAGTGATATATTTTGGAAAAGGATCCCTCGTCTCCCAGCGTATCCACCGTGGGCACGGCATAGATCAGTGCTTCGTCCGGGTTGTATCGGCCCGTATACCGTCCCGGGGGATCCGAATGATCGTCATAGGCGTAGGGATTCGCGTTCGCGTTCACGTTCCCGTTCACGTTCGCGCCATCGTCATCGTTCTCACGGAAACCAGTTCGGAACGTGGCATTGTTCTCTGTGTTGTCATTTGTCTCGGCAGAATTGTTGTGGTTGCTGTTGCTGTTGCTGTTGCTGTTGCTGCTGTTGGTGTTGTTGCTTCTCTTCCCGGATCCGGATCCCGCCGTCTTGCGGAACATTATGGTTGTGCAAGTGTTGGTTGTCGTGTTGTGTCTCTGGTACACTCTGTATTACTTGTAATTTTAATATTTATTACTACTAGTTGCGTTCCTCTGCCCACGATGGGAGTTGGCAAACAAATATATCGTTGATTGATTGAATCCTGATGTTGGGTTTGCCGTTTCCGTATTTTACCGTACCGTACCGTACCGGAGTCATGGCATTGCCAAAAAACTAGATTTTGTTACTTTAATTTCCAGGATGAATTTCGCTTTCCCACCAGATCTACCGTAATACTTACCCGTAATCTTACCCCGTACTCGTACCGGTACCAATACGTACGGTACGTACCGGTACCCTATGGGATACTGTTTTTCTGTTCGTAGATACAGAACGATGCTGTGCGTTTTCACGCTGAATGTCGGCGCGGCGTTCCCTGCTTGCACGCTCCGGTCGGCAAACCCTACCGGTAGTAGAATTCAAAAACACGAAACTCTTTGGCGCTATTGAGGTATTTCCTCTCCTTTTTCCAATTTTTGCGCGCAATTTGTATGCGCTTCGCGCACAGAAAGGAGTGGGGTTCGTATGTAACGGTACTCGTACTCGTACCTTGCCTTGTTACTACGGTACAGAATTCCCATCAGCTGTCAACCCGTGTTCATGGCATTAAGTAAAAACTGCTACGCTGATAGGATTTTTTTAGTACTATCGGTACTAATTGAGCAAAGCTTAAAAAAGAGAAGATCAATCTTAATGTGCTGTAGCGTGTGTTGCTACGCGACCAAAATCCGTGTGCTTTTTGTGTCAGGCTATATCTTTCTGTCTTAGGCCTGAAAGAATAAAGTGTAATTGGGACAATCTTCAAACCCTTGTTTTTTTGTCTTTTACCCACATTTATGGCTACATGGGAGGATCAAGTCCAACAAGAATTCTTGGCTTCTCGAACAATTCTTTTCGAAGACTTATCGGAGACCGGAAAAGACAGGCATTACACACACACACACTGGGCCCAGTACCGTATCAGAAGACTCTGACACCGCCATCGGCAAAACCCAAATTTACCCGTTGCCAAATCGACGGTCACAACCAGGATTTCTGAAAAAAGAAAAAAAGAAATCATAATAATACCAAGCAGTACGTATTGTACCATACCGTAGGAGATCAATCGACATCGACGACAATCGAATCCATCCACCGCTACTATTTTGCCTCCGAAGAACAACTGTAAATAACAATCAGAAAGCATCCATCTCTGTTCGGAATCGAGTTCCCCAAAAATGAAAACGACGACGAGAAGGTTTCCCCCCCCGTCTTCGGCGCTCCGATGGTGTCGTGGCTTCGGCTGCACCACCAAATTCGTTTTGCTCTTGTGCCTACTATTCCTCGCATCCTCCCCGTTCCCCTTTGTCGGCGCAAACTTCAATTTCAACTTCAATGCCTTTGTGTTACCGAGGGAAAATCCCTATCGGGTGCTGGGCATCAAAGGAAGAGATCGATTCAACACGGACGCAATCAAAAAGGCGTACCGGGAAAAAGCCAAGGCGGCCCACCCGGACAAGAATCGCGACGTCGACCCGCAACGAGCCAACGAACAATTTATTCGGATCCAGGAAGCCTACGACTTTCTCGCCGACAATGAGAACAAGCGCAAGTACGACGAGCACCTTCGAAACGGACACCGACAGAATCGAGCCCCGACCCAAGCCATGCACGAGGAAAGGGAGCGGGCAAAGCAAAGGGTACGGGAGGAGGCAGAGAGACGATTCGAGCAGGAACAGCGAGATGCGGAAGAACGCGCAAGAAAAATTTATCTCCAAGAAGAAGCGAAATTAATTCAGGAACAACATCTTCTGAAGCTCTCCACACTCGAGCAACTGCGTGGAATCAGTGATCTGTTTGACAGCGAAAGCCAGACGTTCAAGAAGCACTTTTTGTGCGTCTTTGTGGGCGATAGAAAACAGGACAGTACTGCCGTGAGGGACTATCTTTTCCCTTATCCCTTTGGTCCCAATGGGTCAAACTCCTTCGACTGGACAGAGGTCCTGCAGACGGCCAAGGTCCGGTACAACAAGCAAACACCCCTGACAAAAATCTTTCGAGTGCCGAAACGCACACTCAAGCCCTTTATTGTTTTCGCCAAAAAGGGATCACGACTCGACCGTGGGGAGTTCGAGATATTCCATTTGAAGAAGAGACGGGAAGGCTCCGGAGAACCCTACGAGGAAATCGAAAAATGGGTCCTGCGCCAGATGACAACAACCGTCTCCGTCGTGAATCGATTTGATGCGGGAGGTCCCACCCTCAGGATACTATTCGACGACGGCGAACGCATACGATCCGCGGGACGGCCGATCCCTCCCGGATTCCTAGTGGAAATTCCGATATCGATTTCGGGTCGCTTGATTGTGCTCGACGGCAACACCAACGATTTTGTTGGGAAGAGCGGAATCTTGAACACGGATTTCGATTCCCAGCGAGATAAAGAAGTCATCGATAAAATCACAATGGATACACTCACCGTGAAAGAACAAGGCCAACACTTCGAGGTCGGACGCGGATACGGAACCACTCGCGTGTGTTACGATTTAGCGATGGAGTGCGTTCACTGGGCAACCAAGAACAACTGTGACAAAAGGAGTGAATTTGCGCACTCTATGTGTGCCAAATCTTGCGGAGTCTGCATCGAGTCGCACAACTGGAACGCCATCCACTACGTCCTTGTTCACCTCCCTCTCCACAAGATACCCAACATTGCCGGCTCGCACGCCATTGTTTCCTACGTGCGGAGCGGGGTCAAATTTGCAAAGGTCTTTCTGCACGATGTCTTCCATTTATGGGAGATGCGGCGCAACGTCATGTTTGCTTTCTCTTTGACAGGATTGCAACTCGGGATTCAAATCGTCTTGCTGGCCCGAATGTTGATCGGGAAGAATACATCAAGGATTCGCCATTACAGTGCTTACGCCGACGTCACTTCCTCCTCGTCGCTGATATCTCTTGTATTACTCGTATTGTCGACAAGTATCACGTTCGGCGCACAATTTTGGTTGTCTGTGACGTCCCGGAACGAGGTTCCCAAAATTCTGTGGAATTTTCAGACCGATCTACGGGCCATAGAACAGAATTCGACGGACATGATCTGCGTTCTTTTGGGCTTCGGAATCATTTCCTTCCTCCTGTCGAACCTTTGGACACAGCGACTCCGCAACCATTTTGTTGTGCGACAAGCTCTCTTGCTTGTTTCGGCAGTTTTGATTACTACGGTTCTGGTGATTGGAACGGGCCGTTATCTTCTCAGTGCGAGTGCCGGTAGTCGAGAAAATGTGAGGCGACACACACGGTGGATTTCTATTTGGCTACTTCGCAAAAATGTGGCTGTATTCATAATAATTTCGGGCAATCTCGTCGGGGCATTGTTTGCGGGCATCGTAAGATATTTGAAGCAACGCATAAGCCTTTTGTACCCGATTCTATCCATTGTCAACATTGGAATTTGGCTTGGTTTACTCTTCTTGGCGTTCCATCTGGATAAGTTCTTTCATGAAGATCTAAAACATACCGTTGAGATGCGCATGAGTGCTGCAATTCCCTGTGTCATTTTGGGAATGATTTGGGGTGTGATCGCGGCACATTTGATTTGCACATACAGGGTGAAAGTAAAGGTTGATTAAGTGAGGTCGACATGTCATATTGGAAATATTCTGTAAAGTTTCATCATACTATTATTTTTTGTTTTTGCCGCCATAAATGACCTGCTTTGAATATTAAGGCGAGAATATGGCACCCGATTTTTGAAAACTTTTCTTCTTGTTGCTGAGATACATCTGTTTTGTCGAGAGAGAGAAAGCGAAATACGTCAAACTCATTACTTTGTAGAAGTTTCCTCGTTTTCAGACTTGGCCAAGTAGGAGATTTCGGGGGAGATCTCTGTAACGTCGGCTTCACCTTTTACTTGTATATCAGTGCTCGGCATTTCAACCAAAGTTTCCTCGTTTTCAGACTTGGCCAAGTAGGAGATTTCGTGGGAAATCTCTGTAACGTCGGCTTCACCTTTTACTTGTATATCAGTGCTCGGCATTTCAACCAAAGATGGTATACATTCGTCGGATTTTTTGATTCTTAATGATTTATTTCGATTCTCAACTCCCTCCCAATTCCATTTCAATACTTCCAAACAAGACTTGGCAATTGCTTTGGCCGTGCCCATGGACACTCCATTCCCAATTTGTCTCTGTTTTGATTTGTTGTCCCCGACGAGTTTCGAAACAAAATCTGGCGACTGTCCCATCAATATGGCGTTTTCTTGTAGCGAATAGAACCGGTTCAGATTCACATTGTAATGAGCAGCTGATTTACTCGCCAATACCGAAGTTGTAGGTCTGTTCGGATCTCGTGGCCTTCCGTCGTCGTTGACTGGGTTTTCTTTTACTGGATACTTGTTTTCTTCCAGGATCAATGCATCTCTTGCTGTGGTGTAAGGGACTAACCCACTGGGCACAATGCTGCACAAACCAGGCTGACTGTGCGTTGGTTTTGGAAAAACCGGAATGCCAATATCTGAAAGAGACGCAATTAGGAACAGACGAGGTCTCAGCTGGGGGTCTCCAAAGTCGGCGGCAATTATTTTCCCAACTTTTACGTTGTACCCGAATTCAAAGGTAAGTCCGTTAACCATCTTCTGCAAATATCCTTTAATGTGCTTCGATTCCCACATTCCTAGGACGTTTTCAAAAACAATGACTCTTGGGCGTAGCAACTCTGCTACTTTTAGAATCCGCAACGATTCAAAATTGTTGCGCTCGGCATCTCCTGCTTTGTAGATGTTTTGTTTCGAAAAACCCTGGCATGGAGAGCATGCGATGACGAAGTCAATCGGACCGAGAGCCTCTGTGAAGGAGGGGTCGATGGCGCATCTTCCCAAAAAGGCTTCCACAGTGTCATTAAATGCAATTTTTCCTTTATTTGCAAGAATATTCTTACATCCATTGGATGTCATAGCAGATACCGTAGACATATGGGCTTCATGGGCCCTTGCATAACTACTCGTAGCATCTTCATCTTTCTCGACACTAATCACGACGTTGAAAGTAGCGGCTTGGAAACCGTTCGACATGAGGCCGGCACCGGCAAACAGGTCTATGCCTCTGAGAGGTGACTGTTTCAGATTTCTAAATCCATTCCTTTGTCGGGCCTTTGAAGCATCCTCCAATCCAAAAAAGATATGACTCGATCCGGATTGACGTTCGTGATACAAAAATTCGGGAATTTCACCCATTTTTTTCTGAAGGTCGGAAAGATGAATTTCTCTCTCCGAGCCACCTCGCTGTATAAATTTTTTCATTCCCGTTGAATTAACTGTCTCCAATAATGTTTTTTCGAATGGTATGATCTCGATGCAAAACGCTGAAACGCACGAATCTGAAGTGCCATGACGGAGAAACTCTTTGATTCCAAACACTCTGTTCTCGTCTACCTGGTAGCAAGTGCTTTTGTTGTAGGTGTGTCCTTCAAAGTCAACCGAATCTTGATCAAGAATACGATCCAGATACTCGATAGGGTCGAGATTGTCGCTATCGTCTTCGCCACTAACGGAACCCAAAGACTGGTCAGGCATTACATCTTCCAACCCGCCCTGCTGAAAGTGCGTGATCCTCGAACGTATTCGCCGACCGAGCCTCCTTCTTTTGTTGCGAATGAGATCTGGATACTTCTTAATCAAAGCCTTGCCTTCTTTGTTCAAGTCTTTTCTCTCGTCGAACAACCTTGGAAGAAGACGCTCCAATAGTTTTTTATCCAAACCAATTTTTTCGTCTGTCGTTTCTTCACTTGCAGCCTTGATGGAGTTATTCATTTTTTTACGTGAGGGTTAGTTTGGTTTGGTTTGGTTTGTATGATTATTATTTTTTGTCTTTTTGTTTGCTTTTGTGCTTGGAAGAATGGATAATATGACAATACTTGTTGTTGCTGCTGCTGCTGCTATTGTGCGAGTGAAACCAAGATTTGACAGTTTGCAATTGAAACTACAAGTATCCATTATCGTGACCTCTCCGTGACGGTACGTTTAGTCACACGTATTAATACTTCGGGGCACTATGTATTGTTCTTTCGAGTATCGTACAACGAACATTTTTTCGTAACGGGCAAATATTTAATCCCATCAAAAAATAACGAATTGAATACTGAATTCTCTAATGTACTCAGTATGTCTTAACCGTACAATCGTGTTTCTTGCTTTTTGACATCGCGTTGGACGCATTCAATGGTTCAATGACAAAAATTCGATGACAAAAAAATAATACAAGTAATAGTACTTCGTAATAGGATCATTCGAAATCTTAGATTCTCGCAAATTAGCCGACAAGCACTCCGTCTCAAAAACAATATTGTAGTCTTTGATTTGGCGTAGTGTTGGAGCATCTCCCGTAGATTCAATGGTCCGCTCAGAAAGAAGAGGTCAATAGTATGGAATGATTGTGCTGGCCGTCCGTACTACTTCTTCCGATAATCGATGCCTCAACGACATGGAATTCACCCCAATCATTCAGAAATTCCAAGCCCAAGAAATTGAATTCTCCAGCAACAAAGTCACAAATAGACTTCGGGAAGACTGTGATTTGGAAATGCTTTCGATAGAAGAAGTGTTCGCCACCGATGAATTCAATCGAAATGATGAAATCGCCCGTGAGATTGCTTCCAACGCAGAATATTGTGAGAATGCTTCTCATGTTTTCTTCAAGCGAGTTATGTCTTTGATCAAAGGATTAGATAAGCTTCGCGAAAATGCCGACAGTATAAATGTGAAAGAAGTCGTGAAGCTGACAATAGATGTTGCAATGATGAAAATATCTCTTGGAAGTTCTCGAGAACATCTTCATTGGGCGCCAACTCAATCCGGCAAGACCGCGTTTAAGGCAGTGAAGATATGCGTTTATCTTACAATGAACATACCAGTGGTTCTTTTGACCAAAGGGAAGAAGGAGAGCGAAGAGCTGTATGAGAAAATCACAAGTTATCTTGAGGGTTCCAGATTTGAACACAGAATTTTTTCCGTGTATGAAAATGAAACTATGATCTGGGATGAATTTATGATTTACGAGGAAGCAAGTGTTTTGATTATCCCAGACACATTCCAGCAGATCAATAGGACGTATGATATACTTACGGAAACTTTGGAAGAAGCAGAGTGCAATGGATTTTGCTGTGCTGGTTGTGCGCTCATTCTTGATGAAGCCGACGCTGTGATCCATAGATCCGAAGAAGAAGATCAGAAAAATGAGAAAGCATTGAAAAAATTCGTCAATAAGCTCAACCCGTTCCTTGTGAAAGTAACAGCGACTCCCATCCCGACTCTGTCTCAATCAATAGACAAGAAACCTATTATCACGACTTCAAACAAAATTATAAAAGATTACGTTGGGGTAGCGAATCAGCGTCACGACGACCTTGATCCGGAATCGATGATGGAAGGATTCGGATTGGAGTATGAGAAATATTGCTTGAAGACGCAGTCCAAGAAGAGATTCCAACCAAAATTTGAGGTTGATAAAAAATCGAGTTCCTTGGCATTGTTTCCAAACCAGGAAGGACAAAACCGGGCAGATATACTTCAAAACAGAACCAAGTTCCCCTCAGTCTGGAACAGGAAAATTCCTTATTTCAACAAGCAGTGCATAAGGCATCTCCGCCAAGAGATTAACCAGAAAAATGCCAAGGGTATGCTCACCTTGATCGATACTTGTCCATGGGTCACCAAAACAAACACAAATATTTTCCTTCAGGCATCGGGAGTTCAGGACTATTTCTATGAGATCAATAATACAAAGTTGATTGCAATTGTTGTCCACGCCCATCTTATTTTCTATCGACTTCCAGGTCACAAGTACTCATTTCAATGCAAAAGGTCTCTCGGTGATCTGATTGAGAAAATCGATACCCACAAAACATACGGCCTCAAGATGCCCATTGTCGTTTTTGGTTACTACGCAATGAAGCGATCGCGTTCCTTTCGTTCTAACAATCGAGTCCCGACGTCAATGATCATGCTCATGGGTGACAGCCAGTCAAATGAAAACATTCGGCAGGCCGGGGGCCGGCCCACCTTCAAGGGTTTAAAAGTACTGAAACGCAACCGAAGCAGCAACACGATTCGCATGCTTTGTCCCAAGGCAGACTTTGATATTATCCAGAAATACGATCCCCTTGTCTTGGAAATCATCCGCTTGTATCAAAACCAGCAGCTGTCCTGGAAGGAAATTATTTCCGAGCTGTGCCGATCCTCCGAGAACTATTTCGTGCCACACTCCAAACGAAAGACCGGGAACTTTGTTCCCGGCTCCGGTAGCTCCTCGAAGACGAAACGGAAAACGAAATCGAAAACGAAGAGAAAACATCAAGCATCGTTTCCGCAGGCACTCTTTGAGACGTTCCGATCAATGCGCAACGAAACAAGTGACAGCGACATGGGATTGAAACCGGAATCGGAGGAGGGCACGAAGAAGCCATCGCCGCATCCCGAGTCGGTAGTTTCTCATCCCGAGTCGGAAATTCCTCCCAAGAAAGCCCCGCCGACGAATTCCCCCGAGGCGGGAGTCGAATTCGGTGAAACATGCTCGGAAACCTTGGTTGCGATCGTCACCGACACGTCGCCTACCGTTCGCGAATCACCATCCCTGCCCGATACCGTCCCGTCGTCGTTTGCCTACGTTTCCTCCTCCATTGACACAGAGTCGCTTCCCGAAAAACGAAAAGCTTCTTGTGATGGAGAGGAAGCGACGACGAAACTCCAAGCCTGCAAGAAGCAGTGCAAGCACGAAGAAGGATACGTGGATTTGATGGACTCGGAGGACGAGGATGACGCGGTTGAACTGTGCTGCGGTTACGACGAGGAGGACGCCATTGACCTGACCTGATCTGACCTGACCTGCGACTGAATCGATTGCACGTGACTTTCCTTGCCCTGTGTTGCCTCTCGATAACCGATGGTTGTATCTTATTTTTTGGAACGTACCCAAACCATCGTGCACCTATAGCAATTGCGATAGGTTGTTGAACCAAGGACCAAGCAATGCTGGTTTTCTATGATATGATTCGACGGATTGTGTGTACCATTTGCTTCGATGGAATAACTAGTTTACTCTCTAACTATCAAATAGATCAACGATTCCCTTTTCCTTTCTTCTTCCCTCCCTTCTTCCTGTTCCCGGGAACGGCACTGTTGGTAGATATGTTAGTCTCGGTTTCGGTTGCTGGTGGTGGTGCTGGTGTTTCCTGTTCGGTCGGATTGCTACCCTCGTCGCCATCCGAGCTCGGTGCCACTTCGGCTGTTTCGCTTGGCGCCGGTAGTGGTGGTGGGAGTGGTTCCTCTATCGTTGGCGGTTGTGGTTCGGTTTCGGAATAGGAATTGTCGAATGTCGACAACGTCCTTCCGTCTTCGAGGTCGTCATCATCGTCGTCATCGCTGTTGTCGTTGCTACTGCTGCTGCTGCTGCTGCTGTTGCTACTACCACCGTCGCTCGTGGCTTCCTGTCGGTCGCGAGCGTCGTCGGCACACTTGTCCCAGTCCGAGGCGACGACCAGGCCGAGCACAATGACAATCTCGATGGCCGCCGAGATCGCTCCCCACCAGTACACCCCGATGAGATTCCCGTGAAAGTACAAGATGTAGATGGCAACCCCGCCGATGGAGAGGGGGAGTTCCAGTCCAAAGGACAAGATGGTGGCAATGAGGGGCCGGCCCTGTCCGGAAAAGATGCCCGAGGTTGCGTTGCTGACCAGCAAGTTGAGGTAGGTGCTCACCAGCATGGCCGGGACCAGTTTTTTCGCCTGTTTGCCGAAATAATGACGAGAATCGACGAATAATCCATCGCGTGAGAGACGAAATCATCTTCCGATGCGCACACGCCATCGTTGAAAGGGTGCAACAAAACAAAACACAGCAAAACAAAACACAGCACAGCACAGCACAATAAACCAATACACCAACAATAAAACAATAAGCAATAATCACTACTCACCAGTCCCACCACGCTCTCGTCGTCCGTGGCAATCGAAAGGACCTTGTCCTTGAGAAAGGGCGTCAGAAAAAAGACCGCCATCGCCACGTTGATGGCCGTGATAAAGTGCATGACCAGCCAGGCGGATTTTTTGGCCGCGGTCCCGTCCCCGCGTCCCAGGTGGTACCCCACCCGGACGCCCGACACGGTGCAGCAGGTTGCCGACAACGTTCCGGACCAGGGAATGGTGACGGTGGACAGGGCCGCCGAGGCGGCGATCGGGAGCTCTCCCAGGCGTCCGACCAGAATGGTCTGGAACTGCGACGCGCAGACCTGGAAGAGGAGGGTCCCGATGTTGGGGAGGGACTGGCGCATGAATTCCGTCGTTCGCTCCTTGGTGTGGTGGCAGAAACTCCAGCCCTCCTCCGGCCAGGCGTCGACGTGGTGTTTCTTGTACACAAACATGTAGAGGTAGTAACAGACCCCCTGCATCGTCCGGGAAATCGACAGGGAAATGGCGGCCCCGACGAATCCGAATCCGTTCCATCCGGGGATCGGTCCGCCAAATACAAAGACCCAGTTGAGCATGGCGTTGACAAACAAAAAGAGAATGTTGTTGTACATGGCCGGCTGGGGCAGGCCGCGGGCCTGGAAGTAAAAGCGCATGCACTGGTAGAGGCCATTCGGAACGGGCCAGACGACGTTGTACTTGGCGTAGACGCCGGCGACGGAGCAAATGGAAGCGGGAAATCCCAGGAATCCCAGGATCGGTTCGACGTAGAACAAACCGACCAGGCAGGGGAGCATCGTCACCGCCAGCCAGAACATGGATTGCTGGAGCCAGATCCCGGCCATTCGGGGATTGTTGGAACCAATGGCCTGGCTGACCAGTCCGTTCAGGACCTGGTTGAATGCCAGGGGCGGCGTGATGCAGATGCTCAGCACCATGTCCGACAGGACGGCCGCGGCGAGGTATACCTCGGGACTGTTCTGGCCGTCGTTGATGTGGCCTACAAAGGCCGAGTCGGTGGAGGCCATTCCCATTCGGCAAAAGAAGGAGACGGCCAGTGGAAATCCCAGCGCGAGCATTGCGGAGAACTCTTCCCATATGCAGAAGGGTGTCAGCCCATCGCCATTGTTATTTCCATCGTCATTACCATCGCCGCCCGTAATGACCAGGCTGCTGCTGCGCGGGGCATCGGGACAGGAACGAGTCGTCTCGTCGAATTCCGGAGCTCCGTTCTCGTGGGATAGCAATGGCTCGGTCAATGCCTCCGTGTTGCGGTTGTCGCTCTCGCATTGGGGTGGCATGATGATCGTTTGGATTGGATTGGATTGGATTGGATTGGATTCTTCTCGTTTCGATAAGATAAGATAAGATAAGATACGTTTGGTCCAGTTTAGTTTGGAGAACTGTGTCACTGCCTCGGTCCAATTAAGAAGAGATTGTCTATCGATGGAGTATGGAATCGCAGAGGAGTTCACTGATGGAATGAATGGTAATTCTGGTCTTGTTTTCTAATCTTGGAGACCTCGAATTATGGCAAAAGGAAGAGAACGGAATTCCAGTATCCATACGATTTTTTTCAAACTGAACAGAAAACCTAATAAACTAAACCTCGCATCGCGTACGAGTACGGTAATTACTTCCTTTCTTTTTCTGACGCAATTGAGTGATCGAAAATGATAGGTCCAACACATACCGGTACCGGACCGGTACTCGTACGAACACGAGCTCTTCGAAATTCGTTGGCAATATGCGCGACATGGTTGTGTCTGCGCGACCACAGTCATTGTTGGTGTTTTGACTTAACCGATCGTACTAGTACTACCTTATAGTACTACTAGGACTATGAATGAATACGTACGTACGTATCATATTAATATTATACTTCGTACGGAGTACTTCGTAATATGCAAAAAGTGCTTACTGCGTGCTGCCCACCTTCGCCCTTCGCCCTTCGCATGTTCGATCGTCGCCATAGAGGACGGCTTGCTCGTCCGCTGAAAACAAAACAACGCCTTCTGCTCACTCCTGCTTCAACCGTGATTGAGAGGAAGAACATCGTCACCGTGTATTCTAGAAATCGGATTTATCAGAGATACCGTGCGAATGTACAGTACAAGTTCGGTAATTACGGTACGAACGATAGGTAGTACAATACCGGTACCGTACCAGCAAAAGGTTGATGTTTTTCTCAGTTCACAGCTTCTACGTGTCGCCCGGATGTCAACGCAGACAGTATGTACGGTAAGATTACGAGTATGTGCGTTTTGTTTCCCTTCAACGATAACCGATCAATGATGAATGAATGAATGAATGAATGAATGATACGTCGATTTTTGATAGTAGAATACCGGTGGTAGTACCGTAGGACTACGGTACAGTGTTCGAATAGAACACGGTATCCATAAAAGAAATTGCATAAGGATTTGTTCCTTCTCCCCTTCGTGCAACATCGCCATCCATATACCGTACTCGTACTCGCACTATTGCATTGCATTGCATTGCAGAGAACAAAGATTTCAGGGGATAAGCCTCACACCGGCACGCCACGGAAGATCGCCTGAACAGAACCGGAGGCAAAGCAACCATCCAAAGCATACGTACGGTACATATCGGGTACATCCAACTGTGATACAGTACTCGTACACACCCGTTCCAACTTCACGAACACCAGGTGACGAACGAGAAGAGTGCGCAGCCCGGCAACAACAACGACAACGACGAGGCGCAGCAATTGATTAATCGAGACCATTGAGACCATTGATTTTCATCATAACATGTGCGGACCGACCACCAAACAGAATCAAAAGGAAACCATCGTGTCGCCGGTAGTTTCCTCCGGTTTTGCGAGACGAAAAACTACGATTCTTGCTTCGATCACTGGATTCGTGGTGTTTTACAACGCACTCCGGTGGCTGTTTCGGGATGCGGTAAGTTTCGTTTAGTTTCGTTTTGCTTTGTGGTGCAGTGTGGTGTGGTGTGGTGTGGTGTGGCGAGCGCAGTGAGGTTGTTTGGTGGCATCCACGTGCGCATCGGCTGAGCAACGATGGATGGCCGTGCCATTCGTTGGTTTCTTTCCGAGTCATGGTTGCATTGTAGTGATGTCCGATCTCACGGATTTTCTGCACTGCTGCGTTCCCTTCCCTTGACGATTCGGTGGGTTGGGTTGGGTTGGGTTGGGTTGGGTTCGCCAACACCAGTCCGACCTGCTCAAGCCCGCCGAAGAATTCTGCCAGAACCTGCCGGAGGGCGAAGAAACGTGCGTCCGATCGGACCTCTTTGGAAAACAGGTCACCAGTGCCATTGTCCAGCTCTACCTGGGGGGAATGGGATTCCTCACCTGGCACGTCACCCAGAAGGTGGTCACCAGGGTTCCCAAGACGCCCGAGGGACGCCTGTTTGGATACCTGGAGGAGGCCGATTACCTCAACACGGCGATCGTGGTCTACCAGACCTTTGATTTCCTGACCTCGATGACGGTTCCGGAACACAACAATGCGATCTTCTTGATCCATCACGTCCTGGCTGCCGTTACGGCGTACATGTCGCTGGAGTACCAAATGGTGCACTACTACGCCATTTTCTTTGGGGGATGCTCGGTAGGTGTCGTGTCGTGTTGTGTCGTGTCGTGTCGTGCCTCGGGAACCGCTTTGTGTGTTTGGGTGGGCGGCGGTCGGGTGCGGATCCGAATTGACCTGCGACGGATGGAGAAGCGAGCACAACCCGTAGCAACGCAACCGACTCACGCACGACCCTCTGTTGTTTGGCACTGCACAACGTGTTGTTTCTCTCCCCGCGCGCTATTATTGTATGTATGTATGCATGCATGACGACGACGACGACGACGACAGGAAATCAGCACCGTGTTTTTGGTCTTGTGTGATTTCGACGTGTATTTCCCCGCCAAGGATCCGGGGTCCCTGTGGGGCACGATCATTCTGTTTTGCCAGGCGAGTTTTGTCCTCTCGTTCTTTTACTACCGCGTCATCGGGTGGTGGAAGGTTAGTTTTCAATTGTGGTCCGACGTCTTTGCCGTGGCGAAGAAGGGAACCATCGAGGACTATCGACCGGGAACGGGATGGTTCCTCTACGTGTTCTTGGTGTCGGACTTTTTGCTCGGGTCCCTGCAGGTCTACTGGTTTGGATTTGGAATCCTTCCCAAACTAGTGGAGATTCTCGGAAATTAAAACAATCGTGGAATTTGGAACGGGCGGAATGGATGAATAAATCAATCAATCGATCGATCAATCCTTGTTCCCAATAAAAGGGCCAGGGCCAGACCGGGGTGCTACCGAAGCGAATCCAATCCGTGCACTGGCTGTTTTTTTAATTGTTGATGACTCCCTGAAACCCTAATAGCACATGCGTTCGTTGTTGTCAATCGAACAAAGCCACGTCATTCCTTCCGATGACAAGAACGAAATATCAAACACGAGACCGAATCCATCGAATCAGTTAAAAAAACAAGACGATACCCATCCGAAAGAGATCCCACGCAATGCAATCGATGTCAGTGCCACTACCATCGGCACGCTGTACGATATTGGTGGGGGAGGCAATGCGCCCTCGGTTGGGACTGGACTGTAACAACTGCAACCGATGATTATTCATTCGACCGACACAAAATGCACGGGACCGACCGCACGCACGCACGCACACTACCGTAGGGGAAAAAAAAACTTCAGTAAAATAACTTGGATAACACGCCGAAACCAAACCAAACAGGTGATTCATTCGATCCGTTCAACGACAAACACCAATTCATTAGTGGTCGATTCGATAATACTAGAAAAATGGCGTGGATGAGTGTCGATCCATCTATTCTATTCAAAATAAAGTTCCTGTTGGCAGTCTAGATCTCGTTCGTTCGCTCGTTTGCTCGCTCGTTCCTCCCCGCTACTTCCAACTCTATTCTCGAGTTGGTACGGTACCCCCGTCGGTTCCCGATCCCCCGTGGAACCCCGTTCTGATTCGATCCGTGGCGTGCCGACAGAACAGAACCGATCACATCGCATCACATCACATCACGGATGGACGACGATGCAGCACCTTTCGTACCACACGAGAAAGCTCTGGAGCCGGCGGCTCAGGAGACAGGCGTCCTCGGCACCGCCGACCCGATCCACGAGGGCGCGCACCTCCTCTCGCGGGTCGTTGGCCACGGAGCTCGGATCCATCGCCACCGGGGCGGTCCGAAATACGGCAATGGCCCCGTCCCAAAAGACCGGATCGAATCGTTTCTTCAGGGCCGCCAGCGCGTCGTCCTTGGTCGATCGCGTTCCCGTTCGTCGCGTGGTGCGCACGCACCGGGGGAGGTAGGGACGGGAGTGCGCCTCGGGGTGCTTGACAGCGCGGGGAATCCCCGCGTGGTGGCACAAGAGCTTGTTGTTGGAGGGAATCTCCCGCAGCACCGTTGGTATTTCGGACCGATACAGGTGGCCGTAGAGCTCGTAGGGTTCGGCCTTGGCGTCGTCCGAGACGTTGCAGATCATCCACTGCAGCAGCCGGTTGTCGAGAAAGGGCGTGATGTTGTTTCGGGTAAACTGTGCGGACGGAATAGAGAACCAGGATCCGCCGCGCAGACCCTTGTAAATGTCGCTGAAGCATGCCCGGGTGTAGAGCTGCAATTGAAAGGCGTAGGCAACGTCGAAACCACGCTCGGGCGTCTCGTGTACGGATGCATCCTCCAACCGGTGGTGGTGGTGGTGGCAAAGGATGATATCATCTCGATCCCGCTCGAGTTGGTGGAATCGATCACGGAGCGCCCCCATCGGATCTCGGATCCCGGTCCTATCCTTCGCCTTTGGATGCCGGTTGGCATCATCGCCGGCGCTGGCGCTGGCGATGACCGAGGATCGAAATGCCGCCCGAAACAACCGGGTCGCCCTCGGAGCAAAGTCCTCCAGTCCCTTCCTCGTGCGAATGTCGAGGGGAGACTTGTCGAAACACAAGCAGCCCAGAAATTCCGTGCCGAACCGACCGTGCAGCGTGTAGGTCACGGTCTCTTCTTTGTATCGATCGGATGCCTTTCGTTGTTTTGTCCGAGAAGGTATTTGATCGAGCAATTTGGAAAGCAATCGTTCCTCTTCTCGGCGATTCCATGGCAGCAAGGAGAGCAGTCGATGCGCGCCATTCATCCCGGTAGAGTTTGGATGGATTCGTTCGTGCTTCAATCGAAAGATCTCTGCCATGTGACGGGCAATCTGCCAATCGGTTTGCTGTTTCGAGTGGGTTTGAAACGCGATTGCCGAATAGTAATCGTTCTTCTTGGCCTCGTGATCGTCACGTACCGAATCCGACAGCGTTTGTTGCTGTTGCTGTTGCTGTTTTTGTTGCTGTTGCTGTTTCTGTTGCTGCTCCTGTTGCTGCTCCTGTTGCTGCAGTAGCATCAAGCAAGCCAACAGAAACCGCGTGTCTCCTCCTCCGGTCAGTGCGGCTCGGGGGACACATCCCTGGTCCACGGCTTCCCGAACGCAGCCGCAAATGGCCGCAAACAGTTCGGGAAACAACCGTGCCGAGGATGCATCGGAGATACCATTGAATTCCATCTCGTTGGTGGTCGTGGCTCCGGAGATCGTAGGCGTCACCGATTCCCCGGCGTCCGGCGCGGCGTGCTTCGTTCCGTTCCGTCCGGCAATTTTCACACCACGAATTGCGCGAACACGAACACGAACACGAACGCCCTCCGAGGAGGAGGAGGAGGAGGAACCGAACCGTCCCTGTCGTCCGATTCGTTCGCGGCGCCGCGCCGGCGGCGGAACCAAGAGTTGTGGTTGTTTGTTATGGCGTGCTAAATCCAGATCCGTGCCTCGCTCGGCGGCTTGGTGAGGCGACCACGGCGTGGACGGGACCCATTCTTCGCAGGCACCGTAGCAATCGATGTACGAGCGAGTGGCGATGGAACGGTGGAGCACGATTCCCGTGGTGGTAGTGGTGGTGGTGGTGGTCTCGGGTTCGAACGAAAGAAAGGTTCCGGGACGCAGGTTTTCGATCCCCCGGACAAAGGTTCGGTCGCAATCCAAGTCGTCACCATCACCATCACTATCACTATCATCGCTATCCTTGCCGTCCCGAAAGAGCTTCCCCCCCAGCGTCGTTCCAAAGGTGATGTATTCGGCTACAATGTCCCAATCCAGTTCCAATGACGACGAAGACGAAGACGATGATGAAGATGAAGAAGACGAGGCAGCAACAACAGGAACAGGAACAGCAACCGGAACCAGCGAGTCCCAGTGGCTGGAAAGGACGAGGATTCCGTTCTTCCTTCGTGCGTCGGAAACGTAGACCGGTAGAAATCCAAACGGATCGTTCCAGGTCCAGAAGCGGAGCGGTCGCTTCCCGTGGCTCTTTTGCACCAAGAAGACGGAGAAATGCCCCGAAACCCGCTTCAAGCGGGCCGCAATCCGGTCCGGCAGAGACGACGAACACGAATCGTCTGCGAGGGAGGCAGTGTTGATCTCGCAATAATCCAGGAGTGTCTCGGCAAAGGACTCGGAACCACCGTTACTACAGTTGCTGTTGCTTTTGATGTTGCTGTTGCTGTTGCTGTTGATGTTGATGTTGCCGCGCGTGGTTGCAGTTGCAGTTGCAGTTGCAGTTGCAGTTGCAGTTTCCTCGTTGTCTGTGGATATGGATGTGGATGTGGATGTGGATTCGGCGCAAGAAAAAGCCTCCCGGTAGCGATACGAAAAACCGGCGCACAGCACGCAAAAGTTTTCGCTTTCGACAATGCAGCCGGGATAGTTGCTGGCGAGAAGGATCGATGGATTAGAATTAGAATTAGAATAAGAATTGGCATTGGATCGCGCTCGTCCGTCGCCGGGATCACAGCTGTGGTTCCAGCGCCAAACGTCACAGGGAAGGGACGGGGACGAGGTTTTGGCAAAGGCCCGGAGTATTCTGTCGCAATCGCAATCGCAATCGTCGTTATCATAACTAACGCTTCGGTTCGTCGTCTCGAAAAGAATCGTCAGAACGTGTTGCGAATTCTTGTGAGGGGATTCGTGGTTTTTGTGGCCGGGATGGCACCGATCCCTTCCGCATCGATTTCTGCGATGAGACGGTGGCCATCCACCAGAACCCATGTTTGGTTCATACGTTCGGCAACACAAGCAACAAAATCAGCAGCAGCAGCAACAACAACAGCAACAACAGCAGCAACAACCATTGGACGGGCCGAAGAAATTGGATCGTTTGCTGATTTTGTTGATTCTCAATGAGTGATTCCCGGCAGTGATAAAGTAATAAAAGTTTGCGACCAGAGTAATAAATTTATTCTCTAAGTGATAGATTTATTCGGTTTTTATTCCATACTCAATAGAATCTGGCAGTCGAAGCAGCCTCGACTGCCAGATTTTATGACAGAGAATAAACTCCAACGGAATCTTAGAATCATATGGTACGGTACTAAAATCAAAGTTTTTAGTCCCCAACGCACGAATGAATCATGTGCACCTCTTTTGCCGGGCATGCTTGCATGCTATTTTTGGTGATCATCGCCAATTTTGCTGAGCTGAAAAATTGCAAAAGAAAAATTGCGAAAGAAAAGGTCCGGAAAGAAACAACAACAACAGTACGACTTGGTGTCTCTCCAGCACAGCATTAGACAGGGCATTCTTGGCACAACCCATGTCGTCGTACACTACTGTTGCTGCGCTTCTCGCGCTTGCTACGATACTATTAGTAGACGATTCGACAGAAAATGAATCGAGTTCACATAAGAACAAGTCTGAAGAGCAAAAGCAAAAACCAATACCATCGATCATAACAATCAACAACAACATGCCCTCGACAGCTGGAGGAAGGAAACCCGGCGTTGGTAACTACACCAAAGCCGAGTTGGAGCACATGTTTGCTGCCATTAGATCTATCATACCCACTGGAGGAGAAGAGTGGGATGATGTTGCAGACCTACATGCTACAAAATATCCTGGAAGGGATTCTGAATCCATTTGCAATAAATACAATCGATTGAACCGGGTGATGGCGCCAACTGGCAATCCAAACATGAAATGGGACATTAGGGAGGCAAAGGAAATCAAGGATCTCATTGGTGAAAAGGCACGGGTTGTACAAGGAGAAGATAGATACAACGCGGAAACAAATGAGTTCACTCCACGTGCTGCTGCTGTCACCACAACTCAACCGGTACCACTTCTACTCGGTCAACCAACACAACCTGAACAAGTCACCCAACAGTCAGAAGTAGCAGAGCTAACAACAACGACCGAGCGGACGCCTACCAGTACCATTACTAGTAACAAGACAAAGAGACACTACAATCGCAAAGGCGACAATGAGGCAAAGATGATGAATGTGATTGCTACTGTATTGAAAGAGGGAAGAGAGGATAGAAAGCTTCAGCAGCGAGCATTAGAACTTCAGCAACAAAGACAGGAGAGGGCAGATGAAGAGAGGAAGCAGGCAGATCAAGAGAGGAAGGTGATACTGCAGGCACTCCTTGTTCAACTTACTGGTCGTACTACTAGCAGCCCTCCTACTAGTGGCCCTCCTAGTACTAGTGGTGCCGGCGTTGGTCGTCCGAATATTGGTCGTCCGAATATTACTACTCCACAGGTGTCTACTCCCCAAGCTAGTAACCTCAAAAGAAAGAAAGTGAACCCTCTCCAGCAGCGTTGCGATTACAGCAGCAGTGACAACAGCAGTGTCAGCAGCAGCGACGATGACTTAGACTTGTTTGACAAGTAACAAGTGAGAATCGAATTGGTCGACTAGTTAGTTAATTATTAGTTAAACTCAACAACAACACCATCATTGCTCCAGACAGAAACTTAGGCAACAAAGAGAATACAAAAACTCTATTGCAACACCTTAAAAGAGGGAACCAACACCACTAGAGGTGCGCTGGAGCAAAATTATTCAAACGTGTTGTCGACTGCTCTAAATAGGACTAATCAATCGATCAATCAATCGATCAAATCGATCGATCGATAGTACTACGAATCGATTGGACGTGATGAAATTGACTTCTCTAAGTAAATTAATCTAATTCGTAACGCTAATTCGTACTAAAATACATCGTTTGCGGTTTCAGTTGGTACCAATCCATAGGAGAAGAAGCCTTCAGTCTGGCTCATGTAGGTGTTGCGTATGGTGTTGATTCCAACCTTAGCTGTCTGGAAGTTGTACAACAACACGACAAGCATCAGAATGATCCTCCTGTCTCCCGTTTCTTCCAGCAACATGTTATCTTTGAGTCGAGGGAACCCACCTTGGATCTGTCTCATCCCCCATTCAGACATCTGTCTAACACTAGTTGCATCTCTGTTCACTGTAATAGCCTTGCAAATGGCGCGGCGTTTCATCGCAGCGGCCTCTTCAGTAGGTGTACCCTCAGGTATTTCTACAGGAGCTGTTAGAGGATCATATTGACTACTTCTAACAAGGTAGTTGTTCGTAGATAACTTAAACGCCGAATCGACAACCACCTTTACCATGTACAACTGATACATAAGCTGCATCTTTTGATAGAGCCCATAGTCAGCTTGAGTACTATCATGCCAAGATCCAGGACAGTTCAAGACACAAGCACGGATCCTCCCATCTGGGCAGAAAAGAAACACGCTGTTGACATATGTAGCAGACGTCCAACCATTGTAGTATGGGTTCTGTTTGTTCCAGTCACCAGACTGCTGGATATGGAGTTTAAGCCCGTCGCAAGCGGCCCACACCCGGTGTGGACCAAGCGCTGGATACTTTGCAGCAATAGCATCGACGTATTGTTGTGTTTCTTCTTTGTTTGGCAAGCAAACTTTGGCAGCAGGATGATCTTGCAATGCGGAAAGAAGCATTCTGCGTCCGAATTTCAACCATCTGTACATAGGAGAAGCTGTAATTCCAAATGCTATGGCAACTGCTCTTGCTGCTGATCCTCTGGTTCGAAACCAGAATAAAATAAGAGCAAGACATCCAGTTGCATCAAACTCTCGACGTTGACTATAATCGTGATGCTTAAACTTCCGGATCGATCCAGTCTTTTCATCATACATGAATTGATTATAGAAAGGCTCAAACAAATCTAGGAGCTCTCTGAATACTACGTGGTCGACTCCACAGCAGTTGAGAAGGGCTTGATCATTGCCCGATCGATAGAGATACATGAAAGCAGATTGGCTGTATCGCTTAATTGCAATCCTAGGAGTTCTACGATCCCTTCTTTTCTTATCTTCCTCCCCAAGCAGTGGATTGTTGTAATCGGGGGTTAAGTAGTTTTCATAGTAGTATCCAAGTAGTGTTAACTCCAGGGCCATGGTGATTGTCGATTGTTATGTTCGCGAAAGAGTGTTTCGCAAAAGAGGAGTGTTTGTTGTTGTTGCTTGCTGCTGGAGAACAAAGTGAGTGTTTTAGCGAGGATAGTAGCTACTAGTAATTCTTCGCGATAGCTACTAGTAGAAATTCATATCAGCAAAGCCAATCGATACGGTACATAGAAAATTCTGAAAATTTCAACTGCCGGCCAGTCTTGAATACTTAACAGGCTTGCTTGCCAAAATTAGGCCGGTAAGTGATTCAACAGACATAAACAGACAGTTACTGTATCTTATTTCGAGATTCCAAATTCCAAATTTGCTCTGAGTGATAGTTAATAAAAAATATTCGTGCGTTGAATCTATTCAATCTATTCACTCGCGAATATTTTTTTATTACTCTGGTCGTTTATTACTTTATCACTGCCGGGAATCACTCAATGAGAAGATGGATGCTGGGCGAAGCAAAGAGAAACGCGAGTGAGAGGAGAACAAAAGGATAGTAAATTTTTACAGTAATATTACTGGTAAGATTTTTGACACCGCGTCGTATTATGGCTCTTACTTGTACCGGTACAACAAGTACCGGTACGACTGAAACCTTCCCGGGCTTTCAAAATCCGCACCACTTTCTAAAAGCTCTGCATACAGTACGGTACGAATACGGTACCGGTAGGTGTGAATGGGGGTGACCGTTTTGAGACAGCTTTTTTTTTTTTCCTCGTACACCCACTGATTTGGGTCCTATTAGTCTTATTGGTATAACACTCCAGCTGGAAGTTCCTGGCTAAAGTTATCATCACGGCAGAAAAGGCAAGAGCAAGAGCTATCGTACGGTATCCATAGATACCCAATTTGCTGGGGTTGTGCGCGCGGGAACCCCTTCGAACTTTATGATTCTTTCAGCCAAGAAAATCGTGAAAAAAAAACCTCCATTAACACACCCATCACACTACTACCAAGTGGTCTCAACCGAACCATTCCTTAACCGTAGCATTAGAGGCGCCCGCTACTTGGGGTTCCCTTCCTTACACCAAGATCAACAAGACCTGCAAGTTTTGGATCGATTGACCGAGTCCTTTAGGAGGAACAAGCTGGAACAACAGCAACAAGAACGAGAGGAGACGACAAAGGGCAAAAACGTCATCGTCGTTGTCGAAGAAGCCCCCCCCCCCCCTGCCGCCGCGCCCCACATGGCAACAACAACAAGCAATGCTACAGTGTAATTCAATTAGTTTAATGGTGTTATTTATTTGTTATTCAGTGCTGTTAAAGTAGTTGCAATTAGATGGAGTAGGAAGCAAAGAAGTGACGACGGAATGCAAGCAATGGAGGTTCGAAAGCAATAGAGGTTCGTTCGTACCGTTAAGAGAGAAAAAATGTCGTCCAAAAAGGTGCGTGCAAATCAGTCATGAGACCAATTTAGATCATGAGTGTTATGTTGAACATTTTGCTTTGGTACAAATTCTACGTAGGCCTACTTTGTCTCTTTGTCATTAACACCATACTCGTACCGGTACATAAATAGAAGAGGGGTTTTGATAACAGGAGGCATGATGTTGCTGAGTTGTTTGAAGGAAAATATCAGTAGAATGGGTCAAACGGACGGAGGTCGAAAATATGGATCGTGGAAAGGAAAAAATTAAATGTATTATTTTTGTGTGTGATGTGTTTTCTTGTACGGTAGATTTCCTTGTTACTACCACCATACTTCGACTGCAAAAATGGTCCGTACAGTAAATGCATGATTACTACTTAGTGATGATTGCAACATTCCTCGTACAATATGTGTACGGTACAGTCAACAGCATGTTGTGAAGATGATAAAAAGTCATTCATGCGTAAGGTTGACACAAAATATTGCTTGTCACGAAAAGAATATTATATCTTTAATCCTAAAATTGTTATTTTATTTGAGGAGTGACGAGATATTGTCTCGAAAGTAAAAGTGTGTGACGCGCGAGGTTTTTTAGTGAACACGCAAGCTCAGAAGGCAGGGAATTTTAAAAATAGGGTAGGGAATTTTGAAAATACCGCGTGATAGCCTGCGGGGGGTAGGGAAACAGTTCTCGGATGTGGGTATCCCCCCAACTGGTCACCTTTAACAACCCTGAGGGCACCATCACCAACAGTGACCTCAAGCTGGCTGGATTCATTGTCCACAATGATATCCTTGCACACGCTGCCTGTGTCCAGGCCCGCAACACCCACAACTGCTACGATAACTCAGCTGCTGTCTATTGGCGACAAAAGGGCGCCACCACTACCACTGGGTCTGCTGCCTACCTCCTCAGGATCTAAGCCCTGCACCAACAGATCCACCAATATGTCCCCCTCAGGGACTACATCCCAGGCCCGTTCAACCATCTGGCGGACCTCCTCTCATGCTCTGAGCTCTCTGACACTGCCTTGCTCCATCATTTCAATACCACCTATCCACAGGACTTGCCCTGGATCTTATGCCCCCTCAGGCCTCCAATGCTTTCTGCGCTGACCTTGGCACTATCCAGAAGACCATGCATGCTTCAGTCACTGAGCTCTATGCCAGGAGAAAGGATGCCCATTGGAACCAATGGGTTCAATTCTGTCTGTCTCAAGGCTTTAACCCCCTCCTTCAGTCTGTTACAGATCCAATCCCCATCTTCCAGGTCTTTGCAAAAAGACTCCATGATGGCCGACTGTCCCGTAGCCACAAGCCCCTCAGATCTTGCACCGTATTGGACACCATCCGCTCAGTGGGACAAACGCTGGCCTGCTTGGGGTCCAAAGACCCCCAAACCAACTCCACCGGCGGTCTTGACTTCCGGCTAACTGCCCAGTTCAAGGGCTATGCCAAGCTGGACCCAGCCCCCTCCAGGGTCAAACCGGTCCCCATCACCCTTGTCATGCATGCCCTCAGATTTGCACACTATGAATCCCCATCTCCTCCTCTCCAGGCTATTGCCAACATGGTATGCATAGCGTTCTTCTTCTATCTCCAACCTGGTGAGTACACGGGTACCACCAGGGATGACCAAGCCTTCCTCCTCCATAGTGTCTCCTTCTATCTTGGATCCCACATTGTCCAACATGATGGCCCCGTTCATGAGCTCCAAGCTGCTACCTCTGTCACCCTCACCTTCACCACACAGAAGAATGGGGACAAGGGGGGAAAATTGGTTGCTCATGCCAGGAGTGGTGACTCACTGTGCTGCCCTGTTGCAGCATGCGTGCGACAAGTCCTCCATCTCAGGGGCTGCTGCCCTAGCAGCTCCCCCTTCAGTCTCACCCTCAAGCTTGCCAGTTACATTGACAATGGTGTGCTCACCCTGGTCTGGGCAGGCACTGTCACTTCCTCCATGATGGTCTACTCGCAGACCCTCTACCACACAACAGGCATCTCCCCTGTAGCCATCTCTGCCCGCTCCCTCCTTGTTTTTGCAGGCTGGGGAGTCCTCTGGTCCCTTAGGTTGCTTGTTGCTTTGCCCGCGCACACCGGCACACAGCTTTTTTGGCTGTTAAGCCTTTTCTGCCCTTGGGCCACCACAAGCCACAGCAGGGTGGGAGCTGCATGGAGATGGACCTGGAGGAGGGGACTTGGAGGACAGCGAGGGTGGGGGAATTCATCCAAGGATGAATCAGAGAGACGAGAGCTGCCGGCTGGGGTGGTGTCAGAGACTGCTGGCACCCACTCATCCGGCAGGAAGGAGTATGTTCCATTATTGAATATGATGGTGGCAAGACTCTTGAAGATGGGGAGGGACTGCTGGTGCAAGCACCTCATCATGCAGTCACTATGCCATCGTGCAAGGAGCTTGATGGCATTAGAATCGCATTTGCCCTCCTGTAGCAGGGCCATAGCCCCCCCCCCCCCCCCTGCTCAAAGGGATCAAGCAGAGATTGCTGCAGGGGAGATGCCAGTGGTACGGTAGAGGGTCTGGGCATAGAGCCTCCTCATGGAAGAGGTGACAGTCTCAGCTCTGACCGGGGTGACAACACCATTGGAGGAGATGTAAATGGCTAGCCTAAAGGTCAGACTGAAGAGAGAGCTGCTAGGGCAGCACCAGCTTCTGAGATGTAGGACTTGGCGAGCACACGCCACTACAGGGCAGTAGAGTGGGTTACCACTCCTGGCATGAGCAACCAATTTTCCCCCCTTGTCCCCATTCTTCTGTGTGGTGAAGGTGAGGGTGACAGAGGTAGCAGCTTGGAGCTCACGGACAGGGCCAGTGAGCCGGAGGATTTTGGATCCAAGATAGAAGGAGACATCCTGGAGGAGGAAGGCTTGGTCATCCCTGGTGGTACTGGCGTACTCACCAGGGCATAGACAGAAGAAGAAGGCTACTATGTAGATCATGTTGACAATGGCCTAGCAAAGAGGAGAAGGGGAGTCATAGTATGAAAATTGGAGTGCATACATGACAAGGGTGATTATAACCGGCTTGACTCTGGAAGGGGCTGGATCCAGTTTGGCATAGCCCTTGAACTGGGCAGTTAGCCAGAAGTCAAGACTGCCAATGGAGTTGGCTCTGGGGTCTTTGGACCCCAAGCAGGCTAGCATCTGTCCCACTGATCTGATGGTGTCCAATACGGTGCAAGATCTGAGGGGCTTGCGGCTACAGGACAGTCTGCCATCATGGAGTCTTTTGCCAAAGACCTGGAGGATGGGCATTGGATCTTTCAGAGATTGGAATAGTGGGTCAAAGTCTTGAGACAGACAGAAGAGAACCAATTGTTTCCAATGGGCATCCTTTTTTGGTGGGCATAGAGCTCAGTAACTGAAGCTTGCACGGTTGCCTGGATACTGCCAAGGTCAGAGCAGAAAGCATTTGAGGCCTGAGGGGGCATACAATCTAGGGAAAGTCCGGTGGAAAGTGAGCGTTGAAATGATGGAGCAAGGCCATGTCAGAGAGATCAGAGCGGGAGAGGACCCATCGGTTCCAATGGGCGTCCTTTTGGCGGGCGTAGAGCTCAGTGACTGAAGCGCGCATGGTCTCCTGGATAGCGCCAAGGTCAGAGCAGAAAGCATGGGAGGCCTAAAGGGGCATAAGATCCAGGGCAAGCCCTGTGGATAGGTAGTGTTGAAATGATGGAGCAAGGCAGTGTCAGAGAGCTCAGAGTGAGAGAGGAGGTCAGCAAGGTGATTAACCAGGCCAGGGATGTAAACCCTGAGGGGGACATATTAGTGGAGTCTTTGGTGCAGAGTCTGGATCCTGAGGAGGTATGCTGCAGGCCCCATGGTAGTGGTGGCGCCCTTCCTTTGCCAATAGACAGCTGCTGTATTGTCATGACAGTTATAGGTGGTTCAGGTAGCCACACAGGCGGCCTGCGCAAGAACATCGTTGTGGGCACTGGAACCAGCCAGTTCCAGGTCACTGTTGTTGATGGTACCTTCAGGATTGTCAAAGCTGACCAACTGGGCAGGCACCCACTGGGGGAAGGACTGCCTCCACAAGAGAGGCTGGACTGTGCCATTGGGGAGGAAGACACAATGGATTCCCTCCATACTAGCCCCAAATGCGTCACAAGCCCCCATAGTGGCTGGAAACATGTCTGGCACTTGCTCAGCAATGGCAGTGGGCCAGTTGGAGAGATCGTGAGCCAGCCATTTGAAGTCTGTCAGGAAGCTATGGACTCTTTTGGTGAACCTGATTCTCTGACTGCCGGGCTCTTTGTGTTGGAAAGCTTCTTAGAGGATGGAGAAGAGGCCTATGGAGCCATGGATGACCAGGGCCATTGATTGGAGCTCACCAATGACTTGATGCCATTGTTGGATTGGCACATGCCACTGGGTGGGGGGATAGAGTGGAGGATGCCATGTAGGCGTTCCACTTGGTGGGGCGGAAGGCTGATGGTTTTGTGGATGGAATCAATGAGCCAAACAAGGATTACTTTCTTGGTTGTCCAGGTGGCATCCCCTTGGAGCATTTTCTTTAAGGAAGCAGGTTCTTGTTGAAAGGGGGTGCCGGTGGCATCCAGTGGCCGGAAGACTTTGTCAAGAGACTGGAGGATTACCCTCTTGATTGCCCGGCGGGTCCATTGGTTGCCTTGGGCAACACCACAAAAGTTGTCTACATAGACATCCCAATATTTTAGTGGGGTTTTGCTGGGAGTGGTACTGTTGGTGGGAGTGCCAGGAGGATGGGATATGGTGAGCGGGGGCAGAAGGTATCACATAGGGGGCCTCATCTTCCAGAGGGGGCGCTTCAGAGAGTAGGCCCAGTCGGTGAGGCTGGAGTCTTGCATGTGATAGGCCAGTGGTGGCCAGAGTAGCATTGCCCAGGTTCGTGATGGTTTCTGTGCAGGCACAGAAGTTTGGTGGACTGGATTTCCACCCCATAGGATTGGGGGAAGCGCTCCTTTTCTGGAAGGGAAAAGCACCCCCAGCTTCATGGTGTCTTCAGGCTTCACCTGCACGCGGTAGAAGCCATCAGAGAGATCTATTTTGGACATGTACCCCTTCCCTACAATCACTCTCGTTGCTCTTGCTAGTTCTTTATTAGACAATTCGTCATCTGAAGATGGATCAATTCAATCGGAATGTCAATCGGAATGGATTCAATCGGTCCCCTCACAAAAAGAAATGACATCCATCATAACAACCAACATGGCACCGACTGCTGCTGGTGGAAGGAAAGCCGGCATTGCCAACTGCACAAAGCCCGAGTTGGAGAACTTGTTCAGATGCATGAGAAGTATCCTACCAATTGGACCAGGAGAGTGGGACGCTGTTGCAAGCCTGCATGCTGATAAATATCCTGGTAGGGACACTGATTTGATCAGGAACAAATACATTTGGTTGTACCGGAAGAAGATGCCAACTGGTGATCCAATTAAAAAATGGGATGTTAAACAAGCCAAGGAAATCAAGTATCTGATTGGTGATAGAGCCTCCATTTTGAATGGAGGGGATTCTTTCAATCTTCTAACAGGGGAGTTTGTCCCTGCTGATGAGGACGAGTTGCCCGAGGAACAAAACGATCCTCCAACTCAATCGACTCAAGGAAAAACTCAATCAACTCAAGGAACGGAGGACAACCAACTAGTACTAGCACCTCCACTTCTACTTGGTCAACCAACTCAACCAACACAAATCGATGAAGCAACAGAGCTCACTGCCTACCACTACCATTAGTGGTGGTGTCAGCACAAGTACTAGTAACAAGAAGAGAGCTTACAATTGCAAAGCAGACAAGGACACACATTTGATGAGTGTGATTGCTGCAGCATTGAAAGAGGGACGAGAGGATCAAAAGCTTCAGCAGCAGGCATTGGAATCCCATTGAGCGGCATTGGAACTCCAGCAACGAATACCATCAAGCGGCCTTGGAACTCTAGCAATGACGTCAGGAAAAGGTCGATGAAGAGAGAAAGGTGGCAGATCAAGAGACGAAGGTGTTGTTGCAGGCACTCATTGCTCAACTTGCTACTTGTGGTGGTCCTCATACTGTCAACGGGAAGCTCCTCAAAAGAAAACTGAACAATCTTCGTCTCTCCTGTGCTGATACAGATGACAACAGCAACGACGATAGCGATTTCGAATGAGTAACAGAATCAATCAATCCATTAGTTAGTATTTAAAATAAACAAATCGATTAATCAATTACTATTAGTTAAACTCAAAATGGCTCCAGACAGAAACTTAGGCTACAAAGGCCATAGAAAAACTCTATTGCAACCCCTTAAAAGAGGGATCGAAAACCACTAGTAGAGGTGCGCTGGAGCAAAATTATTTGGTCGTGTTGTCGACTGCTCTAAATACTGCTGATCAATTTGATCGATCGATTATTCGGCAAACGTGACGAATGCTCTGCTTACTAATAATGCAAATTTGTAACTACTGTCTAATTGATCTAATTTGGTAGTAACGTAATTGATCGACTAATCGATCGACTAATCGATCGAATCGAATAATTCATAGGAGAGAATCAAATACATCATTTGCAGTTTCTGTTGGTACCAATTCATAGGAGAAGAAACCTTCAGTCTTACTCATGTACATGTTGAGTATGGTGTTGATTCCATCTTTAGGTGTCTGGAAATTGTAGAGACAAACAAGGAGCTTCAGAATAATCTTCCTGTCTCCTGTTTCTTCCAGGAGCATGATGTCTTTCATCCGGGGAAATCCCCCTTGAATCTGTCGCATTCCCCATTCAGAGAGCTGTCGAACGCTGGTAGCAGCGCAATTCACTGTAAGATCTGCTGCATTGAAGGGATCACTTTGGCAACTCTGCATGAGGTATGGCTTTCTAGACATTTTGAAAGCTGAATCAACAATAAGCTTTGCTATGTATTTATCGTACATGAGCTTCATCTTTTCATAGAGCCCATAGTCAGCTTGAGTACTATCATGCCAACAGCCTGGAGCATTCAAGATGCAACCCCGGATCCTGCCATCCAGAGCAAAGATAAAAACACTGTTGGCGTACTATGTCCCACAAGTCCAACCATTGTAGTATTGGTTTTGCTTCATCCAGTTACCAGACTGTTGGATATGCAGTTTGAGGCCATCGCAGGCACCCCACACTCTGTGAGGTGCTAACACAGGATACTTTGCAGCAATAGTATCGACGTATTGTTGAATCTCTTCTTCATTTGGCAAGAAAACTTTTGCAGCATGATGGTGTTGTAATGCAAAAAGAAGGAGATTGCGTCCAAATTTCAGCCATCTGTAGATAGGAGACTAGAGCAACTACTCTTGTAGCTGATCCTCTGGTTTGGAACCAGAATAAGACAAGAGCAAGGCACCCAGTTGCATCAAATCGGTTTGTCGACCGGGTTTTCTTCTGTCAAATAACTCCAGTGTTCTTATCAACAGTGTGAGAATTATAGAGTGGCTCGAATATATCTAGGAGCTCCCTGAATACTACATGGTCGACTCCACAGTAGTTTAGAAGGGCTTGATTGTTGCCAGATTGGTACAGATAAATGAAAGAAGATTAAATGTATCTCTTAATTGCTATCCTAGGAGTTCTATGATCCCTTCTTCTCTTATCTTCCTTGCCAAGCAATGGACTAGTATTGTAATTGGGGGTTAAGTTATCATAGCAGTATCCAAGCAGTGCTAACTCCAGGGCCATGTTGATTGTCGATTGTAGAGTGTTTTGTGAAAGAGTGTTTCGCAAAAGTGTGTTTCGCGCTTGCTGGAGAGCAAATTAAGTGTTTTAGTGAGGATAGGAAATATTACGTGTTGTTTTAGCAAGGATAGTGAATCAGGAAGCAAATCGTACGGTACATGAAATTCTGAAATTTTCAACTGCCGGCCTGCCGGCCAAAATAGGCCGGGAGGTGGCGCGGTTAGTGATTAAACAGACAGTTACTGTTCCTTTTTTAGGGATTCCAAATTCCAAATTTGGCAGTTAATAAAAGTATTCGTCCATTGGGTGCAATAAAAAAGTATCCATTATACTTTTTATTCACTTTTCATTCTATTCACTTTTTTTAGCAGGAATCACTCAATAAAAATCTGGCAGCCGAGGCTGCCTCAACTGCCAAACTATATTCAATATGGAATAAATCTATTACTATGTGAATAAATTTATTAGTTTGGTCGCAAACTTTTACGAAGTATTGAGTGATTCCCAGCAATGATTAAGTAATAAAAGACCAAAGTAATCAAAAAATATTTGCGAGTGAATAGATTGAATAGATTCAACACACTAATATTTTTTATTAACTATGCAAACCGAGCAAATTTGGAATTCAAAATCTCTAAATAAGAAAGAAGAAACAGTAATTGTCTGTTTAATCACTACCCGTACCACCTACCCGCCTATTTTGGCAAGCAAGCCTGTTAAGTATTCAAGGATGGCCGGCAGTTGAAAATTTCAGAATTTTTCATGTACCGTATCGATTGGCTGTGCTGATACGAAGTACTCCGTACTTCATACTAATTTAAGCACTATCCTCACTAAAACACTCACATTGCTCTCCAGCAAGGAGAAACCACACTCTTTTTCGCGAAACACTGTTTTGAAACAATCTTTTTTAACCAACAATTGACAATCGACAATCACCATGGCCCTGGAGTTAGCACTGCTTGGAGACTACTATGATAACTACTTAACCCCTATTACAACAATCCACAGCTTGGGGAAGAAGATAAGAAAAGAAGGGATCGTAGAACTCCTAGGATAACAATTAAGAGATACAGTCAATCTGCTTTCATGTATCTCTATCAATCTGGCAATGATCAAGCCCTTCTCAATTGCTGTGGAGTCCACCATGTAGTATTCAGGGAGCTTCTAGATATATTCGAGCCATTTTTCAATCGATAGATGTATGATGAGAAGACTGGATTGATTCCAAAGCTTAAGGAATACAACAAACACAATTATATTTGTCATCGAGAGTTTGATGCAACCGGATGTCTTACTCTTATCTTATTCTGGTTTCGAACCAGCGGATCAGCAGCAAGAGCAGTTGCTCTAGCGTTTGGATTAACAGCTTCTCTTATGTACAGATGGCTGAAATTTGGTCGCAAGGTCCTTCTTACTGCATTACAAGACCATCCTGCTGCAAAAGCTTGTTTGCCAAATGAAGAAGAGAAGTAATACTAGGACCACGACCAACGCCAACACCAACACTAGGAGGAGATGTTGTGATAAGATCGACGCTGCCGGCACTGGCGCCACTACCACCGGTGCCAAGTTGAGCAAGGAGTGCCTGCATCAACACCTTCCTCTCTTTATCTGCCTTTTCCTGTTGTCATTGCTGTTGTTCCAATGCCTGCTTCTGAAGCTTTAATACTTGAGCATTTGCATTCATCATCTTCAATTTGTCTCCTTTGCGATTGTAGTGTCTCTTCTTGCTAGTACTAATGGTACTAACTTCTTTGAACTGTGTAACTTCTTGAGTTGGTTGAGTTGGTTGACCAAGTAGAATTGGTTGTGTTGGTTGAGCTGGTTGACCAAGTAGAAGTGGTACCGGTTCAGTTGTAGTAGCAGTAGGAGGAGGAGGAGGAGGAGTAAACTCATTTCTTTCAATATCGTACCTATCTTCTCCATCTCCAATGCTTGCCTTGTGGCCTATCATTTGGAAGAGCTCATTTGCCTCACTAATGTTCCATCTCATGGTTGGATTGCCTGTTGGCGCCTTCTTCCGTTGCAATCAATTGAATTTGTTGCGAATGGAATCAGCATCCCTTCTAGGAAATTTCTTAGCGTGTAGGTCTGCAACATCCTCCCAGTCATCTCCTCCACATGGTAGGATAGCTCTAATGGCAGTAAACATGTGCTCCAACTCGGCCTTGGTGTAGTTGCCGATGCCAACTTTCCTGCCTCCAGTCGAGGGCATGCTGTTGATTTTTACGATTGATGGTATTGCTGGTGGTGTTTCTGTTTCTTTTTTAAATGTGAGCAGCCGAATCAAATTGAAATCAATTCATTGTCCAAATTGTCTACTAATAATCTAGCAAGCGCAACAAGAGCAGCAACAGTAGCGTAGGATGACATTGGTGGTGCCCTGTCCTAATGAGCTGGAGAGACAAGCAACAAGTCATCGTACTTTTCTTTCTTTTCAGACTTTCTTTACCTCTTTCCAGACTGCAATTTTTCAGATCAGCAAAATTAGCGATGATCACCAGAAATAGAAGGCAAGCATGCCCGTCAAAAGAGGTGCAAGAGGTGCACACATGATTGATCCTTGTGTTGGGGACTAAACTATTTGATTTTAGTACTATGGTTTTAAGATTCCTTTGGAGTTTATTCTGTTTTTATTCAGTTAATAAAGTTTTGAAAGTAGAGACAGTCTCGACTGCTAAATTATATTCAATAGTTAATAAATCTATGCACTATGTGAATAGATTTATTACTTTGGTCGCAAACTTTTATTACTTTATCATTGCTGGGAATCACTCATTACTTTATCATTTGTGGGAATCAATCCATACTTCGTAGGAATTGTGTACCGGTACGGCAGTATCATTGACAAGGGGTCATACAGTACTGAACTACGCTGTGTATGAAATTGTGTGCTTTTGAGTTTTAGTGTCTACTATGACTTCAAGATAATTCAAGAAGCTTCCCAGCTAGTTCAGTGATACGATTGGAAAAGAACTGGGTTCTTTGATAATTGGAATTTGGATGAGACTTCAAGGAGAAGGTTCTATTTGATGTTCGAATACAATTGAACAATGACAGATGATCGGGAACGATGCCATTGACTCTTGACTGTTGGAGTGTGTCAATGACGCGTGACTGGACTGAAGGAGTGTGTCAGTAACTCATGACTGAAGTGTCTGTGCATTGTTCATTCTCCCTTACTATGGAAATTCATGATGGTTTGGCTGGGATAAGGTGGCGGATGCTGATGCGTTCATGTGTTTGTCCGCGGCGTTATTGTTAGTGTGTACTTGTAAGATTGGGTAGGGGTCTTCGCAAACAAGATCGAGTTTGTTGTGATTGTGTATGTTGACCAAAACGCCTTGACCTACAGTGAATTTGTGTTTCATGCGTTTGCGGTTGGCGCAAAGGAGTCGGTTGTCTATTTGAGCTTGGCAATGTTTGGTTAAGGTGATGATGTTGGCGTGGAGTGGAATGTTGAGAAGCATGTCGCGGTTGAATACAAGGGCGCCAGGCAAAACATTTCCGAGTGTGGAAACTGGATTGCATCAGAGGGCGTGCATTGCTGTTGATATTGCTTTGTCGACAAGGTTGTTGGCTTCTGTTTCGGTTTTTTCCCGTTTAAGGTTGATCATAGTGCGGATGATTTGGCCAATGGTCTTGTGTGTGGATTCGATGATTCAGTTGGCTGTGGGTGGGTGCGAGGAAATGTTAATTGGCTTTACACCTGCATTGTCTAGCGGGAATTATAAGTCATGTCCGTTGAATTCGGGACCATGATCATGTACGATGCGCATGGGGCAAGGGTAACAGGAGAGCCAGCAGTTTTCAAAAAGGCGTCTGATGTTTTCTGCTGTTTTGGATCCTGGGATGCGGATGATTTTGAGGAGGCTAGTAACTGGATCAATGCATGTTAAAGCGTCAAATTTGAGGTTGATTTTGTTGATTTCGACGTTCCATGGGCCGATGCAGCCGACGTGAACTTCGGACCAGGGCATTATGGGGGCTGTGCCTGGTGCAAGTTGACCGGCTTGGCAGGTCCCTGTGCGTACTAGGGGGCAGATGAGGCAGTTTGATATGACGTTGCAACATACAGCATGAAGGCCGGGATGATGGAAGTGACGGTGAAGAAGGGCTTTGAGTCTGTCCATACCTGTGGAGTGAACGGTGATTTCATGGTGCCATTTGACAAGGGGAGCAAGCATGTTGTTAGGAATGACAATTTTCCACTGGGAGCTAGGTGTTAGTTTGTCATATCGGCAGACAATATCGACATTGTCGAGTTTTGTATGAAAAATTGTCTGGGGTCTTTTTGCGGCAGGGTGAGAACTTTGGGGTCATGTGATTGGTATTGGTGAATGGTTGCAAAATGAAATGGCAATCTGCCTTTTTGGTCAAAACGGGGGTGAATTAGGTAGCTGTCTTTGACAGGATAACGATCAGTCGATGCAGCGCATGATGGCAGCGCCATGAGGCTTGCAGCCATGGTTGAAAATGAGAAGGAGTCATTGCCCGAGACGTTGTCGTCAAAATTGGTAGTTGCAAAATAGGAGGTGGGAGTTGTCAGGGTGCGGCTGAGGGAGTCGGCGACTGTGTTTTCAGAGCCTTTGATGTAATGGTAAATGGGGTTGTATTCTTCTAAGATTAGTTTCCATCGTAGAACTTGTTGGGTGTTGTACGTGGAGAGCTTGTATGTTAGATTTTTATGGTCAGTGTATAGATGAATGAGTGCACCGAGGAGCGTAGGTTGGTATTCTTTGAATGTTTTGACAATGGAGAGCAATTCCTTTTCAATGGTTGTATAGTTGACTTGCGCTTGGTTGAGCTTGCGTGTGAAATAGGCAACGGGAATGTTGTTTTGTTTGATGACTGCGCCGAGCTGAAAGCCGGATGCATCGGTATAGATGTGAAATGGGATGTTGTGATATGGGTAAGCAAGCATTGTTTCAACAGCGACGATCAATTTCATTTCTTTGAATGCTTTTTGGCAAGTTTCATTCCATTGGAATGTGCAAGGAGTCTTTAAGAGGGCAGTGAGCGGGGCAAGTATGTGAGAGCGGCGTGGCCACATGGTGCGATAGTATGTGACGAGGCCTAGGAAGGCTCAGAGTTGCTTAAGGTTTTTGGGTGGGAGCATTGCTAGGATTGCCTTGACTTTTTTATGTATGGTTTAATGCCATTGGGTGTTAACCAGTGACCAAGGAAATCTGTTTCTTGGATGATCCATTCACATTTAAGTGAGTTGATTGCAAATCCTTTGTCTTGTAAACGGGTGAGTACGGTATTGATGAGTTGTAGATGTTCTTCGAAAGTGCTGCTAAAGCATGTGATGTCATCGATGTAAATTTCGAGATTTGGAATGTCGTGTAGGACACGTTTCATTATTTCTTGGGCGACGTCTGGGGATTGAGAAACTCCCATGGGTAGGCGATTATATTTGTAAAGACCAAAGGGAGTTGTGATGGTGGTTAGATCTTGACTTTTGTCGTTAAGGACGAAGGTGTAATATTGCATAGATATGTCCATTTTGGTGAGGTATTTGTATCTGAAGCATTGGGATAGTATGTCTTGAATGCAAGGGATGTGATATACTTTGCGCTTGATGGCTTTGTTGAGGGCGCAAAAATCGGAGACCCATCTTATTTTTCCGTCTTTCTTGGGAATAATGAAGGTTGGAGAGATCCAGTTGGAGCATCCTTGGCAAGACAGTACGCCAATGTCCACAAGGCAATCAAGTTCTTTCTTGAAAAGCGGCAGTTGTTTGTGAGGAACGGGGTACGCGCGAGAGTGATTGGGTTTTATGTGGATCGATATCAAGGTGTATTTCTTTGTTGGGGTAGTATTTGAGGGTTCCATCAAACATAGTTTGGTATTTGCACAGTACAGAGTACAATTGTTCACATTGATCGTGCGTCAAATGTGTGCATTTGTCGCAGACTGTTCGGACATCGTGTTGATCATACGTTGATTCCTGAATGACCGTTTTGTTTGTGGTAATGGCGAAAGAGTTGCAGGGGGAACTTTGTCAATGTGTCTTGTGTGAATGTGAAGGGTGAGGGCAAGGGAGTATGTGTGCATGCGCGGAAATTTCCGCATTGGGATGGTATGCGTGTCTGTTTTGATTTCGTTGTTATGAAAGTTCAAAATGATCTGAAAATGGCAAAGGACGTCGCGTCCAATAATCATGTTGTATTGACATGGAGCTTGGAACACGCGTGCGTTGAGAGAGAGAAGAGTTATTGTGGGGGCAAGTTCAGGAAGTGTAAAATGCTGAAGTGAGATTTTTTGGGAGGAGTTGAATTCTCCAGCCATGGTGATGCCAGAAATAGGTGTAGTAGTGGTTGGGACGATTGTGACCGGAAGAGCATGGTTACTGAACCAGGTTGTCTTGGAGCCGGAGTCACATAGGATGAGGTAGGGACGTGGGGAGGGACAGTTTTGGATGAGACAGGTGATGGTGATGATATAGGGAACGGATTCCGTGGGCGGTGGTAGTCAGTAATCTGGTTGACTGTTGTAGTCGGGCTCGTCTTGATGGTAGCATTCGTTGTTGTCGTCTTCAAGTTCCTGTGTAAGTGGTGCGTCCGTTTGCGTGTGTTGGTCATGAAAGTAGTTATCTTCGTGACGTGCGTCATTGTATGGATGCTCTCTGTTGGAGGGATGGGCATCGTGATTGTAGTAGAAATTTTCACCCATTTTGCGATGGTGAGCATCATTGGATGTGGATGATCGCGCTCTGTAAGGGCTGTAATGTGGTTTAGTTGCGGACTGCGAACGTGTTGTGCGTCTGGAAGAGGATTTTTGTCCAGAATGATTGGAAGGGTCGGAGCGAGTGTTCTGAGAAGGAGAGTACCTGCACGCAGTATAACCGTGATTTGGATCACCTGTTTGGGTGGAACTGTTGCAAGTTTGTGAGTTAGAGAACAGGCAGCGATACCCATTGTTGTTGTTGCCATATGTATTCTGGGATGACGATGACGAAGAGTATTGGGGGCAATTGTTGTTATCTCCATTGCGGCCGTTGTGTCCACCATTGTTGTATGAGGAGCGACAATTGGATTGACAAGCAACTTGACTGGCATCATGGTGCAAGCATTCTTGTTCCATGAAGGCGATGAGACGGTGTAGCAGGTAGGCAGCGTCATCAAGTTGATTACCAGTTTCGTTGAACTTGAGTTGCCAGCTCGGCAGCATGAGGCAAAAGAAAGCATTTTTCATGGTGGTTTTGGTGGGAAAGAGTTTCATTCCTCTGGAGCCTGGCAAATGAACACTGAGAATGTTGATGAGGGAGTTCCTGGGGTGGATACCGCCAAAGGAACGCTGGTGTTGAACCTGGTAACACTGTGAACCAGGCAGACGGTGGGATAATCCTCATAACGAAGTACGGGTTTAAAGAAAAAGGGAGTCTGCTTAGTAGCTTGAAGCTTGAGCGACAACAGACATGGTGAGTTAGACATTACGGTTAGCTTTTAGATATTTTTATCGATTAAAAAAAGTTCAAAGCAATATTGCGATTGAATTCAATATGAACTACGCTGTGTATGAAATTGTGTGCTTTTGAGTTTTAGTGTCTACTATGACTTCAAGATAATTCAAGAAGCTTCCCAGCTAGTTCAGTGATACGATTGGAAAAGAACTGGGTTCTTTGATAATTGGAATTTGGATGAGACTTCAAGGAGAAGGTTCTATTTGATGTTCGAATACGATCGAACAATGACAGATGATCGGGAACGATGTCATTGACTCATGACTGTTGGAGCGTGTCAATGACGCGTGACTGGACTGAAGGAGTGTGTCAGTGACTCATGACTGAAGTGTCTGTGCGTTGTTCAGTACGGTAATCATGACCCCATAGTGAAACGTGGAGTCCAAAAAATCTTATGGCATACAGTACGTACTCGTACCGTAGACGGGTACAAGTAATCTTACAGGAGTCATAATTTTGAGGGGTGCGACACGATGAGTTTCCACTGAAACCATGATAGGAGGATTTTGGAAAAAACTTCCCCAGTCAATTTTTTTCATCACCATTTTTACTGAATTTCATTAGTAAAAGTGACTGTGAAACATCTGATTCCCAAAGGTACTTCCAATCACTTTCTGACCTTCATATTACATACACACCTTCCATACTCTTGAGAGACACATAGTCAGTGGCGTTTGGCTGTATTGTTCATCTGTGGCGTTCTTGACAAGCACATGTTGGGTGACCACCAAAAAATGGTTCAACAGTCTGTGTGTCATCCGTTTTTGCTGGTCAGTCCCACCAAAAATTATTCCAAACCCACAAACAGTCTTTCCATCATCCGTTTTCGCTGCTTTTTCTCACAATATCTTCTGCTGTCTCTCTCTTTGATAATAACAATTCTGTGCATAATCAGCCCAAACACACTAAATTATCAGCTTCCTCGCAAAAAATTGGTCTCGACTGAACCCTGTAACTAATTTTAATATTGCTTTTTGATTGAGTTGCTATCATTTGAACGTGCAGTAGTTTTACTTGCATTATGCAGTAAAAACAGACTTTTAAAAATTTAGCTGGGGAAGTTTTTAACAAAATCCTCCTATCATGGTTGGTCTGGGATATCTCGCTAGCCAGCAGTTTGCAAATTGGGACGCCACATGTTGACTGGATTTGTTGTCGATTCTTACTACCTCGGCTAGATTGGTGACCGGATCGATTGTTGTTAGCGCTTTAAATTCATACTGTCAATCTCCTGCTTGAATCTTCCAGGTGCCTATGAGATCCACACATACTTTGTCCCACGGCGCTGCTGCTGCTGCTCTGGGTGGTAATAGACCGTATCCTCTGCCTCCTTCCTTGTATTGGTGACAATTCACTGGACATGTATATTGTTTGCATAATTGCTGCAGGTTGGGTGAGTAGAATCTGGCTGAGATGGTGTCGTATGGGCGCTGGATGCCACAGTGGCCGAGTACCACGTGGTACCAATGAATCATCTGCTGGACAAGTGAAGCTGGTATGACTATTTTCCAGTTGTGATTGTTGGGTTCCACTCTTGTTATGATCTGCTGTCTGGTGATGACTGCGATCGGGGATTTGGCTGGGTCTTCCTGGTGAGCTGTGCGGAGGTGGATATCTTGATTCTGGTGGTTTTGTATGTTTGTGATGGTGATAGAGTTAGGCATCTCTTGTAGTGGTGGTAGATTTAGAAGGCATTCGATCCACTTGTTGTTCTCTTTTTTTTCTTTTGTTGGATATTTGTAAAGGTTTCATCTCCTATGATGATGTTGTCCTTTGGTACTTGAATTGTGTGGAAATCCACTAGGGTGCCCTTGCCCTGTTGACCTATCCCCCACAGAGGATGGCTCCATGCAAGGCAGCCGTGAGAAGCAATTGGCAAGGACATTCCTTTTGCCTTCAATGTGGGTGAGATTGATATCAAATTCCAACATGAAGAGCTTCCATCAGAGCACTCATTGCATGGAGAATGGTTTGAAGATAAGATTCTTGTGATCTGTGTAAACATGGAGTACCCCTCCTAGGAGAATCTTCCGGTATTCTGTGAGTGTGAGGATGATGGCTAGTAGTTCTTTTTCGGTGGTTGTGTAGTTCCTTTGTGCTTTGGATAGCTTCCTGCTGAAATATGCCACTACTCTGCCTTGTTGGATGATTACTGCTCCAAGTTGACAATTGGATGAGTCCGTATAGATGTGAAAGGGCTTGGTGTAGTATGGATAAACATTTATGGCATCTGTGGCGAAGGGTAGCTTTCATCTCCGTGAATGCCTTTTGTTTTGCATTGTCCCATGTGATCTTTTTGACGCCTGTCATTTCTGTGAGCGGCGCTAATAGTTGACTGCTCCAATAAGGGCTCAAACATGTGTTATGTTCTGTGGTGGTCCCATTTGTAGCACTGCATCTATCTTTTTCTTCCAAGGCTTGATTCCTGTCTGGGGTCATCCAATGTCCGAGAAAATCTGTTTCTTTCACTAGCCAGCTGCACTTGAGCAGATTACACTTCATTACATTGGCTGCAAACCTGCCCAATACCTCGTCTACCAGATTCAGATGATGTGCGAAGGAGCGATTTGTCCATATCCCCATGTCACCAATATAGCAGGTGCAATCAAGGCCGTCAAGCATTTCTGTCATGATGTGCTGCGCTACATCTCCACTAATCTTTACTCCCATGGGAAGCCTCTTGTATCTGAACAGTTCATACAGCATCGTGATTGTGCATAGCTTTTGGCTTGCTTCGTCCAATCGGAAGCAGTAATATTGCATGGATAGGTCCATCTTGGTGAAATAATTGTACCTTCCTCGTCTGTTCATTCCGTGGTAGTGGAAAGGGCTTTCTTTGGATCACATTGTTGAGTTTCCTAAAATATGATACCCAACAAACCCTATTATCCTTCTTGGGAATTATAAACGTCGGGAATGCCCAATCTGTTCCAATACCCCATCTGCAATAAGGCTAGCTAGCTCTTTCCTGAATATCTCCTCTCTTTGGTACGCTATTGGATACGGTTTCAGGTGGATTGGTTCAACATTCCCCTTCAGCTCTATGTGTATTTCTCTGTGCGGGTAGCATCCTAGCTCCCCGTTGAATACTACTTCATGCTTCTTGAGCATCATTTGAAACTGTCATTTCTTGGCCTCGGTCATGTGACCTTGTTTCCATGCCACTTCTTCCGCTGTAATGTGCTGATAGCTTCTTTCAAGTATCTCTTCTTCTTTGTTGCTGAATAGTTCTGCATCAGCCGCTTTGTCAGCAGTTACTTTGATCATTTTTTATGGCTCCTTCATGGGTATTGTCACATCTATCCATGTAATAGCGTGTGTGTCAAACAACATCACTATGCCTGCCATTGACAAGAAATCTCGTCCCAGTATGATATCATATCTGCAATTTGGCAAGTCAAATATAGATGCGAAGATTCTGCTAATTCTTCTGCCATTCACAAATTCCGGCAGTTGTAACTCTTCCAACCTCACTTCATATGAGGTATCGAAGGTCCCGTTGGTTGTTGTTGTTATTTGTTTGTGTCCAAAATGCTTTGGTTGTAATCCAAACGGCATGGATTGTTTGCTTATAATTGTTTTGGTACTTCTGGAATCAAGCAGTGCCGTGTATGGCCTATCTGTCCTTATCCCCTGCATTTCTTTGATTTTTATCAACACGATCGGTATTGAGTCGCTCGTGGCAGTTGCCCTAGGCCCTACCATTTCTTCTTTGGTGGCCCTTGGCCCCTTGTTTCCTGTGGTGTTTCACCTTTCTTGCATTTTGGCCTCTAGCCTATTCACAATGGCCCCTGGCCCTGATCTCTCCTCAGTGGCCCTTGGCCCTGATATCGCGTTCTCGTATGTCTCTAGTCATTCGTATCAATTTTGGTTCTGGTTGGACGTATAATAACTGGCATCGCTCGCTGTTATATTGGAGAAGGTATCGCCTCCAGCCTGATGGCTCTGTTGCTCCCAATTGTGATTGCTCTTATTGCTGGATCTTCCCCCTGCTCCTTGGCCTCCAAATCTTCCTCGTCCTCCAAATCTCCCTCGGCCTCCAAATTGGCTGTTGCTGAATCCGGTGTTTGCGCTGTTTCCCGAGTAGATGCTGTTGTTGCTGTTGGATCCGACGTATTGAGGATAGGGTGTTTGGTTTTTTGGGTTGAGGTAACATTGGTCCCACGTGTGATTTCCCTGCGGGTGATTTCTACATTTTCCGCTGCCATTTCCTTTTCCGGCTCCTTGTCCTCTTCCAAATCCTCTTCCTCTTCCTGTGCCTCGTCCAAATCCTTGCTGCTTGTTCTTCTTCTCTTGCTTCCTTGTCTTGTCGGTGCTATCTTTCTTTCTCGTCATATAGTCTCGAATTTGCAGAATAGATACCTCTCTGAAATTGACTGCCGTGTCCATGTATGCATCCTGCCAAGATCTAGGATGTGTCTTGCTGAAGAACATTCTCTTGCGCTGCTGTTCAGTGAGGTCGTTATCATCATCTCCGGGTAGCATGTCTATGTAGTCCAGGATGGTGTCGATCCTGCTGAAATGGTCATGTTCAGAGATCTCCATGGGCTTGGCCATGTGCTGGTGTTCAAATGCCGCTATCATAGTTCCTTTTGCATCCAGGTCTGGCGTAATATCTTTGATGTACGCCCGAACCGTAGCCTTGAATCCTTCCTTGGTATGCTCAATGGGTCTGTCCGTTAGCGTTTCATTCTATCTCTTCCTGGGTCCTCTTGATAGGCATTGACCCCACTGGGTATGCCATCTGTTTGTTGGCATTCCTAGGTCATTGCATGTGTCCACAAATAGGTTGTATGTATACAATACTTCTTCCACTTCCAGATTCTGGACTCTTCTAATGTTTTTCTTCCCAGCTGATTGATTTGTATTTCTGGCGTAATCCACTACCAGCTTGTGGTTGACATGGTCTTCAGTAACATCGAATGTTCTCTTGTACTGGATGCATGGTTGAAACTGAGGGTTCATCTTGATTTTTCGTGGTCGATTAGTCTTAGTGTAATTACAGTGTATCAACTGTCGGTACGAAATTAGAATTTTGTAAGAATAGAAATTATGATTAAGTAAAATATGTAAGATGAAATGTAAATGTAACCCGATGGACATGATACCTTGACATCATGACTTCAAGGTGGCTATTGGCACAACTTGCTAGTAATCTCACTTGTTACGTTGAGTAATGATACGAGTATCTTTCTCATATCAGCATCGAAGCTGGGAAAGCGTTCGATAGTGGTGACTTCGGCGTCATTCTTCTCTTCGCCTCCGAGTGCATCGCCAGGCATTAATGGTATGTTCGGCATCTGTGGTGGTTCGGAGCCTTGGAAAGAATTGCGTGGTAACTGAGAATGGGAACTGCTTCTTGTGCGATGTGCGACGTGCATATGCCAGCGTAGGGATTATGTTCAATTCCTTCTTGTGTGCAAGCCTTCTTAGAGCTTGCGACTGTTGGCATACGTCATCAGGAGAATGACCCTCACTCTTTCTCCCATGACTCAATCGGGATCGTTCCGGTCAGTCACCAGGATTATTGTTACACAAGGACCCCCATTTTTTCTTCTAGTATCATGCAGCGAAAACGGACGATGGACAGACGGCGTATCGCACCCCTCTATTTTATGACTCCTGTAATCTTACTCGTACGAACGGGTAAGATTACGTACTGTCCGATACAGTAATGTACATCTTCCTCCACACTTTCACGCAGATGGTGTGTAACAGCAAATATGCACGTTTGATTACTACGCTTCGCCTAACAAATAATGAGACACTGAGTGATTCCCACCAATGATAAAGTAATAAAAGTTTGTGACCAAAGTAATAAATCTATTCACATAGTTAATAGATTTATTAAGAACTATTGAATAGAATTTAGCAGTCGTGACTGTCTCTACTTTCAAAACGTTATTAACTGAATAAAAACAGAATAAACTCAAACGGAATCACTAAAATCAAATATTTCAGTCACCCAACGCACGAATCAATCATGTGCACCTCTTGCACCTCCCTTGCCGGCATGCTTTTTTGGTGATCATCGCCAATTTTGCTGAGCTGAAAAATTGCAGTCCGAAAAGAAAAGAAAAATTGCAGTCCGGAAAGAAAAGAAAGTCCGGAAAGAAACAGCAACAACAGTATGACGACTTGTCTCTCCAGCACAGCATTACTACTAGACATGCCGGCGGCACCACCGATGTCTGCTGCTGCTCTTGTCGTCCTTGCTAGATCATTACTAGACGAATTAGACGATGAATTGATTCCGATTCAATTCGGCTTCTTGGCACATAAAAAAAAGAAACAGAAACAGGAGCAGGAATACCATCGATTGTAACAATCAACACGATGCCCTCAACTGGAGGGAGGAAAGCCGGCATCGGCAACTACACGAAGGCCGAGTTGGAGAACATGTTTGCTGCCATTAGAGCTATCCTACCATGTGGTAGAGAAGACTGGGATGATGTTGCAGACGTACATGCTGAAAAATTTCCTGGAAGGGATACTGAATCCATTCGCAACAAATTCAATCAATTGCACCGGAAGAAGGCGCCAACAGGCAATCCAAACATGAGATGGGATATCAAGGAGGCAAAGGAACTCTTCAGACTGATAGGTGACAAGGCATGCGTCATTGATGGAGAAGATATGTATGATATTGAAGCAGAAGACTTTACTCCTCCTCGTCCCCCCCCTCCTCCTCCTCCTCCTCCTCCTGATGCTTCAACCCAACCGGTACCACTTCTACTTGGTCAACCAACTCAACCAACACAACCCGAAACTCAAGAAGTTACACAGCCCGAAGAAGTTAGTACCATGAGCACTAGCAGGAAGAGACATTACAACAATCGCAAAGGAGAGGAATTGAAGATGATGAATACTGTTGTCGGCGAAAAATACGGACTGTTGTCGGCATCAAATTCGATCGAAAAAAACCGACAAAACGAAACGACGACCGAGGTGCGGGAAGACGATACGAGATATGAATATTCCAAAGACCGAAGCTTAGAATCAAACGCACCTCCACTACTTGGAAATCCTTAAGTGGTAAAAACAATATCACCTAAGGTTACAAACAAAAGGGGATATTCGGTTAGAAACAAGAAATATCCAAATACCTGAACAGTAAGTAAACACTTGGAACCCTTAAGTATGTTCAAAAGAATATACTTGATATCCCGTGAGGCAATTACTTATTGCAATCAAGAAAATCAATACCGATTCCAGATGGGCCCCATATCTAGCATATATACCACGAACAAGCATACGCCCCATCAATCAGAATACTTAACCCCGAAAATGACCAATACCATCGAATGACCGACAAGGCGCTAATACAGCAAAAGCAGTATCGGTACGATGAAATCCATACTAGTGTAAAAGACCGGGGAAGATCTCTACCATGTAAAATACAACAGAGAGCCCCGATACAGTAACAAAATAAGAGCGTCTCTCTGAGCTCACATCTCTTTAAATTTAAACAATTCGTTATACCTATCCGGTCGATTTTTAGAGTAACAACAGGTTATAGAGCCCTTATACCTTCCACTACCAAGTGGATACCTTAAGCTACCTATCTCCGCCCCGTACAGCACCTCCACTGTCGGTTACAGCCAGAGTATACTTGGTACGGGACTCGGCGACGGGCTGTATCAATAGACCTCCCCCCCGCCTCTCTTCCTCTCTTTCCTTCTTTCTTCTCCTCCTTACTCGCGTATCAAGGGGTGTGTACAGATCCTTCTACCAAGAATCTTCTTCTGTAATACACGACCACGAAGCGTAAGCGTACGAAGGGGCGTATCTACAGAACATTCTACCAAGAACCTCCTTCTGTAATACACATAACCGTTCGAAAACCCCGACATCGTCGGACGATCGCAAGTACATCCAATACGAACGATCGAACATTCTACCAGGAATATTCTTTTGTACTCCACGACCAAGACAGACTAATCGAGTAAAACCGACATCGTACGTTATTTCGACAACAACGGTTGAGTTATTTCGCCTACCACCTACTACGATCGAACGATTCCTGGAACCGCTGAACGACGACGACCATGCCGCCAGCTCCATTTGACTGGAATCAGATCCGGGACATTAAAATCCAATTTGGATCCTTCCATACCAAGGGGAATGCAGACAAACACGTCGAACTCAACAAATCATTCTCCCACTATCTAGAGGATACCGATGGCCTATTCATCACAGATGAGGATGCCGAAGGACCCAAGACATTGGCTCCCGACCCGGCAACCATGTTGAAGGAAACCATTGTCAATGCAATCATGGATATCATCCCCGCCCGAGAACAAACAGAAATTAACAAGGGACACATATCCACTCTCTTTGCTGATGCCACCTTCTGGCATGTAGATACGACTCAATCAGCAAGACGACTCAGGAACAAGAATGCAATGGATAGGGCAGGAGAACAAGCCATCTCAAATGGACAGGACGCGTTCCTCATAGAAATCAGAGTAACTCACTGGGGCTTTAAACCAGATTGGGATCCATTACACTTTGATGAGGTTTATGACGCCAATATCTACAATTTCCCTGAACTGAATGATGAAACGCCTACACTCCCAGCACCAGCACCAGCGACAACAGGCACTGACATGCAGCAATTGACCACTCTACTCCAGCAACTGGTCGACAACAGCAACACCAATAACACCAACAACGACAACAATGCTGGTGCCAACCATCAAGCGACACTTGACCTCCCATGGAATCCGGCCACCTTACCACCACCTGTGAAAGAGCGATATTACAGGCGAGATGAATTCCTCACCAAAGATGATATGAAGGATTTCCCAATTACCTACACCGACTCATCGGGAAATGAAACAATTGTCAGGCAAAACTACTACCTACACAATCTAGGCAGTGGCAGAAATGACCAGCGCCTGATCACCAGAAGTGGTGACTGTTTTGATCTCACCAGAGCCTATGACAAGTCCAAGGAAGCCGCTAGAGACAAACTATTCCTCTCAGGGTTTCCACAACTACAGGATGCGACGGACCCTCAGGTTAGGAAATGGTACAGAGAAATCACAGCTCACTCACAGCAACACCATATCTATGTCCACCCATACTATCTCTTCAGGCGCGAAGCTGATCACCTAAGAGGATTCACCATTGGCGATAACTTTCCACATGATTTACCTTTAAGATATGAATTGGCCATCAATGAATGGGGAAATCTGATTTACACCGCACTCAGAAGCGACAAAATCATCCCTGATTCATGTGCAAGCATGAAGGCAACCATCCAGAGCTTTGAAGGAGGACAAGGTTATGAAGCGCTATACACAGTTATTTCTCAGACACATCCCAACTCAAAGAGACCATCCAATGCCAGCAGAATGGTCCGAAATCCTCCAAACCAAAACCCAAGTGAATCCCTTGAAGAATACTACTTCCGGTACAAGGATTACTTGAGACTCAGAGTGTTCCTCCAAAACCAACCTGGCACTATCGGTTCAACAGAAGAAGTCAGCAACCTTATCGCAGGAACCGCCCTCTCAGAAGAGCTCTTCAAAAAAACAGAAGATGAACGCGACTCTGATGACCAATTCAAGCGAGACAAATACAAGGCAGGTAGACTCCTACAAACCCTCCAAACATATGAACAAGAGATCAAGGCTGAGCAAAAGTACAAGAGGAACAACCCCAAACCAATCCAGCCCAAGCAATTGAACGTCTCAGGAACCAGACCAGGTCCCCGTCGCAATGATAGGTTGGTTCAAAAACGCGCTAGCAACAGTACTGTTAGAACACCTTCTACTTTGACATCTCACTCAATCAGCCTGATTGAATCACTTGGCTACCCGGAGATGGATGAAGAATCTGACGATCCCTTCCTCCACCAAGCATATTGCAATGCTATCACGGCATTCGATAAGCAACCTAGTCTTTTTGACACATCCAGAAAATGTATTGTTTGCCACATGTCTGGTCACAATTTTGATAATTGTCCTGCATTACAAGATATTGAGTCCCTGAAGAAACATAGGATTGCTGCGGCTGTTCTTCTGAACAAATCCAATAAACAGACCCAACAACTCTTAGATTCCAACCAACAAATCTCTCAGATCAACATTGGCAATGAAGACCAAGATGAGGTTTCACCTGATGCTACAGTAGAAAACCAAAATTTTTGCAATGGCCAAGAATAGAAAGTCTTTCTTGGAGCCATACTATGACATCACCTCAAGATGATCCTCAAGGATTTGACAACATCACAGCGTCCCAAGTGAACAGCTTATGCCCCTCCTTGGACTCCAGCAGTGTCAGCTCCTATGAATCTGTCATAATTGGTGCCGTCGACCTCCTTCCAAAAGACAGCCTACAGTCATCTATACCAATTGATGTCTACTGTGACATGGAATCACTCAGGGCTACATCCCCTACATTGGAATCACACCTGAAGACCAATGAGGATCCCAATTTCGATAGGGACAACCCCACGCCAGTTGATACATACAATGTGCAATCCCTCGTCCCCCTGGACCCTATTGCAGCTACAGCCTACTTCCAACAGGGTGTCCGGGCTCAGATTGACACCGGTGCAAAGGTTTCCTGCACAAACCTCAAACACATCCTGCACGGTTACAAACCTTACACCAAGATAAGAAAATGTCCCGTCAGGCTTACTGCAGCAATAGGAGGCACAGCAGCCACCTGCATCCCTGAAGGCTCAGGATATTTGCATATCCCAGCACCGAATCACATTGGATATATCAAAGTTTTCTTCTACTATTCTCCCTCCCTGTCAACAACATTACTGAGTGAGAACGATATCTGTGGAATGACATCCCGTACGCGATGTCAGTTCAGTGGACAGTCCATCCACAAATCATTCACTGAGAATCTTGACTCATCTACTCCACAAAATGGCAACCTCACCATTATTTGCCATCACAAGCAAAGCACCGCCAAAAGCATTGTTCTACATGGGAGCATCATTGATGGTCAATGCTATACACACCCAGTTCTGATCCCAGATGTTGATATTGCCTCTCCATATGCAAATTGTGCAACATCGTCCGCCTATGCATTAGCGACTGACATGCAGTTCAAGGAAGCTTGTGAACTGGCCTCCAAAGCAGCCATTAGCAACTACAGGTATGATATATACACAAACCTTGTCAATCTGCAGACATGCACTGAAGCAGCGCAAGCTCAGTCTGATACCAGTGTCATACCAGGGTTTGATGCCAAACTGTTTTTCACCAAATTTGTTGACAAAAATATCCCTATCCAAGCCATCAAAACCAAGACATCGAAACTCCTGTGGCACCAAAGGTTGGGACACCCATGCGATGATTTTCTGTATCAAGCTCATAAGCACATCATTGGAGTCCCAAAGTTCAAACGGCAAACCAGTATTCTTGACCAATGTCCAACTTGCATACAATGTAAGCACACCAAAACACCTGCTGGCTCACATTCCACACGCAAGGCCACACAACCCTTTCAGGGTTTATCTATTGATTTTGCATTCTCAGGCACCAAATCCTCCAACAGCAAACGCAAGCGCGATTATGAAGGCATTCATGGAGAAACTGCTTGGATTCTCATCACAGATCACTATACTGGTATGAAATATGGAGACACGCGAATCTCTAAAGCAGCGCCACTACACTGGTTAGAGCATTTCTTCGCCCAGCACAACCCAACTTGTGCCGACAAGTATGTTTCAGTTGATCAAGGTGGAGAACTCTATCACAATCCTGACATCCGAAACCTATTCTCTGCGTTTGGATATCCCATTTTCCCCACTGGCGCAGACGCTTCACACCAGAATGGCACAGTTGAAAGAGCACACAGAACTCTTGCTAACTCCATGAGGACAATGCTGTCTGGTGCTAATTTGCCCATCAAGTTCTGGCCCTTTGCTTTCTACCATGCACTCCGGTTGTCCAATGCATTCCCTGAAGGCACCCAACTACATTCACCATTGGAATTGGCAACTGGCCGTAAGGAAAACCTTGCTGATTTCCGAACCTTTGGTTGCAGAGTTTGGGTTAGACCTCCAGGCAAAAGATCAATCAAGCTCAAACCCAATGCACGAAAAGGCATATTTCTAGGCTTTGTACCCTACACTACCAGAAACATTCTGTGGTATGATACTGAGACACACAGAGTCAAGATAGCCACACATGTCAGGTTTGATGAAGGGATGAATGATCTCCCACTTGCAGATCTTCCAACTAATGTCAAGCACCTCCTCCGGACTGATGACAACACTCCCCTTCCTGCAGAACACCGTGAGGTGTCATCTAGTGAATTCCAATTCTCCATCTCCCCCTTTGCCAATCTCACAAATCTCAGGCTCACTGTCTCCCCATCTTGTACTGATCAAAAATTTGGCCTCCGGTATGACAACGATTCACTGCTTGGCAGAGCTTACATCACTGACATCCTTCCCAAAAGTCCTGCCTCCAAGCTTTTCTCCTCACACAAGACATCTCTCTCCAAGCTACGAGGTGCTTATATTGTCTCTATCAATCACAATCGTGTCTTTACTGCTGCTGATGTCACTACAGCTTTACAGGCCTGCCACGATCGAGGGGTGAGGGATTCTTCAATAGATACACCAATTACCTTTGCACTTGAAGAGAAATTGTCTATGAAGGAAGTCAGGAAACACTCAAATGAATATGGTTTATTTGCTCCCAATACCTCCTGGAAAGAACCCACTGCTGCAGAAGATCCACCATTCTTGGACCGAATTTCCTCCATCAAAACTATCCAGCGCATTGGTACAAAATACAAGCAGCTGATACAATCAAGAATCAACCAGGTCGATAGCACTGAAGCACTCCATGCCTCCATCCAAAACCACTTGGCGCCAACTGAAGACGACATGGATGTTGTCATTCCTACTATTGATATTGCATCTCTCAGAGCTATCACCAAGCTTCATAAACCAGGAAATCAAGCATTACCACTAGATGCAGATTCACTACCAACTGAAGAAATTGAACTCTTAATCAAGGCCATCAATTCCAAGGCAACTACACCTGAAGAACAAGCACTAGGGCACTTCACTCGAAGGAATCTCAAGTCCTTATCCACATGGTCTGAATGGGAAGCTGGTGAGCGAAAACAGCTTGATCAGTTTGAAGATTTGGAAATGTTTGGACCACCAATTCAATACCCTAAGGACCCCGACGCTATCATTCTCAGGCCTCACTGGCAATACAGTGTGAAACGAAATGGTGTCAGAAGAGCCAGGCAATGTTGCAATGGCAGCAAATATGCAGCGCCAACCCTGCATGCCATAGCAATGTCATACTCATCATGTGTTGAACACCCCATCCAAAGACTGTTCTTTGCCATTGCAGCAAGTCTCAATCTCAAAGTTTATGGGGGGGACGCGGCTGATGCATATGCCCATTCTCCAGGGCCCAACATCCCTACATACATGACTATTGACGATGCATATGCAGAATGGTATAGACACAAGCATGGCAGAGACATAGACAGACGATTAGTGCTTCCAGTCCTTCGAGCACTTCAAGGCCACCCGGAATCTGGAAGACTCTGGGAAACCCACATCAACAAGATCTTGAAAGGTCCTGATCTCAACTTCAAGACCACCACGCATGACAGAACAATCTATACAACAGTTTTTGAAGGTGAAACAGTCTACATGCTGAGACAAGTTGACGATTTTGCACTGGCTTGCACATCAGAATCCATATCTGACAAGATCTATGACATTATAGGTGCAAGGCTGAAGCTCCCTAGAGAAGATGCTGTCCCCTTCACCAAAATGGGTTTGCTTGAAGACTTCAATGGAATTGATGTCAAACAGACAGCTGACTACATTGAACTGTCCTGCGCCAATTACATTGACCGGATCATGACATCCCACGGTTGGGAGACTGATTCTAAGATGAAACCCCACTCCAAACCATCAGCGCCGTTATCAACTGAAGTACTGAGCCAACTGCAATCACATACGAATGGACCATTGGAAGGCACCAAAGAACACGCTGCATTACAATCAACATCAGGGTTCTCCTACAGAACACTCTTGGGTGAAATGATGTTTGCATATGTGAGCTGCCGGCCAGACATTGGCTATGCAGTGACCCTGATGTCAAAATACAGCTCCAATCCCACTGCATTCCACTATTCCAGTCTGAAGAACATCGCTCGATATCTCAGAACCACCAGATCTTGGGGTATCAGATTCTACAGGCCAAATGCTGAGCCATCTCTACCACCAGGAGAACCATACAACGATGCAGTCCAAGATCCATCACTCCCTAAATTCCCGGAAGACATCAAGCAAGCCAGACTGATGTGTTTTGTGGACGCAGCATATGGAAATGATCCCAAACACCGAAGGTCCACCACAGGCTACGTCTTCACTTACGCTGGTGGAGCAATTGTTTACAGGTCCAAAGCTCAGTCTCTTACCGCACAGAGTTCTACCGAAGCAGAATTCATCGCTGCAGTTACAGCGGCCAAAACAGCCAGATACCTCAGATCCGTACTCAAAGAATTAGGATTTGCCCAAGCTGGTCCAACCCCTATCTATGAAGACAATGCATCGGCAATTGAGATCATCAATGCTCAGAAGCCAACTGAAAGAACCAGGCATATTGAAATCAGGTTTTTTGCCATCCAATCATGGAAGGAAAACGGTGAGATCAAGATGATTCATATTCCTGGCGTTATCAACCCAGCTGATGATCTAACCAAACCATTGGGATGGATCTTGCACGCCCGACACGCAAGATACATCATGGGACACTACCCAGGTTAATTCATTCCATTCGATTGCTTCGATTGACAACCAGATTAGGCTATTCGATGATCTTGACTCAATCAAAATTGCTCGAGTCGATTCTTCAATTTGACTTGATCCAAACATGCGATTTGTCTATCAATACGATTCAACATGATACACTCCGACAGTAATCCAATACAAAACAAGTATTGGATCAAGGGGTGTGTTGTCGGCGAAAAATACGGACTGTTGTCGGCATCAAATTCGATCGAAAAAAACCGACAAAACGAAACGACGACCGAGGTGCGGGAAGACGATACGAGATATGAATATTCCAAAGACTGAAGCTTAGAATCAAACGCACCTCCACTACTTGGAAATCCTTAAGTGGTAAAAACAATATCACCTAAGGTTACAAACAAAAGGGGATATTCGGTTAGAAACAAGAAATATCCAAATACCTGAACAGTAAGTAAACACTTGGAACCCTTAAGTATGTTCAAAAGAATATACTTGATATCCCGTGAGGCAATTACTTATTGCAATCAAGAAAATCAATACCGATTCCAGATGGGCCCCATATCTAGCATATATACCACGAACAAGCATACGCCCCATCAATCAGAATACTTAACCCCGAAAATGACCAATACCATCGAATGACCGACAAGGCGCTAATACAGCAAAAGCAGTATCGGTACGATGAAATCCATACTAGTGTAAAAGACCGGGGAAGATCTCTACCATGTAAAATACAACAGAGAGCCCCGATACAGTAACAAAATAAGAGCGTCTCTCTGAGCTCACATCTCTTTAAATTTAAACAATTCGTTATACCTATCCGGTCGATTTTTAGAGTAACAACAAATACAATTGCTCAAGTATTGAAGCTTCAGCAGCAGGCATTGGAACAACAGCAACGATATCAGGAAAAGGCAGATGAAGAGAGGAAGGTGTTGATGCAGGCAGTCCTTGCAATTGGTGGTAGTGGCGCCAGCACCGGCACCGCCGTCGGTGCCACAACATCTACTATTACTCCACAGATTCGTCTTACTACTCCCCAAGTTACTAATGTTGCTGGGAAGCTCAAAAGAAAAGTGAACAGTCTCCAGCAGCATCCTGACTACAGCAGTGACGACGACATCAGTGACAGCAGCAGTGATGACTTGTTAGGAACCAATTAGTGAAGAGGAATCGAATCGATAGTGAAGAGGAATCGAATTGATAGATTGGCATGGACAGTTCAAGACACAAGCCCGGATCCTTCCATCCGGGCAGAAAAGAAATACGCTGTTGACATATGTACCACTAGTCCAACCATTGTAGTATTGGTTTTGTTTGGTCCAGTCGCCAGATTGCTGGAGATGCAGTTTAAGCCCGTCGCAAGCACCCCACACTCTGTGTGGACGAAGAGATGGATACTTTGCAGCAATAGCATCGATGTATTGTTGAGTCTCTTGTTCATTTGGCAAGCAAACCTTGGCAGCAGGATGATCTTGTAATGCGGTAAGAAGGACCTTGCGACCAAATTTGAGCCATCTGTACATAGGAGAGGCTGTTATTCCAAATGCTATAGCAACTGCTCTTGCTGCTGATCCTCTGGTTCGGAACCAGAATAAGATAAGAGCAAGACATCCGGTTGCATCAAACTCTCTACGACGAATATAATTCTGTTTGTTGTATTCCTTGAACTTCCGAATTGATCCGGTGCTCTTATCAATAGTGTATGAATTGAAGAATGGTTCGAATATATCTAGGAGCTTGCTGAATACTACATGGTTGACTCCGCAGCAATTCAAAAAGGCTTGATCATTGCCCGATCGATAGAGATACATGAAAGCAGATTGGCTGTATCTCTTAATTGCTATCCTCGGGGTTCTACGGTCCCTTCTTCTCTTATCTTCCTCCCCAAGCAGTGGATTGTTGTAATCGGGGGTTAAGTAGTTATCCTCATAGTATTCTAGTAACTCCAGGGCCATGGTGATTGTCGATTGTTATGTTCGCGAAAGAGTGTTTGTTTTGCGAAAGAGTGTTTCTTGCTTGCTGGAGAACAATGTGAGTGTTTTAGCGAGGATAGCTACTAGTAATTCTTCGCGATAGCTACTAGTAGAAATTCGTATCAGCAAAGCCAATCGATACAGTACATAGACAATTCTGAAAATTTCAACTGCCGGCCTGCCGGCCAAAATAGGCCGGTAGGTGGCGCGGTTAGTGATTGAACAGACAGTTACTGTTTCTTATTTAGAGATTCCGAATTCCAAATTTGCTCCGAGTAATAGTTAATAAAATCTATTCATCCGTTGGGTGCGCCAAAAATCTATTCAATCTATTCACTCGCGAATATTTTTGTATTACTTTGGTCAAATCATTGGTGGGAATCACTCACTGTTTTTCTAAGCACCGCGAACGGAAATGAAAACAAAAATAGTGCAAGATCTTTCCTGTAGGTACTCGTACATCATACAGTTATGAAAACGGCGAGATGGGGCATCCAACGCCATAATAGTCTATTATTAGGTACGAGTTCGTCACGCGATGTAATGATGCGGAAATGTAAAGGTAAGGGCGTCTCTTATATAAACGTCAGTACCCTCTTTCTAACACAGTGTATTTACACATTCTTTGACAAAACTTTGTAGATACTAAAAATCGTTTCAGATTAATGCTCATAAACCCACCATTTGGATCCAAAGAAATCGAGTTTTATTTATATGGTACATTTTTATAAGTCACTTCGGATTATTCGAGTTCGTCACGCGATCTAATGATGCTTAAATGTAAAGGTAAGGGCGTCTCTTATATACGTCAGTCCCCTCTTTCTAAAATTGTATATTTACGAATTATTCGACAAAACTTCGTAAATAGAAGTACTAAAAATCGTTCATTTTGATCTAAACAAATCGAGTTTATTTTCAGGTTTCCCTGGTGTTTGACACACTCTCATTTTCTGATGTTCTTTCTTTTCAGGAGGTTTGGTACCGGTACATAAAAATAGCGGCAACCGAAATGCCCAATTCACATTATTCGAATTCATCGCAATAGTGGAGAATAACTTCGACAGATCTCGCAACACAATACTTCGTACAACACCACACAACAAAACACAACAAATCCAAAAAATGGCCTTCCGATACATCGTAGACGAGGGTGCAGAACCAACAAGGGTGTGGCTGACTCGGCACAAGCTCCATGACGATAAGGTTGTCAATAGCGAGAAATGGAGACCCCTTCGGACAGAAGATATTAAGGCACTGAACAAACGGAACGGAGCAAGAGAAGTCTTCATCGAGGAAAAGAGAAAGATCGCGCATCCGGAGAACAATATCATAACTACTAGCTTTAAGGCGATTCGCAGGCCCGTGCAGGAACTGACCAGCTGCACGTGGTTTGTTGTGGAACAGGAAAACGGGAACGATCCACAACTTACGCCAATGCCCGATGAAGATGCCGAGGTGGCAGAACAGATGTACCAAAAACTCGCAGCTGCGTTGAGAAAGGGAAAACACAGTGAAGTCAATGCTATCATGAACAAACGAGAAGATTTAGAAAACGGCGGCTACCTTGTTGTGGAATTCTCAGGAGAATATGAAATTAAGAAACAACCAGGAAATCTTCCGCTACAACGTGGTCACGGCTGTTTGAAAAAAGAAGAAGTGAAGCTAGGTCCGGTCAACCACGTGGTCTTTGTCGTACACGGGATCGGGGAAGCCTGGTTTTCCAGGGACACGATGCCCTCGATGGTCGAACAAATGGACAAATTCCGTGTCACTTTTCGAGAACGGCAGATTGCTCACTGGAAGAAAGAACGTGATGTTGCCAGAGAGAACGGGTCAGTGGATCCAAAGTGCAGTGTAACGAAAAACCTTCTGTGATATGATGCGTGCATGTATGGTTCCGTTCAGTTTCGTTTCGCTTCGTAATACTCATTTTCTTTTCTCTTTTAAAAATTAAAAAGGAAACAGGTTCCAACTCCTCCGAACCGGGTAGAATTTCTCCCCGTCATTTGGTACGATGGAGTGCACAACGACTCGTATAGCATGAGGAACACGTTAACAAGTGTGTAAGTTGTACCTAACCCAAAGACCGGGTGATTTGCGGATCTGAATACTACAACCATGACGATAGTGTCGCTTCAATTAGTCTTTCTCATGGTGTATTTCTCGTTCAAAATTCATGGATAGAACTCTGAATGGAATACCAACAATGCGATCCCTCGCCAACGATATCGTTGTAGATGTTCTGCTGTACCTTTCTCCAAAGCACTGCCATAAAGTTCTTGTCACGACGACGAAACAAATTATTGAACTGAAAGAAAGGTTCAACGAATTGTTTCCAACGTTTGAATCTGGTGAGCAAGGAAAATATTCCTTGATCGGCCATTCGTTGGGCTCTATAATATGCTGGGATTTATTATCACTGAAGAAATTATCAAACGACTCCAAAGTCGAACCCGGCAAGTGGAGTCCGGAGCTTCCTGAACCGATCAAAGAGGTCCTTCCCTTCGAACCGAATTGCACCATGTTCATGGGATCACCGATAGGACTCTTTTTAAGCCTTCGTGGTGCACATGATGATTTCGAATCAATTCCAAACAAAGATCATAATCCTAAGAAGCCCAAGATCTCTCCGTTCAAACTCCCATCAGGGGCAATCTACAACATTTTTTCAAACGACGATCCGGTGGCATACAGAATAGAGCCTTTGTTGTTAAATCAAGGCACAAAGAAAGAAGATATCCCAGAACCTAAAGACTTGAGAAAAGGAACAGGAAAGGGACTGATCAATATGGCAACAGGAATTGCTTCAACAGCAGCAAACAGCTTAACTTCAACAATGTCCTATTTGTTTGGTGCTGCGTCGGAAAGTGCCTCGAACAGGGCGACCGAAACTCCTACAGTTACGTCGGGCGATGACTCGGATGAAAGAAACAGACCCGACCAGGAGGGAGAACAATGGGCATTCCCATTAAGTGGCAAAAGCGGAAGATTGGACTATGTGAGTGCAAGGATTGCTGCAAGGTGATCAACGTAAGGAATCAGATCGATCATGTGTTTTCTGGCGAACACCTTTCCTCCCTGATGCACGCCATTCTCTTATTTGTATTCTTCAGAAACTACAACATGAAATCACTTTCCCCCCTGTAACCGCTTTGACAGCACACTCGAACTATTTTGAGGAACCGGATGTGGCTGAATTTGTAATCGACGCCCTTAATCGACAACCTGACGCCCTTAATCGACTACCTGAACAGTAGATTCAACCAGCTACGAAAGGAATCAGATCGATCTTTTTTTTTCTTGCTGACACCTCTCCTCCCTAATGCACGACAATCCCTTATTTGTTTTCTTCAGAAATTACAACATGAAAATGCTTTAGATCCCTTGAAAGCTGTGATAACACACTTGAACTATTTTCCGGAACCGGATGTGGCTGGATTTATAATCGACGCCATTAATCCAGTACCTGAACAGTAGATTGAAATAGTGAATTAATACAATAACCCCTCGTATCTATCTAGTGCTCGCTGAATCTTCTTCCTTTGCTTCTTGTGTCTCGTGTTGTTTCTTTAACTCTTTGGCCAGCTGTTTGTGTTTTTCCATATCGAAACCTTTCAGGATTGGTACAAGCTTCTTCACCACTAGGTTTCCCCACCGTTCCATGCCCTTCGGTGTTGGATTCATTCCTTCACCAATCAAGTTTGGGTCTAGATACTTTCTTCCCTTGAGGCCCCCGTTATCCATCAATATCTGTCCAACGTTCATGAAATGAATCCTCGACGAATGCGTTTTGATCCACTTTCGCACCTCCAGATTGACGCCCTGTGCACGGTTCCACAAGTGCCCAAGAGCGTTGGATTTCGAATCGGGGTCGTCCTTCCGCGGAATAATCCCATGAATTACAATCTTTGCTTCCGGTTGGTCTTCGAAAATCCGTTTTGCAACGTTGAGAATATTGGCCATGACGAATCGGTCCGTGCATTTGTGGACGAAGAGATCATTGGTACCCACCATGATGAACCAAAGTTTTGGACGCAGATTTGCCTGCTGAATTCCATTCTCCCAGTGCCAGAGCAGGTTGGGTCCCTGATAAAAAAGATAAAATATTGATACCGTACGGGTGACGTTTCAGGACCAAAAAAAAAGACTTCTGCATTTACAAAAGAATCGTACCTTCCGAACATACAAATAAAAAACGAAAGAAAACATACCGTATCACCATAACTCCCCAACGCAATTGCACTAAATGTTCCTCCGTTTTTTTTCACAAACGTCCGCTCGAAATATTCTTCCGTGCCCTGTACTGTTTCCGCACCCAAATTGCGAGTTCCGCTAAGTTGTTCGATCATGCCATCCCCAAAGAACACAATGTCCAAGTCTTTTGGTGCATTTTTTGCCTGGGAGACCATGTGGTCGTGATTGCTGTCCCATAAAGTCGCGCCATCGTTCTTCAATGCTCGGTTTGGATCGGGGCACGAACATCTTTCGTCACGATTGCTGCGGCTTGATTCAAAACACCTAGTTTCCTTGGTTCCTTCCGGCTCCAAAATCTTGTGGTATTCTTCCCAGTGGACCACTTTGGACTGTTTTCGCAACAAGAAAAAACTCACGGAGGCGCCAAAAACAAGAATGGCGACGTATTTCATCAGTCGCGACATTGTCCAGGGGGCTCTCGTGATTTTCGGTGGTCTTCTGCGTTTGAATTTTCCGGGCGAACTGTTCGTCAACAGTGACACCCGTTCTTGCATGTTGTCGTTGTCGTCATAAGGATGGGCCTTGGCTCTCGTTCGGTATTTCTGCTCCCTCCCTCGAAGACCATTGTTGTTCCCAGAATTCGGAGGTGACACGACCGGTTTCTTGCCCAGAAGTGAAACACGCTCTCTGCTGTTGCTACGGGATCGAACGTTGTCGTTCCCGCTTTTGTTCATCCGTATCATTTCCATCATCTTCAAACAGTGTGTCGTTTTGGTTGACAAGACCTTGCGAATTGATTGCTATTATGGAAGAGTAAGACAAAGTGCTTCGCAATCTTTTATGGTGCCGGTACGGTATGTGATACGTATTGCTGTCCTCGTTATCGTTGTTGTCGTATGTGGAGATATTGTCTCTCGAACGAGCTTGTTCGTACGGTACTCGTAGTCTCGTGAGATCTCTGGAGTAGATAAGGTCGCAGAAACCAAATGTCGTTGCTAGTCTTGTTTCTGCCCCCATTCCATCATCTTGAAATTATTGTGCCGATGAAGGGTTGGTACGAGTACTAGTACTCGTACCAGGATTCGGTATGGAACGGTCCGTACCGTACGAATAGACTATCAATAATTACAAGAAGTGGTCATAAGTCATAACCCCTATTCGTAAATACTCGTACAAATAGCATTATTGATACGTAAGTCTACCCTATAGGGTTCGTAAGACTTATGTTGCTATTCTACGGTACCGGTACTAGCGGTACAAGTATCGCTGTTTTTCAAAGATCCCTGGGTCGTGGTCATTGAGTCAGCCATTTAGCCTGGCCATGGTACGTTTCAAAAGAAGTTTGCCATCATCAAGCATCTCTCGAAAGCTGAAAAACAACATGAAACGGTATTTCTACTGCACGTACGGTATAGTACCACAGGAGAGTACGTACGAGGTAATTTACACTAGCAGTACCGGTACGTACGTAAGTTAGCGTATGGAACGCGGTCCCGTGACACTTAAAAAGGGGGAAAGTTACAGTGTTCCTTACTGTATTGACTGACGTAAGAATTCGGGATCTTAGTCCCACTCTTGACACGCTCTTCCCTCTTCATTCAATTACCGATAGTACTTACATAGCGGTGTTTATTTGTAACTGTACCAATTCAATCGTGTCGAGACTGGTTCGATCAAGCTTCAAGACGATTGCAATTTCAAATTGGGACTGAAGAGCCGATCTTCGCTCACATTTTGATCGAGGGGGAAGGCTGTAATGATCGATGATTGGAAGCATCAGCAATTGCAATTACACGCATTGTTTTAAATCTCACTGCTACCATCGCGGTGACAACAAGTTTTCTCTAATAACGCTTTTGTTGTACTCGTACCCGTCTTAAATTGTTCGTAAGCTCCTGTCTAGCTCTGCCATAATACAACTAGAGATCAACAACAGAAATGCGAATGCAAGATGAAGACGTCCATCTACTACAAAACATTTCCGTTGTCCAAAAGCGATGCGTTGCCGACGCCAAATAGCGTTCCCGTCACACCGCCATTCGGCAGCGGCACTGCCAAACGGAACTTAGTGTTGGAGCCCATCAGCTTGGGACGACCCGCAAAGCTACAAAGACTCGACACAGAGGCAAAGGACGAAGAATCGTCGTGGACTTGTCCCTCGACAATGAGAGCAAGTCAAACGGGGAAAAAGGATTCTATACAGCAAATCATCCAGCCCATAATCGATGATATCAAACTGGGTTCTCAACGAAGTGACAACAAGAACCCCATCTCATTAGCGGTAAGTTGGTACGCCACAACTTTTTCCAAAGTATAGTAATTTTTTTCAAACAATTTCTCCCCTGCTAACCCGTAGATTTCTGGTTACTTTCAATTGAAGCGCAGAGTGCAGACTTCTCGTTTACCCACATCACACCGTGTGCGAAGGCCATGGAATCCATCGTTCGAGCAGTTGTCCGCAAGCCTCACACCACTTGCTACACCCACGCTTGTGGCTCCCCGGAAGCTCGGCGCGCCATCGCCTTGCACCATTCGTTTCCGGCATACCAACTCAGTCCGGAACACGTGATTGTCACAAACGGATGCTCCGGGGCTCTAGAACTCTCCCTGGCATCGCTACTGGACCCGGGCACGAGCCTGCTCGTTCCCAAGCCAGGATTACCGTTGTACGAAGAAATTGCAGAATCTCTGGGGGCAAACGTGATTCAATACCGTCTCGATCCCAACCAACGGTGGGAATGCGATATGGATCATCTCGAAGAAATCATGACTGGCAAAGCGAATGCGTCCGGCAACCCTGATTGCAGCATTCGAGCCATCGTTGTAACTAATCCTTCAACACATGGCTCTGTCTTTTCCGAGAAGCACCTCGAACAAATCCTGGAATTTGCACTCAAGCATCGCCTGCCAATCATCAGCGATGAAGTGTACGGGGACCTGACGTTTGGTTTGAATCGTTTTCACCCCATGGCAAGAGTGGCTGCCAAGCATGGACGAAGAGTTCCAATCATCACCACGAGCGGGCTTTCGAAGCAGTTCCTGATCCCCGGGTGGAGGATCGGTTGGGTCACCTTCCAAGACAACATCTGTGGAACGCTACGCCAAGTCGAAAAGGGGGCACATCGACTGGCCAATCTCCAACATGGCATATCGCACTTGCAACAGTCTGCAATTCCAACCCTGTTGTCTCCATCGACCACCCCGGGACTTGCTGAATGGAAGGAAAACTTTCGCACCGTTCTCGAGCGCCAGGCTACGCTCCTGTGTTCAAAACTGATGCAAGATTGTCACTGCCTCGACATTCGCTCTCTTCCGCAGGGATCCATGTACACAATCATCCACTTGGATCTGGACAGCCTCGACGAAACGATTCAGAGCGACATGGATTTCTCTCGTAATCTGGTACGAGAAGACAACGTTTTTGTCCTTCCCGGAAGTTCATTTGGTGTTCCGGGGACGCTCCGCGTCGCCTACAGTGCCCATGAAACAACCCTCGAGACAGCATCTCAAAGAATAGCTGACTTTTGTCGACGGCACAGAAAAGAGGAGCGAAAACAGTTCAACACGTAATACCGGGGACATCATTTTTGAGGTGCAAACATTCAAGCACAAAGTGTATAATATAATTAGATAACTATCATGATAGATGCGACTGTTGTAATGATTACAATAATGGACCATAGATAAGTCATAGCCATCCGTTGAGTGACGAAGGTTGTGAAACGTCATTTTCAACGTTTCGTCTTGAAAACGAGGCCGGGACAAGCTTTGTTAGCCGTATGACGTGCTATTAGCGGTGCATCCGTCACAAATATTATGAACATAGTCACTGAAACGGCTCGTTCTATCTCATCAGTAGACACAAATAGTTCTCAATATATTATTAATATACATATTATACCCGGATACACTCAACACATCGATTACAGGCTCCATTGGCCTCTGCGGTTCGATATCGTAGCGGCATACATCCACAACCTAGTTCCATACCAAATGTGAATAGATCTCAACAGCTGTGACATTGAACCAATAGTTTTTGGATTATCAACAGACGAGCACTTCCTCTGAAAGCGCATCCTCTGGCTCATCTCCATCTTCTTCGTCTACTTTTGTATCCCCCTCGTCGCCGACATCTTTTTTCTCTTCTTCTTTCACTTCTGTTTCTACAGCTTCTTCCTCCTCTCTTTCTTTCCCTTCATTTTCTTTTTCTTCCTCCTTCCCTTCTTTTTCTTCCTCTTCCTTCTCTTCCTCCTCATTCTCTTCTTTCTCTTCCTCCTCATTCTCTTCTTTCTCTTCATCCTTCTCTTCTTTCTCTTCATCCTTCTCTTCTTTCTCTTCATCCTTCTCACCTTGCCTAGTTTCCTTCATTTCGTCTTCGCCATTCTCCGGCGTTCTGGAATCAGATTTCTCCTCTTCTACATCCATATCATTTCCTTTTGTCTTCTTATCTTCTCCTCCCTCTACATCTTCGTTCTCTTTGGACGGAGTCTTCTCTGCATCGTTTGCATCACTTTCGCCTTCTTCTGCTGACTTTTGCTCGGAGACCTCCTCGTCTTTCTTCATTTCTTCATCATCATCCTTGGTTGTTTCGTTGTTCTCTTCGTTGATTTTTTCGTCGCCATCCTTGACTGCTTCGCTATCATCTAACTTGTCTTCCTTGTCTTCGTCCATGGGAGTCGCTCTATCCACATCATCCTTATCATCTTTATCTTTATCGCTATTCGGTGTCTCGTCTTCTTTTTTGGTGGTGTCTGCACTGTCTCCTGTTTCTACCTTGGAAGCGATATCATCGGTTCCTCCTTCTGCTTTAGTTGCCATCTTTACATCGCTGTCTCCTTCATTCTTTGTTTCTTCCTTTGAGTCTTCCTTGCTGCTATCCTCGCCTTCCTTGGATTCTTCCTTGGGAGCTCGCTTGACGCGAAGAATGCCTTCGTCGACGTAAACGCCCAGGGCACGAATATTTTCGGACCAGTACTCCTTTCCACCAATCGCCCGGCGACAATCACTTCTGAGGACTATAAGTTGACGGCGAACATCACGAGGGATTCGATAACATCGCTCGCACAAGTGAACCTTGGACATGTTTTGGGCAATCTGGTAAATTCCTTCCACGGTTTGCGAATAGTAGGCAGCACCCTTCGTACGGGCAGCCAGTTGGACTCCGGCACAGTGACGGCATCGGAGGCCGACCTGGCCGAGTTTGATGGGAGCGGTTCGACCTTGTCGGGTACTGCACCGTACATCGTCTTCGTCTGCCTCGAAGAGTTCCAGTTGTTTTCGAAGCAAACACTGGTAGGCAGTCAGCTTGTGTTCGTCGCTCTCTTGGTACAAGACAACCGGGAACGAACCATCCTTGCGTTCCGGGAGGCTGTTGACCATCATTCTGCGTTGCAAAGCACTTCTGTGCTGGGCCAATCGAATGGCTGGAATCGTCGCCAAGTGTTGGGCATTGGCACCTCCTTCGGGCCCACCCCTTCCGAGGTAGGGATCAGATCCCGCGGGCCCACCCGCTCCCATCAACTGATCGGCGCCGTAGTTACCATATGGATTGGGTCCCAAACCACGAAGTCCCGCTGCTTGTCGATCAAGTCCTCCGAGACCAGCTCCCATCAAATTGTTGTTCAGAGCAGCCTGGTGGCGGACTAGTGCCATTTCCGATCGCGCAAAGTTGTATCCCTGGTCAAAGAGAGAGGGAGCAACATTGCCAGTCGCGGCATTTCGAGCGGCTGCCATGGCAGCACCGGGAGCTCCTCCACCCAGGGCCGAGGCATTCGGATTCATGAGACCGGGACCTGTAGGATTACCGTCTGCTCCCACTCCTAGACCGGCAGCGGCCGGATTAAACATGGGGTAGCCAGCCATTGCTGCTGGATTTCCAAGAAGAGCCGATGCATCAGCCCCTTCAAAGCCAGTGGGCATCAATCCTTGGAAGTCAGCTCCGCCTGCTTGTTGTTGAGCAACCATTGCTTGTTGTTGAGCAACCATTGCTTGTTGTTGCTGTTGTTGAAGGGCCGATCCCGGACCCCTTACACCGAGACCGTTCATGGCGTTCATGGCGTTCAAGCCTCCTAGGCCTCCGGGACCACCGACTCCTCCGGCACCCTGCAAGCCGGCCAGACCGCCACTGGGATCCTCGAATTGCCCGGGTAGCAAACCAGGAACTGCCCTGAATCCACCGGGCCCCCCGAGTCCGGCGGCGCCGCCAAGACCGGCCGCTCCGTAGATGCTATTGAACTGTTGGGCGCGGGCTCCTTGGGCAGCGGCGTCGTTCGAACCTCCGTACATTCCCAGTCCGGCGGCTCCGACTCCTTGCATACCGGGTGCACCTGCTGGTCCGCGGGAGTAGAATCCTCCCGAAGAAGCTGCGTTGTCTTCGGCTAGGAGTTGCTGCTCGATGTTGCTGAGGCGACGAGATCCTCCACGTCCACTCCCGTTGTTGCTGCCATTGCCACCGTTGTTGTTGTTGTTGCCAGAAGTTCCGTTTCCTCCCTGGGCAGCAGAAGGACCGCCGTTAGAATCGCCATTGAAGCCTCCCTGTTGGCCAGAAGCGGACGGAGCACCTGTCCTTCCTCCCTCCATTATTATTTGATGATATATGGGTGGTTTGGAGTGTGTGCAGTATTGTAGTGTGGTGAAGCGTACGGTATTCGCTTCGGTTGGATCGACAACAAATCAATCAAGGCTACTCTGGTGTCTAATTGTCGCAGTAACGCTGTTGAAATCACTATGAGTCTTTTACGTATGAAACCGATCAAACAAGGTTGATATTGTACGATACCGTATTGCTGTATTGTCTTTCGTGTAAGACGAATGAGAGATTTCGATTTCTGAAGATGGAATTAGTGATAAGAATGTGGAGACAGTGCAAGATGACCCGTTGTTAATCGAAGTGCGTCCAGATATTAATTTTAGAAAATAGGACGTAAACTTAACGTCTGTTACGCACAGAATGTTTTCTTTTAGTAACAAAAGGTTAGATATGCTTTGTTTTCCTCGTACATTTTGTATAGGGGAGCACGGAAGCAACTAATTTTTTGCTCCATCCTAAAACAAAGCAAAAAATCAGACAATCTAGTGCTACATACATCGCTTGGTTTTCAAGATTATATATGCCTTCGTCGACCGAGATTAGCGTCGGTTTCCGCCTGTCAGCACCTCCCGCCAAAGATGGGTTACAACAAAAACTATGTAAATCACGCTTGCGCGAGGACGCACGTGAGCAAGTCGCAGCTACATATTGCTTGCGTCAGAAAGTCGACCTCATTTCAAAAGAACCTATCTAAAAATTAATTCGCAATTGTCGTTGATTCTCAGGATTCTGGTTTTTACTATGAGAATCATTCGTCGAGAAGGCTCTCATCAAGTGTGCTCTCCCAGCACTGACTTATTCAGGTGAAAGAAAGCTGCCCGGTTCAAATCCAGCTGAATGGGAGAATGGGAGAAATTCTTAAATAACAAGAGATTGGCAGTGTAGATTCTCTTTCTGGATTGAAACTCATTCTTTCAATAAGCTTACTTACTGTACTTTCCCTTCTGTAAGCTAAACGCAAATTGCCTGACAAACTGACAAATACAGAATTAGGAAGCTTTGTTTCTACACTCTAGCCCGGGAGATAAAGCTGACATATGAGGCTCGCTTTGTCTCGTGGAGAAAGTGAGTAAATCAGAACGAACAATAAATACTTCCTACGAGTAATAATATTTGGACATTTCGTTTATGTCCTAAATGTGATAGTAAGATTACTTCTACGTTATGACATAATTATTCGGAAAGTCGTGGGGAAAGACAATGAATAATTTCGGACTCTGGTATTTATGTTGAGCATCGATTCTGATTATCAAAAACTCTACCGTTAGTACGAGCTTGTACGTGAGATCTTACTTCGTGTTATTATTGTAGATAGAAGTTTTAATTACCGGTACGTACGGTTTTACTTCGAAAAGTACTTCATAACAATCCCGAAGTAAGATTGATACATTCACCCGTCTATTTTAAGGGCATGACCGTACATAATAGTCGAGACCATAACGTTTGCAAAAAATAATACTTCGGGTACTTCAGAACGGTATGAGACAATGATAAAAAAAGAGTCGATAGAACCCGGGGTCGTCATAGATACTTCGTAGAAAGTAGTAATACGTTCTACGGTGTCATATTCAATACCGAATTTAGTCCCTTAGCCCATAAACTCTTACCTAGTTCGTACCGGATTTACCTGGTAGGTGTTTTAGACGAAGGGGCAAAGTACGTAGGCATACGTACCGTCATCTTGCCTTTGATTGTACCGGTTTGCACCTGCCCAACTTCTGACCGATAGATCTCAGCAACCAGACATCCCAAGAAAATTCTGAAAATATCACATTGAAGCCCAAATCACGTACTACTACTGAATGACGCTTCTAAAACAATTCTGGGCATGTCTGGTTGTTGACATCGTGGGAAGGAAAGAGAGTTAATCAAATGGTTCAAAAAAAAACTATGACAAACTCTTTATTTTTAAGCTAATTATCATACTAACTGCTTTTCAGCTGTTTTTGAAACTCCGCGCAGACTGTGCCGGCTCGCGCACGCGCATGCCAGTGTAACAATAATCCTCGTGACTGACCGATCGAGTCAGGATTCCAGGTTGAAGAGAATCCTAATGACCAGAGGAAGATTCAACAATGACCGGAAGAGGATGATGCTTCCGGAAGAAGAGGAGGTATGATTCTCCTTCAGATCAAATTACATTTTTTATATCAATTTCAGTAATTACTTATAATCCTTTATTCATCATTCTAAAAACGTATCGGTACTTGATACACTGCAACTGCATTAAGACTTCTAAGCTACGAACGATAAGATGAACACCCAGTTCCAACCATGTATCCAATACAAGAGAACCTTCGACGTTACCGAGGACCAAGACAGTCACAGGATTGCCGTTGACTATGCACGAGCCACCAATAGATCAGCAGGTAAGAAGAACATCCGAAGAGTACAGAACCTGGAAGTCGAAGAGATTTTGTATACATATGATCTGTTTGTGGATGCGTGCAATGACCTGGGAATGCCGGTAGCCCGCTGGCATACTCAGTGGGGGCAATGCCTATAGAGGGGACCCAGAAAGAGATGGAACGAGACCCTAGCAGGCAGAGAGATAGAACACACCAAAGAAGGATTCAAGAGCACGATGCGAGCCTATGTCAACGCCATCACGTCAGATCCGGATGCAAAGGGAACCATGATAGCCTCATTTGAGCATCAGCACATGGCCAAGCCCATGGAAGTCTCAGAACATGACCACTTCAGCAGAATTGACACCATCCTCGATTACATTGATATGCTACCAGGAGATGACCTCACCGAGCAACAAAGGAAGAGAATGTTTTTCAAAACACATCCTAGATCTTGGCAGGATGCCTACATGGACACAGCAGTTAACTTCAGAGAAGTATCCATATTGCAGATTCGAGACTTTATGACAAGAAAGAAAGGCAGCGCCGATAGGGCAAGGAAGCTGGATCGGCAGGGCAAGCAACAGGGCCCCGGGCAAGGACAAGGACGCGGATCCGGGAGAGGACAAAATACCAACCAAGGCCGAGGATACGGTAACAGAGGAGCAGGAAGGAAGTACAGAAACCACCCACAAGGCAATCATACGTGGGAACAATGCTACATGAGCCCAAGGAACCAGAATGCACCTTACCCGAACTACGTTGGATCCGACAACAACAGCGCATACTCAGGACAGAGCAACTATGACAGAGGCCAAGGAGGAGCTGATAGATTCAACGGGGGCCAAGGAGGAAGCCAATTTGGAGGCCGAGGAAGATTTGTAGGCAGGAGCAATAACAACTCGGGAGCAAGCAATACCAACGAGAGCAACCACAATTGGGAACAAAATCAAGGAGACGCCTTCTCCAACATAACTGCAAGCGATGCCAGTTATTTTACTAGTAACCAGAATTCGAATTCAAACCAGTATGAATGACTACTGGAGGCTCATTCAAACAAAAATTCGGGGCCAATGGCCACCGACAAATCAGCAGGGCTACAGGCCACTGACGCTGGAAGGCTACAGGCCAAAGATGAGAAAACAACAGGGCCATGGGCCGATGAGAAAAGAATGGCGAGGCTACAGGCCATCAATCAAAGGCAAGAGGCCAAAGTAAACAATGACGTAACACCGACAGTGCTACTCAAAGTCAAAGAAATACAGGGAGTGCAAGCCAACAGATCATACACCGCGCTGTTAGATTCAGGGAGCACAAGAACAATGATCAATAAACAGTCGATGCCGTTCGGCGTGCAGCCAAAACATATAGGACACAAAAGAATGACAACAACAACCAATGGGGAATTCGATACCTCACATGAAGTGCAACTTGAAGAGCTGCAATTACCCGAGTTTGTGAATGGCAGACAAATTCAAGGGATATCAGCGTCCATATTTGATTCACCACAGTGCAGATATGATATCATACTGGGGAGAGATTTTCTCAAGATGGCTGGCATAGAAATATCATTCGAAATCAATGAGATCAGATGGCTGGGTGTAGCCATCCCCATGAGAGACGCATCAAGAATTACTCGTGTCGACCCGGAAGAGGCCAAGGATGCGATGTTGTTCAACACCAATACCACAGCAGAAATATTGGAGAGGAGTTACCAACAAGTGACGGCTGATGAAGTCGCATGGAGACAGGACCACTTGACAACAGAGGAAAAACAAAAACTACAGGCAATGTTGAAACAACACGAGGTAGTGTTCAACGGGGAACTAGGATGTTACCCACACAGAGAGATACACATCGATTTAAAGAGGGATGCAGAGCCGGTGCATATGAAACCATATCCAGTCGCATACAAGAGAGAAGAAATATTCAGAAGGGAATTGGCTAGCCTAATAGCGGATGGCGTCCTTGAACCATGTGGACCCTCCGAATGGGCATTTCCAACCTTCATCATTCCCAAGAAGGACAACAGAGTAAGATGGGTGTCTGATTTCAGGGAACTTAACAACAGGATCAAAAGAAAACCTTTTCCACTACCGCGGATACAGGATATCATGAATCGAAGAGGGAAATACACGTATTTTACGAAGATCGATCTGTCCATGCAGTACTATTGCTTTCAGCTGGATGAAGAGAGTCAAAAGCTATGCACCATTACAACATCCTACGGCTTGTTCCGATACAAAAGACTACCCATGGGAGTAAAGATCAGTGGAGATGTATCGCAACACATTATGATAGAAATGCTACAGGGAATTGACTGTGAATGCTACATCGATGATGTGGGCATCTGGACCAATCAATCATTTGACCATCACCTACAGATCTTAGATCAAGAAGTCCTCGACCGCTTTGCCAAGAATGGGATGAAGTGTAACCCGTTGAAATGCAGCTGGCTTGTGAAAGAAACCGGCTTCCTATGCCATTGGATGACGCCAGAGGGAATCAAGACTTGGAGGAGAAAAATCGAGGCAGTGCTCCGAATGGGACGGCCACAGAACATCACACATGTTAGATCACTTATCGGGGCCGTCAATTATTACAAGTCCTTCTGGCCAAGAAGAGCACATGTCCTAGCACCGCTCACAGAGATGACAGGAGCAAAGAAATGTACATGGGATGCCACCAAACAACGAGCCTTCAAAGAGATGAAAGCACTCTTAGCAGCGGACGCAATGAACCTCTATCCCGATTATACCAAACCCTTTCACATCTACACGGATTCGTCCGATTACCAACTGGGCGCCGTCAGTATCCAAGATGGCCGAGTAGTGGCATACTACAGCAGAAAACTGTTCAAAGCTCAGCAAAACTATACCACCACAGAAAAGGAACTCCTTGCCATCATCCTTACATTAACGGAATACAGGAAAATTCTGCTTGGCGGAGTCCTCCATGTCTACACTAACCACAAAACCCTCATCTTTGAAACCTTCTCCATCCAACAAGTACTTCAATGGAAGCTATTCATGTCCAAATTTGACATCAATCTCACTCATATTGAGGGCAAAAAGAATGTCCTTGCTGACTGTTTCTCAAGGCTGCCTTGAATGGAGCCACCCTCTGTGGATGGAAGTCAGCAAGAAGGCAATAAAACAACAAAACGGCGCACCGGAACCCTCGTAGACTTCCACACAATTCCTGTACCCAAGGATGATATCATCATAGGCAACGACGAAGCCTTTATCAACATCAATGAAGACACAGAATGGATGGAATGCCTACTCAATCTACCACCATTACAGGAGATGCCAAACCCAGTCACAATCACAAACATCCAGAACCACCAAAACCAGGACATCCACCTCCGCACAGCACATCAGGAAGATCCATCCAAATTCCCAATCGTTGTCATCCAACAGATAATAGCGAGAGTGGACGCAAATGAACCAAACTGGAAGATTGTCATACCATCCACCCTCATCCAGCAAACAATACATTGGTACCACATTGTACTAGGGCACTGCGGCATCCAACGGCTATACGATACCATATCAGCCAGATTCTATTCACCCAATCTCCAACAGTTATGCAAACAATATGTTTGCCCTGCAAACTGCCAACAATACAAGGAAGCCGGCAGGGGGTATGGGCAATTACCACCAAGAGAAGCATCCCTAGCACCATGGAATGAAATATGCGCCAATCTCATTGGACCGTGGAAAATACAAGCAGGGGACCGACAATACGAGTTCAAGGCGCTCACAGCAATAGACCCAGTCACCAATCTGGCAGAGATAAGCAGGATAAACAACAAATCAAGCCAACACATAGCAGATCAATTAGCAAATGGCTGGCTAGCAAGATACCTGAGACCCAATAGGTGTGCCCATGACAACGGAGGCGAATTTGTGGGACATGTTTTCCAAACACTGCTGATCCAACATGGAATCAAGTTGGTACTGATGACAGTAAAGAACCCGCAGTCCAATGCCATCTGTGAGAGACTCCATTGAACCATGGGGGACATACTGAGAGTTACCATGAGAACAATGCACGCCAACAGCAAGCAGGAAGCGGAGCAGATCGTAGACAACGCCCTAGCCAGCTGCATACATGCAACTAGATGTGCAGTGAACCACACCATGCAAACATTGCCGGGAGCAATCGCGTTTGGCAGAGACATGATGGTAGACGTGCCCTTGATAGCTAATCTCAAAGCCATCCGGAACCAGAGACAACAACTCATTGATCAAAATCTGATGAGAACAAACAAGGGCGGGATAAACCACAACTATTGCGTAGGAGAGCGGGTAATGGTCAGAGTATATGACCCGAGCAAACTGCAGGAAAGGTTTCATGGACCATACCTGATTATCCAGGTATTTACCAATGGAACAATCAAAGTACAACGATCGGAAGCGGTTGCAGAGATATACAACATTCGGAAGGTGGTACCCTATCGGGAACCAATTCATCAGCAACAGCAGTAACCATCATATCGATCGGTCGGCCAGTCACTGTGGGGGATAGTGTAACAATAATCCTCGAGACTGACCGATCGAGTCAGGATTCCAGGTTGAAGAGAATCCTAATGACCAGAGGAAGATTCAACAATGACCGGAAGAGGATGATGCTTCCGGAAGAAGAGGAGGTATGATTCTCCTTCAGATCAAATTACATTTTTTATATCAATTTCAGTAATTAGATGATACAGCCAGCAGCGGAAAAAGGACAGACCATAAAAACAGAAAAAGGACAGACCAAAAAACGGGAAAAGGACAGACCATCAAGTACCTGCCAAGTAGTACAAGTACTATTACTATGAATACCAGTAGCACAAAAACAGTACCGTACACACTAATTTGCAATTAGAAAATAGACAATCTCATATTTTGTGTGATTAGTCCATGAATATTGTTCCTGTTATGGATAAGTTGAATCATGAAAGAAACAGAAGTGAGTTATCTGTCATAGTTTGTGTGTCACCACCTAATTAGTGCATTTGGGTCCTGGATTTGGAGGAAAAATACACACTAATTTGCAATGAAAATATCAAAATCAGATATTTTTGGTGATTAGTCCATGAATATTGTTCCTGTTATGGATAAGTTGAATCATGAAAGAAGCGGAAGTGAGTTATCTGTCATAGTTTGTGTGTCACCACCTCATTAGTGCATCTCGGTACTGGATTTGGAGAAAAAATACACACTAATTTGCAATTAGAAATTAGAAAATCCAATATTATTTGTGATTAGCCCATGAATATTGTTTCTGATAGGATAAGATGAATCATGAAAGAAGCAGAAGTGAGTTATCTGTCATAGTTAGTGTGTCACCACCTAATTAGTGCATTTGGGTCCTGGATTTGGAGGAAAAATACACACTAATTTTCAATTAGAAAATAGAAAATCCAATATTTTGTGTGATTAGTCCATGAATATTGTTCCTGTTATGGATAAGATAAATCATGAAAGAAGCAGAAGTGAGTTATCTGTCATAGTTAGTGTGTCACCACCTAATAAGTGCATTTGGGTACTGGATTTGGAGGAAAAATACACACTAATTTGCAATTAGAAAATAGAAAATCCAATATTTTGCGTGATCAGGCCATGAATATTGTTCCTGTTATGGATAAGATGAATCATGAAAGAAGCAGAAGTGAGTTATCTCTCATAGTTTGTGTGTCACCACCTAATGAGTGCATTTGGGTCCTGGATTTGGAGGAAAAATACACACTAATTTGCAATTAGAAAATAGAAAATCTGACATTTAGTGTGATTAGCCCATGAATATTGTTCCTGTTGTGGATAAGTTGAATCATGAAAGAAGCAAGCGTGAGTTATCTGTCATAGTTAGTGTGTCACCACCTAATTAGTGCATTTCTGTACTGTAAGAAATAACCGACGAGCGGGGAGGATCGAAGAATATATCGAAGTAAGAACCGGTGGAGAATCGGAGGAATGAACCGAGGAAAGGACCGAAGGAACGTTTGTTGGAGAAACAATGGAGGGAGATTGGAAGGGAGTTGCTCAACAGCGGGCTCACAACAATCTCTGCGCTAGGGGGAAGGCCTATCGCTCAACAGCAATGTCCTCTGGCTGTGACCGGTCAGTGGAGGTGCTGATCGGGCGGAGATAGGCTCTTAAAGTACTATACGCTCAACAGCGCGAGTTATAAGGGCTCATAGCCTGTTGTTACTCTAAAAATCAATCGAAAGGTATAGGATAATTGAAATTTAAAGAGTAGTGAGCTCAGAGAGACGCTCTTATTTTTACTGTGTATTTTTACTGTATCGGGGCTCTCTGCTGTATTTTACATGGTAGAGATCTTCCCCGGTCTTTTCACTATGGGTTTCATCGTACCGATACTGCTGTTGCTGTTGCTGTATTAGTGTCGTGTATTGGTCTTACTGCATCGGTCATTCGATGGTATTGGTCATTTGCGAGGTTAAGTGTTTTATCCGATGGGGCGTATGCTTGTTCGTTGTATTTAAGATAGATGAGGAGGCCCATTCGGAATCGGTATTGATTTACTTGATTGCAATAAGTAATTTCCTCACGGGATATCAAGTATATTCTTCTGAATTTACTTAAGCGCTCCAAGTGTTTACTTATTGGTCAGGTCTTTGGATATGTCTTGTTTCTAACCGATTAACCCCTTTTGTTTGTAGTCCTTAGTGATATCGTTTTTACCACTTAGGGATTTTCAAGTAGTGGAGGTGCGTTTGATTCTAAGCCTCGACCGGCGGAAAGTTCGTATCTTGTATTCCGCACCTCGGTCGTTGTTTCGTTAATCGAATTTGATGCCGACAACAGTCCGTATTTTTCGCCGACAACATGTACTGGATTTGGAGGAAAAGTACACACTAATTTGCAATGAAAAATTCCAAAATGAGATATTTTTGGTGATTGGTTCATGAATATTGTTCGTGATATGGATAAGATGAACGATGAAAGAAGCAGAAGTGAGTTATCTGTCATAGTTTGTGTGTCACCATCTAATGAGTGCATTTGGGGCCAAAAATAGGTTCATCACAGTAGGAGTAGTAGTACTTGTTCCTACATACGTACAGGTACGTACCGGTATTGGTACTCATCGTAACTTGGTTAGTCCTATTCATGGTTTGAAAATTTTGAAAAGTACTGTATTTTCTAACGGTTTAACGGTTGATGGGTGACTGGGCATGAGCGCTGTCACTGCGCGGAGTCTCATTTTTTAAAAAAATAGAACATGCAGAACATCAGATACCTCATTATTTCTTTATATTCATATTCAGTAATGAAGATAAAGTTTTTTATATATCTAAGACTTCAAAAGAAACAGAAACAAACGTCAGATTGGTATTCATCCCTAAATAAGCTTTCCAACGGTATATAGGTTGATAGGGGTTGCACACAATCTTGAAGCGTTGAATTTTCCCGTTGGATCAATCATACCCAACGCGTAGGTAGCATTTGTTCCAAAGCAAAATGTTCAACATTGAACAACGCACAGACAGTTCAGTAATGAGTCACTGACACACTTCTTCAGTCCAGTCACCTGTCAATGACACACAACATCAGTCATGAGTCACTGCCACTTTCTCGGTCATCAGTCATTGTTCAATCCTATCCAAACATCAAGAAAATCTTCTATTCCGATTATCAAAGGAAAAGAACTGGGTTCTTGAAGAACCCAGTTCTTTTCCAATCGTATCACGGAACTAGCTGAGAAGCATCTCAAAGTATCTCGAAGTCATTGTAAGCCCTAAAACTCAATAGCACACAATTTCATACACAGCGTAGTTCATATTGAATTCAATCACAATATTGCTTTGAAATCTTTTATCGATAAAAATATCTAAAAACTTACTGTAACATCTAACTCACCATGTCCGCCATTGCTCAACTTCAAGCTGCTGGTGCAAAGCAGCCTCCAATCCCATTTAAACCAGTAATCCTCTATCAGGATTACCCTAACATTCGCCTTGTTAATTGTGTACCTAACATCGTTCAGGCAAACGCTCTGTCAACTCCAGGAGGACTTCCGCCTCCACCTCCTACAGTCTCCGGATCAACTCTCAAGAAACAGGCCACCATGTTCTGTCCCGATGCAGTCAACAAGGAACGTCTCATCCGTGTCATCAAAGATGTTGTTGATGCCGCTGGCCCTCACAACATCAACATCAAGGACAATGTCAAACATTTCAAGACACACGAAGTTCTTTGTGGTGACCTCAAGCATTTGTGGGATTCTATCATCAGCGATGCCAGACATGGCATTCTTAACACGCATCAATAATAATAATAATATACGTATTTAAGTAACTTTAACCACCAAAGGTGGATCTAAACTACTCAGTCTGTATCCAGACTTTAACGTCGCCTCAATCAAAGAGAGTTTAAGCCCCAAGTTGTAGAACGACAATACCAAAAACATTCGCGATTTCCTTGCTCTGTTTCTCCCATCCAACGCCTTCCTTGTTTAACAAGAATACATGCTGCACGCAACCAAACCGTATTGCATGAATTGTTCCATAGCCGCTGGACATCTTTGCCTCATCAACATCCTCAGTCTTCATTTGCCAGATTCCAATGGAAAGAAACTTTACCCGGAAAAGACCTCCATGAAGAACACATTCTACTGTCTCATGCTCCCTGCTTGGCAGCTGAAATTCAATGAAACAGGGAATCAACTCAATGATGCTAATTACCCCTTCCAAGGTCTTGCCGTGTTTATGGAACAACAGCGCCTTCATCGTGACGCTGGACAAGAAACCATTTGACAGAATAACAACAGTCATAAACACAATGGCAGTTACAACAACAACGGTTACAACAATCAAGCTCCACATCCTCATTATAACTCATCGTACAGCAACTATTGTGGAAATTCAACCCTTAGATGCACTCTCTATAACACCAATTACCGCAATTCCTACACCCAGACATCTTCAGCACATCCACACGCAAGATTTGTACGCAAGGTAAACCCATTTCCAGGGACGCAAGGTCATACATACTCTGGTTGATCTGGTAACAACACCAAATATTGTTCACCCCCCAGTTGCAAGAACTTTAAAAACAGAAGGCACCCAAACAAGCCTAACATACAAAACCCAATTGCACCACAAGAGAAGTTCCAACGACGCACATCATCTCAAAATGGTAGATGACTTCTATTATGACAACAACGTCAACAAATCACATACAGAAATGAACGGCCATCCACAGGAACACAAAGACATTTACTTCCACGACAACAACAATCAACCATACGCACCACTCCTTACTCAAGAATATGACAACAAAGGTGGATTCTACCACAGTGACGAAGCCAATTGCTACCATCAGGATGCTCCAGATCAGCATCATCCCAATTACTGACAACCAAAACAAAACAAACCAGTCCCATATACAATTTCCCCTGCTCACTTCATCCAAACCATTCCATCCCCACGTCCATATCTCATTTTGTGTGATTCTGGCTCCAAAACTGCTTGGTTCAGTCATCATGCCCTACCTAAATCAATCATACCAACCGTAACCACACCCGTCTCAGATGTCACTATGGCTGGAGAATTCAACTCCACCCAACAAATATTGCTTCAACACTTCATTCTACCTGAACTAGATCCAGACATAAACTTTCAATCCTTAGACGCTTGCATCTTCACCGCACCGTCCTTCGACATTTCAAAATTGTTCTGAACTTCCATGAAAATCTCATCAAAAGCAAAATGAACAGTACTCATGCAAACCTTCCCTCATCTACTCGCCAATCCTGCCGCGCTCGCCATTCAAATTCACACACTGCAAATTGACACGCCACACCAAGCAGTCAGCACTGAAAGCTTTGCAGTCACAGATACAAAGCCTACCATTCTCAATTTCACCTACAACCAGCACAATGTTCACACTGTATGCAACAAATGCACACATTTGAGGCCACAACAATGCAATCAATTATACAACGTATTGTACAAATACAAAAACATCTTTGATGGAAATCTCAAACATTATCCCAACAAAGAAATCCATGTCGATATCGATTCAACCATCAAACCCAATCGCTCATGCACCTACCCCATACCACATGCACAACTAACACTTTTCAAAAAGGAACTCAACCGTCTCGACATTGGCGTACTCTCACAACAAGGTAGCTTGAAGTGGATCTCTCCAACATTCATCATCCCCAAAAAAGACAGCAAAATCTATTGGGTATTCAATTTTTGCGCACTCCACAAAGCCATTCAGCGCAAAGTTTATCCCATCTCTTGAATCCAAGACATCCTATCTTGTTGCTCTGGCTACAAATACCTCACAAAAATGAATATCTCCATGCAATACTGCACCTTTGTACTCGACAATGAAAGCAAAGACCTCACAATGATCACAACTCCTTTGGCCTCTACAAATACAATTGCCTCCCAATGGGAGTTTCTCAATCACCCGATGTAGCACAAGAAGTCATGGAAAAGGTCCTACACGACATCCCTGATCCCAAAATCTACATCAATGGCATCGCATGCTTCAGCAATAACTTCAACAATCATCTCCAATTAATCAATGCCGTTCTCGTTTGACTACAAGACAAGGGATTCATCATCAATCCTCTCAAATGCGAATGGATTATCCAAGAAACAGACTTCCTTGGCCATTGGCTAACACCAAATGGCATCAAACCATAGTACATCAAAAAAGTAAAAGCCAATCCTAGCCATGCTTCTACCAAAGAACCTCAAACAACTCTGAGCTTTCCTTGGCCTCATCACTTACTATCGAGACATGTGGCCACGGTGCTCTCACATCTTAGCACCACTCACAAATCTACTAAAGACCCATAGAACCTTCCAATGGAATGACACATGTCAAAAAGCGTTTGAAGAAATGAAATCCATTGTTGCTGTTGAAACAATGCTCGCATATCCCAATCAATCACAACATCCCATTTCACATATACACCAATGCATTCAACTTCCAACCAGCGCCATCATCAAGCAAAACAACATACCTGTCGCCTTCATCCAAAAGCTCAACAAAGCTAAGGAAAATTACACAACCATCAAAAAGGAACTCCTCTCCATCATCAAAACATTCAAAAAATATCAAGCAATGCTTCTGGACACAGTAATTCACCTCTGCACCAATCACAAAAACATCACCTATAAGCTTTCAACGTACAACACCCAACGTGTACTCCAATGGAAACTGTTCCTAGAGGAATACAACCCAATTTACCACTACATCAAAGGACCCAAAAACAAAGTTTCAGACTTGCTCAGCCATACCCCAACTACCCTCACTTCATATTTTGTAACAACAAATTTCAACGACAATGTCTCCAACAACGATTCTTTCCATTTCTCACAAATGGCTGAGAGCCTCATGGCGCTGCCATCACACGTGACATTGACTGATAGTCATTCTGTCAAAGACAGCTACCTAGTACACCCAGGATTTGACCCAAAAGGCATATTGCCATTCCACTTTGCAACCATACATGAATACCAAGCACGTGATCAAAAAAATTTAACACTACCACAAAAAGACCCACACAGATTTTCCATTCAAAAACTTGACAGCATTGACATTATTTGTCGCCTTGACAAATTGACCCCTACTTCTCCATGGAAAATTGTTATCCCTAATGACATGCTCACTCCTCTTCTCAAATGGTATCACCAAATTACAGTTCATTCCACAGGCATGAACCAACTTGAAGCTCTCCTCTGGTGACACTAGTCTAGCGAATTCCGCCCCTACACTTTGCAACTAACGCCTCGGCTGCTCCCTTTTTCTTTGCAAAAGCAGCGGTGCGCGCCTTCATAGTCTTCATCTCCACAATTTGATTCATACATTCCTTCAATACCTTTGCTTTCCAAACGTACTTGGAGTTAGTAGTGACAAACCTGCCTGTGATTCAAAATTTCTGTCCTGTGGTCTTTGTGTTTGCAATATTAAATTCCTTTCATGTCCGGCTTAGCCCTACGTAACAATGGTACAATGGCATCTCATTATTTACCATATGGCTCGGCCTTGCGAGCCAAGTATCTCATTATTGACCAAATGGCTCAGTCTTGCGAGCCACAACGATCGTCACTCGTACGATCGAATTATTCAATACTTAGAGATTGGAGAAAGAACGCGCGTCAGATACTGGCATCTGGTATCTTCCATTAAGTGTTCTGTTTTCAAGAAAAGACAGCAGAGGTTCGAAGCGCTGCTCACGAACTTGTTTCTCTGTTGCACAAAATACGCGTTGTATTAGCAACAACGCTGTATTTTGCCGTATATTCGTAATATCGTGCTGTATTAGCGGCAGTACGACCTTTAAAGCGCTATCTTGCTCTCCAGCAAGATCAACCGCTTATACTTTTAGATTATTTGATTATTCAACCTTAAACCTTGCACCGGACGCCTCCCTTGCGTCCCTTTTTGTAGAACTACAAGCCTAAGATCTAACTGATTGCGTCGAATGGTCGATAATCAGAATAGATCTGGTTGGATTCGCATCCAGTCGTAGTGGATATCAGAGAAATATTAGAAACAACAGACCGGCACCTCAACCGGCCTGCAACTAAAGCTCCTGTTGCTCTTCTTTGCCTTTGGATGAATCAGCTCAACAGCCAGTTTCAGAAGGAAATTAACAGATTAACAGTCGCAAGCTTGTTGAAGCTTGCAGAAGAAGACAACGGTAGAAGTACTCTACGAAGAACCAATCCGACAGCAGATCATCGAACGCTCGACTACGGACGACGATCGATAGTTCTCTGATCCGATTACAGTACAACAAAGACCAAACGGACAAGCCATTCGTCTTTAATAGAAGCCCATTGCATTGGACACGCCAATAGCAATCTACCTCCATCCAAGGACACATCGACGTCCATCATTCGATTGTGCTAAGCACCGATAAACACCGACCGCAAATATCCATCGATAATTGCCTTATTCCATGCGCAATTATTGCAAAACAACCATACAAAGTAAACACATCTTGTTGTGTTTCATCCCATCTCTATCGACAACACGCCGATACAAGAAACAATCCGACAGCAGATCATCGAACGATCGACTACGTACGACGATTGATATTTCTCTGATCCGACACGACACTTGTCATATCCACATCAACCTCTTGGAAATATTGACTGTTAACAAAGAAAAAGTCAATTAATTCGGACCGTCATTGCGAAAACGAAACAACAACACAAAAGGAAATCCCTTGGCATCGACCTACACTTACACGGCAACAATGCCTAATATTCCGGTTGCTGGGAGAACAAGAAGCAGGTCGACTGGACGAAGCAGATCGACAGGACGATTCCAAACACTCCAACCTGGTAGCGCAGCAACCACACCTCGGCTACCCGCAGCAGACGTGGCACCCGATCAACAGAGTAACCCAAGCCAAGAGGAGGAAGAGGACACGTCTATCCCGGACCTCTTCCCATCGTTTGACCGGCCGCTAGCCACCTTCTTGCATGAAATATTTGATATACCAAGGGAACGAAATGACGCTTTGTGTGAGGCTCTCATTGCCGGAAGGATCAAGACATGGCTAGCCTTCTTGTACATCGAGAACATTGGAGACCTAGCTTTCCTCGAAGGGGGCGCAAGAACACCAATTTATCGACATGTACAGATGTCCATACAGCAAGTCATCGACTTCGGCCAACACCTCACAGCACAAGGACTAGACTCAGAGGATAGAGCCCAGTATACCAAAGACGCCTTTCAGAACTACTGTTTTAGCGCTGTCAGAGCCAGAAGAGCATCTGGCACGGATATGGGAATCACTACCACAATCAACAGCACAAGCACACCACGACGACAACAGGAAAGATCCTCCAAGCCCATCGAACAGCTTAGATACGAATCCTGGACCAAGAAATCAAGGGATGAAACCACCTTTCCAACTCTGCAGAATGATGCAAGGTTTGAACGCTGGCTTGTCAAATTCAAGGCAAAGCTGGAAACATCTGATATAGATACCCATACATTTCTCGATCCCAACTGGCCTGATACACCACTCGTCGGGTATGAAAAGGCCCTCCATGACAAGCAATGTGCCTTCTTCTGGACCCTTGTCCTACATGCCCTTCAGAGTGATCTCTCCTATTCCTGCGTGCTCAGCCATACCTCCTCAAGGGATGGTAGACAAGCCTTCTTTGACTTTGTATCATTGCACGACAGATCCAAATCCAAAGTATATGACACATCCATCGTGATGCAGCAACTATTGGACATTGATTTGAGGACATGGAAGGATACCAAGGTCAAGTTCATCACCCAATGGTTTGCACAGTTGGAACATCTCAACACACTACGCGACCCCCAGAGGCCACTTGATTTTGATACTGTCAAAACGCACCTATGCAAGGCCTGTAGTAGTAGCTTCCAGCTCAGTGAACAGTTCTACAAGGTCGATGATCCCCCTGCAGCACAGGACTTGATTAAGTTCCGACAGAATGAAGCTGTTGCTATCAGTGAATTGAAAAATACCCTCCTCCTTGAAGCAACCAGGCTGGATTCCCAAGCATCACTGACCCAGCCTCGCAGTCGAACGGCTGTTAAGGCCAACTCCCATGATTTCTCCTCTGTGACACCATCCACATATTCTGGAATAACCGATGACTCCGCATCATTTTTGCCTCCTATTGACTTTGATGGCGACTATCAAGACTATGCTGTTTACAAGGCTGGAAGAACCCCCGACCCAACCACAAGGTTACCTTCTGTCGTCTGGAAAACTCTATCCAAGCAAGGTATGAAACATTGGCTTGGCTTCACCGCTGATGACAAGAAGCGCCTAGTTGCTTGCCTTCGACCTGAGCTCCTTGATGCTGCACTACCACCGGACCCCAATTCCAGCAAGCCAATCACACGACGAGCTTATGAACACCTTACTGATGAGCAGGTCCCCTCACCACATGACAACGAGCCAGTCCTCTCACCTGATGAGGAAAGCTCAGCCAGATCTGCGTTCCATGCATCCCTAGGTGTATACAAAACATCTTCTCACGAGGATACCAGGCCCCTCAAGTCTTCTGTTTCTCCTGCACATCCAGCTCGCTTCCTTGCAGATAATCCTGATATCCTTTACAAGAAACAAGGCAATGTGTATGTCCCTGTCGGTCAGTCTTCAATGTCTGTGAAATTCCACCATTGGGCATCACCTGATTGTGACTCTCATGTTTCACCGTCACACCCCATTGCCACATATCACTCTAGCAAAACCAACGTCTCCACACCCGGTTCTGCTATGGTTGACAGAGGCGCAAATGGGTGTATCATAGGGCATGATGCATGTCTCATCTCCAAAGATATTCCACCGCGATATGTCAATGTAACTGGTATCAACAATCATCAAATCCAGAACATCCCCATTGCCACATGTGGCGCGTACTCTGTTTCCAACAGAGGTCCTGTCATCATCATCTTTCATGAGTGTGCCTATACTGGACAGCACCCATCCATCTTGTCTTCTCCTCAGATGGAAGCATACTTCTCGGTTGTAGATGACACCTCCATCAAGACAGGCGGCACCCAAGTCATCACCACCACCGATGGTTATGTCTTTCCCCTCAGTATATCCCATGGGTTGCCTTATCTTGCCATGCGAAAGTATACCAGTGAGGAATTTGCTCATCTTCCTCATGTTGTCATGACCAGTGATCAACACTGGGACCCATCTACACTAGATCGCGCATATACCCCCCAGGATGATACCTTCATCCAGAAATACCCGCCTCTTGTCACATCACTCCCATATAAAGACTATGATGAATTTGGTTCCCTCAGGGATATCAACATTGGCATATCTCCTACAGTCACTTCATTCTTGTCCAACAGCGCCACTTCACCCATCCAGGCATTAGATGCTTCTGATCCCTCTTTTTGGCTCAGCCCAGCTGATTATATTCACCAAGCAATCCTCAGTCGGTGCTCTAATCAGACTCTTTCCACCCACATTACGGCCGCAGCCCATGTCCTATCGCCCACTGATATAGATTACTTGTCACTGAAGCCTTTCTTTGGATGGATCTCTCTTGATCGTATCAAGGCCACCTTCAACAATTCCACTCAGTATGGCTCACTGTCACTTAGTCCTGATGGTAACATCTTCAAAAGGTTCCAATCACCACAGCCTGCCATGAATGTCCGGCCTCTCAATGATGATGTCCTCTCTGATGTCATCTATTCAGACACCCCTGCTATCAATGGTGGTTCCAAGATTGCTCAAGTTTTCTTTGGTCGCAAATCTCATATCATCCATGTTGAAGAAATGCGGACTACTGCTGATTTTCTCCCTTGTCTTCAAAATTTTGTTCGGCAATGGGGTAGACCACTCAGATTGCTCTGTGATCATGGATCTTACCAGTCCAGCAAATCTGTTCTTGACTACCTCAAGATGATGTGGATTGGCTTATGGCAAAGTGAACCATACCATCAACACCAAAATCTATTTGAACGGCGATACCAGACCTTCAAACGCATTGTCAATAGAATCATGGATCGCACGGGCACTCCACCACACCTCTGGCTTCTTTGTATGCAATATGTTGGCCGCCTCATGAATCACTTGTCTGATCCCACTCTCTCTGACAAACAGCCTTCCTTCATTGCTACTGGTATCATTGGTGACATTAGTCCCTACCTTAGTTTCTTCTGGTTTGAGCCCGTCTACTACAAGACTCCAGATACACAGTTTGGCTCACAGACCACTGAATGTCTTGGCCACTTTGTTGGCATTGCTGAACATGTTGGCAATAGCTTATGTTTCACCATCTGGGATCCCATCACCAATAAGCTCCTTGATCGCTCTGGTGTACGCACTGCTTTAACCTCCGAGCATCGCAACAAGCGTGCTGGCTTGTTCACTGATGATGGCTTTCTTGCATGGCGCAAGGCCAAAGATGCTTCCGTCACCCCTAAGTCTTCTGGTGATAGTCCCTCCTCTTCACCTCTTACACCTTCCAGCTCCGTTCCCAAACCTCCTCCACGCATCTCCCAGCCATCCCTGCCTACTTTTCTTTATTCCAAGGTTCCTAATACAAGAAGCTATGTCCCTTCTCCAATCCCTCACAACTATGGGGAGATTCTTGATGGTCCTCCAACCCCTCATATCTTCAGCAAAACCCCCGCCGGCGTACCTGTTACTGAAGATGATTTTGGTCCCCCTGAGCTAGCATATTTTGATGTTAGTGAAGTCACACCTGCACTCATCAATCCCGCTACCCCTTCTGTAGACCCATCTGAGGTAGTTGTTACTGATGAAGAAGGCAATGCCCAATTTCACGCTGATGGCAAACCCATCACCATCCCTGCCATCCCTGCTGCTGATTTGCAAGGTCGATCTTTTCTAATGGCCCTCCCAGATGGCACACAGAAAAGAATGACAGTTGTTGATGTTGAAAACAGCATTGAGCAAAACAAAGACTTCATCAAGTTCAAGTGCAAGCATACAGATGACGAACTTGAAGATATCATCGCCTACAATGATGTCATGAATTATATCCACAGAGATATCACTCAAGAAGATGGCAAACTTTGGTCCTTTCGACGCATACTTGGTCATCAAGGTCCCCTTGACAACAAGCACCCCCAATACAAAGGTTCCAAATACAACCTATGGATTGAGTGGGAAAACATGGAGCGTACCTATGAACCTCTCTCCAATGTCGCTGCAGACGACCCTGTTACTGTAGCCAAATATGCAAAGGATCACAACATGCTTGATCAACCTGGTTGGAAACATCTCAAACGCATTGTTTCCCTTGCCCGAAGAACCAAGAAACTAGACCGGCTAATCCACCAAGCCAAGCTCCGCTCCTTTCGAACTGCTCCACAGTATCAGTATGGATTCAAAGTACCTCGAAATCATGACGAGGCCATCCAGTTTGATACAGCAAATGGCAACACCAAATGGCAGGATGCCATAGCGCTGGAAATGTCACAGCTTCAAGAATATGACACCTTTATTGACAAAGGTATCTACAAGGCTAGCAATATACCCATTGGCTTCCAACAGATCAAGGTCCACATGATTTATGCAGTCAAGCACGATGGCCGACACAAAGCCCGGCTAGTTGCAAATGGCAATCTCACTGAAGCTCCCATTCACAGTGTATATGCGGGGGTTGTTTCCCTTCGTGGCTTGCGCATGTGCCTATTCCTTGCTGAGCTGAATAGCCTAGAAGCATGGGGAACTGACATTGGTAATGCATACCTCGAAGCTGTTACCTGTGAGAAAGTATGCATCAAGGCTGGCGCTGAATTTGGATCACTAGAAGGCCACCTCCTATTGATTTACAAGGCCCTCTATGGACTTCGATCATCTGGCAAGTGCTTTGGTGATCTACTTGCTGCCTGCCTCGTTGAACTAGGTTTTGAACGATCCAAAGCAGAGCCCGAAATCTTTATCAAGCCTGGCCACAACAAACATGGGGAGCCAGTATATGAGCTCATATGCACATATGTTGATGACCTCTGTTTATGTATGGCCAATCCCGAAGCTTTTCTGATCATCCTACAGTCTGAACCTTATAATTTCAAATTAAAGGGTTCTGGGCCAATGAACTTTCATTTGGGATGTGGATTCGAAAGAGATGAACATGGTGTGCTCTGCATGAACCCCATCAAGTTCATCGAGAAAATGGAGGCCTCGTATGTACAAATGTTTGGCTGCAAACCTACCACCAGGTTCCATTCACCACTTGCTGAGAACGACCACCCAGAGCTAGACTCAACATCCTTCCTAAGTGATACTGATATCCAAAAGTATCAAAGCATGATTGGATCACTTCAATGGGTCATAGCTATTGGACGTTTTGACGTGCAGACTGCAGTTATGACATTGTCAAGCTTCCGAGTCCAACCTAGGGAAGGCCACCTCAATCGAGCCAAAAGAATCTATGGTTACATCTCTAAGTTTCGACACTTCAAAATTCGATTCAGAGTGGGCATACCAGATTTTGTGCTCACTGAAGGTACCAGCACAGACTGGTCCAATACAGTGTATGGGGAGCACTCCGAGGACCTCCCTAGTGATGCTCCTAAACCCCTGGGTAAGGTGGTTGTGTTGTCTCATTTTTATGACGCAAACCTAATGCATGACATCCTAAGTGGCAAGGCTGTCACTGGCATCCTGCATTTTGCAAACAAGACCCCCATCATGTGGTTCTCCAAGAAGCAAGCAACATCTGAAACAGCCACCTTTGGGGCTGAGTTTGTATCTGCTAGAACCTGCATCGAGCAAATTGTTGACATTCGACAGTCATTCAGGTATCTTGGTACTAGAGTACACGACACATCCTACACATGGGGAGACAATGAAAAGATGATCCAAACCTCCACATTCCCATACGCGAGGCTCCACAAGAGGCATCACATTCTCTCATATCACTATGTTAGAAGCATGATAGCTAGAGGCTTCATCCTCATGCAACATCTTGCGGGCAAAGATAATTGCGCTGATACCCTCACAAAACATTGGGGACATTCAGTGGTGTATCCATTGCTCAAGCCCATCTTTCATTACTGTGGAAACACAGGTGATCTGTTGCAGGACGATTGCATCGGATCTTAATCAATGCTTTCCCATGGACACATGGGGAGTATTAAATTCCTTTCATGTCCGGCTTAGCCCTACGTAACAATGGTACAATGGCATCTCATTATTTACCATATGGCTCGGCCTTGCGAGCCAAGTATCTCATTATTGACCAAATGGCTCAGTCTTGCGAGCCACAACGATCGTCACTCGTACGATCGAATTATTCAATACTTAGAGATTGGAGAAAGAACGCGCGTCAGATACTGGCATCTGGTATCTTCCATTAAGTGTTCTGTTTTCAAGAAAAGACAGCAGAGGTTCGAAGCGCTGCTCACGAACTTGTTTCTCTGTTGCACAAAATACGCGTTGTATTAGCAACAACGCTGTATTTTGCCGTATATTCGTAATATCGTGCTGTATTAGCGGCAGTACGACCTTTAAAGCGCTATCTTGCTCTCCAGCAAGATCAACCGCTTATACTTTTAGATTATTTGATTATTCAACCTTAAACCTTGCACCGGACGCCTCCCTTGCGTCCCTTTTTGTAGAACTACAAGCCTAAGATCTAACTGATTGCGTCGAATGGTCGATAATCAGAATAGATCTGGTTGGATTCGCATCCAGTCGTAGTGGATATCAGAGAAATATTAGAAACAACAGACCGGCACCTCAACCGGCCTGCAACTAAAGCTCCTGTTGCTCTTCTTTGCCTTTGGATGAATCAGCTCAACAGCCAGTTTCAGAAGGAAATTAACATGCAATTTTCAATATCTGTTTGTTTGAACCCGGTTATTTTACTGTGTTGTTGTTGCAAAGCTCAAGGTCAATCAACTTGTCCGTCATTGGATCTGCTGTAAGGTCTACAGAACCATTCCGTAGTGTTGTTACCTTGTGAGTACATTGCAATTCACTAGACATTTGCGTGTGAAAGGGACAATAGTACCAATGTGGTGCCAGATAGCCTTCAATTTTTCCACAGAAAATGATTCGTGAAACACGCTGCGCAAAGTGGCGTACTCTGTCTCCCATCCCCTGAATACAAGCCGTGGAATATCGTGAGATTGCATTGAAAGTCCTCTTGCACGGCGCAGGTTGTTCAGTATTGTCTTATTTTGGTGAAACAGCATAGTTTCAAATGGTCGGTAGTTTTGGTCTGTTTGTTGCCAAATATGTGTAGTATTCAGAACTCCAGTAAGTAAGTAGAAGACTTTGGAGGCTGTAATAATTTGCAACTTGTTGTCTTCCTGTCCCGGACCCGAATCAACCAACAAAACTACTCACTTTCCAGGCACGGGAGTGAGGTCTGGAAATAATGACATACATGCGTCCTTCACTACCTTTGTAAACTCTGCACCATCCATCCCTGTACTCCACCGCTCTGTTGGTTTGTTGAATCCCCATGTTCCAGTTACCGTATTGTGTTTGAGCTCTTCCAAAAACGAATCTTGAATTTGCTTTTTTGCATCATCTTTAGCCGTATTTTTTAACTGAAAATGTGGTTGAATCGGATCCCATGAAGCACAACTGCCACAGACGAGTGTCATGCGGTGACTGCTTTTGTTTGCATGGCTCGCGTCAACAGGAAGCTGCTTGTTGCTTGGTTTGTACTGGGTCACCGGTTGCCTCTCAGACTTGCTCGTGGTCATATTGAGTCAGGAAGGCCCCATTTCATCCACCTTGATTATCCGCCAAAGTAGTTCAGGGGGAAAGTATAGCTCTCCTTCATGTCCCACAGCGGCCTCCTCTATTGGCAACCGTGCAAAGTCCATTTCCAGAAAATCTTTCAAAGTATTAAACCATTCCTTTAAATTTTTAGGAGTTGCATACGTGGCGCAGCGTTCCTCCATCTGTGAATTCTGATTAGAGACTTCCACCACATCTGCAAACTTAGGTTGCAACCACTTGAATAAAGAAACAGAGTCAGTCAGGGGCGCTGGAATAACACCGTTTGTGATGCCCCAAGAGTTTTGCATTCTTCCTCAATACTCTTTTTTGTAGGAATCGATTTTTGCTCTCCTCCTCTGCTTCTTGACCTGGTGTCCATCTGCTATCATACAGGCTTTTTGTTCAAGTGCTAACTTCACATTGAAGATCATGATATGATAGATTAAGTGCTCATATCCAATTGGTAGTGATGTCTCATCAATCACCTCAAATGTGATCCGGTTATTCTTCATCTACTTTTCTATTACATCCCTCAATAAAATGTTATTGCTCATCCTGTCAATCTCAAAGGCTTGCTTGACTGAATGTGGTAGTTCAATTGTATATTTGTGCATCCTTTGCCAGTACTTGGATCAAGCCTTGCATACCAGCCGGTCCCTTTCCTTAGGACATCCTTGATCCACCAAGCAAATGCTGGTTCTTTGGATAGATTTTTGTTTGCCGCATATTCTGATACTTTGACTGGAAATGACTCCTTTGCCTCTGCAAGCCTTACCCGCTGTGAGTATCCTTCCTTGAATGATGCTAGCAGTTCCCATCCAATAATGTCGTTCTGTGCCAAGCCCCACTTCGTGACTGTATCCAGGTTTGCTCTTTCTCAGTGCTTGGCTGTGCCATCTGTGGTCAATGATCTCCTCCACCAAAGAGAAGTGTCTCCCTTCATCATCACACTGTGCATAGATATTTTCAGCTATTAGGTTGGCTCTGTAAGCTTCTACCAAGCCATCTGGAATTTCTACCTCATACATTCTTGTGTCAAGCAAAGGATTTAGTTGCCTTTTCCTGTTTGGCAATCCATCATCATCCTTGACTCTCTTCTTCACTACTCTACGTATTCTCTCATCCCCTATCAGGGTCATTACCATTGTTCGCAAGTAGTACTCATAGTGAGCCTCTGGTATGAAGGAGGAGTCTGCATCTGGTATCAACTGCTCCGGGACATAGTTGGCTGTTGCCGTGTCATTGCCTTGGAATATGTCCTCATATTCATGTCGCAAGTCATTCATGTCCCCTTCAGTCTTGTTTCCAATCTTCTGTTTGACTGCTTTGTCAAACTTGCGCATCTCTTCCTTTCTTACATGCGAGAGGTGTCCACTATCAAGGATTTTCCATACAGTGCTTCTAACTATGGGCTTAAAAGTCTTTGGTAGTAGCCCAAAGCAGTCCCCAGCTCCATAGCCTGGTGCTGGTTCAAGCCATCTTGCTAATTGCGTTTCACCATCCATGTCCTGGTAGAATACCCATTCATACCATTCAAACTCCATCCAAAGGCCAATGTCTGGTGTGTATCTCATCGTAATCTCAAATGGAGTTCCTCCATGATTCCCCAGAACATTGGATGCTATAATTGTAGGAAGGTCCATAGCCGGTTGGAGCATCCACTTTGATGCCACCAGTACTTCTTGATCTCCCTTTTTACCTCACCAATTTCTCTTTCAGCTAGGTTTTGCCACCACAAGTATGGTTCTGTCCATGGCTGCTTGATGCCATACTTCTAAACTGGCATTGACCATAACGTATTGGGTGCTAGGACTGCCCCTTGCTCCTTGCTTCCATCTGTTACCAGCATCTCTGGTATTCCAACCTTGTTGATGAAATCCTACAGCCCGTTGTGTTCTTGTGCCTTGCTCTGTATTGTGCAGAATCTTGCAAAGCCTGCCCCATTTGTTGTTAATTGTGCACATATGTCCCTATTCAGGATGCTAGTGGCTTTGAAGAAGGTAGTATCTGAGAGCCACTTCCCTTTTGTCATTCGCTTACGATGAAATGCCTGTCATTACTGACAAAGTCTCTTCTTTTGTTGGAAGGACTCTGACAAGATATCGCCGGTTGCTGGTGGAAAAAGCAAACGTTTCCTGACCCACTCTTCAGCTTCGTCATCTTCTTGCTTGATATGATCAAAAAATTTGATCAGCCTATGATCGTCCTCTTCAAAGTAGGCGTCAAACACGTCCATTTCTTCGTTTCATAACGTCGTTTCGTTTTGGTTAGGTCTCGTCTGGTATGGGTTGGAAGTATGAAGTGTGGATACAAATTACAGCTCGGCACTGCCGCACAAGCTAAATAAACAGAGTAGCAATGATCCATGGCACGGTCCTCTAGGCGCCATATCACCATAGCGGGAATGGTTCAAGAACTAAATGATGAAATGATTTGAAATTGTGTCAGAATTCTGATGCCATATTCAAAAAGTGATATACCAGAAATTTATAGCACTGTTCTCGTCAGCCAAAATGCAAGACTCTGCTGAATCGAGTGCGACGAATGTATTACAGCAAATAGTTGCACAACTGAATACTTGCAGCAATATGTTGTTACACAACCGAACAGAACGGAACGGAACGTACGAGAAACAGGAAGGCAAATAGAGCAATTTTCATCGTTTTAGTAAACTGGAATAGTATCGTAGAACAAATCGAAAAAGTATTGTAGAACAAAATCGAAATTTTAACTTGATGTGACAATACCATTGCAGGCATCATAATGCTCCAGGATTGTTTTGCATTGCCCCATGTCATTGCATAGCGATAGCATAGTATGTGAGTATTTTCCTATCTTAAGTAGCTTGGTTCTGTTGGAACAGAGTCAAATGGTAGGAAATGTCTGTAGGTTTGTTGCCTTTTCATTCGTAATTGTTCACGGTGGCACAAAGCAAGCCTCAAAGCCAGCCTTGAGATCCGCTTCTCGGAGAGACTTGCCAATGACAACAATCTTACCAACACGATTTTCCTCGGGTTGCCAGTACAGGTCGGTACTAGTCACGGGCTGGATGTCCCATAGGTCGTGAACGGATTGCACGATGAATCGCCTCGGATCGAGGAAAGCCGTTGAAGGCCCGGTGGTGTTGCTGTCGGCTCCCACGTTGACTCCAGCATTCGGTGCTACATCGTACGCGTCCCCACAGTTGCCACCTTCCCAAACAAAGTCATCGCTCGAGTGAACAGAAATAATTCCCTTGATGCGAAAAATTTGTTGCTCTGTGTTGCTTTCGTGATTGGCTTGGTGTTCGTTGGGTTTCGACGCGTCATGTTCTGGTTGGTACAACATAGCGGTCAACACCTTGTCGGTTTCGTCTTGATTCGGCCACAATATTTCTGCCAACCATGCATTTAGTTTCTTCACATCGACCGACCCGGAATGTTCAAAGGCAACGGTGAAGATGGACGTCGTATGTGAGTGTTCATGATGTCCATGGTCGTGGTCGTGGTGCCCATGGTCGTGATTATCGGTAGTCTCGTCATGCTGACAACATTCGGAGCAATCGTGTCCATCACCGTGTTCGTGGTGATGTTCGTGACAGTGATCGTGACTGGTACTTGTTGTGTCTGAAGTCAGGGCCGCATCCTTTAAGCTGATTTCCACCTCCTCAAGACGATCAAATCCACTGAAACAATTGGCGTCCAATATCCAATCCAAATTCGGAACTTTTGAAAAAGATGTTCGCAAAATTGGCGCCGTAGGATGGATCTTTCGGATAGCTCTTTCCACTTCCAGGACGTTCGTGGTACGACTTGTGGCTGCTGCTTCGTTTGTTGGTGTCGTTCCGGGATTTCCTTCCGATGATGGTTGCAGCAGATCAACCTTGTTGAGGAGGATTCGATCGGCGTAGGCTATTTGTCGGGCCGCTTCCTCTGTCACTTCGAGCTGATTGAGAATGTGCCGGCCATCCACCAAGGTCACAATTCCGTCCAGTTTGAGCCTCGATTCCAGAGCGTCGTCCAGCCAAAAGACCGAAGCAATCGGACCCGGATCGGCCATCCCACTCGCTTCGATCAGAATGTAGTCCAGATCGGATCGCTTGGCAATCAGATTTTCGAGAGTCTCGACCAAGGAGTCCTTTACGGTACAACAGACGCATCCGTTGGGCAGTTCAATCAGGTCCTGGAGAGATCCCGATCCCGGATCGATGCCATCTCGAGCAATCAAGGACTCAATGGCGAGTCCCTCTCCGAATTCGTTTTCGATAACGGCGATGCGCTTGCCGTGGTCGGGAGATTTGAGAATATGTTGAATGAGCGTTGTCTTTCCGGAACCCAAGAATCCCGAGAGTATAGTTACCGGGCACGGTGAATGAATGACTTCGTCATTGCTGTCACAGTTGCTGTTCGCTTCCATCGAAGCGGATGCACCCACGGTATCAAGATGGTTCTCATCGGAATCCGGACCAAGATCTATCAGATCTGGGGCTTCCTCGTCGTTGTCTCCGACGTCTATCAGATCTGGGGCTTCATCGTCGTTGTCTCCGACGTAGTAATTGTTGTTGTCATTCTCCATTGGTCTATTGATTTGAGTCGGCGATTTCCTCGTTCGAGTGCAATCTTCCGTCCCCTTTGCAGAGATGAAACGGGTGTCTCGTCCATCCTGAGAGCCGTGCATTGATCATGGCCACGAATTGTTCGTAAGGCTCACAAAAAAAAATTATTGGGATTGATTCATTAATTCGTGAAGATCAAAGAGGCCTTTTCTGTCACGCTGTGCTATCGTGTAGTCCTACTTCTACTTGGTACCGTACGTAGTCATCAATCCTACGGTAACTACTGTACCGTACGGTACGTTCCAGATTTCGAATCTTTTCTTTTGCTCTGTTCTGTCATACCGGTACTCGTACGAGTACTCGTACCTACCTATGCGTTGGGTATGATTGATCCAACGGGAAAATTCAACACTTATTTAAAGACGAATACGAATCTGATGTTTGTTTCTGTTTCTTTTGAAGTCTTAGTGACTTGATATATAAAAAACTTTATCTTCATTACTGGATATGCATATAAAGAAATAATGAGGTATCTGATGTTCTGCACGTTCTATTTTCAAAAAAATTGTGCACGCCCAGCCACTCAGCAGCCGTTAAACCGTTAACATAGCTAGATACTCCACGTGTAAATAATATCAATTCAAATTGTCTATCCATATTGCTGTATCTATGAATGGTATGATACCACTTAGGAGTAATTCAATCGAACCCAATGATCATCTGGAGTAAGTCTGTTCTGACTGTCCCTTGTGGAATCCCTACTAATAACGGCAAGTCCGATCTGAAATACTTCAGAACGTTTGGAGTGCAAGAAGGCAAACGGCTAGCAAAGCTAGCAACCAAAACAGCTAGCAGGAACCAACTGTCACAAGTATTTCTTTTCCGCCTCATTTCTGTACATTCTGTACTACTCAGCAAAAGCCCGATTGGAAATACTATCGAACTTCCGGTCGAGCTACGTCAAAGGCAGAAACGGTGCGAGCAACTGAAAAACAGATTCGATTGGCCGACTGTCAAAAGTATTTCAGTTCCGACTGCTTTCTGTACAAATCGTACTATTCACCACAAGTTGGATTGGCAATACTATCAAACTTCCGGTCAAGCTAGTTTCAAAGAGAAACCTAGAGTCAAGCAGGATCTGAGCGTCACAAGTATTTCAATTCCGACTCCTTTGTGTACATTCTGTACTACTCAGCACATTCTCGATTGGAAATACTATTGAAATTCCGGTCAAGCTACGTCAAAGGCAGAATCAAGCGAGTGCGAGCAACCAAAAAAAACGGATCGATCGGACCAACTGTCACAAGTATTTCACTTCCGACGGCGCTGTGTACAAATCCTACTATTTGCCACAAGCCGGATTGGAAATGCTATCGAACTTTGGTCGAGCGAAACATAGTGTCATCAAACCGTGTGTGTCAACAATCAACCCCTATTCCATTCCAAGATGCCATTCAAGAAGAAGCGCGCTTCTGGCGACACTGTACCACCAAGGAAGAGAGAGAAGAAGAGCACTTTGCTGGATACGACAACAGAGAGAGACCAACAAGAATGGCGCCGCTGACTTGGGCGGCACAGGTGTCAACCCCACTGGCGCAGAATCTACTGGTACCGGCGCAGCAGAATCTACTGGTAGACCATCACCAAGATCCATCCCTCAAGTAAATTATGCTGAAGAATCAAGTGATGATGAAGAAGAGATTGATCCAGAAACATACCAAGAGCCACCACTTCCAGTAGCTACCACCCAGAAGCATGTTAGAATTTCAATTGCAGTAATTTTTGAACGGTTGCTGGGTTCTCCTCCACAAGAGGATTGGCAACGGCTAAAAACAATTGCGCAAATCTGTGATCGTTTGGGTAACACCATCAAGATCATTTCAACGTACAGTCTCTCAAGTTTGCACTGAAGTCTTGCACTGTGTTGAGAATGGAACCAGTTTACACTGGTGATGGCAACTACAGTAAATCTGGAAGACCACCAGTTATTGCTGTGGATAGCATTGAGGCTGAAATCATAGCAGATTCAATTGAAGGTGGGAACAGCATCCGTATGTAACGGCTTATTGTCAACCAATACAGGAGGAAATTTCAGTTGCCCGCTTTAACCTACTGGTCAGTAAGAAGCTGCATGTTGAGGTTGAGTCCTCAAATCAAAGCTATTAAACGAGGCAAGCAAGGTTGAAAGAACAAGACTGATGCCTGGTGCCAGAGCATCGTTCAGGTGGTTTGCTCAGTTGTTGTTGCGCTTTGGTGAAATTGATTTCAGTCATCCAATTTTTCCAAAAACTTCTTGGTCCAGCACATGTGAAAGAGAAGCCTCCTCCCTGTTATATTATGATACTTCTCTCTTGACACCTCTGAAGCTTTCACAGGTTGTGTGGTTTGATAAGCTACATAAGCAGTGTCATATAGGAGAGTCAGGTAGCAGAGTGGGTCCAGGAAAACCAAATGTGGCAATCAGTTTCAAAAGGAATGCTAATGGAAAGCTTGATCCGAATGGCAATTATCCTGAGAAAGGCAAGACTGTTCTCCAGGTTAAGTATGAGCAACAGGCACGGTTCAATTTTTGGGATCTACATGAGCAAAGATGGCAAGGGTCACTGAGTTCAGCCACCTTTTGAGTATACTGGAAAGAAGGTGATCACTAGAGTTGAAAGAAATAAACTTTGGCTCCAGGCAATTGGTTATGTACGATCCAAAAAAGGTGAGTTATCTATTGATTGCTATGTTTCATTTTGAATCTTGCAATTGCGAACTGTATTCATAACATTGCTGTTGTTGTTTCTAATTATACTAGGTACTCCATCCAGAGTATGGGTTCAAGATCCACGCCCTAGAGGAGCTATTTACGGAAATGATTCCATTCAGTGTATTCCTAAGCTTAAGTCAAAGACATTTGAAAAGTTGCAGCAGCATAATATTTGCCTTGTTCGTGATCTGAAAGTTCTATCAGGCAACACAAGTGAGATCAGAACTATTGCTGGTTCTGTCTCTGGTATCTCATTTGAACGCCTGTCAGCTTTTGTTTGTGCAGCTGAAGCCTGTCTTGAGGGCAGTCCTCCACCAGTTGTTGATCACCGTTTAGCTAGCAACCTATATCTTAGCTTGTACGAAGAGGATTCCTGGGAAGAGCAATGCAACAAAGACTGCATGACTGGGAAGATGTGTGTAACTGAAATGATTGATTTCATGTTTGACCAAGCTAAGGCAATCCTTGGTGAGAATGGCTTCGTATACCACGATGCACTTGTTCTGATGGCTTCAGGCTGACAGTGTTTCATATATGAAGGAAAAGGGCTATTACAAAAGCTGGATTCTACCTGAACTGGATCTGATGGAGGAATGTGGTGGTGTAGGAGGGGCTCTCAAAGCCTACCAGAACAGGCCTGTTGGAAATCGACCGGAGGCTAATCCACTTGACACTAGCCTTTTCAGTCAACTGAATCAGGCGTGCAGTTGATCAGCATGTCATTCTCACTCAGGATTTCACCGACGAAGACAAACAGTTTTCACTTGCTACACATGGTGCAATTTCAAGTGCCTACAACCAGATTTGGACACTTCACCCAAAGTCTGAGACAATTGTTAAGGATATCAAGAAAGTGCTCCGATCTTTTCTGCAAGTGGTGGAGGCTAAAGGTGTTGCAATTGATGGGATTGGTGATCGGTCAGGAAAACGCTATATTCTGAGGGATCAACATGGTGGAAAGAGAGTTAGTAAACTGAAAGATGGTTGTCATGATGAAGAAAGGATTGAATTGCACAAGGATGCAGAAGATGCTGTGAAATGCACCGTTGAAAAAGCAGAAGCAAAATTCAAAATTAGTAATGTAGAAAATAATTAGTAGTTACACAAAACGTGGTAGCGACCCCCTCCCTGATGGACGATTGAATCGATAGTTAGATCGATCGTCGTCTATAATGCATGTAGATGGCCGCTGATACCTCTAGAATGTTCTAACTCCCTCTAGAACCAAAGTTATGGCAGTAGCGAGATTTGTCTCCCCAGGTGACATTTTGTTGTTGAAAATTGTTACATGGTGCACACAAAACGTGGTGGCGAGCGCCCCCTTCCGGTTCGCTGAATCGAGAGATCGATCGATCGGCGTCTACAATGCATGTAGATGGCCGCTGATACCTCTAGAATGTTCTAACTCCCTCTAGAACCAAAGTTATGGCAGTAGCAAGATTTGTCTCCCCAGGTGCTGACATTCTTCTGCTGTTCATAGTTCTTATATGATGCACACGAATTTTGATAGCGCGAGCCCCCCTTCCAATCGTTTGCATCGATAGATACGTCGAACATCGTCAACCATCCATGTAGATGGGCGCTGATGCCTCTAGAATGATCTAACTTCCTCTAGAACCAAAGTTATGGCAGTATCAAGATATGTCTCACCCTTTCCAGAAAATCCACCAGTACCCAAATGCACTTATTAGGTGGTGACACACTGACTATGACAGATAACTCCTCACTTCTATTTCTTTCATGATTCATCTTATTCATAACAGGAACAATATTCATGGACTAATCACACAAAATATTGGATTTTCTATTTTCTAATTGAAAATTAGTGTGTATTTTCCCTCCAAATCTAGTACCCAAATGCACTTATTAGGTGGTGACACACTAACTATGACAGATAACTCACTTCTGTTTCTTTCATGATTCAACTTATCCATAACAGGAACAATATTCATGGACTAATCACACAAAATATTGGATTTTCTATTTTCTAATTGCAAATTAGTGTGCATTTTTCCTCCAAATCCAGGACCCAAATGCACTTATCAGGTGGTGACACACTAACTATGACAGATAACTCACTTCTGTTTCTTTCATTATTCAACTTATCCATAACAGGAACAATATTCATGGACTAATCACACAAAATATTGGATTTTCTAATTTCTAATTGAAAATTAGTGTGTATTTTCCCTCCAAATCCAGTACCGAAATACACTAATGAGGTGGTGACACATAAACTATGACAGATAACTCACTTCTGCTTCTTTCAGTGATTCAACTTATCCATAACAGGAACAATATTCATGGACTAATCACACAAAATATTGGATTTTCTATTTTCTAATTGCAAATTAGTGTGTATTTTTCCTCCAAATCCAGGACCCAAATGCACTTATTAGGTGGTGACACACTGACTATGACAGATAACTCACTTCTGTTTCTTTCATGATTCAACTTATCCATAACAGGAACAATATTCATGGGCTAATCACACAAAACATCTGATTTTCTATTTTCTAATTGCAAATTAATGTGTATTTTTCCTCCAAATCCAGTACCAAAATGCACTAATTAGGTGGTGACACACAAACTATGAGAGATAACTCACTTCTGTTTCTTTCATGATTCAACTTATCCATAACAGGAACAATATTCATGGACTAATCACACAAAATATCAGATTGTCTTCTTTTTAATTGCAAATTTGTGTGTACTGTTTATGTGCTACTGGTATTCATAGTAGTAGTAGTACTTGTACTACTTGGCAGGTACTTGATGGTCTGTCCTTTTCCCGTTTTTTGGTCTGTCCTTTTTCCATTATTATTGTCTGTCCTTGATTTTTTATGTTCTGTCCTTTTTCCGCTCTTTTCTGTTTTTATGATCTGTCCTTTACCCCTCTTCTGTTTTTATGGTCTGTCCTTTACCCCTTTTCTGTTTATATGGTCTGTCCTTTATCCGCTTCCAGCATGCGCGTGCGTGCGCGAGCTGGCACAGTTTCAAAATCATCTAAAAGGTAGTTATTTTAATTAGATTAAAAATAAAAAGTTCTCCATATTTTTTTTGTAACATTTACTTAACACTCTTTCCTTCTGACAGACCAATGTCGACAACCAGACACGCCCAGAAAATTTCTAAAAACATGACTCAGTAGTACGTGATTTGCGCTTCAAGGTGATATTTTCAGAATCTTCTGGGGATATCTGGTTGCTGAGATCGTTCTGGCGGAAGTTGGGCAGGTGCAGACCGGTATAATCAAAGGCAAAATGACGGTAGGTACCGGTACCACATGTCGGATAACAATTGATAAAGTACAAAGGGTACAAATTCTACGGTGTGCTTCTTGTGTCCCTCAGTCAGGGATTGAGGACACAATTCCCAACGTAATGACTCACTAATAAAAAAATGCCTTACTATAAAGAGATTACTGCAAACCCAAAATGACTGTCATTGGCTGTATTGTATCCATTGAAAAGGTATCACGAGAAGTTATGTTGCAAATTATGTCTGTTAATTTGTGTTATTGGTGTTAATTTGTGTTGGTACTCGCGATTCTCAATTGCTATCCAATGCGTAGTAAATTGGCGCTAGAAGGGGCAAGGTGGAGTTGTTGTCGATGACAATGATCTCCCATTGCCTTCTTAATAGTACAGCTTAAGTATATATTATAGTCGTGTGCAAACAAAGTACCTCACTGAATTGTTTAGACTTAGAAGTTCAATGTTTTTGAAACCTTATCACCTTCTACAGACCCACAAACGCACAATATTAAAAAAATTGGGAGTCATTATTATTGTGTAAAGGCCCACAAACACAAAATATTAAACAAGTTGTATGTGTGCGCAAAATTGATTTTAATTTTTTTAATGGGCAGCAAAAAAAATGCATTGTATTCCAAACCAGCACTCATGAGTTTTAATTGATACTTCCTCTGTTTCAAAATAACCTTCAATTAAGCGATTTAGATGCATTCCATAGTAATAAACTTCAATTTTGTGTAGAATTAAGTACAATTACGTCACACAAACGAGATTCAGGGTTATTTCAGAATCACGCGCATATTTGGGTCGAACTCCACTGGTCCCCCTTTGTAATTCCACCCTATTTATTAAAATTAATGTCGAACTCATAATATTTTTATGCACATTTCATTTTCCTACCCCACTGGAATCTGTTTCCGAAGTAGTGGCATGTTACTGAATTTTATGCCTGAAACAAACAGTGCATGGTCGCAATTTTTTAATCTCAATCGTTTCCTTTTTTCTATTGTTATTACTGGCTATTGTACGACTTCAGTAGTAACGATGGTCCGCACTCCCAAATATCAGGTATATTGTGTACGTTGCTACCGGGACTCTCCTCTGATCACTACTGGTTACGGAAAGCAGAAGGTTACCAAGAAGAAGAAACCCCCCTTGTTTACAGCGCGACGAAGAAAGAAAACGGGAGTAATTGTTTCTCCCGGTCTTCTCAACCATATTTCACGTAATCCGGGTACATGTTATTCTTATTACTACCGGTGTTTGGGGGTAGATGATTTTGCATCTTCGTTATTCATTAGAAAATTGAGGAAGAAGCTCGAGGATGCTACTCAACAATTAGGTCTAACGAGCACCTGTAACGGTCCACAGAGTAGTGACGGCGCATTACCAGAGGTGCTCGACAATCAAGTTATGTATGACCCTTCTGTCGAACCGATTGGGCGTGCCTTGATTGGTCGGGAATTAACAAACATAGAGGATGACAATGATTCTGTCTCCGATGACAATTTTTTCTTTCCTAATGCCGACGATGAGGAAGAAGGAAGTGTGAGCATAGAGGCCCCCCACTCTTTGATTGTCAATGATGAAGAAGGCAACAACATTGATGTTGACGATTCCCATTGTGATTCAAACACGCTAGTAATTACGACACCCAATGTAGGAAGAAACATATCTGACGAATTGAAGGTCAAGATCAAGTTTATTTTGCGTTTTTCTATTTTCTGCAACGGCGTTGCACCAAATGCCCTTTTCCCGTATTTTCGATGGTATACTAGTATGGTACAATCATACCCCCCTTCTCATGTGTATTTTGCGTTTTTCTATTTTCTGCAACGGCGTTGCACCAAATGCCCATTTTCCCGTATTTTGGATGGCATACTAGTACGGTACAGTCATACCCCCCTTTTCATGTGTATTTTGCGTTTTTCTATTTTCTGCAACGGCGTTGCACCAAATGCCCTGTTTCTGTATTTTGGATGGTATACTAGTACGGTACAGTCATACCCCCCTTTTCATGTGTATTTTGCGTTTTTCTATTTTCTGCAATGGCGTTGCACGAAATGTCCTTTTTCCGTATTTTGGATGGTATACTAGTTTGCTATTTCTTCTCTGCTTCATAGATCTTTCTGAATTTCTCATGGTCAACAAGGATGCCGTTGCCGATGGAGTAGTAGATGAATTGCTGAAGATTGCGGTTGCTGTTGCTGACGATGTGTCAAATCGTATGCTGCCACGGGATGTGTTGGAGGAGGAGGAGTGCTGTTGATGCCGATGCAGATGCCGATGCCAATGGTTCGATCGTTCCTGTTGGTGGCTGTTGCTTTCGCTTTGTGTTTTGATCGTTCCCGGTTTCGGTTGGTTCGATTGTTCCGGTTTGCTCAATTGCTGTTGATTGCTCTCTGTCGCCGCTCCGTGTTGCTTGCTATCTGCCGTCGCTATTGTTGTTACCGCTGCCATTTGCAATTCGATTGTGGTTGCTGTTGCTGGTCTATGAAAACATGTAATAATTGAACAAAATGGGTGAGTATCTATTGATGTAGTACTAGTAGAGTAAATTATAACAACAGAATAATATAATCTACATGCTAACCTACACAGTTGGCGTCCGATCAATTCGTTGCTAACGATTTGTTGTTCTGATCTGTTGTTCCACCTCAACGGAAGATTCGCCGCACCTCTATTGTTCCGATTCCTGTTCCGGTCCGATGTTGCAGCCTCCAGCAGGGAAGAAGAAGATGCACCTCCAGCGACACCAGGAAAGATTCGCCGAGCCTCTATTGTTCCGATTTGTTATTCCGATCCGTCCCTATGAAAATAAGAAGAAAAAATAGAAGTGAGGAAAAAGAACATCATCATCAATGCAACAGGCAGGCAGCAATGTCTATCTATCTCACGTTGTTGCCTTCCACTTGGTGCTGCCTTCGATTCCAATCGTTGTTGCCAATATGTTGTTCCAACAATCGTTGTTGGTGCTGCCGTTGATTTGCAGACTTGTAGTAATTCCTATGTCACGAAAAACAGGGACTTGTTCCTGTTGATACATAGGCAATTGATGCAGATTTTGTGCTTTCAAGATGTTTATGTAAGGCAGCCGTCCAAACAAGAATATCTTTCCAGCAACTAATCCCTAATCGAATGCTTTCTACTTCTTTTGCAGTACAAGGCTGTTATATCGGACTGAAATATCTGAGAACGGATCGTTGTGCTCGTGACATCGTCGCCCTAAGGCATGTGACGAAGAGGGTCGGATCCCACGTTCTCGGACGAAGTGTTGCTTGCAAGAAACAACACTCTACTCAGATAAGTTGGAAAATGAGCTCGGTCAATTTGATTCGAAAGTGAACTAAATTCACTTTTCGAACAGTGTGAGTGATTTTACAGTGCACTTTTTTCTTAGTACTGAATCTACATGATGTGCTAGTGCTGAATGCTGTATGTGATCCTTTGAATTTTTTGAACGTTCGAACGTTCGAACAATGTTCGAACGTTGAATTATTTTGGAATTAGTACTGAATCTACATGCTAGTAGCTAGTACTGAATGCTGTATGTGATCCGTTTGAATTTTTTGAACGTACAACGTTCGAATTATTTTGAATTTTTTGAACGTTCCAACGTTTGTTCGAATTATTTTGGAATTAGTACTGAATCTACATGAAACAGAAACAAACAGCAGATTCGTGTTCGTCTTCTCATAAGCTTTCCAACGGTATAGGTTAATAGGGGTTGCACACGTTCTTCAAAATGTGGATTCCCGTACGGAGGGAACCAAAGTGAAATTGAGGTACTTCGAATTTTTTCTTTTTCTTTGTACATACTTAGGGTTAGGGTTAGGGCTTCGAATTTTTTTCTTCATACCTACTTAAGTAGAACTTATTGGGTAATGACTAAAATTATTCTAAAATTCATACTGACTAAAGTATCAGCCTGTTTCTTGTCCAGTTTGTTTCATAGTCTACCCCATCCATAGTATGAGCAATATTCATCCTGAAATTGCAGTCAATGCCACACATTTGCACTCTAAAACTGAGTAGGACTCACTATTTTGGTACATGCATGTCCAGGGACAAACATTATTCTAAAATTCATACTGACTAAAGTGTCAGCCTGTTTCTTGTCCAGTTTGTTTCATAGTGTACCCCATCCATAGTATGAACACTATTCATCCTGAAATTGCAGTCAATGCCACACATTTGCACTCTAAAACTGACAAGGAATCACTATTTTGGTACATGCATGTCCAGGGACAAACATTATTCTAAAATTCATACTGACTAAAGTATCAGCCTGTTTCTTGTCCAGTTTGTTTCATAGTCTACCCCATCCATAGTATGAGCAATATTCATCCTGAAATTGCAGTCAATGCCACACATTTGCACTCTAAAACTGACTAGGACTCACTATTTTGGTACATGCATGTCCAGGGACAAACATTATTCTAAAATTCATACTGACTAAAGTATCAGCCTGTTTCTTGTCAGGTTTGTTTCATAGTCTACCCCAATCCATAGTATGAGCAATATTCATCCTGAAATTGCAGTCAATGCCACACATTTGCACTCTAAAACTGAGTAGGACTCACTATTTTGGTACATGCATGTCCAGGGACAAACATTATTCTAAAATTCATACTGACCTAAGTATCAGCCTGTTTCTTGTCTGGTTTGTTTCATAGTCTCCCCAATCCATAGTATGAACACTATTCATCCTGAAATTGCAGTCAATGCCACACATTTGCACTCTAAAACTGAGTAGGACTCACTATTTTGGTACATGCATGTCCAGGGACAAACATTATTCTAAAATTCATACTGACTAAAGTGTCAGCCTGTTTCTTGTCCAGTTTGTTTCATAGTCTCCCCAGTCCATAGTATGAACACTATTCATCCTGAAATTGCAGTCAATGCCACACATTTGCACTCTAAAACTGAGTAGGACTCACTATTTTGGTACATGCATGTCCAGGGACAAACATTATTCTAAAATTCATACTGACTAAAGTATCAGCCTGTTTCTTGTCCAGTTTGTTTCATAGTCTACCCCATCCATAGTATGAGCAATATTCATCCTGAAATTGCAGTCAATGCCACACATTTGCACTCTAAAACTGAGTAGGACTCACTATTTTGGTACATGCATGTCCAGGGACAAACATTATTCTAAAATTCATACTGACTAAAGTATCAGCCTGTTTCTTGTCAGGTTTGTTTCATAGTCTCCCCAATCCATAGTATGAGCAATATTCATCCTGAAATTGCAGTCAATGCCACACATTTGCACTCTAAAACTGAGTAGGACTCACTATTTTGGTACATGCATGTCCAGGGACAAACATTATTCTAAAATTCATACTGACCTAAGTATCAGCCTGTTTCTTGTCTGGTTTGTTTCATAGTCTCCCCAATCCATAGTATGAACACTATTCATCCTGAAATTGCAGTCAATGCCACACATTTGCACTCTAAAACTGAGTAGGACTCACTATTTTGGTACATGCATGTCCAGGGACAAACATTATTCTAAAATTCATACTGACTAAAGTGTCAGCCTGTTTCTTGTCCAGTTTGTTTCATAGTCTCCCCAGTCCATAGTATGAACACTATTCATCCTGAAATTGCAGTCAATGCCACACATTTGCACTCTAAAACTGAGTAGGACTCACTATTTTGGTACATGCATGTCCAGGGACAAACATTATTCTAAAATTCATACTGACTAAAGTATCAGCCTGTTTCTTGTCCAGTTTGTTTCATAGTCTACCCCATCCATAGTATGAGCAATATTCATCCTGAAATTGCAGTCAATGCCACACATTTGCACTCTAAAACTGAGTAGGACTCACTATTTTGGTACATGCATGTCCAGGGACAAACATTATTCTAAAATTCATACTGACTAAAGTATCAGCCTGTTTCTTGTCAGGTTTGTTTCATAGTCTCCCCAATCCATAGTATGAGCAATATTCATCCTGAAATTGCAGTCAATGCCACACATTTGCACTCTAAAACTGACTAGGACTCACTATTTTGGTACATACATGTCCAGGGACAAACATTATTCTAAAATTCATACTGACTAAAGTGTCAGCCTGTTTCTTGTCCAGTTTGTTTCATAGTCTACCCCATCCATAGTATGAGCAATATTCATCCTGAAATTGCAGTCAATGCCACACATTTGCACTCTAAAACTGACTAGGACTCACTATTTTGGTACATGCATGTCCAGGGACAAACATTATTCTAAAATTCATACTGACTAAAGTATCAGCCTGTTTCTTGTCCAGTTTGTTTCATAGTCTACCCCATCCATAGTATGAGCAATATTCATCCTGAAATTGCAGTCAATGCCACACATTTGCACTCTAAAACTGAGTAGGACTCACTATTTTGGTACATGCATGTCCAGGGACAAACATTATTCTAAAATTCATACCGACTAAAGTATCAGCCTGTTTCTTGTCCAGTTTGTTTTGTAGTGTACCCCATCCATAGTATGAACACTATTCATCCTGAAATTGCAGTCAATGCCACACATTTTCACTCAAAAACTGAGTAGGACTCACTATTTTGGTACATGCATGGCCAGGGACAAACATTATTCTAAAATTCATAATGACTAAAGTATCAGCCTGAGACTTGTCAATATTGTTTCATAGTCTCCCTAATCCATAGTACTATGAGGAATATCCATCCAAACATTTCAGAAAATAACACACTTTTGCACTCAAAAAGTAACTGAGAAACACTATTTTGGCTACTTGTTCATACAAAAATCAAAAAACAATAACCAAAAATTACGGAGACTACCCTTTGTACACCACATCTCTACGGAGGAATCGATCCACTGGACACGTTAACATCTATATCAAGAACCAATCATATCCTGACAAGGAAAGTTACACTACTTAAAGTTAGGCTGTTTTTGATGGACTAGTACAAAAAGACGTCGATACATTCAAAAAATGGACTCCATAGAAAATAACAAAACAACAAAAAGGGCTTTTCTTGCAACACCGTTGCAGAAAATGAAAAGACAATAGGTACGAGAATTAATGCTTGGGCTACGTACGATTACCCTCAGTGGAACCTACGGATTGTGGTCCGCGCCAAAATTTTGAGGACTTCACATTCCAGAATATCACGGCACGCTCGAAAATAAGATAGGCAGGCGACAGTACAAGAACAACACTCACAGATAGTACAATTAGTTGAAATACAGCTATTCCTTGGAGACAGTAAATCAAGAGATTACAGTGTGTACAGTAGGAATGAAAAAAAATTACCAAACGATTCCTACAAACAACATTATTATCATAAAAATAGCGCGCCAAATCAATCAAAGGAAAAAACGGTAAGTTTATGTGCACGAGTTAACAAAAAAATTATGGTGGAACTGAGTACTATTTGCAGTCCGGTGACAGGTAGAACCTTTGTTACCAATAACACAAACAGCCCAAACAGCAGTGTATCGGGAAGTGACCGAACAAACACAAACGATAGCCAAACATATACAACCACCAACAGTAGCAACAGAAATATTCTACAGACAACAAAACAATACGATAACGATAACTTGGAAAACAACATTGTCAAACACGCCAAAGAAAAAGCATTCAGGAAATTTAAATTCCCGCCAGAGATTACATTCGTGAAGGCGACGATATTCAAAATTGTAAAACAAGCAAATAACAATGAAATACCAAATACGATTGATATAAAAGACCAAAAGTGGAGTGGAATTTATTGCCGTGCAGTGACTGCGTGTAGGCACAATGCTCAAACTCTTGGCAGGAAAAACTACAAAGGTACGCAACCAACAAGAAAATGTTTGCCGGCATGCAATCGTTCATAAGCCATTCTAACATTTTGGTTGTATGAACACTGACACGTAGACAATAAAAGAAACAGCCTGATACCAGATAGTTTCCCAGGAACGGTTCTAATCACGGACACACAAGACGTTAACTCAGAAAATAGGTACCAATTGCACGAAGACTATCGGCGGAAAAATTCACCAGAATTCAAATACTTCATGAAAAGAATTCTTGGAGCGGTGTCACCAAAACAGACAGACTTCAAAAGAAAATCAGTCAGAATGACAATCAGTACCATTTTCACCCCAAGCGATGAAGCTTTTGCATTGCTTTCACTTTACAACGACTACGACTCGTGGCTAAACACAACAAAGGGCACGAGGTTGAGAAAAAAATTCACTGACGGTAAGTCTGGAAATAAGGAGGGGTGGAGTAACAAGGGACAAGATCTTTACAAATACCTAGTAAGCGAATTAGAAGAACGAAGGGAGGAACAACAGTCAAAAGAATTAGAGACGGAAATACTTAAAATGTACCAAAAGCAAAATGGCAATCGTAAACAACAAGATAAGGAGGAGAACAAAGAGGGAAAAACACGGAAGCGAAAACGTACCTTGGTTGAGATTCTTGGCGAAGATGATGAGGACTACAAATTTTTCATGGAATACAATAAAAACGAACAAGAGTAATGGATGATATCAACATCAATAGTAGAACGGCTAGTTCATTATTATTTTATGGTTAGCACAATATTGTTCCGGGTCTTCTGTTCGAATATAATACAATAAACAAGATAATTTCAAAGGCTAATAAAATACTTTCGTATTTGTTACAAAATATGTTTGTTGTATTTCCGTATTTGATAAGCGTAGCATGAATATTGTAAAATGTCGGAGAGTATTGCAAATGCGGATAAAATATTTTCTTATTAGTACAAAAATATGGTTGTTGGAATTTGATATTCGATAAATGTAGTGTGAGTATTGTGAAAGCAACATAACAGAATACATTGCTGGTTATCAAGAAGCTCCTATATTTGTTCAGAAAATGGTATCAACGCTACGACAATATCAGTGTACATAGAGGATATTATTACAAAAGATGAGTTTCGTGTGGAAAATAACAAAAATTAAATGGCGAGTAAATATTAACGGGGTAAGCATGAAACAAAATTGTAGAATAGAAAAATTTGGAAGCAACCATGAAACAAGGGGTGAAAATATGGATAGGAAAATAGTCCTACTTGAAATTGTTGCGTGCAAAAATAGGTAGAGAATTATTTATTGTGCGCGCAACAAAATGTTTCGGAATATTTTAAAATATCGCACGAATTTTACGAAAGCACGAGCATCGTTTATGTGACGTAGTTCCAGAAGAATTTTTTTTTCGTTTTCAAATTTTTAAGATCACTATAAAAAACACACGCAAAAAGAGACCACATTGTGTAGAGTTGGTTGAGAAGAGTTTCACCCAAAAAGATTGGTTCTAATCCAATAAAAATTGACCTATACACCTTTGTATGTGTCTAAATCAAAAGTTATTTTGAAACGGAGGAAGTACTATTTTTGCAAATGAAGGATATTCCTACTAAAATGCAATTCATTGAACTTTATGCAAAATTTGTGACTGGCTACAATTTGTTTCGAGACCTTTTTCAGTTTGGGATATTCCATTCCAGATTGAGAGAACATGACCATAAATCTAACAGTCAACATTTGGTTCAGGTATGGCCTGTTCTTAAGGTATAGTACAGTAGGGGCAAATTCAACAAATTTCATTTTAAACAGAAAAAATAAATTAGTACTCCGTACTTCTTTAACCAATTCACATCTTATTCTTTTTTTTGAGGTTTTTATTTTATTTTGTTATCCTATTTGTTGTACTATTCAAATTCGAATTAAATATTTAGAAAGTATGAAATGCCAAGTGCCAGAGGACCAGGGGAAAGAAAAATCATTGGCTATAGTGGCATTATAATACAATGATTGGATAGATAGTGTATTGAAGTATTGTATATGTCCAATGGATTTCTTTTCCTTTCAGATACCGCCAACCACCCAGATGTCAGTTATGTCACCCCAGCTGTATCATGCTATTATTTGTATCATCGATGCTGCAACGCATATTCCATTATAAATGAACATTTTATCTCTTTTCTACATGGGTACATGCAGTATTTGCTACCTTTGCAATGCATAGTTTAATAGAGCATTTTTTGAATGATTGAGGATTATAAACGTGTGCTTACTTGTAACACCTGCAACATAGCCAGAGAAAATTCAATTGCTAATTTTTCAACTTAAAACACTTGCACCAGATTGTTGGAACCATAAATCTTTACCCAAACAGCCCATTATCTCAAAAGAACTTTGATTTGTACCCAATGCTACAACTTAGATCCATGCCAACAACCTCCTGCCTCACCAGCATGACTGACCAGAAGATATACTGCTGCACTCAAAATTCATGGCATTTCAAACCCTCATTGGATGAAATGATGTCTGTTGTGACTGTTTCTGTAAAAAGATCTGTGAGGATCAATTGTGAGTATTTTATGGATAAATAAACCCTCACAATTGTTAAAAAAAAAGCTATGAAAGGAAGTCTTCAATGTAAGCATTAGTTGGATTTCCCACGGAACTACCATATCACTCCTAAGAGGCTCTTAATTAATTATCTACAACAGTTTTTAGAAACCTATTTTTGGTAGATGAGTCATTCCAGAAATCTTGTCACAAGCATGGTTTAGTTAATTCCCAAAAGGCAGCACATAAAGAAAGCAACAATTGAACTACTAGTCAGCATCATTGCAAAAGAGTGCTTCTTGTCTCCATGCATGATTCTTGGTTACAACAACATCCCAGGAAAGCATGTATAACTTGAAAGATATGACCAAATATAGACTGTTTTCACTGCAACAATATTGCTTGCACAAACAAGAACAGCTGTGTTTCTCCTTCAAAAAGTCAGGCCTAGAAGCAACAAGCAGTAGGTAGGTAGTACTACTGATGACCAATGGTTTGTGAGGTGTCACGGTCCTCTTTCTGCTCCAGCTATAAATATTGTTTGTAGTCTTGAATGGGCAGTGATAGTGAGATTCTCACGTTGGTCTGAGCATGGCTCTCTCACTACAATACAAGAATGGATATAGATGGGTATAATTTTATCACAAGAAACATTTCAACTTCTTTCCACTTGCAAACAAAGCAATTGTTAAGGTTTCTGCGATCAGCTATTTGTATTATTTAAGCATGGTAACGCAGAAACGTTCAACACCTTTTTTGCGCGCACCCAAAAATCCATTTTTTTCTTTCTGAGTAAATCGCAAAACAAATTCGGGAGGCAAAGATCCAAAAAACAGCACACAAATAACACGATGTTAGAAAATTGCTTCCCAACTGCGATATTGGAAAGACGAACACGACGAAGACGGCTACACGACGACCACTTCTATTCCAAGTAAATCAACAAACAAAGTCGAGACGCAAAAATTGGAAAGACACCACACAAATAACACGGTTTCAGAAATCGGTTCCGGACTACGATTTATGAAATCTTATGACAAAGACAACAGACAGACAACAACGTCCTCGTCCATCGACGATGACGCCGTTGTCAAGACGAGGACAATGACGATGCCGCCGCCAACGAATACGGTACAATAGCTACTTGCTTGTTGACTACGTCCGAGAACTGTTTCGCGGGGTTCGAATTTACTTCTCGCGCACAAATTTTGTGCGTGATTTTAACACGGCAATATTTCTGGACACCCTGAAATTCCCACCCCCAGTTATTGCCTTAAAATAATACAAAAAACAATTCTGTGCGCGTGATGCACATTACTCTACTCTCGAATAAAAAAAATTGATTTCAGTCTTATTATTCTGTACGAACAACACTTACTTGTATTCATGAATAAAAAAGAAATCTTGAGTCAGTATTAATTCCAAAACATTAATCTACCAAACAACAATTCAATTCTGCTCTCCTAATTGTGAATTCTATTTCTCGACTACAATATTCCCTTTTTAAAATGTAGATTCTATTATGCTTTATTTATTCCTATTGCAACGTATTACGAATCCTCCATTATTTCTAAGATTCTCAAAATTAAGCTCAAGATTATTAGTAGGTTTGTATTATGTATGTACTGTTATTTTCTACATTAGTTCACCAATAGATAAACTTTCATTCATCGATGCTGTTATTGCCGGATCAATATAGATGTTTCTTTTCTTTTTCTTTTTTGGTCCACTACAATTAGTGGAGCTGCTACTAGTAATATTTGCATCGCCATGCTTATTGTTGGTGTAATCTGTTGAACTTTCGTTCCTAAATCTGTCCCTCATCATTTCTTCCAATTTCCTTCCTGTTTCTGGGTGTTTTCGCATCTCGCCAATTTTGTCGCACAAGTCACTGAACAACTCACGTCCTTCATCCATCCATCCATTTCTGCTTCCACTGTCAGAATCGCAGAATTTTTTTTTTTGTCGCGGAATTGTGGCATCACCCTTTCGCCGCTGCTGGTTCACCCATACATGATGCTCATTGTAGATCAGTACCAATGCAAATGCTTCATCTGCTATAGTAAATATATCACTCAGCAAGTGCCTCTCCTTCCGTTGTTTGAAATTGGAATTTGTCGGATTGATTGCCGACATGATTCTTGTAACAAAATAATAAAAATCTTCATCTTCCGCGTCTTTGTATGTTCTGTATTTAGGGTTTAAAATACCTGTGTCCTCATATTCTGTGCCTTCAATAACTGCCACAGTACCAGGGAATGTGATAGGGACTCGACCTTTTCTGTAATCGTCTGTACGGAAGTATCATCAGTATCAACGGGCAGCATGTTAGTGTTGTCGGACCAAAAATAGATTCCAAAATTCCTAATTTCAACAACCAATTCTCCCACCTGTATTTACCTATCCAGTTTTTTCTCGCTAATGTTTGTGAGTTGTGCCTCAATGCGGTCAGTACTGTCCCTACTCGTTTCCTGTAAAAGGAACAGAATGACGCAAGTGGAATATTTTGTGGCTTCATGATCGCACTTGCTTCAACAGCTTTTTGTATTACATGCGCCGTTACCTTGTCATTGATAGGGAACTTCATGTTGTGGTACCAATGTTTTTTGACGTAATCCCTTAGCTGCTTGTCCACTGTTTCAGTCATATCACTCAAAGCCTTAAGCATATCGTTGTCTATTATAAGCCCATATTCGTCTGTAATTGTACTTACTGCTCGTTCTCTTGTGTTGCTGGCATTATCAGTCCCCTCTCCCTGCATGGTTGCCTCCGTTTGTTTAGGTACCATTACTACCTTTCCCATCCCTATAGGTGGTACACTCTCTTGTTGCCGTAAGTGTTTTGCCAGTTCCTCTGCCAATTTGTCATATTGGATTTTTTTCATGACAAGTTCCGCAACATCCTTTAAATTGTAGCTTTCTCCTTTAGATGTTTTCTCTACCACATTGGTTTTTGTTCCTTCTTTCTGTTGGTTCGTTACTGTAGTGGTGGTTGTGTTGGTAATGGTCAGCGCTGGTTCGTTACTCTGGTTGATGGTGTTTTGTTCTTCCGTGTTTGTAGTAGTAGAAATTGTGTTGTCGGTACCATTTTTTTTACTGTTGCCCTTTGATGCGTTCATAGTTGTGGTATTACTGTTACTCACTTTGTTAGTAATTGCGGTGTTTGTTTTCACTCTTTTTTTCTTACCGTTGTTGTCCCCTGTATTTTGATGATCACCGGGCCGGATGGTTTTGTTGTTTCGAAGGGTCTTCCCCTCGGATTTTTTGCTTCGTCGTGTCTTTCCGATAGCATTCATATTTTTTGTATTTTATTTACTGAATACGGTGCCGATCAAGAATCATGTGTTTCTTTTTGTGTGGTTATGTGTGTGTACTAATAATTTTGTCGGGTTGTGTACGGTGTTGTGTGTTGTGTGTGTTGTGTGTGTCGTGTGTGTGTGTGTGTGTACGGTGTTTTGTGTAGTATGTGTACGATGTTTTGTGTGTAGAGTTTTTCCGTGGGTTCTGTACTATGTTGTTTTCCCTAACTTCTTCTGTGTGTTGTCTGGTTTTGGGCGCGCTGTTATATTTGTAGAAGTAGATCACGTACCTGTGCCAGCCAGCCCTCCCGCGCCATAATTTTTTCAGAAGGGAAACTTTTGATCACACTAAGGTTATGTATTTCAATCCTCTAGTCACATGTAGAATCTCGTAGACTGCACCTAACATACCGTACTGTCTTGTGTGCCATTTGTATCTACAAACCACAACATTGTCTGTACTGTGTGTGGCAAAGTTGTTCCCAATATGCATTTAAAAGTTGTTCCCAACATGCATTTCGTAAGTCATGTGTTATGCATTCATGGCCTGGTACAATAACTTTGGTAGTCATTACCAAATGTGACTGCTTGTGCCCTGGAATTGCACCAAAAATACCCTCATGTTTGCCATATGGATAGTCAAACCACAACATTTCTGGCATTCTGAGTGACAAAGTTGTTCCCAATATGCATTTGATTAGTCCTGATAAATGTATTCATAGTTTGGACCGGATACTTTTGGAGGCATTACCCAATAACTCAGTTTGTGCCCTAGAATTGCACCAAAAAAACCCTCATCGTGTTTGCCATTTTGAGAGTCAAACCACAACATTTCCAGCATTCTGTGTGACATAGTTGTTCCCAATATGCATTTGATGAGTCACGAGGAATGTATTCTTTGCTTGGACCGGATACTTTTTTAGTCATTACCCAATAAGGTAGTTTGTGCCCTGGAATTGCACCCAAAATACCCTCATGTTTGCCAGTTGGAGAGTCAAACCACAACATTTTGGGCATTCTGTGTGACAAAGTTGTTCCCAATATGCATTTGATGAGTCATGATGAATGTATTCATGGCTTAGACCAGATACTTTTTGAGTCCTTCCCCAATAAGTTACTTTGTGCCCTGGAATTGCCCCAAAAATACCCCCATGTTTGCCATTTGTAGAGTGAAACCTTAAGATTTTGGGCATTCTATGTGACAAATTTGTTTCCAATATGCATTGGATGTGTCATGATGAATGTATTCATGGCTTGGACCAGATACTTTTTGTGTCATTACCCAATAAGTTAGTTTGTGCCCTAGATTTGCACCAAAATATCCCCATGATTGCCATTTGTAGAGTCAAACCACAACATTTTGGGCATTCTGTGTGACAAAGTTTTTCCCAATATGCATTTGATGAGTCACGAGGAATGTATTCCTTGCTTGGACCGGATACTTTTTGTGTCATTACCCAATAAGGTAGTTTGTGCCCTGGAATTGCACCCAAAATACCCTCATGTTTGCCAGTTGGAGAGTCAAACCACAACATTTTGGGCATTCTGTGTGACAAAGTTGTTCCCAATATGCATTTGATGAGTCATGATGAATGTATTCATGGCTTAGACCAGATACTTTTTGAGTCCTTCCCCAATAAGTTACTTTGTGCCCTGGAATTGCCCCAAAAATACCCCCATGTTTGCCATTTGTAGAGTCAAACCACAACATTTTGGGCATTCTATGTGACAAAGTTGTTTCCAATATGCATTGGATGAGTCATGATGAATGTATTCATGGCTTGGACCCGATACTTTTTGAGTCATTATCCAATAAGTTAGTTTGTGCCCTAGAATTGCACCAAAAATACCCCCATGATTGCCATTTGTAGAGTCAAACCTTAAGATTTTGGGCATTCTATGTGACAAATTTGTTCCCAATATGCATTTAATGAGTCCTCATGAATGTATTCCTTGCTTGGACCGGATACTTTTTGTGTCATTACCCAATAAGTTAGTTTGTGCCCCGGAATTGCACCAAAAATACCCCCATGTTTGCCATTTAGAGAGTCAAACCTTACGATTTTGGGCATTCGATGTGACAAAGTTGTTCCCAATATGTATTGGAAGAGTCATGATGAATGTATTCATGGCTTGGACCAGATACTTTTTGAGTCCTTACCCAATAAGTTAGTTTGTGCCCTGGAATTGCACCAAAAATACCCCCATGATTGCCATTTGTAGAGTCAAACCTTACGGTCTTGGGCATTCTATGTGACAAAGTTGTTCCCCATATTGAATTGGATGAGTCATGATGAATGCAGTCGTGACTAGGACCCGATATTGTTGTAGTCATTACCCAAGAACTCAGTTTGTGCGCTAGAATTGCACCAAAAATACACCCATGATTGCCATTTCGAGAGTCAAACATTAAGATTTTGGGCATTCGATGTGACAAAGTTGTTCCCAATATGCATTTAATGAGTCATGATGAATGTATTCATGGCTTGGACCCGATACTTTTTGAGTCATTATCCAATAAGGTAGTTTGTGCCCTGGAATTGCACCCAAAATACCCTCATGATTTGCCAGTTGGAGAGTCAAACCTACAAGATTTTGGGCATTCTAGTGTGACAAAGTTGTTCCCAATATGCATTTGATGAGTCATGATGAATGTATTCATGGCTTAGACCAGATACTTTTTGAGTCATTCCCCAATAAGTTACGTTTGTGCCCTGGAATTGCACCCAAAATACCCCCATGTTTGCCATTTGTAGAGTGAAACCTTAAGATTTTGGGCATTCTATGTGACAAATTTGTTTCCAATATGCATTGGATGTGTCATGATGAATGTATTCATGGCTTGGACCAGATACTTTTTGTGTCATTACCCAATAAGTTAGTTTGTGCCCTAGATTTGCACCAAAATATCCCCATGATTGCCATTTGTAGAGTCAAACCACAACATTTTGGGCATTCTGTGTGACAAAGTTTTTCCCAATATGCATTTGATGAGTCACGAGGAATGTATTCCTTGCTTGGACCGGATACTTTTTGAGTCATTACCCAATAAGGTAGTTTGTGCCCTGGAATTGCACCCAAAATACCCTCATGTTTGCCAGTTGGAGAGTCAAACCACAACATTTTGGGCATTCTGTGTGACAAAGTTGTTCCCAATATGCATTTGATGAGTCATGATGAATGTATTCATGGCTTAGACCAGATACTTTTTGAGTCCTTCCCCAATAAGTTACTTTGTGCCCTGGAATTGCCCCAAAAATACCCCCATGTTTGCCATTTGTAGAGTGAAACCTTAAGATTTTGGGCATTCTATGTGACAAATTTGTTTCCAATATGCATTGGATGTGTCATGATGAATGTATTCATGGCTTGGACCAGATACTTTTTGTGTCATTACCCAATAAGTTAGTTTGTGCCCTAGATTTGCACCAAAATATCCCCATGATTGCCATTTGTAGAGTCAAACCACAACATTTTGGGCATTCTGTGTGACAAAGTTTTTCCCAATATGCATTTGATGAGTCACGAGGAATGTATTCCTTGCTTGGACCGGATACTTTTTGTGTCATTACCCAATAAGGTAGTTTGTGCCCTGGAATTGCACCAAAAATACCCCCATGATTGCAATTTGGAGAGTCAAACCTTAAGATTTTGGTCATTCGATGTGACAAAGTTGTTCCCAATATGTATTGGAAGAGTCATGATGAATGTATTCATGGCTTGGACCAGATACTTTTTGAGTCCTTACCCAATAAGTAACTTTGTGCCCTGGAATTGCACCAAAAATACCCCCATGATTGCCATTTGGAGAGTCAAACCTTAAGATTTTGGGCATTCTATGTGACAAAGTTGTTTCCAATATGCATTTGATGAGTCATGATGAATGTATTCATTGCTTTGACCGGATACTTTTTGAGTCATTACCCAATAAGTTAGTTTGTGCCCTGGAATTGCACCAAGAATACTCCCATGTTTGCCATTTGTAGAGTCAAAAAACAACATTTTGGGCATTCTGTGTGACAAAGTTGTTCCCAATATGCATTTGATGAGTCATGATGAATGTATTCATCGCTTGGACCCGATACTTTTTGAGTCCTTACCCAATAAGTTAGTTTGTGCCCTGGAATTGCACCAAAAATACCCCCATGATTGCCATTTGTAAATTCAAACCTTAAGATTTTGGGCATTCGATGTGACAAAGTTGTTCCCAATATGCATTTAATGAGTCATGATGAATGTATTCATTGCTTGGACCGGATACTTTTGGAGTCATTACCAAATAAGTTAGTTTGTGCCCTGGAATTGCACCCAAAATACCCTCATGTTTGCCATTTGGAGAGTCAAACCACATCATTTTTGGCGTTCTGTGTGGAAAAGTTGTTTCCAATATGGTTAGGGTTACATCCTGTTCGAAAATTCAGTAATTATTGGTTCTTTTATGTGGACTTCTCGCAAGTTCTCTACCCCTGCCGAAAATTATCTAGTACAAAAACCTGTACGTATCTACATCTGTCTTTTTCGAGCGTACGTACGACATTTTTCGAACATCGTATGTACCGGACGAGATTCTTTTTCGAACGTCGTCCGTTTCTTTTTCGAACGTTGAACGTTGTACGTACGAGATCCTTTGAGAAGAGATTCTTTGAGATTCTTTTTCGAACGTCGTACGTACGAGATTCTTTGAGATTCTTTTTCGAACGTACTTTTTTTTTCGTACGTACAAATTATCTAGTACAAAAAACGTGTAGAATTCTACAGGAGATTGATTTTTTTTTTCATATGTACGTACAACGTGTAGAATTCTACAGGAGTTGCAGTATCCTTTTTTTTTTTCTACCTCGCAAAAAAAAATCTCTCTCACACAAACACACAGTAATGTTATTTTCTACCTCGCAACAAAAAAAATCACTTTTTCTACCTCGGGACAAAAAAAATCACTTTTTCTACCTCGCAACAAAAAAAACAATCTACCTCGCAACAAAAAAAAATCACTTCATAATCTGCCTTCTTACATCCGACTTATTTGACTAGGGTGTTGGTTCTTGTAATCAACACTCCGTCCGAGAACGTTTGATCCAAAACCTCTTTTGAGCCGGAGGATCTGTTGTCAGATATTTTAGTCCGAAATAACAGCCTTGTACTGCAAAAGAAGTAGTTAGCATTTGACGAGAAGGGGATTTGCTGGATAGATATTGTTTGGACTGCAGCCTTACATATACGTCTTGAAATCAATGAACTGGCTTTGTCCCTTGCAATTATATCAACAGGAACAAGGTACTGTTTTTCGTGACATGGAGTAAGAAGTAATCTACGGCAGCAACTACAATTTCATTGGGACGATTGTCGGAACGTCGGAACAAGCAAAGGTAAGAATGAGAGAGATCGGCATCGGCATCCGCATTGGCATCGGCATATTGGTCTTCCACTCCACCGGCATTACTGATTCCCTTCTGTTTTCTTCTTATTTTCACAGGAATTGATCGCAAGCAACCATCAAATCGGAAGCAACGGATTGGGAGCAACGGATTGGAATCAGTAATCGAAACAGATTGGAAGCAACCATCGAATCGGAATCAACGAATCTTCCCCGTGCGAATCGGAAGCAACGAATCTTCCCCTGTAGGTGTTGACGAATCCGGACAATTGTCAGAAGCAACGAATCTTCTCCGTGCGAATCGGAAGCAACGAATCTTCCCCTGTAGGTGTTTACAAATCGATCGGCATGTACATTATATTATTCTGTTGTTATTATTTACTCTATGTAGTACATCAATAGATACTCACCCATTTTGTTCAATTATCATATCATCTATTTGAATAGGCTCGTTGGAAACAACAACGGCAACGACTCGCCGATTCGACACGCTCCTCGTCCACCGGCAAGCGGCAACGAATCAGCGAAACGCTCGTCCTCCTCCTCCACCGGCAAGCGGCAACGAATCAGCGAAACGCTCCTCCTCCTCCACCGGCAAGCGGCAACGAATCAGCGAATCGCTCCTTTTCCTCCACCGGCAAGCGGCAACGAATCATTGGCATTGAATCGCTCCTCCTCCTCCTCCACCGGCAAGCAGCAACGAATCATTGGCATCGAATCGCTCCTCCTCCAGCGGCAAGCGGCAACGAATCGTTGGCATCGAATCGCTCCTCCTCCTCCACTGGCAAGCGGCAACGAATCGTTGGCATCGAATTGCTCCTCCTCCTCCACCGGCGATCCAACAACCTCGCTCCTCCTCCTCCTCCACCGGCAAGCGGCAACGAATCGTTGGCATAGAATCGCTCCTCCTCCTCCATCTACTCCAACGCCAAATTGATTCGTTGTCATCCAACGGCAATTCGTCCCGGCAACGGCAACAACAATTGACTTGTCGATTTGACAGCAAGCAAGAGCGAGAGCAACAGGAGCCACTGAGAACGATCGAGTTGCAAAGCAAGAGCAACAACAGCAACCGGGCGGGGGCTTGGAAGCCCATTTTTTAGCCAAATTTTGCCCATCATCTTTCCCATCCATGTTGAATTGTTTTTTTCTGATCCGCTGGATCAATCAATTCGAAACTTGGGCGGCGTGTTCTTATATATGTAATGAAGAGGCCCCTGCAATATCATTGCTGTTGGTGCCGTTGGTGCAGAGATATCTGCTGTGACTGTTGTTTGGGTTGCTTCCTTGAAATGTAGCCAAATTTTGCCCCTCTGCTTCACCGGTTCGATTCTTCTGATCCGCTGGATCAATCAATTCGAAACTTGGGCGGCGTGTTCTTATATATGTAATGAAGAGGACCCTGCAATATCGTTGCTGTTGGTGCCGTTGGTGCAGAGATATCTGCTGTGACTGTTGTTTGGGTTGCTTCCTTGAAATGTAGCCAAATTTTGCCCCTCTGCTTCACTGGTTTGATTCTTCTGATCCGCTGAATCAATCAATTCGAAACTTAAGGCGGCGTGTTGTTATATATGTAATAAAGCGGACCCTGCAATATCGTTGCTGTCGGTGTCGTTGATATGGAGATATCTGCTGTGACTGTTATTTGGGGTGTTTCTTTGAAATACAACCACATTTTCCCAATCTGCTTCACCGGTTCGATTCTTCTATTCCTCTCAATCAATCGATCCGAAACTTGGAGGACGTCTCCTTCTCGATATAATGAAGAGGTCTGTGCAATATCGTTGGCAGCGGCGACCTCGGTATGGAGATATCTGCTGTCACCGTTATTTGGGTTGCTTCCTTGAAATACAACCAAATTTTCCCAATCTGCTTCACCGGTTTGATTCTTCTAATGTGCTCAATCAATCGATTCGAAACTTGCAGGCCTTGTCCTTCTCGATATAATGAAGGGATCCCTGAAATATCGTTGCCCGCGGTGACTTCAGTATGGAGATATTAATATTCACCGTTTTTTTCCTTTGCTTACCTTCAAAATGGACCTTGTGTGTCCAATGCTTTGCCGGTTAGATACTTCCAATCCACTCGATCAATCGATTCGAAACTTGCAGGCCTTGTTCTTCTCGATATAATGAAGAGATCCCTGCAATATCGTTGCCCGCGGTGACTTCAGTATGGAGATATTAATATTCACCGTTTTTTTTCCTTCTTTACCTTCAAAATGGACCTTGTGTGTCCAATGCTTTGCCGGTTAGATACTTCCAATCCACTCAATCAATCGATTCGAAACTTGCAGGCCTTGTCCTTCTTGATATAATGAAGAGATCCCTGCAATATCGTTGCCCGCGGCGCCTTCAGTATGGAGATATCTGCTGTCCCTTGGGTTTGGAGGGGGTGTTTTCTGTGGAGGTGAAAATTCGGATTTGGAGTCCTCTGCTAGGCCCTCCTATTGCTTCTAATCGAACGCATACGGCAGATCCCTTTGAGACTTGCAGGCCTTCTTAGTATTGTTGTCCAGAATCGTTTGCCTATCCTACCAACTTTTTGGAGTTCTTGGTTTATGAGATACAAGGGGGGGGGGGGGGACAGGTCCCTATCCATTGAAATGAAAATGGGATTTTTTGGAGTTGGATTTGAGTTGGAGTTGGAGTCGGACGCCCGTTATATGGTGGCAACATGTTGAGAAGATAAAAATAGTCATGATTCGTGCATAAGTTGTACACAAAATAGTGCTTGACACGAAAAGAATATGATATCCTTAACCCTAAAATAGCTATTTTGTTTGAGGAGTGACGAGATATTGTCTCGAAAGTAAAGGTGTGCGACGCGCGAGGTTTTTTAGTAGACACGCGACCTAAAAAGATAGGAAATTTAAAAAATAGGGTCGAGAATTGTAAAAATACCGCGCGATAGCCCGCGGGGGGTAGAGAAACAGTTCTCGGACGTAGGTCGTATATAAGCAAATTGTTTAATGATGTAGGCTACTACTGTGTACTAGGTTATTGCGCCTTCTTCTTTGTTACATGGCTATCTTGTTTTCTCTGAGTTCTTTCACGTGCTTTGCGGTTCCTCTCTTCTTTGAACTTCCGCATTACTTCGTCCCCTGGTTAGGGGCTAATGATGTCGGCAAATTCTGCAGGGACAAGCTTTCGCCACTTAGTGAACAGCTCTATCTGTTTGATCTCTTTGATTCCTGTTGCTGGTGCAACTGGATCTAGCAACACAAAGTCCCGTACGGCTTCCCGTAGTCGACGATCCCGATCCAGCAGCACACCGGTAACTCTTTTTTGAGATCTTGTGCACTAACAGATGCCGTTCCAAGATTGTCTTGCCATATCTTCATTGTAGTTGGTGCATCTGACTGAACTGTAAAAATGTGACCGGGTTGGATTGTACCTGTCTTCAGTTCCTTATAGAATAAATCTTCCAACTGTTTGTAGTGTTTGAAATTGCCGTCCTTTACAGAATCTATTGCGATTCGTTCATTCGTACCCAGCACTATACATAGTTGTTCAAATGTGTAGAGGTTCTGGTTTCGGTCATCCCTTTTCATTGTATTAAACCATCGATCAGCGCAGTTCTTTGTGTGGCCTACAACGTAGAACATGAAATTCACCTTCTTGAAATACCCAGCTTCAACAAGCAAGTTTGCAAGACGGAGCACGTGGTTATTTTTGTTCTGGCCACCACAGTTATCCATCAGCACTGTCAATTCGCCGCCTATTTCATCTTCTTTCAGCCATCCTTTGTGTTTCAGTAACATGATAATGATGGAAGCAACGTTGTCTCATCCCTTCCCACCAATACCTTTGTGGTAGGTGAACACATCTAAACTACCACCTTCCAACAAGCAGTCCACAAGCCCCAAGATTGGAACAGTTAACGGTGACATGTAGTACGTCTCCCCTGGCTGTGTTGCTCCAAGATTTAGTAGCTGGGCATTCTGGCAGTAGTCAACAACTAAACAATACCACCGCTCGCTGTGTTGAATGCCATGCAAGTAATCCTGATGCGCTACTTTAGTTTTTGTATTACAGACCCGTCTTTGGTCCGCCGCTTGTTTGACATGCAGGCTTGCCTCCAAAAGAATCTTGTTGTTCTCTGAAAGTGCTGCCTCCGGTTCCATCACCAACGGAGCATACACATCGTTTTGATCACAGACTTCCCGCGTTTCGCGTTCCGCAATAACGACTTCTTCACTGCAGTCTAGTTTCTTATTGAGGACGTATCTCTTTAAACTTGGTTCTGTGAAGGAATAAGTTGTATCAGCACCAGGCTCTGTGGTTGTCTCATATCTGACAAATCTCAAACGATTGCAGAACACATGGCACTTGCTGCAAACGTCTGTAGACCGACTTACAATTTTAATGTTTGCAAAATTGGTATCCCAATACTTCAAGAAGTAGGGCCAAGAACACATTAATTTAGCCCCCCCTTCAAAGGGCTCGGAAACCATTTCCCATTCATTGTGTTTGTGCCGGGTAAAGTCAGTGAATGGATGCCATGCACGTAGTCCTCGCGGCATGTTCTTGGCGTTTTGTTTCGTTTCGATGGCGTCGTCGTCGTTGTCGTTGCCCCTGGGGATGCCCTCTGTTGTTCCTTGTTTCCTTCGTTTGTACTGTAATTTGGGAGCAAACGCTGATACTAGTTGTAATGCTGGGTCGACAGGCTCACTTTTGTGGTATAGTAGAGGTGCTGAGGTGCTGTGTAGCTCACAAGGTTGATGGGTAGTTGTTATGGATCAGAATCGTCTCTTTGCAAAAAATATGTGTTTCCTTTTAACAAAAAAAGAAGATGGATCGGAGAGCAAGAGTATGAATAAACTCATCAAGCGCGCATGCTTGCACGGTTGACAGAGTGAAAAAAATTCCATTACGACTACTACCAACTCCTACAGGGGCTCTGTATGGGGGCCGGCGTTCAAAGCTAGAGTTACGTGTTAAAGTGCAACAGACTGTAACTCGCTAAGTATCTGGAGTTACAAGACACTGAACACATCAATGGAAAGCTTAAGTATTGATCTATCCAACTGTCGACGAAGCTGAAAATCGACTTTTTCATTTTTAGGGGGGTCAGGAACCCGGATGTTGAACATTTCTGCGTTACCATGCTTGTTTGCTTCAGTGGCTCACACAACCACTAGGATCTTCTAAAAATACTTCTTATGTGCTACATGTGCCATAGTTCCTTTCCGTTATCACCAACCATTTGCATACAATTGACCTGCATTTGGTCCTACCGGTACAGGTAGGAACCAATAATTCCATTATTTTTGGGTGTCGAGTGGATCTACAATTGTTGCTTTGCGGATCTACATTTTTTTATGAACCTACGATTCTTCTTCTGCCTGTCTGTTTGCCCTTCCTATCCTTTTTTTCAATTCCCCCATCCCCCTACACTTGTTCATATTCTCTTCCTTAATTATGGACCGCTCACAAATTCATTCCTCTCTGTACTGCCACCTCCATCCATTGTTGCACCATATCAGTAATAATTTTTTCTTCGCCTGTTGTCAATGGCAAAGAGTCAGGATAAAATGACCGCATGATACTCCTTTACAATGTAGTATTTTCTGTACACTGGTGTTGTAAATTCCAAATCCCTACTGTTATTTGTACAGAAAATTCCAAAAATTGAATTACTAATCTCCCCAACCAAAGTGGCCATGGCCCTACCCCTGGGACAACACCGCAACTCCAAGAAAGAAACACATTGCACCTCTGCCAACGCACCTCTATTATCCTACCGGGGAAAACACCACGCCTCCGCCTCATTTTGCAACCAACCGCCAGGAAAACGCCGCACCTCCACTGCATTTTGCGACACACCGCCATGGTAAACAATGCGTCTCCACCGTATTTTGTAACCCACCGCCAAGGAAAGATGGCACGCGCATTCAAACATATCGCCGGTCATCTCAGTGACGCGCACCAACTGCTAAAAATCAGTCAGAAAAGACAATTAGTAAACAGCCCCATAACACCTTTTGATGTTCAACTGATGAGGGCAATACTCAGCCCAAGTGCACCCGGACTGAAAGGGAAAACTGTTAGACATAAGAAACAAAGTGTCAAGGCGGACATGGCACCAATCCCACAACACATATGGGGACACTATATGGGAATAACAATGGGAATTGATATTGTGTATATCAACAGCCTGTCATATTTAAGTACCATTCAGATATGTACATTATGGTACAAGTTAACCGGTGCAATCTACCAGGACCAATGACATCCTGCCAGTGCTTAGTGACCTGATTGGCTTCTACAAGAAGCGAAATTTCCATGTAACAACTATACTCACAGATGGGCAATTCAAACCACTCACAATTGCGTTGGAAAAACAGCATGTTGAACTGAACCTGGTATTGACAGACAAACATGTACCTGAAGCAGAGCCCTACAATCAAACAATCAAGGCACAAAGATGTCATTGCATCTTTAGCACCCTACCGTTTTCCCGGATTCTGAAGAGGATGATAGTAGAAATGGTTTGCAATGGTACTTTCCACCTCAATCCTTCTCCAGACTAGTGTTGATGTACCACAAAGGCAGCCCATTCTCATCCAAATAGATGGGAAGGCAATCAAGCCCCTCTTCAAATTTTGATAAACATTGATCAGGTTCTCTACAATTTTTGATTGACCATGCAACACAATGTTGGGAGGGTCAATTATCGTGTTTCTTTTGAGGCCAACATGCATGCAGGACAAGGAGTAGATCATTTTTGGGAACTCAAACTGAAGCATTGTATCAACACTTTGTCCTGTCTTACAAAGAAGAGCCGACTGCTAATTTCTTCTCTTTCAATCTTAATTGCTGCGTTCTTGGGGATTTTTGCAATTGTTGAAAGGTAAACAGTTAGGTAAATCAGAGCATTGAAGGAACCATTTGTAGAATGTATCATCAATGATGTAACTCTTGAAAAATGATTTGAGATTTATTTCTGATGAGCTTTGACCCACTTTTCTTTCGCCACTTTGACATATGTCAGTGAAGTTTTTTGCATGCAACAATGTTCCAAAGCAGTGATGTCTGGACATTGATGTGAAAACTGTGGTTGTATGCATAAAATCACCCTCCAACTCATAGACATTTTTCTTTGCATTCCACAGGCGATGAAGCCAAGTGATTAGATTTTTTTCTTCCTTACAAATAGAAGGGCCAGATATGTGAATGTGGGAGTCCACAATTGTTAGGAGGTCTGCTGCATCCCGGGGTAGTTTTGACTCATTTCTTCCCAAGACCCAGAGCTTCTTCTTTGAGTATAAATTTCTGGCATATTCCTACATTTCTGATTCACACTAGAGGGTTTTTAGTATGGTTGTTGGGATGAAAGACTACTGACCATGTAGCAATTTGAAATCTGCCACATGTTTAATTTTTGAAGGTAATATGCCCTTCTTTCATTTCTGTTTATGGATTTTGTATATTCTATTGATCATCTGTTCCCCTAACTTTTTGCGCTTGTCTCCCCTTGAATCAAGGTCAAATTGTTGGTCTGTCATTTGCTTCATGTACTGAAGTTTGATTTCTTTTGGTTTCAGATGAGGATTTTCCAAAACTATGTCTTCCAGAATTTTTGCAATTGCTTTTGGAACCCCCTTGTGTGGTTTAGCTTCTGAATGGCACATGCAGTTGGTGTCTTGGGAGCTATTGCCGGGAATTGGTATTCTTGCCAAGTAGCTATGGTCTGACACTACACTGATAAATGATTAGGTTTAACTGTTGTCGGTAAAAAAAATACACGCACCGTACTTACGTACATTCTACGGCAGTTATTTCCATTCTACACTTGAAAAGTTACTTATACTCCTCCTGAGATAAAAATGACTTCAAGTATCAAGATATCTATGTCACATCATGTGTTCTCTGTCTTATGACGAATCGCACATGATCTACGTCCGGTTTAGACATCCCTACATACAACACGAATAACACAGGGATACCGGTCGAATACAATAAAATACACAGTAAAAATAAGAGCCTCTCTCTGAGCTCACATCTCTTTAAATTTTAACATCATATACCTTTTGGTCGATTTTTAGAGTTACAACATTAACTGGAAGTCCTTGCTCTGCATTTTTAGAGAGGAATGGGTTCAAACTATGTAATTCTGTGCAGCATGAATTGACTCAGACTTTTCTTTTGATTTATCTTTCCACTGTATGTTACTCTTTTGTCCAATGCTCTTGCCCTTGAATGGTTTCAATTCTCCCAAACATGCATCAGGGTTATCAATTCCTTGACAAGAGTCCTTTTCTAATAACTTCATTGTGCTTGCCAGAGGATTTGACTCCATTGCTCCCTTCAGATTTTTGTGGTTTTTAAGAGAAGATGAGTTTTCTAAGTCTGCCATGTCTGGATTTGGGGAAAGTTTTCCTTGAGAAAATTTTCTTTGGGAGAGATGGCACATGGCATTTGATTTATGTTTTGCTCTCATGACTTGTAAAGTTCACTGGGCATTGTTGGTAAGAAATGATATTTGTTCTTCTATCATTTGATTCTGGAAGAACGTTCTTTTACTTGGAGGTGAGATCACTTCATAATTTGCAGTCACACTTCCTCCTGAGCAATAACAGACACAAAAGTAGGAGCAGCGTCTGGAGACATGTCACCGGGTGCAACAAAAAGCTCCACGACATCATCAATAGTTGCTCTGTTCTTGTCACTTTTTCTATTTGCTGGAGACCGTGTCAAAATGGTGTCATGGCACTTTTTTGGTGTATCATGGTCTTGTGTGGAGGACAATCTGGTTGACTTGTTTATCAATTTGTTGCAGGATTTGGAGTGGTTATTTTGCTGATTTGTCATGGAATTTGGAGTGGTTATTTTGCAACAGATAATACTTTTGAGGAAAAAATGTGAAACTAAAAAAAGAAGAGTAATGTATAATGATTGTATTGCTCTATCTGTCAGGTGCAACAGAAAATAGGCATTGATGACGACAGCAGTTCTTGCATAAGCATGATCAGAAGACAAATAGTGGTTTTCATACAAGAATAAGAAGCCTGCCAAAAATACTACCACCCTGAACAAAAACAGTGGACAGACATTGATGTCGAGGACAGGCAGGTGGAGGGGCGTCCTGGTCACTTGGCATAGTACGCAAGGAGGGCCAACCAATCGCAAAGTGAATAGTGTATTTTTAAAAGAAGAAATATTCAGATTTCAGCTCAAAGTTTGTCACCATTTTTATCAAAATGAAAGCGCTTACAAAAGCAATATGTGTGAAGTGTAGTAAGTTCATGATAACAATGAGGGACCTTGAAGACTGAATATATCAGTAGCATAATACTATCATTTCCACTGATGGTTGCTCCTAGTACTCTAAGTTTGAACTCAGCAAGTGATCCAAAGATGGATTGTTCTAATGCTAATCACTGTTCCAAACAAACCAGAACCCAAGTCACTCCAATGAATTATACAAGGACTTGTTGCAATTAGGAGTGGACCAACCAGGAGAGTCAGATGATGCTTCTCCCAAGAAATGTAAATGTGGCCGGTATTGGTAATGGGTCGAAATAATTCCCTATCAAGATGAATTAAACTGGTAACAAAGATGCTGAATCTTAGAATGTCTCCATTCTTACAGTCCCTGGTGCTATGGTACCATGAGGACAGAACTTGAGGAAAACTACAAGTTGGCAGAAGAAAATGAAATGGTAGTATATACTGGGAACAACTGGGGATTTGGAACCAGCTGTACGTGCAACGGTCATCTATGTGTGAGAAGAATTCAGATCTTGTCAATTGGTGGGCCATGGCATCAAAAGACAATTTTTTGATTGGTTAATCCTGGACAGCAAGTGCGGTGACGAAATTGTGACCGGTTTGTGAATAAATTGTGTTAAGTCTTGTCCGGGGTCTTGTGGGTATCAAGGAAGAGGAGGAGAAGTTATTTTTTTTCTGAATTATAAGTACCATAGGAACTATGTACGAGTATACCGTGAAGTAGTGATAAATTAGAATTTTTTTCACTACCGTACTATGCATCGGATAACAATTGAGAAAGTAGAAAGCGTACAAATTCTACTGTGTGCTTCTTTAGGGATTGAGGACACAATTCACAACGTAATGACTCACTAGGGAAAAATGACTTCCTATGTAGAGATTACTAACAGCCCCAAATGACTATCATTGGCTGTATCGTATCCATTGAAAAGGTACCACAGGAAAAACTGAAAAGGTATCATGGGAAATTACGTTGCCAATCGTGTCTGTTAATTTGTGTTATTTTTGTGATTCTCAATTATTGTTATCCGACGCGTAGTAAATTACGGCTATCACTCACATACGTTTGTGATAGCCTCAGTAGCCTACCTACTTGTAGTACTGGATGTGCAGTGTTTATAGTTCATACGTGTGTTGGTGGGTTAAGCAATGCTAGAGGGGGATCCGGGAAGTGCCAGCCTGTGGCTAGTTTTTGCAGGCTGGTCCGGTCCCGAGTTGCTTTGCCCACACACCGGCGCACAGCTTTGGCTGTTAAGCCTTTTCTGCGGGCGGGCGTGGTGGGCCTTTTACTTATTCTACTACTAATTGTTTTCGGAGTAAAAAGAGTGAGCTGTAGGCTTGGTTCTTGCTGGAGGGAACCTTTACCGGCTTGTTGCTGCTTACAGTGGAATTGCTGCTTGTAGTGAGCGGTTTCGAGTATCGTCGCGTACCGTACCTATGTTGGTGATACAGTGAGATCTTGTATACTCAAGGGTGTTCTTTGGTTTGTACGTCGTGCGTCGTACGTTCCACGTGGCACTACCATTCCTTACATTCGGTTCGCTACATCAACTATCACTCACATACGTTTGTGATAGCCTCAGTAGCCTACCTACTTGTAGTACTGGATGTGCAGTGTTTATAGTTCATACGTGTGTTGGTGGGTTAAGCAATGCTAGAGGGGGATCCGGGAAGTGCCAGCCTGTGGCTAGTTTTTGCAGGCTGGTCCGGTCCCGAGTTGCTTTGCCCACACACCGGCGCACAGCTTTGGCTGTTAAGCCTTTTCTGCCAGTAGGCCATAGGCCACAGGGTGGGAGCTGGAGGGAGATGAACCTGGAGGGGGCATGGAGGACAGCGAGGGTGGGAGAATCCTCATGGAGGATTCAGGAGGAGTCCCCGGAGGGGGATCAGAGAGAGCTGCCAGGGGGAGTGGGGGCGGCAGCCGGCACCCATTCCTCTGGCAGGAAGGAGTATGTTCCATTGTTGAACATTACAGAGGCAAGATTCTTGAAGATGGGGAGCGACTGTTGATGTAAGTATCTCATCATGCAGTCACGGTGCCATCTCGCGAGGAGCTTGATGACATTAGAATCACATTTGCCCTGGAGCAAGGCCATAGCGCCTCCTGCGCGAAGGGACCGGGCAGAGATAGCTGCAGGGGAGATGCCAGTGGTATGGTAGAGGGTCTGGGCATAGACTCTCATGGAGGCTGTGACCGATGCTGCTCGAACTAGGGTGAGAGCCCCATTGTCAAAGTAACTGGCCAGCTTGAGGGATGGGCTGAAGGGGTGTGTGCTAGTACAGCAGCGCTTGAGATGGAGTATCTGGCGAGCGCACGCTGCCACAGGGCAGCAGAGGGAGTCCCCACTTCGTGCATGAGCCACTACTTCACCTTTGTCCCCATTCTTCTGTGTAGTGAAGGTGAGGGTAACAGAGGTAGCAGCAAGAAGCTCATGTTCTGGGCCGTCATGGTGTACAATTTTGGAGCCCAGGTAGAAGGAGACCTCCTTGAGGTGGAAGGCTTGATCATCCCTGGTAGTACCAGTGTACTCACCAGGACGGAGGCAAAAGAAGAAGGCTATGCAGATCATGTTAGCAATGGCCTGCCTGGCTGGGGAAGGGTAGTCATGGTATGCAAAGCGAAGTGCATGCATGACAAGGGTGATTGGGATGGGTTTGACCCTGCAAGGTGCGGGGTCCAATTTGGCATACGCCTTGAACTGGGCAGTTAGCCTGAAGTCAAGACTGCCAGTGGCGTTGGTTCTGGGGTCTTTGGCCCCCAAGCGGGCCAGCGTCTGGCCCACTGACCTGAGGGTGTCCGATACTGTGCGAGATCTGATGGGCTTGCGGCTACAGGAGAGCCGGCCATCATGGAGGCGCTGGGCAAAGACTTGGAGGATGGGGATGGGATCTGTAACAGAGTGGAGGGTTGGTTCAAAGCCTTGAGAAAAACAGAATTGAACCCATTGATTCCAATGGGCATCCTTTCTGCGGGCATAGAGTTCAGTGACGGAAGCGCGCATGGTCTTCTGGATAGAGCTAAGGTCAGAGCAGAATGCATCTGAGGCTGCAGGGGACATAAGAGCCAGGGCAAGTCCTGGGGGTAGTTGGTGTTGAAATGATTGAGAAGGGCGGTGTCAGAGAGGTCAGAGCGAGAGAGCAAATCAGCTAGGTGATTCACGGGTCCAGGGATGTAATCCCTGAGAGGGACATATTGGTGGAGGCGTTGGTGCATGGACTGAATCCGAAGGAGGTAGGCTGCAGGCCCAGTAGTAGTGGTGGCGCCTTTCCTTTGCCAATAGACCGCTGCGGTGTTGTCATAGCAGTTGTGAGTGGTTCTGGATTGGACACAGGCAGCTTGGGCCAGTATGTCATTGTGGGCAATGGAGCCCGCCAGCTCAAGGTCACTGTTGGTGATAGTGCCATTGGGATTGTCAAAGGTGACTAGTTGGGAGGAGACCCACTTGGGGAATGCATGCCTCCACATGATGGGCTGCACTTCGCCATTTGGGAGTGGGACAAAATGAATGCCTCCCATGCCTATACCAGAGGCATCACAAGCGCCCATGGTGGCAGGGAAAGGATCTGGCACCAGTTCTGCAATGGAAGTAGGCCTGTTGGATAGATCCGTGGCCAGCCATTGGAAGTCGCGAAGGCAGCTATGGACGCGCTTGGTGAGGCGTAGGCGCTGCCTTCCTGGTTCCTGGTGTCGGAAGGCTTCTTGGAGGATGGAGAAGAGTCCCATGCAGCCAGGGATGGCAATAGCCATGGAACGAAGTTCCCCAAGGACCTGGTGCCATTGTTGGAGGGGGACATGGCGCTGGTTGGGGGAGATTGAATGAAGAATCTCCTGTAGCCGGGCCACGCGATGGGGAGGAAGGCTGATGGTTTTGTTGATGGAATCAATGAGCCAGCCAAGGATAACTTTTTTGGTGGTCCACGTGGCATCCCCCTGGAGCATTTTCTTGAGGGAAGCTGGTTCCTGTCTGAAGGTGGTGTCGGTGGCCTCCAGGGGCCGGAAGACCTTGTCCAGTGATTGGAAGAGCACCCGCTTGATTGCGCGTCGGGTCCATTGGTTGCCCTGAGCAAGGCCACAGAAGTCATCGACATAGACATCCCAGTATCGCACTGGCTTTTTGCTTGGGTTGGTGCTCTGGGTGGTTGTCGGAGGTGGCGCTGGTGAGCCTGCGGTGGGGATGGGGTGTGGAGGCGTGGCTTCAGAGGGAAGATCCAGTCGATGGGGTGTGATCCTGGCTTCGGCCAGCCCGGCGGAGAGGGTGGCATTGGCCAAGTCTGCAATAGTTTCAGTGAATGCACAGAAGTTGGGAGGGCTAGATGTCCACCCCATGGGGTTGGTGAGAGGGATGCCCACCAGTGGAGGTTCGCCCGGCCTGGCCGGGAACAGCACACCCAGGTTCATTGTGTCTTCTGGGTGTAACTGGACTCGGTAGAACCCATCTGCGAGGTCGATTTTGGACATGTACACTGGACCAAACCTGTTGTTGGCGTGGTGCAGCTTGTGGAGGAGCCTGGGAAGTGTCCGGCCAAATTGCATGGCTTCTGCCGGGGCTAGCGGGATGGTGTCTTGGTTGACCTCAGAGTAGGTGTAATCTGAGATCATTCGGGGGCGCCTGCCCCTTTGTGGGACCAGCCCCAGTGGACTCAGCCGGAGGTTGGGAAGGTTTAGGATGAGGCTGGCGGGGAGAACAGTCCATTGCTGCTTGTCCATCATGTCGGCATATTCTTCTCGAAGGAAGGCAATGCCCTGCCGTGAGGATTGGTGGGGGCCCCTGGCTAGGGCCCCAGCAAGCCGGGCAGTGGTCCAAGGAAGGTTGTTCATGGAGGCTGGGGTGCCCTCATGCCCAAAGTGGGCTAAGAGGGGACCCGATGGGTGGGGGATAGTACCCACATTGGGGTGGATGTCACCTCTTCCCCGGATGGTCCGGATGAAGTCCCCCCAACTCGCACTGTGGCGGTATACTGAGGTAGCTCGGGTGATGTGCTTGTCTAGCCTGTCCCTGGGGTAGCTATTAGTAGCGGAGGGAGAGCCTATTGGGCAGGGTGGAAAAGCCAGCGAGTCGAGGGCCGGCGGAGAGAGTCCCAGCAAGTCGATGGGCGGAGGAGGTCCCAGCAAGTCGATGGGCGGAGGAGGTCCCAGCAAGTCGATGGGTGGAAGGGAGCTCGGCTTGATGGGGGGAGGTGAGGCCGGCTTGGTTCGGAGTGGGGGAGTTGGAGATCCCAGCAAATGGCTGGGTGGAGGTGAACCCGGCCTGGGGCTGGGTAGAGGAGTTGGAGATCCCAGCCGTTGGCTGGGTGGAGGATTACCCAGCCCGGCGCTGGGGGGGGGATGCACCCGTATGGCGCGGAGTGGGGGTACCGGACAGAGATTGGGGTCATACAGTTGCGTGAGAACATGTGGGGGTGGCTTACCTAATTCCGGAGGGAGGGGAGGACCGAACCGTTGGCGCCGGTGGAGCGGCGAGGAGGGGGGCCGATGGCTCTGTACTTGTGGTGCGGGCCGATGGCTCTGTACTTGTGGTGCAACAAGGTGGAAGGGCGGGCGGGGAGGAGATGGAGTTTCCCGGATGGAGCGGGAAGGCGACTGGATGGAGCGGGAAGGAGAAGGGACGGGTGTGGATGATGTGCTGAATCGAAGGTGGTGCGGGAAGTGATTGGGTGGGGGCGCTGTCGTGGCCCCCGAGGCAAGTGGAATGAGAGGGGGCGCAGCGCCAAGTGATTGGCGCTTGCCAGGTCTTCAGGCAGCATAGGCTTCCTGGCACCATTCCCAGAGCAGTTCCTGCTCTGCTGGAGTGATTTCGACGTGGTCAAGAAGATTGCGGCAACCGGAGAAGCAGCGGCCTCTAATGTGCCAGGAATGGCAGCGCTCTTGGCCATCGGGGCGTTTGAGAGGTGATTTGCCCTTGGCTTTCATGGAGGAGATGACCACTCTCATTGCTTTGTTTTTGATTTTAGCAGTGAGGGGGTTGGATTGGTCAGAGAGTCTGGGATCTCTGTTGGGATTGAGTCTCTGGTCGTGTCTCTGGTCATCGTTGTTGGAGGGACGCTGGTTGCCCCCCCCCCCCGTTGGTAGGGGGGGGTGGGTGGCTGCCGGCGCTTCCCTTCTGTGTCTGGTTTGGCTGCTGGAGGGCTCTCAAGGCATCAACATTGGACACGTTTGGGAGCCAGTTGAGATTTTGGGTCATTCGGAACTGGTGTATGTCTTCCCCAAAGTTGGGGGAAGGGAGTGTGGTGTCGGATTCCCATTGCTCTTCCAGCCACCCCCTCACTCTGACCTGGAAGTAGTACACCACAATGGCCGGGGTGATGCGTTCCCCCACTTCATCTGCTATTGCACGGCGGAGGGGCATCTGTTGCCACTCTAGCCTGGAGAGGCCTCTTTGGTAACACTTGACCACATCATGGGTGGCCCCTAAGAGTGTGGCTAGGACTGCAAGGTAGCTCTTAAGCTGGGTGGTCGCTTCGGTCCAGTCGAGGGGGATGTAGGCTTTGGTCTTCTGCAGTTCCAGGGAGTCCTTGAGGGAGAGGGAATTGCCTTGGGTTGAGATCATGGTGTCATAGGCAGCCACATTGGCCGCCTCCTCATGTTCCCTCTTCAGTGTGGCTGCTGATCCTCCGGGAGGAGTGAAGGCTAGGGGAAGGATTCCATCCGCGACATCAAAAGGGTCTGTCCCATAGAAGTTGCAGTCTTGGAATCTCTTGAGAACTGCGGTTGTGATGAGGGGCGCTTGGATGCCCAGGTTGTAGGCATCGGTCGCCACTTGGCTTTGGAGGATCATGTGTGTCTTTTCATGTTTGCTCTTCTTGGCCCAGGCAGTGTAGATGGGGGTAGCTCCGCCTCAGATGTTTTGCCACAGAGGAGTAGGAGCCTTTCTGTGTAGAGAGGCCCCCAGACTTCCCGAACTGTGTGAAGCTTGGAGGACTCTTGTTTCCTTTGGTCCAGGTTCTCTGTGAGCCTCAGTTGGTTGTCTGTGAGCGCAGCAAAGGCGGCTGCGAGTGTGGGATCAGTTGGTGTGGACCCCAGACCGGGCAGGTCTCGCAGTAGGACATTCTTCTTCATGTAGGCCCGGAGATGGGCCTCGGCCCTAAAGGAAGGGCCCGGTTCTAAAAGCCTGATGGTTCCCAGTAGGGTAGTGGGCTGTGTGCCTGCGGCTCGTAGGGTGTCTAGAAGGGGCTTGCAGACTTCAACCAGTCCATGTTGGAGGATGTGAGGGTGAAGGACTTGGAAAGCCTGTTTGGGTGTGAGGCCCCGACATAGTACCAGCGGGACGAGTTCAAAGGGAAGGAAGCACACCTTGTGCGCCTGCAGCATTTCTGTGTGGGCCATTCCTGCAGGAATAGGGGGGATGTACTCTTGCTCCGGGTTTTGGGCTATTGCCGCCTCATGGTGGGCCATGAGATAAACTCTGCTGGCGGCGGCCCTAGAAAGCAGGGAGGCGTCCACCTGCACCAGCTCACCTTCCTGGCCGACCAAGTCGTCGATATAGCCAAAGGAACTTCCCCGGTTGACTGAGGGTTGAGTGATGGTACCTGGGTACCGGCGGAGGCCATGGATGACCCGGAGCCGATCTATCCCAGCTGCATCTTCCTGGAAGATCCCTAGGCCTCCAATGGCTTGTGCATCGAAGATATCCAGGAGGAGGGGGAGGAGTTGCGCCCCTTCAGCTTCGGTGAACAGGGTGTAGATGGCTTGGTAAATGTCACGCCTAACCGGTGCCTCTCCAAAGGGGCCAGGCCCTTGGAATAACTCTCTGTAGCTCATTGTCGTGTGGTTGTGGGCCTCGCGTTATAGTAGCGTCCTAAGCCGCGCGTGTCGTTGTGGGCCTAGCGTTCGAGTAGCGTCCCGAACGGTCGAGATACTTTCCTGGTAGGCGCGTCGGGCCTTCTTGGGAGGTATCTGCTGGTAGGCGCGTTGGGCCTTCTGTAATCCTCGCGTTGGGAGGATCGTCTAGGCTTGTACGGGTACAATAGGTAACTATTGGACCTGGACGGTAAGCCTTTTACTTATTCTACTACTAATTGTTTTCGGAGTAAAAAGAGTGAGCTGTAGGCTTGGTTCTTGCTGGAGGGAACCTTTACCGGCTTGTTGCTGCTTACAGTGGAATTGCTGCTTGTAGTGAGTGGTTTCGAGTATCGTCGCGTACCGTACCTATGTTGGTGATACAGTGAGATCTTGTATACTCAAGGGTGTTCTTTGGTTCGTACGTCTTGCGTCGTACGTTCCACGTGGCACTACCATTCCTTACATTCGGTTCGCTACATCAATACGAGTACGAGTATGTGTGTTAATGACGAAGAGACAAAGTAGGGCTACGTAGAATTTGTACTAGAGCAATTTGTTAAACATAACACTCATGATTTAAATTGGTCTCATGACTGACTCTGCACCTCCACTCTGAATCAAAATTTCGCTTCGAATCGAAATTTCTGAGACGCACCTCTATTGCAGAAAAACTCCAAACTTCTCCTCACTTCTTTCCTTCCTAATCCATCTAATTGCAACTACTTTAACAGCACTGAATAACAAACAAATAACAGATACTAAATTAACTAATTCCATTGCACCACACTGGGGGGGGGGGGGGGGGACGCGATTCAACCAACAGCCTCGTCGTTGAAGGGCAAAACGCGAAACGCAGTGTCGTTGATGAGGATGATTCGTCGATTCGATGACGCCCATTACACTGCTCTAAGCTCCAAATCGCGTGTTGGTTCCTGCTCCACCACTGTTGTTCGTCCGAGAACTGTTTCGCGGGGTTCGAATTTACTTCTCGCGCACAAATTTTGTGCGTGATTTTAACACGGCACTATTTCTGGACACCCTGAAATTTGCGGGCAAGTGGCGGTCTATAAATTAACGGAGCACTATTTCTGTGCGCGTGATGCACATTACTCTTTCGACGTACTCTCGAATAAAAATAATTTATTTCAGTCTCTAGCAGAACCCAATTATTATTCCGTACAAACAACACTTAATTCTTTTCACGAATAAAAAAGAAATCTTTACTCAGTATTAATTCTAAAATATTAATCTCCCCAATAACAATTCGATAGTGCTCCCCTAGTTGTGAATTATATTTCTCGACTACAATATTCCCTTTTTAAAATGTAGATTCTATTATGCTTTATTTATTCCTATTGCAACGTATTACGAATCCTCCATTCATTCTAATATTCTCAAAATTAAATTCAAGATTAGTAGTAGTTTTGTATTATGTATGTACTGTTATTTTCTACATTAGTTCACCCATAGATAAACTTTCATTCATCGATGCTGTTATTGCCGGATCAATATAGACGTTTCTTTTCTTTTTCTTTTTTGGTCCACTACAATTAGTGGAGCTGCTACTAGTAATATTTGCATCGCCATGCTTATTTTTCTTGGTGTAATCTGTTGAACTTTCGTTCCTAAATCTGTCCCTCATCATTTCTTCCAATTTCCTTCCTGTTTCTGGGTGTTTTCGCATCTCGCCAATTTTGTCGCACAAGTCACTGAACAACTCTTGTCCTTCCTCCATCCATCCATTTCTGCTTCCACTGTCTGAATCGCAGAATTTTTTTTTTGTCGCGGAATCGTGGCATCAGCCTTTCGCCGCTGCTGGTTCACCCATACATGATGCTCATTGTAGATCAGTACCAATACAAATGCTTCATCTGCTATAGTAAATATATCACTCAGCAAGTGCCTCTCCTTCCGTTGTTTGAAATTGGAATTTGTTGGATTGATTGCCGACATGATTCTTGTAACAAAATAATAAAAATCTTCATCTTCCGCGTCTTTGTATGTTCTGTATTGAGGGTTTAAAATACTACCTGTGTCCTCATATTCTGTGTCTTCAATAACTGCAACAGTACCAGGGAATGTGATAGGGACTCGACCTTTTCTGTAATCGTCTGTACGGAAGTATCATCAGTATCAACGGGCAGCATGTTAGTGTTGTCGGACCAAAAATAGATTCCAAAATTCCTAATTTCAACAACCAATTCTCCTGTCTGTATTTACCTATCCAGTTTTTTCTCGCTAATGTTTGTGAGTTGTGCCTCAATGCAGCCAGTACTGTCCCTACTCGTTTCCTGTAAAAGGAACAGAATGACGCCAGTGGAATATTTGATGGCTTCATAACCGCATTTGCTTTAACAGCTTTTTGTATTACATGCGCCGTTACCTTGTCATTGATAGGGAACTTCATGTTGGGGTACCAATGTTTTTTGACGTAATCCCTTAGCTGCTTGTCCACTGATTCAGTCATATCACTCAAAGTCTTAAGCATATCGTTGTCTGTTATAAGCCCATATTCGTCTGTAATTGTACTTACTGCTCGTTCTCTTGTGTCGCCAGCATTATCAGTTCCCTCTCCCTGCATGGTTGCCTCCGTTTGTTTAGGTACCATTACTACCTTTCCCACCCCTATATGTGGTTCGCTCTTTTGTTGCCGCATGTGTTTTGCCAGTTCCTGTGCCAATTTGTCATATTGGATTTTTTTCATGATACGTTCCGCAACATCCTCTAAATCACAGCATTCTCCGTTAGATGTTTTCTCTACCACATTGGTTTTTGTTCCTTCTTTCTGTTGGTTTGTTACTGTAGGTGTGGTTGTGTTGGTAATGCTCAGTGCTGTTTCGTTACTCTGGTTGATGGTGTTTTGTTCTTCCGTGTTTGTAGTAGTAGAAATTGTGTTGTCGGTACCATTTTTTTTACTGTTGCCCTTTGATGCCTTCATAGTTTTGGTATTACTGTTACACACTTTTTTAGTAATTGGTGTGTTTGTTTTCACTCTCTTTTTCTTACCGTTGTTGTCCCCTGTATTTTGTTGATCACCGGGTCGGATGGTTTTGTTGTTTCGAAGGGTCTTCCCCTCGGATTTTTTGCTTCGTCGTGTCTTTCCGATAGCATTCATATTTTTTTATTTTTTTTTCTGAATACGGTGTCGATCAAGAATCATGTGTTTCTTTTTGTGTGGTTTTGTGTGTGTACTAATAATTTTGTCGGGTTGTGTATGGTGTTTTGTGTTGTGTGTGTTGTGTGTTGTGTGTGTACGGTGTTTCGTGTAGTATGTGTACGATGTTTTGTGTGTAGAGTTTTTCCAGTGGGTTCTGTACTATGTTGTTTGCCCTGGCTTGGGCGCGCTGTTATATTTGTAGAAGTAGATCACGTACCTGTTGCAGCCAGCCCTCCCGCGCCATAATTTTTTCAGAAGGGAAACTTTTGATAACACTAAGGTTATGTATTTCAATCCTCTAGTCACAGGTAGAATCTCGTAGACTGCAGCTAACATACCGTACTGTCTTGTGTGCCATTTGTATCTACAAACCACAACATTGTCTGTACTGTGTGTGGCAAAGTTGATCCCAATATGCCTTTAAAAGTTGTTCCCAACATGCATTTCTTAAGTCATGTGCTATGCATTCATTGCCTGGTACAAAAACTATGGTAGTCCTTGTTACCAAATGAGACTGTTTGTGCCCTGGAATTTCACCAAAAATACCCTCATGTTTGCCATACTAGTATGGATAGTCAAACCTCAACATTTCCAGCATCTGTGTGACAAAGGTTGTTCCCAATATGCATTTGATGAGTCCTGATAAATGTATTTATGGCTTTGACCGGATACTTTTGGAGTCATTACCCAATAAGTTAGTTTGTGCCCGTGGAATTGCACCAAAAATACCTTCATTTTTGCCATTTGGAGAGTCAAACCACAACATTTTGGGCATTCTGTGTGACAAAGTTGTTTCCAATATGCATTTGATGAGTCATGATGAATGTATTCATTGCTTGGACCAGATACTTTTTGAGTCATTACCCAATAAGTTAGTTTGTGTCCTGTAATTGCACCAAAAATACCCTTATTTTTGCCATTTGGAGAGTCAAACCACAACATTTTGGGCATTCTGTGTGACAAAGTTGTTCCCATTATGCATTTGATGAGTCATGATGAATGTATTCATGTCTTGGACCAGATATTGTTGTAGTCATTACCCAATAACTCAGTTTGTGCCCTAGAATTGCACCAAAAATACCCCCATGATTGCCATTTGTAGAGTCAAACCTTAAGATTTTGGGCATTCTATGTGACAAAGTAGTTCCCAATATGCATTTGATGAGTCATGATGAATGTATTCATTGCTTGGACCAGATACTTTTTGAGTCCTTACCCAATAAGTTAGTTTGTGCCCTGGAATTGCACCAAAAATACACCCATGTTTGCCATTTGTAGAGTCAAACCACAACATTTTGGGCATTATATGTAACAAAGTGGTTTCCAATATGCATTTGATGAGTCATGAGGAATGTATTCATTGCTTGGACCCTGATATTTTTTTAGTCATTACCCAATAAGTTAGTTTGTGCCCTAGTAATTGCACCAAAAATACCCCCATGATTGCCATTTGTAGAGTCAAACCACAACATTTAGGGCATTGTATGTGACAAAGTAGTTCCCAATATGCATTTGATGAGTCATGATGAATGTATTCATGGCTTGGACCATATACTTTTTGAGTCCTTACCCAATAAGTTAGTTTGTGCCGTGTAATTGCACCAAAAATACCCCCATGTTTAGCCATTTGTAGAGTCAAACCACAACATTTTGGGCATTGTATGTGAAAAAGTTGTTTCCAATCTGCATTTGATGAGTCATGATGAATGTATTCATGTATTTGACCAGATACTTTTTGAGTCCTTACCCAATAAGTTAGTTTGTGCCCTGTAATTGCACCAAAAATACCCCCATGTTTAGCCATTTGTAGAGTCCAACCACAACATTTTGGGCATTGTATGTGAAAAAGTTGTTTCCAATATGCATTTGATGAGTCATGATGAATGTATTCATGGCTTGGACCATATACTTTTTGAGTCCTTACCCAATAAGTTAGTTTGTGCCGTGTAATTGCACCAAAAATACCCCCATGTTTAGCCATTTGTAGAGTCAAACCACAACATTTTGGGCATTGTATGTGACAAAGTTGTTCCCAATCTGCATTTGATGAGTCATGATGAATGTATTCATGGCTTTGACCAGATACTTTTTGAGTCCTTACCCAATAAGTTAGTTTGTGCCCTGTAATTGCACCAAAAATACCCCCATGTTTAGCCATTTGTAGAGTCCAACCACAACATTTTGGGCATTGTATGTGAAAAAGTTGTTTCCAATCTGCATTTGATGAGTCATGATGAATGTATTCATGTCTTGGACCAGATACTTTTTGAGTCATTACCCAATAAGTTAGTTTGTGCCCTGGAATTGCACCAAAAATATCCGCATGATTGCCATTTGTAGAGTCAAACCACAACATTTTGGGCATTCTGCGTGACAAAGTTGTTTCCAATATGTATTGGATGAGTCATGATGAATGTATTCATGTCTTGGACCAGATATTGTTGTAGTCATTACCCAATAACTCAGTTTGTGCCCTAGAATTGCACCAAAAATACCCCCATGATTGCCATTTGTAGAGTCAAACCTTAAGATTTTGGGCATTGCTATGTGACAAAGTTGTTCCCAATATGCATTTGATGAGTCATGATGAATGTATTCATGGCTGGGACCAGATACTTTTTGAGTCCTTACCCAACAAGTTACTTTGTGCCCTGGAATTGCACACAAAATACCCCCATGTTTGCCATTTGTATAGTCAAACCTTAAGATTTTGGGCATTATATGTGACAAAGTTGTTCCCAATATGCATTTAATGAGTCATGATGAATGTATTCATTGCTTGGACCTTATACTTTTGGAGTCATTACTATCCAATAAGTTATTTTGTGCCCTGGAATTGCACCAAAAATACCCTCATGTTGGCCATTTGGAGAGTCAAACCACATCATTTTGGGCATTCTGTGTGGCAAAGTTGTTTCCAATATGGTTAGGGTTACATCCTGTTCGAAAATTAAGTAATTATTTATTCTTATATGTGGACTTCTCGCAAGTTCTTTACCCCCATGTACCATGTACCAGCATTTACATCCAACTGAGGACCAGAGTATGTACCGAAAAATGAGTTTTTCACATGACAATCCCGACCATTATCTAGTACAAAAAACGTGTATGAATCTACAGGGGTAGAAACCTACGCGGATTCACTACCGGAAAATTATCTAGTACTAAAAAGGTATAGAAATCTACTGGTGTAGAAACGTACACGAATTCAATACCGAAAATTTTCTAGTAAGGTGTAAAGATCTTCCCGTGTAGAAATCTACGTGGATTCAGTACTTAAAATTATTCAGTACTAAAAATGTGTAGAAATCTTCACTGCTACAAAATCCTGTAGAATTGTACAGGATGTAGTACCTACTTCGATCGATCGATGATTTTTTTCTACCTCGCGACAAAAAAAAAAAAATCCCGCACAAACACTAATAAACTTTTCTTACCTCCCAACAAACAAAAAAGATCACTTTTTCTACCTCGCGACAAAAAAAATCACTTTTTCTACCTCGCAACAAAAAAAAACAATCTACCTCGCAACAAAAAAAACATCACTTCATAATCTGCCTTCTTACATCCGACTTATTTGAGTAGAGTGTTGGTTCTTGCAATCAACACTCCGTCCGAGAACGTGGGATCCGACCCTCTTCACCGAGCACAACGATCCGTTCTCAGATATTTTAGTCCGAAATAATAGCCTTGTACTGGAAAAGAAGTAGTTAGCATTTGACGAGAAGGGGATTTGCTGGATAGATATTGTTTGGACTGCAGCCTTACATATACGTCTTGAAATCAATGAACTGGCTTTGTCCCTTGCAATTATATCAACAGGAACAAGGTACTGTTTTTCGTGACATGGAGTAAGAAGTATTCTACGGCAGCAACTACAATTTCATCGGGACGATTGTCGGAACGACGGTACGACGGTACTGAATAAACGGCATCGGCAACAGCAACGACAATTAATTGGTCTTCCATTCCACCGCCATTACTGATTCCCTTCTGTTTTCTTCTTATTTTCACAGGAACGGATCGGAAGCAACCATCGAATCAGAAGGAACGGATTGGGAGAAACCATCAAATCTAAACCAACAGATTGGAAGCAACCATCGAATCGGAAGCAACGAATCTTCCCTGTGTGAATCGGAAGCGACTACTAATCGAAACGGATCCGTCGGCAAATCTTTAGTCTTCTTCCCTGTAGGTGCGGGGAATTTTCCTGGTTGGTGATAATTACGAATTGGTCGGCCTGCTGTGCATTATCATATTATTCTGTTGTTATTATTTACTCTATGTAGTACATCAATAGATACTCACCCATTTTGTTCAATTGGCAACAACGGCAACTCGAATAGGAACGGTAATCGATCCAACACCAATCGATCTGCAAAACGAATCAATCCAACACCAATCGCAGCAAGCGGCAGCGAGAGCAACAGCAGCAAGCGGCAGCGAGCGGCAGCAGCGATAGAACAGACGCCCCTCCACCGGCGCTCGGCAGCGAATTAGCGAAACGCTCCTCCACCGGCGCTCGGCAGCGAATTAGCGAAACGCTCCTCAAACGAATCACGGAAACGCTCCTCCACCGGCGCTCGGCAGCGAATCAGCGAAATGCTCCTCAAACGAATCACGGAAACGCTCCTCCACCGGCGCTCGGCAGCGAATCAGCGAAACGCTCCTCCAACGAATCACGGAAACGCTCCTCCACCGGCGCTCGGCAGCGAATCACGGAAACGCTCCTCCAACGAATCACGGAAACGCTCCGAGCAAGAGCGGCAAGCGACAGCGAGAGCAAGAGCGGCAAGCAACAGCGAGAGCAAGAGCGGCAAGCAACAGCGAGAGCAAGAGCGGCAAGCAACAGCGAGAGCAACAGCGGCAAGCAACAGAAAGAGCAACAGCGGCAAGCGGCAGTGACACCAATCTATCCAACACCAATCGATCTGAAACACCAATCGTTGGCAACACCAATCAATCCGCAACACCAATCCAGTCGACTCGACTTTGGTCACCACAGATCCGCACCTCCTCACACATCCAGTCAACCCACACCTCCAGCGATCCAGCAGCAGCAAGCGGCGATCCAACGCTCCTCCTTCTCCTCCACCGGCAAGCGGCAACGAATTTGCGAAACGCTCCTCCTCCACCGGCAAGCGGCAACGAATAAGCGAAAACGCTCCTCCTTCTCCTCCACCGGCAAACGGCCACGAATTTGCGAAACGCTCCTCCTCCACCGGCAAGTGGCAACGAATAGGCGAAAACGCTCCTCCTTCTCCTCCACCGGCAAGCGGCAACGAATTTGCGAAACGCTCCTCCTCCACCGGCAAGCGGCAACGAATAGGCGAAAACGCTCCTCCTTCTCCTCCACCGGCAAGCGGCAACGAATTTGCGAAACGCTCCTCCTTCTCCTCCACCGGCAAGCGGCAACGAATTTGCGAAACGCTCCTCCTCCACCGGCAAGCGGCAACGAATAGGCGAAAACGCTCCTCCTTCTCCTCCACCGGCAAGCGGCAACGAATTTGCGAAACGCTCCTCCTCCACCGGCAAGCGGCAACGAATCAGCGAAAACGCTCCTCCTCCACCGGCAAGCGGCACTCCATCGGCAAATCAATTCGTCCTCGTCATCCTCCAACGGCAAGCGGCAACGAATCAGGGAAACGCTACTCCTCAACCGGCAAGCGGCAAGCGACAACCAATCAGCGAAACGCTCATCCTCCTACTACAACGGCAAGCGACAACGAATCAGCGAAACGCTCATCCTCCTACTCCAACGGCAAGCGACAATCGATCTGCAACACGAATCGATCTGCAAAACGGAAGCAACAAATCATTGGCATCAAGTCGCTCCTCCTCCTCCACCGGCAAGCGGCAACAAATCGTTGGCATCGAATCGCTCCTCCTCCCTCCACCGGCAAGCGTCAACGAATCGTTGCCATCGAATCGCTCCTCCTCCTCCACCGTCAAGCGGCAACGAATCATTGGCATCGAATCGCTCCTCCTCCTCCACCGTCAAGCGGCAACGAATCGTTGGCATCGAATTGCTCCTCCTCCTCCACCGTCAAGCGGCAACGAATCGTTGGCATCGAATTGCTCCTCCTCGATTCATCCTCCAACGGCAATTCGTCTCGGCAACAATGAAACCAACCACAACGAATGGAAAGCAATTGTCAGCACGAGGAAGGAGGCAAAAAGCAAATAGGAAACATGAGAGAAGACATAAACAGAGAATGTCTTCCAACTTTCTGAGGATTGCTGCACCGGTGTCAAAGAGCCACGAAACTTATACGAACTTGTCTCTGATAAAACCGATGAAGAAGGAAAGGAATAGGCGTTCAACTTGCAAAGATGGCGTCCGTACAATAGCGCTGAAAAATAAATCCAGTACCGCTGCCGTGGCAGGTAAATACATGGAGACAGATTGGGGTGGCAAGACAGGCGGAAAGAAGAAGTATCAACCGGAACAGGCTTTGTCAATCGAAAACTACAATACATTGGATAGTACGAAGGATGAGCATATTCTTGCGTTTGATCCTTACGAACCATCATTGCGAATTTTTGCCAAAGTTTCACGCCATTTTGCGGAACGACACCTCGCTTCGAAGAATAATATCGTAATTGTTGAGACAGTTTGCTCCTGCCATTGTTGGAGCAAAACCAACCGTTGGAAGAGGGGTGAAGCGCGGCAGTATCAATGATGATTATGCTATCATTGGAATTCGACCAGAAAGATTGGATTCAAATATTGGTGAGTATGTTTTCAAAAGTCATGTCGATCCCAGCATCAAACTAGAGCTAGAAGAGACAACAGTTGAAATTGTGAAGCATATGCATCATAGTTTAATTGACGTCGGAACCATTTGTTGCGGAGGAAATGGATGTGTTGTCTCAGATTCTGTCTCGTACAAAGCTAAATGCAATTGGGCAGCAGGCCTTAGCATTTTCGATTGGTCGCAACTACCATTCTAGATGCCATGTGGACGATGACATGTACTACACTCGTTTGACAGTCATTGCTCCGGCGGAAGTGTCTGCTGACGAGGTGATTTATTATTTTGTCTTCCCCACGTATGGAGTGAAAGTTCCATTGAGGTCGGGAGATACTCTATTGTTCAATCCATTAGTATTACATAGCTGTTCGAATCCCAAATTCGAAGGGTGTTATATTATGAGCGCCTATGTATCTCGCAAAACTGTGCTTAGAGCTAACCCTCTATAGTAATATTAAACAATAGTTTAAAGTTAGCCGGTACATTCACCCTTGCTACTCAATCAGAACTGCTGTCTGAGCTTTCGCTCTCTGAACTGGATAGAGAATCACTGGATTCGTTATCATTCAATGCCATCTCAAACGGTTCCAACTGGATGTCGTCCTGTAGTGTGCATGCGTTGTACAAAGATTCGTAAGACGGTGGTGTAGCAGAATTTTTGCTTTCAAAAAAATTTAGCCATGAGATCCGATTTGATATCACTAGCCAATCGCAATTGGTTATGGAGCCATCAAGGCCTTGCTCTGGAACAACTGCCAGCTCGGAATGGATAGTGTCGACATGAAATAGGTACAGTGAATTCATCAGGCGACCACGTTGGACAAATTCAGAAGCTGTTTTCTTAGGCACATCTTGAAACCGACGAGCCACAGCATACATTCCGCTTGTATCAATTGGATAGCCACCAATACTACTGTATGGCTGCTTCAAACTCTGTACAGTTAAAAAGCATACCAGATGGCACGGTATGAGCTTGGGATTGTTATTTAAATCAAAGTCCAATTTCATCAAACACCAATCCATCCATACGGAGTTCAGCAGAGAACTATCCAATCTATATGAAGGATGCGAGCGAAATATAAAATTAGAACCACAAGCAACATCGAAACGATTGTGCTCTGTAACTCCACAAATGTGCGAAGGATTCTCCAATAAAGGTAGCACAGAATCACAAACAAAGTCAAGTATGTCAGAAGGAAAAAATGGTTTGCTTTTGTTAGTAGAACGAAGCCACTTCATTGTTGATTCCCCATTTTTGGTTCTCATTATTTGAAAATGAGAACCACCACCATCAGGGCGTTCAATTGGAGGAGGATCAGGTGGATTCAAGTTGTAGTGATATGTTGCCTGGCTTAGCATCATTTTCTCGGACTTCCGATTGGCAGTTTGATTGATTAGTGATGCAGCATTACCTTGAGTGTTCTTGGAAGGAGCTTTAATCTCAGTTTTGTGGTGAGATTCATTGGGAGCACTATCCCAGCCTGCAGGGCTTCCCCATAAAGAGATATAATCTGGTAGGTGAAAGTACAGGTGATTCTTGATTAGTTTTGTTCCCATCCCTTTCCTGTGACAAGTTGAGTTTATACAATTGATGAAGTGAACAATTGTTTTTGGGAGATTCTTTAAGGAACCATATCTCATCCGACCGTGTTTAAGAAATTCTTCCATTGATAGAATTAGCTGAATTACCTCTATCTGTTTCTTTACAAAACGATGGTCACCAATAATGTCAGATCCAGGTTTGGAAACAATAGCGATCAGAAGAGAAATAAGCATTCCAGAGAAATCATGCCCTTCTTTCTTCGTGGTTGATAAAAGCTGAGTCCCAAATTTGGTGCGAGGAAAATCTCTATCAGACTGGCGTGATAACAAACCACCGTACCGTTGTGCTAAATGGCCAATACTGTTAGCAACAGCCACGCCGTGATTCAAATTGGGGGCATAAACACATGGAACACTTCCGCGGAGCAACAATTCAATTGACTCAACGGCCCGTTTGGCAGTGCCAAGCTGGTGCATGTGCAAACATTCACCGGGAGTGGCAAAATGAATGTTGTTCTTATTGGTACCAAAGCATAAATCATGAAACACATTCCTTATGTTGTGATGAGAGTTGTTTTTGAAGTTCTTATTGATATCGTTTAGATCTGTGCCGGGAAAACAATGAAAATCAACAGGTGACCACTTCTTTGTTGCAGGTTGAACAGAAGGAATGTTTATGTTCGGAGAATAACAGTTGCAGTGACGGCACATCCGCATGACGCCCTTATTGAAGGAGCCATATTTTCCACACAATTTATCGTGAAGTTCTGTGTTGCCAATAACATAGGCAATGGCAAATTTCATTTTTACCTTCCACTGTTGATTTGCGTACGGAAGATAATTCCATTTGATACCACCGTCTTCGTTGCACGCGGCTTTGAAGGAACAAAACGCTACTTCCAAACCATTGTGAAGATTCTGAATTTTTTCCTTCAAATTGGCAGGACGAGAGTGTCTGGTTGACTCCCATTCAGGGTCGGGATGGAAGTAAATAGTTGTCCATGCTTCAGGTCGAGAACGGGTCTCCACATTAAAAATACCGAGTGTCATGTTCAATGGTGTTAACGTAAGTCGTCCGTGCGCATCCAAAGATATGCCGTCCATGTAAAATATAATAGGAACAAGAATTTCTTGCGAATTGGGATTGCAAATTTCTTTCCAAGAAGATTTCCACCACGAGCCGTGATGCAATTCTGAGATTACAGAATGAGGATTCAACTCAGGATTATTGTCGGGAGATAGAGGGGTGGAATAGTCGGGAAAGGAGAGATTTTCTTCTATCATTAGCTGCTGGTCAGAAAGAAGAGAATAAATGGCATCCTTAAAAGAACGGACATACACCTGAGTGGGCTTATTATCAGGTAACCAATTCAGTATATGAGGATGAAATTTCATATCGGAGAGACCCAGATTGGATTGGAGATTGTCAAAAATTGTTTTCCGAGATCTAATTTTGGCATCGCAAAAATCAAAACCGGGTCTCATTTGACTGTTCTTTGCCCACTGGAAAATTGATTTGAATGTGTTCAGTGGCAACTTATGTCGGGCCATTAAATTCATGAGTTCCAATTCTGCAAGAAGATGATGGGGCGGCGGTAGTTTTGTGTGGCTTTGAAACGCAGCCTCTCTTTCGTTCAGATTAATGATTTCATGAAAAGATGGTGGTGTAGGGGCTTGCTGAGCAGTAGCGACGTTAACATCAGAACGATTAGTGGGATCTTCTTCGTTGTCTCCACAATCTATGTTGTTGGTAGAATTGTTGTCGTTATTTTCATTTATGTCATCGTCTTTGTCAACCTCGTCATTGGAATTGTCGATATCATTATTCAGCGGGAATGCATCTTCATCTTGAACAGTGGAAACAGCCATGTAAGATTCAATGGCGTTCCGATCCATTGGCGGTAAAAAGACATCATGGACAATCTGTTGGTTTAGAACGGAATGAAGACCCGTGGCTGATTGACTTGTGACGGTGTGGTGCTGGGAGAGATAGGAAGGGGGAACAGATGGACCGTTTTGTGTCATAGTCATCCCAAAATCTGACGGAGAATGTTGAACAGACGGCAAGGTAGGCTGCACTCTGATAGAGGTGGAGAAGTTATAGATCTTTCGTTTAATTAGACCCTGACTATGGTAGAAATCCCGGCACGAATCTCTATGCCAGAGATGTTTTCTTAGGCCGGTGGAGACGTATTTCAAGTTACCATTTGAAATGGATTTATATCCTAAAAAATCCTTTGAATCTTTTCCTTTCTTATCCCAGCAACCACGGCAGTAGAATACAAGAGAGGTTTTAATAGCAGGAGGCATGATGTTGCTGAGTTGTTTGAAGGAAAATATCAGTAGAATGGGTCGAGAGGACAGAGGTCGAAAAGATGAATCGTTGAAAGGAAAAAATTAAATAAGCGTATTATTTTGTGTGTGATGTGTTTTCTTGTACGGTAGATTTCCTTACTACCATACTTCGATTGCAAAAATGGTCCGTAAAGTAAATGCATTACTACTTAGTGATGATTGCAACATTCCTCGTACAATATGTTTAGTAGTGAACAGTACGTACAGTCAACTCCTTAAGAGGGTTAATACACAGCGCCGGACGGGTCAATCCCATCAGTTATTCCAAACATTTGTTGGCAGGCGCGTCAGTTCTTCCATAAGGTGCACGGAAATGTGAATCGAAATGGAAATCGTGGACAATTGCGTTGTTGATTATCGAAATGGAAATCGTGGAGAATTGTTTTGGTGATTGCGATCAAGTTGATTCCGACTTTCATGTACCCGTAAAACCAACTACTCCGTAGTACGCTATTTTGCATGAGTTATTACTAGTAGATACTAGTACGAAATCGTGGACAATTGCGTTGTTGATTATCGAAATGGAAATCGTGGACAATTGTTTAGTTGATTACGATCGAGTTGATTCCGACTTTCATGTACCGGTAAAACCAACTAGTACGCTATTTTGCATGAGTTATTACTAGTAGATACTAGTAATACATTATTTTCGCTAGTACTTCATCATTATAATTGATTATTTCATTATCTTTCCGACGAGGAAAACAAATACCAATGTGTTAGGTGTTACTACTACCTAATCTTCGAATAGATAATCTACTCTACTGATACTACTAATACTAATCATTCAATCGACAGTCGAACCAACCATGGAGGGAATTTACAAACTACAAAAGGTGATTCAGGAACACCCAGCCAATCTCGAAAAAGAACACTGGAAAATGATTGTTTATCACAAGAAAGAGATTAATCGACACCAAAAAATGATTCGTAAGATTCGTGCAGAAAAAAGAAATGATCCAAATGTTAAAATTGAAAGCGTCGATCCTACTAGCAATCATCAAGTCGTTCCGAATGTAACCAGCAGCATCTATCCACCAAGCGGGTTATTTGAGAGCGAACAAGATTTGAGTGGCGATTCCGACGGTGTAGCTTCTGAAAATACAGCGGATCTTCCTGCCGTTAAACAGGAACAAAACCCTTGAGTGCAATAGCCCGCCTGGGGTGGATTCGACTTGGAGTTGACATGGAGTTGGAGTTAGGATTTGAGTTGGAGTTGGAGGATTTGGGTCGGAGCCCATTATACCGGTATGGTGGAAACATGTTGAGAAAATGAAATAAGTTGTTCGTGCACAAGTTGTACACAAAATAGTGCTTGTCACGAAACGAATATGATATCCTTAACCCTAAAATAGTTATTTTATTTGAGGAGTGACGAGATATTGTCTCAAAAGTAAAGGTGTGCGACGCGCGAGGTATTTTAGTAGACACGCGACCTAAAAAGATAGGAAATTTAAAAAATAGGGTCGAGAATTGTAAAAATAGCGCGCGATAGCCCGCGGGGGGTAGAGAAACAGTTCTCGGACGTTGCTTGCATCCTTTTAATGTATTCAATCTTTCCATCATCCAGGTCTGCTATTTCCAGCATCTCTGGAGTCACCTCCGTAATTGTTTCAACACACTTCTCTAATTTCTCTGCCATGGCCTTTCCCAAGAGTGTTTCTTTCATGGTGATCTCTGCTTTCTCCAGTCGCTGCAATTCAGCACCATCCACCTCCTCACTCCACTCGACCGCGCCGACCGGCGCATCATCCTTTGCTATAACTAGTAGGGCAGCAACTATTTGCTCTTTTTTCATTCCAGCAGCAACCTTCTTTCCAAACTTCCAATCATATATCACTTTCAAATCTTGCACCGCTACTACCCGTAGTCTAGCGAATTCGCCCCCACACTTTGCAACTAAGGCCTCAGCAGCTCCCTTTTTCTTTGCAAAAGCAGCAGCGCCCACCTTTCTACTCTTCAGTGTGGCAATTTTTTTCAAACGTTCCTTCAACACTTTCGCTTTCCAAACGTCCTTGGAGTTAGTGACAAATCCACCGGTGAGCGGAATTTCTGTCCTGCGGTATTTGCGTTGGCAATTTTGAATATTTGCTCGTTCAAACCCGGTTTAGTAGATGCGATCTTCTCTTTCTCGTTGTTTTGTGGCGCCTTTGCAGCAAATGCATCACCTTTCAAGCCGTACTTGGTGAGATAGTTTACTGCGTTGCTGTTGCGAACTTTGAGGTCAAGCAACTTTGCCATCATTGGATCTGTTGTAAGGTCTACAGAACCATTCTGTAGCGTTGTCACCTCGTGAGCTATATTGCAATTCCCTAGACATCTGCATGTGAAAGGGACGATACCGATGTGGCACCAGATAGCCTCTGATTATGCGTCGTGAAATGTGCTGTGCAAAGTGACGTGCTCTGTCTCCTGTCCCCCAAATACAAGGCGCCAAATATCTTGAGATCGCATGGTAAGCCGTCTTGCACGGCACGAGTTTTTCAACATTGTCTTGTTTTGGCAAAACATAGTTTTAAATGGTCTGTAGTTCTGGTCAGTTGGTTGCCAAATATGTGTTGTATTCAGAACTCCAGTAAGTAGGTAGAGGCCATCAGGGCCTGTAATAATTTGCAAATCATCGTCCTCCTGTCCTGGTCCAGAATCCACTAACAACACTACTCGCTTTCCAGGCACAGGGGCAAGGTCAGGATACAACGGCATGTATGCATCCTTCACTACCTTTGTAAACTTCGTACCATCCATTCCTGCACTGGCATTACAATTCACAGTACTCCACCGCTTAGTTGGTTTGTTGAACCCCCATGTTCCGGTTACTGTATTGTGCTCGAGCTCTTCCAAAAACGAATCTTGGATTCGCTTGTTTGCATCATCTTTAGCCATACTTTTCAACTGAAAATGGGGGGGAATGGGATCTCCTGAAGCACAACTGCCACAGAGGAGTGTTATGTGGTGACTGCTTTTATTGGCATGGCTTGCACCCACAGGGAGGTCCCTGCTACTAGGTCCGTACTGGGTGACAGGTCGTCCCCCGGACTTGGTCGTGGTCGTGTCAAGTGATAGCCCCGTTTTGTCCACATTGATTATCCGTCAAAGTTGTTTGAGGGGGAAATACAGCTCTCCTTTGTGTCCCCCTGCGATCTCCTTGTTCGTTGGCAACTGTGCAAAGCCCATCTCAAGGAAAAATTCTTTTAGGGTTGTAAACCATTGATTAATATTTTTATGACTTCCATACGTTGCACGGCGTTCCTCCATCTGTGAATTCAGATTAGAGACTTCCACCCCATCTGTAAACCGTGGTTGAAGCCTTCTGAATAAAGAAACTGGATCAGTGAGTGGGGATGGGATTGCACCCTTACTCAGGCATGCTGTGACCGTTTATAGGAGCATCTGACAATCTGGTTTGTCCTTCATCTGTGCCACACCAGTCAATGCAACAAACGTTGTGAGCGCTTTGGCAAGCGCATCCTCCACCATTTTTGGAAGGATTTGTGGACACCCCTTGTGTGGTGGACCCGTGAGTCCTTTGCAAACATGGTTTCGCAACGTATTTGGAATTGATGTTTGTACCGTATGTTGTATTTACGGCGTCACAGATAACCGTTGCTGGGATGCGTGACACTCCCTTTTGATTTGCTGGGAGTTGGAGCTGCTGCACCAAGGTTGCATATGCTTCCCTTCAGGCATGCTCAAATCAAACCCTGACAGCTTGCCCATTTGCGGCAGCACATAAGCCTTGGTGTGGAGTTCGTTTTGTTTGTTTCAGAGGCAACAACAGAGTTGGTGGAGTGAGTTTCTTCTTTTGAAAGTTGGGGGAGAGGCACTAGCGTTTTCAAAAAACGCTGTTGTGATTGATGCTGTGCTTGCTCCTGGGGGCGCTCCACCTGCTGCTGTTGCTGCCGCCACCGCCGTCGTTCTCGTCGCTGTGCTCCCATTGCTGTTGCTGGAGGCCATACTATGTGCTCTCTTGTTGTTGCTGTTGGAGGTTTTCTTTTGGGAGGGGGGGGGGGTCCAAAACCAGTCCACTTGGATTAGTTACAGGCGAAAGGCTGCTACCATTTGATCCAGCAACATCAACAACAGCAGGCGGTGGTGGCGGCGGCAGTGGGGGGGGAGGGGGGGCAGCCTTGTTTTGCTCTTCCAAGAGTTTTGCCTTCTTACGCAATACTCTCTTCTATAGGGACCAATTTTTGCTCTCCTCCTGTGGAAATCCCGCTGTTAACATGGCAGTCACTGTAGTGATAGTACCACTTTGTGAATGGTTTAGAATAACAGCAGCGTTTTTCGTTAACTTGCAAGGGGGAAGGGCGGCGCCTCTTGCCACAGCGCCAACTGTGTGTGTTGTTGTTGCTGCTGTAGGGGGAGTTTTTTGCCCTGGGGGGGGGGGGGGGGGGGGGGGGGTGTTGTTGCCGCAGTTTTTTTTTTGAAACGGCTGGGAGGATCAATCTGCAACTTGGGGGGCATCTTGTAATTGATAAGTATCGATTTATCCTGTAGTGGCGCTTGCTGGTTGATGCCGCAAGCAGGGGGATCCTTGTTGCTGCTATGGGGAGATTTTTTCTCCTCAGAATCTTGCTCTTGGGGGTGTTGCTCTTGTTCTTCCTATTTTTTTAAAAACAACTGATCGGATCAAGCCGCAACTTGGGGGTCCTCTTGTACTTGATAAGTATCGATTTACCCTGTAGCGGCGGTTGTTGTTGCCGCAAAACGTTCCAGGGGCCTTGTTTTCAATGCAGGGGGGAGGGGGGGCGTTTTTTTGAGTTTTTGCCCTTGGGTGTGTTGCTGTTGTTCCAGCTGATTTCTCCTATACCACTTGGCCAATCAATTCAAAACTTGCAGGTCTTGTTGTTCTTGTTGTAAGGAAGGGAACCCACCAAATGCAGGCGCCTGTAATGCTATGGTTAAGGAATGGGTTGGTTGAGACCACTTGGTATTATGAGGTTGTGTTAATGAAGTTTTTTTTTAACTTTTCGTTATTTTCTTGACCGGAAGAATCATAAAGTTGGAAGGGGTTCCGGCGCGCGCAACCCCTGCAAATTGGGTATCTATGGATAGCTCTTGACCTTGCCAATTCTGGCGTGGTGATTACTTTGGTCAAGAAGTTCCAGCTGGAGAGTGAGATCAATAAGACTAACAGGACCCATATTGATGGGTGTTCCAGGGGGGGGGGGGGGGGAGCTGTCTCAAAATGGTTGCCCTACTTTACACACATACTCGTACCTCACGGTACGTACTCGTACGTACCCATACTACCGGTAGATCCACCCAACACCCATTAATTTTTTGTTCTGGAAAATCGACACTTTCCGGACCATATTTATCTTCCAATTACTAATCTGTAGCCTCTTTTTGTGGGGGGTACTTGTATCACGCATATCACACATTGAGTGATTCCCACCAGTGATAAAGTAATAAACGACCAGAGTAATAAAAATATATTCCCGAGTGAATAGATTGAATACATTCAACGCACAAATATTTTTTATCAACTATCAATTTAGAATTTGGAATCTCTAAATGAGAAACAGTAACTGTCTGTTTACGTCTATTTAATCACTACCCGCGCCACCTACCCGCCTATTTTGGCAAGCAATGCTTTTAAGTATTCAAGACTGGCCGGCAGTTGCAAATTTTCAGAATTTTCTATGTACCGTATCGATTGGCTTTGCTGGTAAAATTACTAGTAGTAGCTATCCTCGCTAACTCACTCACATTGCTCTCCAGCAAGAAGAACAAAACAAGCAAACACTCTTTCGCGAAACACTCTACAATCGACAATTGACAATCACCATGGCCCTGGAGTTAGCACTACTACTTGGATACTACTATGATAACTACTTAACCCCCAATTACAACAATCCACTGCTTGGGGAGGAAGATAAGAAAAGAAGGAATCGTAGAACTCCTAGGATAGCAATTAAGAGATACAGCCAATCTGCTTTCATGTATCTCTGTCGATTGGGCAATGATCAAGCCCTTTTGAATTGCTGCGGAGTCGACCACGTAGTATTCACGGAGCTCCTAGATTTGTTCGAGCCTTTCTACAATCAACAATACACTATCAATAAGATCACTGGATTGATTTGGAAGTTTAAGGAATATAATTATAGTCGTCGCCGCAAGTTCAATGTAGCCGGATGCCTTGCTCTTATTTTATTCTTGTTTTGAACCAGAGGATCAGCAGCAAGAGCAGTTGCTATAGCGTTTGGATTAACAGCTTTTTCTATGTACAGGTGGCTTAAATTCGGATGCAAACTGCTTCTTTGCGCATTGCAAGACCATCCTACTGCGAAAGGTTGCTTGCCAAATGAAGAAGAGACTCAACAATACGTTGATGCTATTGCTGCAAAGTATCCAGTGCTTGGTCCACACAGAGTGTAGGCTGCTTGCAACGGGCTTAAATTGCATATCCAGCAGTCCGGTGACTGGACCAAACAGAACCCATACTACAATGGTTTGACTTGTGGTACATATGTCATCAGCGTCTTTCTTTTCTGCCTGGATGGGAGGATTGTTTCTTGAACTGTTCTGGATCTTGGCATGATAGTACCCAAGCTGACTATGGGCTCTATGAAAAGATGAAGCTTATGTATGAGCTGTATATGGTAAAGGTTGTTGTCGATTTGGCATTTAAGTTATCTACGAACGGCTACCTTGTTAGAAGTAGTCAATACGGCCCTCTAACAGCTCCTGTAGAAATACCTGAGGGTACACCTAACAAAGAGGCCACGGTGATGAAACAACGCACTGTTTGCAATGCTATTACAGTGAACAGAGTCGCAACTAGCATTAGACAGATGTCTGAATGGGGGATGAGACAGATCCAAGGTGAGTTCCCATGACTCAAAGATAACATGTTGCTGGAAGAAACGGGAGACAGGAGGATCATTCTGAAGCTTGTCGTGTTGTTGTACAACTTCCAGACAGCTAAAGTTGGAATCAACACCATACTCAACACCTACATGAGCCAGACTGAAGGTTTCAAGTCGTATGGCTCCTTCTCATACGATTTGGTACCAACTGAAACGGCTAACGATGTATTTTAGAGTCAAATCGATCGATTACAGCACATTAGGAAATTAGATAATCGATAGTAGTAGTTACGAATTAGATTGATTAAGATTAGTCGTATTTAGAGCAGTCGACAGTTGATTGATTAGTCGATCGATCGATTAGTTGGTCGATTGATTAGTCGATCGATCGATTAGTCGTATTTAAAGCAGTCAACAACACGTCCAAATAATTTTGCTCCAGCGCACCTCTAGTGGTTTTGGATCCCTCTTTTAAGGGAATGCAATAGATTTTTTCTATGGTCTTTCTTGTAGCCTAAGTTTCTGTCTGGAGCAATGATGGTGTTGTTGTTGAGTTTCTTAACTAATAATCAATTCCTTCATTTTAACAAACTAACAAACTAACTAACTAACTAGTAATTGATCGATTCAATTCTACTATCGATTCGATTCTACTATCGATTCAATTCCATCACGAATTGATTTCTAACAAGTCCAAGTCATCGTCGCTGCTGCTGCTGACACTGCTGTCGTCACTGCTGCTGTAATCGCGACGCTGGAGAGTGTTCACTTTTCTTTTGAGGTTTACCCCTCCTACATTACTAACTTGGGGAGTAGTAACCTGCACCAGAGTAGTAATATTAGGACAACCGATGCCGCGACCAACACCTGCACTAGTAGGAGGGCCACTAGTAGGAGGGCCACTGGTACATCCAGTAAGTTGAGCAAGGAGTGCCTGCAATATCACCTTCCTCTCTTCATCTGCCCTGTCCTGTCTTTGCTGCTGGAGCTGCAATGCCTGCTGCTGAAGCTTTCTATCCTCTCTTCCCTCTTTCAATACAGTAGCAATCACATTCATCATCTTGGATTCATTGTCGGCTTTGCAATTGTAGTGTCTCTTTGTCTTGTTACTAGTAAGGGTACTGGCGGGTGTCAGCTCTGGCGCTAGCTCTGCTACTTCTGACTGTTGGGTGACTGGTTCTGGTTGTGTTGGTTGACCAAGTAGAAGTGGTACCGGTTGAGTTGTAGCTGCAGCAGCAGGAGGAGGAGGAGTAGTAGTAGTAAACTCATTTATTTCCGCATGGTACCTATCTTCTCCTTGTACAACCCGGACCTCTCACCTATCAGATCCTTGATTTCCTTTGCCTCCCTAATGTCCCATCTCATGTTTGAATTGCCAGCTGGCGCCATCTTCCGGTTCAATTGATTGTATTTATTACGAATGGATTCAGCATCCCTTCCAGGATATTTTTTAGCATGTAGGTCTGTAACATCATCCCAGTTTTCTCCTCCAGTGGGTATGATAGCTCTAATGGTAGCAAACATGTGCTCCAACTTGGCCTTGGTGTAGTTGCCAACGCCGGCTTTCCTGCCTCCACCAGTTGTGGGCATGCTGTTGATTGTTATGATCGATGGTATTGGTTTTTCTTTCTTATGTGAGCAGGAAATCGATTCATTGTCGTCCGAGGAATTGTCTACTAATTCCGTAGCAAGCGCGAGAAGCGCAGCAACAGTAGTGTAGGAGGACATCGGTGGTGCCAATACCCTGCTGTCTAATGTGCTGGAGAGACAAGTCGTACTGTTGTCGCTGTTTCTTTTTCCGGACTTTCTTTTGTTTCAGGACTGCAACTTTCTTCTTTCACAATTTTTCAGCTCAGCAAAATTAGCGATGATCACCAAAAATAGCATGCAAGCATGCCCGGCAAAAGAGGTGCAAGAGGTGCACATGATTCATTCGTGCGTTGGGGACTAAAATATCCTTCGCTTCTTCGTTTCCTCGCAAAAACAAAAACATTCCAAAATGGGCATGGAATGCAAACCAGATCTAATTTCTATGTCGTATCCCTTATCGTACACGACACTTGCCAACAAATACTCGATGCTAGTGGTACCGTAGTAGTAAGTAGTTAAAAGATTGGTGATATATTGAAGTAGATTCTAAAATAGTGTGCAGTAGGAATAAAGTGATGATATCCGGATTGCACCGCATCGGCTGCGGAGGCCGAGGAAGTAGCATCATTATTCTTGAATGCGAGAGAGGCCTTACCAATATGGCAGTGTCTGATTGAACTGGGCCATCCGCAGCCTGCCACACCATTGAAAATGGACAATAACACGGGAGAGGGCATATTGAACGGCACTATCAAACAGAGACGATCCAAGGCCATAGATATGCGATTTTATTGGCTAAAAGGCAGGGCAGAACAAGGGCAACAATTCAACATATTCTGGGAACCGGGAACCAGGGAAACACAGCCTGGCTGGCACAGACCAAGGGCACTTCAACATATTTTGGAAGCCGGGGAAACACAACCTGGCTGACTACCCTACCAAGCATCACCCCGGCAGCCACCATAAGAAGGTAAGACCAATATACTTATATGAATCGGATAGTCCGACGACCATCCAAGGGTGTATTGAATTACTAAACCGGGGATGAGGAACGTACGTCATTACGACGCACTTATATTATGCACTACCGACAAAGAATACCGGTACATACCCCGGTGGATAAAATACGATGGTACAACTCAGGATGAGCACATTAAATAGCACCTCTTATTGTTTGTACGATACGTCACACAAACGAGATTCAGGGTTATTTCAGAATCACGTGCATATTTGGGTCGAACTCCACTGGTCCCCCTTTGTAATTTCATCCTATTTATTAAAATTAATGTCGAACTCATAATATTTTTATGCACATTTCATTTTCCTACCCCACTGGCATCTGTTTCCGAAGTAGTGGCATGTTACTGAATTTTATGCCTGAAACAAACAGTGCATGGTTGCAATTTTTCAATCTCAATCGTTTCCCCATTTTTATTGTTATTACTGGCTATCGTACAACTTCAGTAGTAACGATGGTCCGCACTCCCAAATATCAGGTATATTGTGTACGTTGCTACCAGGACTCTCCTCTGATCACTACTGGTTACGGAAAGCAGAAGGTTACCAAGAAGAAGAAATCCCCCTTGTTTACAGCGCGACGAAGAAAGAAAACGGGAGTAATTGTTTCTCCCGGTCTTCTGGACCATATTTCACGTAATCCGGGTATATGTTATTCTTATTACTACCGGTGTTTGGGAGTAGATGATTTTGCATCCTCGTTATTCATTAGAAAAAAGAGGAAGAAGCTTGAGGATGTTAGTCAACAATTAGGTCTAACGAACACCCGTAACGGTCCACAGAGTAGTGACGGCGCATTAGCAGAGGTGCTCGACAATCAAGTTATGTATGACCCTTCTGTCGAATCGATTGGGCGTGCCTTGATTGGTCAGGAATTATCAAACATAGAGGATGACACTGATTCTGTCTCCGATGACAATTTTTTCTTTCCTAATGATGACGATGAGGAAGAAGGAAGTGAGAGCATAGAGGCCCCCCATTCTTTGATTGTCAATGATGAAGAAGGCATCAACATTGATGTTGACGATTCCCATCGTGCTTCAAACACGCTATTAATTACGACACCCAATGTAGGAAGGAACATATCTGACGAATTGAAGGTCAAGATCAAGTTAATGAAAATCATGCGGAATCATAGCATACCATTAGTTGCCGAGAAGGAATTGTATGAATGGGCTATTGAATCGGAGCGGCTTAATTTATTTTCATGGACTAAAGGCAATCTCATAAAGACCAGGGCAAGTGTCATGAAGGAGATTTCCGCAACTGTGCCTGAAATAAAAGGTGATGGGTTTGAGCCTCATCTTATTGACTGGTGTTCTAAGAAGTCACAGAATTCTGATGTTTCCAGTCGCAAACAAATCTATGTCCGGTCGTTCCAAAAAGCACTTCATTCCCTATTAACGAATGTGACTTTGGTGAATGAAGATAATCTGTCATTCCCCCATGCTGAAGACCCCACCTTACCAGTCCGTTATCCAGAACTTCAAGGGAATATTGATATTGACGAACTCCATCATGGTGAATGGTGGATCAACACTTGGGAGAAGAGATACAAATCTGGATCGAATGAAATTCTGGTTCCTATTATTCTCTACATGGATGGAATTGCAATTGACAATAGTGGTCAAACCACTCTTACCCCACTGAACATGACTCTTGGCATATTCAACACCCTAACTCGTAACTCCCGGCCGGATGCGTGGGAGGCTATATATTATCAACCAACATGTCCAGGTGATAAAGGTGCCAAATCAATTGACAATGTGAACAATCTTCACTCTGGCCTTCGTTTGGCTCTTTCATCTTTGAAAGATGCCTGCAACCAAACGGATGGTATTGAATGGTCTAATTTGCCGTAGAACAAGAAGAAATGGTCGGTTCGAATGAAATTTGCGGTTGCTTATTTCATAGGTGATACTCCCCAGCACGACCAACTTTGTGGACATTATCAAACGTCGAATTCAAAGATGATCTGTAGGCATTGCAATTGTCCCAGAGCACTTGGTATTAACGCTCGTGTGAATGTTTTGAAGTTTCCTGTTTCAGTTAAAACTGGTAACATGCAAGTGTCTAAGCACCAAAATGGGGAAGAGTACCAATCCATTCGGCTCTGGAATATATCTGATTTTACTGCTCCAACGGTTGACAAAGGAGTGAATGTTGAACAGTATTTCAAAAATATTTCTCACCATGGCGTACATAACAGCAACGTTTTTTATGATCTTGATTTTGGGGAAAACCCACATAATATTCATCTAGCGTCTCCCAGAGAGAGACTCCATATGCACCAACTTGATTGCGCAAAGCGTGCAGCGGAGACGTTCCGCGAAGGACTTTTTAGGCAATAACCAGCGGCTTCTTGGTGAGATGGAAAGGTTAGCCAGTTACTACGGTGGTGCTGTTCAGAGGCAATTCGATCGTGACTTCCCACGAACCAATTTTTCAGAATCAATACATACAGCGAAGAAGGAGGGTAACCAGTACATTGGAATGCTTTATATTCAGATGCTGTCACTTCTGTGTGCTGGAGGTCGTCAATTGTTGTTGTCTCAAAAGACTCCTTCCAATCTTGAGAACAAGAGCAGAAAGTGTGAAGATGAAATTGACCGGCGTATTTACGCCATTGAGTTGTTGTTGGGTATGGAAGAGTTCCTAAAGTATGCTGGAACGTTTGACGAGGTTTTCAAACAAGACAAGAAAGGTGTTTTGAATGTTGACAAAATGGTTGTTCTTTTCATCAACTGTATAAATAACAATCTTCAACGAAGTAAGGGAGAGGGTAACAATCTGGTGAAGAATCACATGTATTTTCATTTATCACAGTAGATGAGATTATTTGGTCCTCCCACTGGGTGGGACTCTGCCGCGAGTGAGAGCAATCATAAAACTGAAGTGAAGGCTCCTGCTAAGAGAACTCAACGAAACAAGTCCACACTTATCAAGCAAACTTGCAACCAAGTGATGGAGTATCGAACTATTGATCGACTTGATCGTGAATTTGATATGTTCGAACATAGACCCATAGCCGGACCGAATCATCCGAAGGAGGGTGGTTGGTCAGCTGGGTCTTCGTTTTGGATTGGTGTGATGAATGGTCTCCCTTACATGAAGTGGGATGAAAAAAAAACGCAAGTTTACCCTGGTTTCCATCTGATGTTCTCAAATTTTGTTGCGACGTGGTCCTACCGGCTGTGGGCAGCAGCAAGGTTTTTGGAACCACGGAGCACAAGAGGTATGACAAATCTCGCGAGATGAAATTATTGTTTTGTGCCCACCCATCGTTTAAGTCTGATTCTGGACAATTGTCCAATGTATGGTACGACTGGGCTAATTTCCAACTCGACCTCCTTGATGGACGTGGACTGAAAGTTTATCCATGTCAGATTCTGTGCCTGCTTTACCTCGAAGGTCCTTTCCCCGTGGGTAGCTCCGTTAGTGGTTTCGAATTAGTGCACGATGGTTATTATGCCGTCACTAGTTGCTTTGTTTCTGCACACCCCATACCAAGCAAGAGGGATAAAGGAAAAAAACACCATCATGCGTTGGTAAAGCAAGGTGAGCTTCGGAACAAATTGTATTTGTTCCACTGCAACGCCATTGAGTCCGAAGCTGCCGTTGTTAGAAACCATGGTAGTCCTGACCAAGATTTTGTGCTGGGGAATTGTGAACAATGGTTGTTTAATTTCCGTGAGACAATGGCTTCACTGGAAAAGAAGGATTTACAATCAATAGTACGAGATGGTGAAAACAGCACATGACTTGAATGAACAAGTTTATTATCAGATATTTGTACATAAATGGATTTTCCGTTTTTTTCATTTTTCCAGTATACCGCAACGCCGTTGCAGAGAATTGTTCATATTTAACAATGTTGTTTCAGGAAATCACTTTTTTCGTATGTTCGATGGTATACTACCACTGTACAATTCTACCCACCTTCTCATGTGTATTTTGCGTTTTTCCATTTTCTGCAACGGCGTTGCACAAGATGCCCATTTTCCCGTATTTTGGATGGTATACTAGTACAGTACAGTCCTACCCCACTTTTCATGTGTATTTTGCGTTTTTCTATTTTCTGCAACGGCGTTGCACCAAATGCCCTTTTCCCGTATTTTGGATGGTATACTAGTACGGTACAGTCGTACCTCCCTTTTCCTGTGTATTTTGCGTTTTTCTATTTTCTGCAACGGCGTTGCACCAAATGCCCTTTTCCCGTATTTTGGATGGTATACTAGTACGGTACAGTCATACCCCCCTTTTCATGTGTATTTTGCGTTTTTCTATTTTCTGCAACGGCGTTGCACCAAATGCCCTTTTCCCGTATTTTGGATGGTATACTAGTACGGTACAGTCATACCCCCCTTTTCATGTGTATTTTGCGTTTTTCTATTTTCTGCAACGGCGTTGCACCAAATGCCCTTTTCCCGTGTTTTGGATGGTATACTAGTATGGTACAATCATACCCCCCTTCTCATGTGTATTTTGCGTTTTTCTATTTTCTGCAACGGCGTTGCACCAAATGCCCTTTTCCAGTATTTTGGACGGTATAGTACTAGTACGGTACAGTCATACATTTTTTTTCATGAATATCAAGTTATTATTATAATGGATTACTTCTTAGTATTGTTTTGCGCGATACATAGGCGCTCATAATATAACACCCTTCGTATTTGGGATTCGAACAGCTACGAAACACTAGCGGATTAAAGAGCAGAGTATCCCCAGAACGCAACGGCACTTTGATACGGTACATTGGGAAGACAAAATAATAAATCACTTCGTCAGCATGCACTCCCGACGGCGCTATGACTGTTAAACGAGTATAATACATATCATCATCAACATGGCATCGAGAATGGTAATTTCGACCAATCGAAAAAGCTAACGCCTGTTTCCCAATGGCATTGAGCTGCGTACGAGTCAGAATCTGAGACAACACATCCATTTCATCCTCAACAAATGGTTCGATGTGTGTTAAACTATGATGCATATGCTTCAGAAAATTCCCACTGTCGTCTGTTCCAGCTCCAGTTTCATGTTTGGTTTCACATGACTTTTGAATACGTACTCACCATTGTTGGAAGACAATCATTCTGGTCTAACTCCAATGATAGCATAATCATCGTTGATACTGCCGCGCTTCTGACCTCTGGCAACTGTCGGTTTGGATCCAACAATTTCCGGAGCAAACTTTCTTAACAGTTTGATATTATTCTTCGTAGCAAGGTGTCGCTTGGCAAATTTTCTGGAAACTTTTGCGAAAATGCGCAACGACGGATTATTATCGTCAAACGCAACAATATGCTCATCGTTTGTACTATCCAATGTATCAAATTTATCGATCAACAAAGCCTGTTCCGGTTGATACTTTTTCTTTCCTCCTATCTTGCCACCCCAATTTGTCTCCATGTATTTTCCTTTGACCACAGTTGTTCTGTATTTGTTTTTCAACGCTATTGTACTGACACCATCTTTGCAAGTACTAAGAATTATGCGTGTTCGGGAAAATGCAGCCACAACCAAAAACTGAAGTTAGTACGCCTGGATGAAACAACAAATACCAACTTTATGATTCGGCGTTGGAGTACGAACGTTAGGTGTACTGTGGTACAACTAGGTGCATGACTGCGTTACAAATGGGAAATAACAGGAAAATGAAAAACAAAACACCTAAACCGACACACAAAACAACAGTTGTGCCAACCCGGAGTACTGTCTTGTCCAAGGATTACAACAAACAGATGCATGAGCTAAACCACGATGACGTAAACAACGACGGAAACCCGTTTCTATATCATTTTGAAACAGGATTTGATGCGTTGTGTGCCAAAAACGGACACTTGGTTAACACAATCCTTAGTGGATGCCAGAAGATAGAAGAAGTGCGACAAAGACTCAACAGCAAAAAAGGACATTTCGAGGAGGACGAAGCTTTGAACATTTGGGAACAATGCTTCAAGTACATAACCGAGGAAGTATTTCCCGACTGCAAAGAAGGGAACACTGATGGGATGGACCATGTATGGGCAATGGGAGTCATTCTTGCATACATAACATGTGGTTATCCCGCATTGAAAACATTGGAAGACATTAAGTGCTACGACAACGTGGGTATTGGACTGAAAGTAAAATCAATAGAACGAGAAAGAATGATACAAGACGGTCATACTTTCCCGGCAAAAAAATGGAGTAATCTGACGCTGGAGGCAAGAGAACACATAAAAGAATGTATACATTACCACCCTGGGAACCGTCCCTTGTATGACGTACATTTGGTTCAACAAATGGCGCAAAAAGACGAATGAGGCAATCATCGAAAAATGACAGATTGGAATGGTATTGCAGATCAACAGACGATAACAAGTGGTACTCAACACAAGAAATATTTCCGACAATTAAGGAAGAGAAGATAAATAACAAAAGCACGAAAAACAAATGTACCAAACATAAGTGGGATTCGTTCATGAACAAAGCAAGAAAACAGTCAAAAAAGAAAAACAGGAAAGTAAAAGAAGTGACAAACAGGGGGGAAAAGAGTGATCAAGACGAAAACGAGTGGAAAATTAAGAAATAGCTAAGTCTTTACGAAAAACTGTTGGAATTCACCAGAAGATTTAGAGGAATATAACAACTATCCCGTTCCTTATGGAGCATGGGGACGCGTGAAACACTAACTCTGCAACTCTGTAAGGAATTCCATTACAAAAAAAAACCATGACAATATCGACGGTATCACCGGTACAAATTAAGTGCAACAAATAGAACGAAAATGAAGTAAAATATCACCTTAAAAAGTCGATACATTCAAAAAATGTACTCCTCAGAAAGCAACAAAACAACAACAAAAAACATATCCCTCCGTTGAACCTACAAATTGTGATCCATTCCATAATTAATTCAGGGGTGAGTGTCAACCACCCAAAAAATAGAATTTACTGCAACGCCGTTGCAGAAAATTGAAAAACAATAAATAAATAAATACGGAAATGATATGGTACCGTACGGTAAGTACGGTAGGGTGGGGAACATCAAAATGTTCGGATCCGCGCCAAAATTTTGAGGCATCCACATTCCAGAATATCACGGCACGCTCGAAAATAAGATAGGCAGGCGACAGTACAACAACACTCACAGATAGTACAATTAGTTGAAATACAGCTATTCCTTGGAGACAGTAAATCAAGAGATTACAGTGTGTACAGTACCGGTATGAATGAAAAAAAAATAACAGACGATTCCTACAAACAACATTGTTATCATAAAAATAGCGCGCCAAATCAATCAAAGGAAAAAACGGTAAGTTGAGGTACACGATTTAACAAAGAAATAATGGTAGAACTTAGTAGTAGTTGCAGTCCGGTGACAGGTAAAACGATTGTTACCAATAACACAAACAGCCCAAACAGCAGTGTATCGGGAAGTGACCAAACAAACACAAACGATAGCCAAACATATAAAACCACAGACAGTAGCAACAGAAATGTTCTACAGACAACAAAAGACTCCGATAACAATAACTTGGAAAACAGCATTGTCAAACATGTCAAAGAAAAAGCATTCAGGAAATTTAAATTCCCGCCAGAGATTAGATTCGTGAAGGCAACGATATTCAAAATTGTAAAACAAGCGAATAACAATGAAATACCAAATACTATCGATATAAAAGACCAAAAGTGGAGTGGAATTTATTACCGAGCAGTGACTGCGTGTAGGCACAATGCTCAAACTCTTGCCAGGAAAAACTACAAAGGTACGCAACCAACAAGAAAATGATTGCCGGCATGCAATCTTTCATAATCCATTCTAACATTTTGGTCGTATTAACACTGACACGTAGACGATAAAAGAAACAACCAGATACCAGATAGTTTCCCAGGAACGGTTCTAATCACGGACACCCAAGACGTTAACTCAGAAAATAGGTACCAATTGCACGAAGACTATCGGCGGAAAAATTCACCAGAATTCAAATACTTCATGAAAAGAATTCTTGGAGCGGTGTCACCAAAACAGACAGACTTCAAAAGAAAATCAGTCAGAATGACAGTCAGTAACATTTTCACCCCAAGTGATGAAGCTTTTGCATTGCTTTTCCTTTACAACGACTACGACTCGTGGCTAAACACAACAAAGGGCACAAGGTTGAGAAAAAAATTCACTGACGGTAAGTCTGGAAATAAGGAGGGGTGGAGTAACGAGGGACAAGATCTTTACGAATACCTAGTAAGTGAATTAGAAGAACGAAGGGAGGAACAACAGTCAAAAGAATTAGAGACAGAAATACTTAAAATGTACCAAAAGCAAAATGGCAATCGTAAACAACAAGATAAGGAGGAGAACAAAGAGGGAAAAACACGGAAGCGAAAACGTACCTTGGTCGAGATTCTAGGCGAAGATGATGAGGACTACAAATTTTTCATGGAATACAATAAAAATGAATAAGAGTAATTGATGATATCAACATCAATAGTAGAACAGCTGGTTCATTATTATTTTATGGTTTGCACAATATTGTTACGGGTATTCTGTTCGAATATAATACAATAAACAAGGTAATTTCAAAGGCTGATAAAATACTTTCGTATTTGTTACAAACTATGTTTGTTGTATTTCCGTATTTGATAAGCGTAGCGTGAATATTGTAAAATGAAGGAGAGCATTGCAAATGCGGATAAAATATTTTCTCATTAGTACAAAAATATGGTTGTTGGCTTTTGATATTCGAAAAACGTAGTGTGAGTAACTTGAAAGTGACGTAACAGAATACATTGCTGGTTATCAAGAAGCTCGTATATTTGTTCAGAAATTGGTATCAACGCTACGACAATATCAGTGTACAAAGAGGATATTATTACAAGACATGAGTTTCGTGTGGAAAATAACAAAAATTGAATGGCGAATAAATGTTAACGGGGTAAGCATGAAACAAAATTGTAGAATAGAAAAATTTGGAAGCAACCATGAAACAGGGGGTGAAAATATGGATAGGAAAAATAGTCCTACTTGAAATTGTTGCGTGCAAAAATAGGTAGAGAATTATTTATTGTGCGCGCAACAAAATGTTTCGGAATATTTTAAAACATCGCACGAATATTACGAAAGCACGAGCATCGTTTATGTGACGCTACGGTACCCAGATAGCACCTCTATCGGCACTTATTAGTCGTATAACAGTAATCCACGAGTACAACCGATTGTCCACGTAATTTGGCCAACTGGATTACTAAATGAGTGATTCCCAGCAATAATAAAGTTAACAACTGTAATTCCGGATTATGAGTTAATTAATCTATTTTCTGTTTTTTTCGAATACTTAATTGGATTTCACATGCAATCCCGTGTTAAGCAATCCTCCATGATGAGACTGCACGTGCATTCTCATGTTGTAGATTAACTAATATTTCCTCATTGAATTTGTCAGAGAAACGTGTCTCATTTTGTTCATTTCTAACATAATTGGGCTTCGCGTATCCGTTTCATGTGTCAATGCTATTTTCTCATATGTCATTGATATACACATAAATATCATCAACATACTTAGTACCGGATCCTACGCCTCTGAATTTTCATGTAGTACTTTCTTTTGATATTTCACTGTGTCCGATTCTTCTATCAATGATCTATTCATTCAATCGTGACTCATTTATTCTGTCATCGTGACCATCAGTTTGTTTTCTGTGATAGACTTCCTTCGATTCCATGCCCGAGTGTCTATCCATCAGTAATCTAATCTTTCTCATCGTAACTTCGTAGTTGACATTTCGCCGCGCATCTCATTCGTGTATGTGCGCGCGTCGATCTGTTTTCTTATTGATTCATGTTTAACCGCACAGTAACGGTTATTTCTTGTTTTTCACTTAACAACATGATTTGCCGGTTGTTCTCCCCTAAATCCATGATCTTGGTTTAGATTCCTATTGAATTTTTAGAGGGAAGCATACAACATAGTTTTTAGACATGGATTTTTAGTGTGGTTGTTTGATAGCTGAATTGTGGTACTTAACTTTGTTTGTTTTTACATTGTCATGAATTCATTTAAAAGATTTCTGAATGCATTACTGTTTAACAGGCTTGGTAAGGATGTCTGCATAGTTGTCCTGTGAATTAATATGGTTGATGGATACTGACTTTTCCGGCTTGGTGTTGTCTGACAAAATGATAGGCCAGTGCGATTGATTTCTTGTTGAGTGAACTTGCAGGATTGGTGGAGTTAATTACTACACTTTTGTTATCCACATAGATCTCTGCCGATTTGGTGATTACAACTCCCATCGATCTAAGATGATATCTGAGCATGATAGCCAATGCAACCGCGTCTTTCAGTGCAGTAAATTCAGCTCCAAATGTACTGGTATGAACTGATGTTTGTCTCTTTGACTTCCAGTAGACTGGCATACACCCAACAAATGCAATCAATCCAGTGATACTCCTTCCAGTAACCAAATCATGTGCCTGGTCACTATCACAAAATATGTTCAAGTCCATTTCAGGGATTAGAGGCACCGGAAACATTGGATCCAATTCTTCCTTGTAATATTTGTAATGATGTGTAAATTCTTCGTATTTGAGCTTGACGTCACCATTTGAACTGATCCTTGGGGGTCTTGGATCCACTAGAATTCCTTTCTTCTTGTATTTCTTCAAATATCCCAGTATATGTCTAGCCATTTGCAAATGACCTTCTCGTGGTCCAGCTGCAAATCTTGAGAGAGATGATACTGCAAATGCAATGTCGATTCTTCCAGATAACACTAGCCACTGTCCTAGACCAATGATATGTTGAAATTCCTTGTGTTCAGGTACTGTCAGTAGTGGCGAATCATCCAGTTCTGGGTGACAATCAGTTTTCATTGGCAGATTTTCTTTCTTGAGGGCTCACTGAATATTTCTCTTGATACTTCCGAATTACTTCACTGATATATTTGGTAGAGTTCATCAGCAATCGTCCATCTTTGATTCTTGTAAGGCTTGTACCAAGGTAATACTGAGGTTCTGATTCAACATTTCTCAGTGCAAATTCTTGTTCAATTCTGGCTATCCAATCTTGAGGTTTCTTTCCTATTACCATAAGATTCGTCAACATGAGTCCCAATATATGTGTATCCTTCTCCTTCTTTCTGTAACCATAAATCTGGATCTGCTCTTGACGGTCGAAAACCCAAATTCATGAGTGTGTCGGCCAGGAAATCCATAAAAGCTCTACTGCTACCTGCCAACCCGTACAGTGCTCTTTGTATTTCTACCTTGCATCCTTTCTTTTCACCAAACTCATCTCCAGCCCACACCCATACTTTTTCTTGAACAGGTGCAGTTGGAAATGCATTTCCCACATCTGCTGTCATCAAATCCAGTTGTTGGTGTTGTGCAATTAAAAATAGTAAATACACAGATAGACTGTTAATTTGACTGGAGTATGTGTTGTATTCACTCGAGTCAACTCTGTGGCCACCTGCGACCAATCGACTCTTGTATCTGCCATCTTCACTCTTGATATCCCAGATCATTTGTAATCTTGCTTGTTGCCAGCCTTCCTCTTTTGGGAATTCTTTTTCTGCTGAGTGGTATTTGAAGCATTTGAGCCGTTCCAAATTATCCATCTCCTTCTGGATTGAGTCCTTCCATTTTGTATTACCGGCTTCAGCATCGAATTGCATGCATTCTTCATAAGTATTTGGAATCTTCTGTCCAAACTTTTCCCGATTCTTCTTCTTTGCCATTCTTTGATTCCTTGACGGTTTCTTCGTGACTGCGCGTTGAACACTCTTTTGTATTAAAGACTTCATAAACCGAATTCTTCTGACAATACCTGATTGTTGTTTTATTACTTGCTCTGCCCATGCATTCAACGGCCTGTTGCTTTCCTCTCCGGCTTTCAACAATGTATTCCTTGATATACTTTGCACATGCCAGTGGTTGATCTTTCTTCAATTGTGGGAATGGAGTATTCAAAACTGTATTTCCTTGCAACTCGTCAATATATTGCGCCTTGAATACCAAAATTCCATTTTCCCAAAAATGATCCAAAATCTTCCTGAAGTCCATATCCAAATTCACTTCCGTACTTTCCAAGATATCCTGATGTGTTTCAGCATTGTTGCATCCATCTATATCACTTGGTAACATTTCTTCTTCCATGTCCAACGTGTTTTCCTCTTCATCTGCATCAAGCTCCCCTGAAGCTGTATTGTCGTTTTCGTCACTGTCTTCCATTGGATTGGTACTGGTTGAGTTTTCCATTCCTTCAGAGCTTGCTGCAAATTTCTCCTCTGAAGATAGCAATGGGACTTCATCAGTGCTCTTGATATCTTCCATATTCTGTTGGTGCTCTGACAAAGAAAGAGTAAACTGCTCAGCCTCCGGGCTGTCATTCACATATTCATCTTTAGTACCAATTTCCTTGCGTCTTGTTCTGACCACAGATCTCATCAACACTTGGCGCTTCTGTTTTGGTGTATCTGGTTCAGTCAGAATATAATACATCATTGCATCACCTGTCGATTCAGCAAAACCTAGAAATCTCCCTTTCAACATGTTGGTTTTGGGACTCTTGAATCTTGGCTCAAAATACCACACTGGTTCATAGAAATGAAATCTCAGATGGGAGATATCAGGTGTCCAACCTTGATGCAATTCTAAAGGTACCTTCCAATTCAGAGACTTGCGCGCTGCCAAATTATTAACTGACACACACCATTTTGCACACCAATGGGCTAAACTGATTGGCGCCTGAAACATACGTAGACTGTTTTGTACCATCTTGGACAATCTTCCCCATTCAGCTTCACATAGGTTCTGATGGCTGTGGTGTGGTTCACTTATTCTTGTCTTAATCATATTTTCTCGAAGGATTTGAGTCCACTTGACCCCAGTTTTGGACCGTGCATTATCACTGAGTATAGTATCTGGTGCTCCATGTTCTCGAAGGTAATCTTGTAGCGCATTAGTACATTGTGATTCTGTTTTCAGAGGATGAAAAGACCAAAGCTTTGTCTTGGTGCCACTGAAAAATTGTCCACCGTTGTGTCCTTGAGATGTCTTCTTTGAAAAGTATGTATAATCAGTGCTCACTGTTTCATTTTGTCTTCTGTAATGGAATGCCTTGAATCTTTTTCTATAATGTTTTCTGGGAACCTCTCTGTTTTCTTCTTCGATTTCTTCATAATGCTGTGTAGTGTTTTCCAAAGTTTTCAGAACAGTCAATTCTGGTAACATAGCAAACCGCTTTCGTAGTTCCAGCATTGGTAATTTTGCAAATTTGAATGTTTCTCTTGACCTCTTCCTTCTCAGCATTGGGTATTTTTGCATATCTGGTGGTGCTGGACTGTTCAACTCAAATCGTTCCAATGTATCCACTTCTCCTTCTGTCGGTTTGGTAATGTGAAAATACACTTTTTCATCATCGTATGAAAAAATGGTAGAAATGTCGTTCCGATTGTAATTCCACATTTGCTCAACTGTGGTTGCACTCCATTTACCAGCACTCCATGATCGCCCATATCAATTGTTGTCAATAGTGATTCACCATCGGTTTGGTCTTTGTCCTTGGTCACATAAGTAGCATAGTGAACCATTAGTAGTACTGGATCTTCTCTTCCTGGAATAAAAGCCTTTGTTACAGCACTGCAAACTGGATGCTCCACATAGGCATTGATATCATTACTCATGTACGGTCTCATTGCAGACGTCATTCCAGTTTCTCCTCCAATTCGAAGCCATGCATGTTCTGTAACCGTTGGTCTTCTTCCTCCACCACTGTCAATAACTGCGATATTGTCATTTTGTTGAACCTCTCTGTATCGATGTATCTTGGTGGTTCTTGCTGAAATATTTCGTGTTGTTCTTCTAGGTCTTCTTTCTTGGTAGATTTTCCTGTTTCCTGTTCGTCGATCCCGTTGTTCTTTCTCGATATCCTTATCGTTGATTTCGTTTTCGTTTTCGTTTTCGTTTCCTCCGTCCAAATCCGGCGTCTCGTTTTCGTTTTCTCCGTCCGAATCCGGCGTCTCCTCGTCCTCATTTTCGTCGGATTTGAGTTCCAGCTTGTTTCTTCTTGTTGTGTAGAAGTAAGATGATGCGTTTCTTCTTGGGGTAGAATTCGCTGCATTCTGTGTTACCTCAGCATCCTCAGCATCCTCCCCCCCAGAATGTAGATGAAATCGAACCGTTTTGAGGGCAGTTGTGCCTGGAGGGAATAATTCAGTTTCATCAATCGTTCCAATGCTACCTTGATCACTATCAGCATCCGGAGAGGGTGACGCAGTGTCCTCTGCTGGCACGTGTGATTCAGGTGGTTTCATCTCGGTGGTAGGTGCCATCACACGCCGAACCCGTCGTTGACGGCTAGTAGATTTAGGGATGAAGTGATTCAATCCATCATCCTGTGGAGAACCAACAATAACTCCCTCTGGAGTGGATGGTAGGGGTATCGCTGTGTCGGATAGCTTGGTTGTATTTTAAGACCCAGTCGCGATAAAGTTGAGAGAGCTCGTGCCATGTTTCAGGCGGGATTCGGATAATACCCTTGAGATTGGGGTGAATAGTCCCTGTAAGAGTGCCAGTGCCGGAGGAACCAGTGCGGTGTCTTTTGTTAGGCCCATCAGGGGTGCGGCGGACACTGTTTGGGCCCTCCTCTGTTGCTATCGAATGCAGTCCGAGCAAGTTCTTCATCATGGATTCGAAGCTTAACAATCATTTCTTCTAAAGTCCGGTCTGTTTTGTGTTCCAGCAATTCTTCTTGAATCTCTCCAGATTTGGGTCACGAATATTCCGAGCAAATATGCTTTTTGCGTCCCACTCAGTCATATGATATGGTGGAATTTTTCGAAGTTTATGATACGTCAGTTCAAAGGTGTTGATATACTCAGAAATATTCCCATTGGGGTGCAATTGGTTATATCGTAGGCGAAGCTTTAGTGTCTCAGCATAGGATTCCCTGCGATTGTCGGAATCATACCAGCCCAAAAGTTCTTGCCATGCAGCATGTCCATCGAAGGTATCCTCATGCTTGATAATTTTTGAATGAGCACTACCCCCACTGCATGCTGACAGCAAAGTTCCCCAAAGTGCCTTGTTTTTGCTTGGTGCATTCCGAGCAGCATCTGGATCATTCATAATTTCCTCGTGTCCTGTTGCGGCAAAAGTAGCTATCGCATCAGATTTCCACTTTGTCCAATTCTCTTGTTGGCCATCAAAATCATGGATTGGTATTGCCTTGAGTAACTGCTGACCCGCTGCTTTTTCTTTTGCCGACCTCACTTCTTGTCTAAGCGCTTCCATCTCGTCATCTTTGTTGCGTGATTCTTGAATTGTTTGTCTCAGAGTGTTCATCTCTATTTCATATCTTCTTTCTTTTTCTCGTCCTCGCGCTCTTGCAGCTCTCATTTCTTCCTTTAGTGCATTGATTTCTTCCATTTGACGTTTGACTTCTGCTGCTTGTCTTCTAATGTTAACCAATTCTGCATCTTGGTGTCTTTCGGAACTTGAGGTACTGCTATCATCACTTTCTGATGAGGAAGAAGAAGATGATGACGATGATTCCAGATCTCGGTTGGCCCTTCTCTCCCTGTCCCGTTGTCTTGAGCGTCGTTGGCGTCGTGAAGGTGATCTGTTTGTCGCCGATGGAATCTGGTCATCCTCGGTTTTATTCTGTGATGCATCGTTTACTTCATTTCGTCTCCACCAATCGTTGTTTCTCATGATGTAGAAGGCCGGGTAGGTGACAGCACCCAGAGTTTGGAAGAATCTGTTTGTAAATGTTGGCATGATGTTGTCGAGTAGTATTTTTCTTTTTCGGTTGTTACGTATTTTTATTTTTGTTTCTTGTTATGTATTTTTTATTTTTATTTTGATATTCTTCTTAGTTGTTCTAGCCAAGTCTCGGTAGTATCTGATGTATTTTGTTCAAGATAATGGCTTATTTCAGTAGTTTCATACAAGGGTGTTAGGTTTGATTCAGTGGTACAGGTATAAAATTTTCTGAAGTTCGCGATCGATAAATTCCAAGATCAATTCTTGTTAGTAGGAAATTTCTCGTAGTAAGCTCGTAGGAATACTCCGGAATAGATTGTAACTCGTAGGTATGTTTGTTATATAGTTTTCGTATGAAGCTGCGACTGTTAATCAACAACTGTAATTCCGGATTATGAGTTAATCAATCTATTTTCTGTTTTTTTCGAATACTTAATCGGATTTCACATGCAATCCCGTGTTAAGCAATCCTCCATGATGAGACTGCACGTGCATTCTCATGTTGTAGATTAACTAATATTTCCTCATTGAATTTGTCAGAGAAACGTGTCTCATTTTGTTCATTTCTAACATAATTGGGCTTCGCGTATCCGTTTCATGTGTCAATGCTATTTTCTCATATGTCATTGATATACACATAAATATCATCAACATACTTAGTACCGGATCCTACATCCTCTGAATTTTCATGTAGTACTTTCTTTTGATATTTCACTGTGTCCGATTCTTCTATCAATGATCTATTCATTCAATCGTGACTCATTTATTCTGTCATCGTGACCATCAGTTTGTTTTCTGTGATAGACTTCCTTCGATTCCATGCCCGAGTGTCTATCCATCAGTAATCTAATCTTTCTCATCGTAACTTCGTAGTTGACATTTCGTCGCGCATCTCATTCGTGTATGTGCGCGCGTCAATCTGTTTTCTTATTGATTCATGTTTAACCGCACATAACGGTTATTTCTTGTTTTTCACTTAACAACACGATTTGCCGGTTGTTGAAAGTAATAAAAGTTTGCGACCAAAGTAATAAATCTATTCACATAGTGCATAGATTTATTAACTATTGAATAAAATTTAGCACTCGTGACTGTCTCTACTTTCAAAACTTTATTAACAGAATAAAAACAGAATAAACTCGAACGGAATCACTAAAATCAAATACTTTAGTCACCGTAGGTGGTGGCGCAGGTAGTGATTAAACAGACGTAAACAGACAGTTACTGTTTTGTACTTAAAGATTCCAAATTCCAAATCCGTCAGTTAATAAAAATATTTGTCGGTTGGGTGAACCAAAAAATCTATTCATCTATTCACTCGTGAATATTTTTTTATTACTCTGGTCGTTTATTACTTTATCACTGCCGGGAATCACTCAATACTTCTACGAAGTAATTATTACACGAAAACTCTAGGAGCTTCCTCGAACTAAGAAACATTAGTTACTTAATGAGTGATTCCCACCTCGAAAAGTGAATAAAAGACCAAAGTAATAAAAAAATATTCGAGAGTGAATAGATTTAATAGAGTCAATGCACGAATATTTTTTATTAACTATGCAAACCGAACAAATTTGGAATTTGGAATCTCTAAATAGGAAACAGTAACTGTCTGTTCAATCACTACCCGCGCCACCTACCGGCCTATTTTGGCAAGCAAGCCTGTTAAGTATTCAAGGATGGCCGGCAGTTGAAATTTTCGGAATTTTCTATGTAAACTATCATTATGTGTACTCTTTTGAATGCACATATGGGTTCCAAGTGTTTACTTGTTATCGATCCGGTCTTTACTGATGCCTTGGTTTGAATAGTTTAACGACCTGTTTCTGTTGTACTAGGCCTAAGTGGAATTGTTTTTACCAGTTAACGATCTCAAAATAAGAGGTGCACATGACTGGTGATTCGTGCGTTGGGTGACTGGGTGACTAAAATATTTGATTTTAGTGATTCCGTTCGAGTTTATTCTGTTTTTATTCAGTTAATAAAGTTTTTTCAGTCTCGACTGAAAAAATATATTCCATACTTAATAAATCTATGCACTATGTGAATAGATTTATTAGTTTAGTCGTGAACTCGTATTACTTTAGTCGAGGTGGGAATCACTCAATGTTTAATCAGCTTCCTCGAACTAAGAAACATTAGTTACTTAATGTTTAATCAATTCGTATGCACCTCACCGGATTACACCAGCAGGCCCTAAAAACAGTGCGAAGTACTTCGTAATCCAATTCTGTAATCCAACGACCACCACGGTACTGAGACATTGTACTAAGACAGTAGAAATCAACACTACCGGATTACATAAGATGCCGAATTCCAAATTTGCTCGCTTTGCATAGTTAATAAAAAATATTCGTGCGTTAAATCTATTAAATCTATTCACTCGTGAATATTTTTTTAGTACTTTGGTCTTTCATAATTACTTTATCATTAGTGGGAATAAATCACTCAATGAATTTATTTATTTGATGGCAAACCTGTAATTATAGTTTAGAACTGCAGCATATGTTTTTCTTCTTCTCTTGTCAAGCTCGCGATGGGACGGAATCCATAATTCTGGTACGTGTACAGAGTTTGAGAATACCATGATTGCGTCGTGACAAAAGTAAAAATACCGTACCGGGTACGATACTCGTTCGTACGGCACTATTACGAAGATGCACTAATTGTCCCACTGCTTCCAACGGTAAACAATGCGTAAATAATAAAAATAAGCTTTCGAACCGCATACAGTATAAGTACGGTACATCTTATTGGAAATTGTCTCGGAGACCGAGACCGAGACCGAGGAGTTCACGACACGTATTTCGGTTTAGTCCAGGTACGTACCACCAGCTAGACCCGGAGATGAAGCGAGATACACCGCCCAAACTCGAAACGGCGATGGATGGTTCGAAACCAAACCACGCCACACCATTATTTAAGGATGAACGCCAACGGTATCGTCAACAACGGACGGTTGTTGCTCTCCCTGCTGACTACAGCTGCGGCCGAGAATATCGGCGTCGGCGTCAATGATGACGGAGTTGCGGAGACGGTTGCGGTTGCAATGATTCGCCACAACAACGGAAACGGGACGGCAAACGCAAACGCAAACGCAAACGCAAACGCAAACGCAAACGCAAACGCAAATGCAAATGCAAACGCAAATGCAAACGGGTTCGACAGGCAGCGCCGGGGATTCGGTCAATCGACCGGGGTTCTGCCCCTGGTCCTGGAACCCCGCCGAGCGAGGAACGCTTCCGCCGTGTCGACCCCGGCGCAAGATCCCATTCCCATTCCTATTCCTATTCCCATTCCCGTAACTCAAACCGCAACCGCAACCACAACCACAACCGACACCAAATACGATGCGCAATACGATCCCTTGCCGTATCACGCCGGTACCGAAGCCGTAGCCGAGGAGCACCAACATCAACATCAACATCAACACCAGCACCAGCACCAGCACCAGCACCAGCACCAGAACGAGCATCCACGTCCACATCAACATCCGCATCCACATCAACATCCACATCCACATCAACATCTTCAACCAAGGATCTTCCGTCCGTCTCCATTTCCGCCGGAACCGCAGCCCTACGAATCGCCGGTAGCACCGACCAAGGGCGTTCTGCAAGCCGAGCAACGGCAACGGCAGCAGCAGCAGCAGCAGCAGCAGCCATTGCTGGAAGCCCATCAGCATCACCACCACCACCCCCTTCCGCTCGCGTACGATTTGTTTCCCCAACAACCCCATCATCTGGACCGGGCATCCCAACCACCTTTGCTACAACAACAACAACAACAACAACAGCATCAACACACCAAACCAGGAGACGGCCTCGCGGATCAATCTCCTCCTCCTCGATGGCAGCAGCAAGCACAAGCACCGCTCCACCACGGAACTGGCGCCGTCGATGCAACCGAACCGTCCATGGACAACATCATGGAACCTGCACCGGTGTGGCCAAACATGGATGATGATGATGATAATGATAGCCTACGGGGTCGAGACCGAGACGACCCAAGGACGGCAACGGGATTCGTTGTCGAACCAGCCACTGATGGGACACGGACACGGACACGTTGCTGTTGCCACCGTCGCTGTCGCTGTCGACGATAACGACGATTCCAATCCCATCCCCCTGCAAGAACTGAGGGATTTTGGGGAAAACCACAAAGAGCAGGAATTGTGTCCCATGCTCGAGGTTCGCCCGACCCAATCGCCACCAAGAACACTCACAGCCACCGAAACTACCGGACCACTCGGAAACAACGGCAAAGGCCCGCGAGGCGAACAAGGCAGATTTTTCCCAGAACGAGTCTTTTATCCATCTCCACAGGAGCAGCAGCAGCAACAGCAGCAACAGCAACAGCAGCAGCAGCAGCAGCAGCAGCAGCAAGCACCCCAATTACCGACCAACCTCGAGCCGCAGCAGCTGTCTCCTAACCCCCGCAATTTCTATCCGCGACTTTCGTCTCGGCCCGAAGACGATCCACAACAACCACTGCCCTTGGTTTCGCATGGAGAACCGCTTCCGATACCCCGGATGATTCCAACACGCGGAGATACTCTCACTCCGACGCCCTTTGACAACAACAACAACAACAACAACAACAACAACAGCAACAGCAACGACAGCAATAGCGACAGCAATAGCGACAGCAGCAACAACGACGACGGCAATAGCGATAACAACAGCAACGACAGCGACAACAGCGAGAACGACGGGATCTTTCGAGAACCCAACCCGCAAGGACTGTTCGAGCCGAGGGGACCAACCACGGGGAACACGATGCGGTTTAATGCGATTGCCGAAGACGACCGGTACCCACAACACCAACGCTTTGGCCTCGGCACTCCCTCCGGCCCCCGAACGCTAAAGCGGAAATTGTCGTCGTTGTCGAACCCGAACCGACTACCGGACGGAAGCGGCGGGACCGTTGTCGGACCCCGGGAAGCCGGTCCGAGGCCCGCGAGCGGCGAATCCGGGATCCGCGGGAGAGAGACCTGCCAAAACCAAGTGGGCGGGAGGCGATAACTACATCGGACGGATCCACGACATGCTGGAGGAAGCCAACCGCAACCGCAACCACTACGGGCACATTCTCGGCTGGCAGCCACACGGCCGGGCCTTCAAGATCCACAAACCGGACGCCTTTGCGAGGGACGTCCTTCCCAGGTACTTTTGCACCAAAACGATGAAACACTTCCAGCGGTGGCTCTCCGCGTGGGGATTTTCCAGGCACAACGAGGGGGCCGATCGGGGGGCCTACTATCACCGATACTTTGTGCGGGGGGTCGTCTTGTCGCTCGTCACAAAGCTGACGCGGGACGAAATGCGGCGGTCCATGGAGGGACTGGCTGGCGCCCGGGGAGGTTCCCGATTTCTGTTCCGGGACGAATCCCAGCAGCAGCGGTCGCAGCAGCAGCGGTCGCAGCAGCAGCAGCAACAACAACAAAAACAGCAACAGCAACAGCAACAGCAACACAAGAGCCGCAAATGCATCGCACAAACAAGACACGCAATTGCCTGCAGAGGAGCATTCTCGGCAAAACACGAACGCAAATGCGAACGCGAACACGAGCACGAACTATCGATCCGAAGAAAGAGCGAACGAAAACCAAAACGAAACCGGCGATGGCAAGAATGCCGAGAGCGGGATTCCGAACGACCCTTCCTCGGCCATCTTGTACGAGAACCCAAAATACTTGCGAGGGACGGTCCTCGAGAATCTTCGATGCATTCTCGACGATGCCAAGTCGCAGAATTTCACCAACATCGTCGGCTGGCTGCCCGATGGCAAGACCTTTAAGATTTACGACAACAAGGCGTTCCAGGAATCCATCTGCGGCAAGTACATGAAAACATCCAGACTTTCCTACTTTTCCGACTGCCTCCGCACGTGGGGCTTTTGCCGCCTCAAGGAGGCTTCTCGGGGAGGAACAAAATTCATATTACCACCGACTCTTCCAGGACGGCAAACCCGAATTGTGTCGCCATCTCTCTCGAGCACAGATGTTTGACGCTATGAAAGACTTCAGAGAAGAACAGAAACGACAAAAAGAAATTTCTTGGTCCCTCTTTCCTCGTCATCGCCAGGAACAGAGAGTCGTCACAAACAAAAACGATCCCGCCGACAACCACAAGATGCCCCCAGAAACGGCACCGGTCGCAAACCAGGAAGATCTCGACTCGAATGCCAGAACCGCACAGCGAGTCCATTCCGCGGGAGGGCCAGACGTTCCACACCAAATCAAGAGCATCGGCAAGTCTCTTCCTGTGGGGCCGGTGACGATGGCATATTCCCTCCCACAATCACAGGACTATCTGACCGGATATCTCGATGTGCACGACAGCAAGAAAGACGATGATGCCGGCAACAAAACCGGTTTGGAATACGTCAGCACGATGGATTTGAGCATGCGTCACCTTCCCGACCCAAACTACCAGTCACTGCAGCCCGATATGGCCATAGAAAATACTGCTGCTATTCTCGCTACCAACGCCACGAGGGATTTGGTAGTGCCCAATAGTCCCAAAACGGCATCTCTCGTACACCAAACCATAAACCCATGTTTCACGACAGAACAAAATGCAAACACGTCCTATGCAATCAGGATAGGCATCATGTTGGAGGAAGTCGAAAGAATGGGACGGAACGACATTCTTTCCTGGATGCCACACGGGAGAGCCTTCAAAATCCACGACGAAAGAGCCTTCGAGGCAACGATTCTGCCACGCTATTTCAAAGCCACGCTTGCTTCTTTTACACGATGGCTGCACCACTGGGGATTCATTCGCATACTAACCGGCAAGGACCGAAAGTCCTGGTACCATCGTTTGTTTGTGCGAGGTGTTACCGAATTGATTCGCGATTTCACACGGCAAGAACTCTTCGATGCGATGAAAGGCTGGAGGGATCTGGGAACGGAACCCGATTTCTATTGTTCCGGGACGGCCGTAGAAATCTCCGAAACTCCTTCGATTGCACAGACCAAGCGGGAAGTACCAGATCAGAAGAGTACCAATGCTTTGCGGGGTACAATCGTGGAAGACTTGAGAGAAATGTTGGAATCTGCCCAGGTCGATGGTAACACACACATAGTTAGTTGGCTGCCTCACGGAAAGGCCTTCAAGGTTCACAACCCAGGCGAATTCGAGGCAAAAATCATGCGCCTGTTCTTCAACGCCTCGAAGTATCGCTATTTTGCCGATGTCCTTCGGAGTTGGGGATTTGTAAAACTGAAGAACGGAAGAGACAAGGGTGCCTACTATCACAAGTACTTTATCAAAGACGAACCCAAGTTATCGCATTATCTGTCTCGAGCGCAAATGAAAGCCTCAATGAAGAATTGGTCGAAAAAGAATCAAAATGTCCAAGATTTTTACCATGGATTGCAACCAGAACAAAAGCTTGCTCGAAACGATGCACACATTGAGTGATTCCCACCTAAGGAAAGTGAATAGAATCGAAAGTTAATAAAAAGTATTCGGAAGTGAATAGAATGAATATTTTTTTATCACCCCCAACGGACAAATACTTTTATTATCTGCCAAATTTGGAATATGGAATCCCTAAAGAAGAAACAGTAACTGTCTGTTTAATCACTACCCGCGCCACCTACCGGCCTATTTTGGCAAGCAAGCCTGTTAAGTATTCAAGACTGGCCAGCAGTTGAAATTTTCAGAATTTTCTATGTACCATTCTTTTCGATTGGATTTGCTGATACGGATTACAGAGTACTACTACTAGCTATCCTCACTAAAACACTCACATTGCTCTCCAGCAGCAAGAAACGCTCTTTCCCGAAACACTCTTTTTCGCGAAACGCAATCGACAATCACCATGGCCCTGGACTTAGCACTTCTTGGATACTACTACGATGATGACTTAACCCCCGATTACAACAATCCACTGCTTGGTGACAAAGATAAGAGAAGAAGGGATCGTAGAACTCCTCGGATTGCAATCAAGAGATACAGTCAATCTGCTTTCATGTATTTGTACCGATCAGGCAATGATCAGGCCCTTCTCAATTGCTGTGGCGCCGATCATGTAGTATTCAGGGAGCTCTTAGATCTATTTGAGCCACTCTACAATTCGTACACTGTTGATAAGAACACTGGAGTTATTAGACAGAAGACGCGCTCGCCCAGCAATCGGCCGGCCAATTGATTCGATGCAACTGGATGCCTTGCTCTTGTCCTATTCTGGTTTCGAACCAGAGGATCAGCAGCAAGAGCAGTTGCTCTAGCGTTTGGATTAACAGCTTCTCCTATGTACAGATGGCTGAAATTTGGACGAAAGCTCCTTCTTTTTGCACTACAAGATCATCCTGCTGCCAAGGTTTGCTTGCCAAACAAAGAAGAGACTCAACAATACATTGATGCTATTGCTGCAAAGTATCCAGTGTTAGCACCTCACAGAGTGTGGGGTGCCTGTGATGGCCTGAAACTCCATATCCAACAGTCTGGTAACTGGATGAAGCAAAACCAATACTACAATGGTTGGACTTGTGGGACATACGTCAACAGTGTTTTCATCTTTGCTCCCGACGGCAGGATCCGTGCCTGCATCTTGAATGCTCCAGGCTGTTGGCATGATAGTACTCAAGCTGACTATGGGCTCTATGAAAAGATAGAGCGCATGTATGATAAGTACTTAGCAAAGCTTATTGTCGATTCAGCTTTCAAATTGTCTAGAAAGCCATTCCTCATTCGGAGTAGCCAGGGTGATCCTTTCAATGCAGCAGCTCTTATAGTGAATCGCGCTGCTACCAGCGTCCGACAGCTTTCTGAATGGGGAATGCGACAGATCCAAGGGGGTTTCCCCCAGATGAAGGACAGCATTCTCTTGGAAGAAACAGGAGACAGGAAGATTATTCTGAAGCTCCTTGTTTGTCTCTACAACTTCCAGACAGCTAAAATTGGAATCAACACCATACTCAACACGTACATGAGTCGAACTGAAGGCTTTTTCTCCTATGAATTGGTACCAACAGAAACTGCAGATGATGTATTCGATCCTGATCGATTAGTAGCAGATCTTAGATGATAATCGATACTAGTAGTTACGAATTAGCATTACTAGTCGTATTGATCAACATGTCCGCACCTCAATCAATTGAATAGTCGTACTATTGATTTGATCGATCGATCGATTAGTCGTAGGACTACTATTTAGAGCAGTCGACAACACGTTCGAATAATTTTGCTCCAGCGCACCTCTAGTGGTTTTGAATCCCTCTTTTAAGGTGTTGCAATAGAGTTTTTGTATTCTCTTTGTAGCCTAAGTTTCTGTCTGGAGCAATGTTGGTGTTGTTGTTGAGTTTCTTAACTAATAATCGATTATTTTATTTTAACTAACTAACTAACGACTAACTAACTAACTACTAATCTAATCGATTGATTTGCTACTTGATCATTCAAAATCACTTTCGTCGCTGCTGCTGCTGCTGCTGCTGCTGTCCTCATCAGGACAGTCATCAGCAAGCGAGAGTCGAAGATCTTTAAGTTTTCTTTTGAGGGACTTCCCCTCCGCAGTAGAAGGACCAGCACCACAAGTACCAAGTTGAGCAATGAGCGCCGACATCATTACCTTCCTCTCTTCATCGGCCTTGTCCTGTCGCCTTTGCTGGAGTTGCAATGCCCGCTGGTGAAGCTTTTGTTCCTCTTCATGCCGCTTTCGATCCTCTTCCTGTTGACGTTGCTGGAGCTTCAGAGCCTGCTGGTGAAGCTTCCGATCCTCTCGTCCCTCTTTCAATGCTGCAGCAATCACACCCATCAAGTGAGTGTCCTTCTCTACTTTGCAATTGTAAGCTCTCTTCTTGTTACTACTAGTGGTAACACCACCACTAATGGTACTGGTAGAAGTCGTGTGCTCCGTTGCTTCATCGATTTGTGTTGGTTGAGTTGGTTGACCAAGTAGAAGTGGGGGATGGCGGTTGTCCGGACGGCGGTTATCCTCCATTCCTCTAGTTGTTCCTTGAGTTGATTGAGTTGTTCCTTGAGTTGTTCCTTGAGTCAGCTGAGTTGGTTGAGTTGGTTGACATAGTGGAAGTGGTGGAGGATCGGACAGCTCCTCGTCGTCATCATCAGCAGGGACAAACTCCCCTGTTTCAAGATCAAACCTTTCTTCTTCCGTTCAGAATGGAGGCTCTATCACCAATCAGATACTTGATTTCCTTGGCTTGTTTAACATCCCATGACTTAATTGGATCTCCAGTTGGCATCTTCTTCCGGTACAACCGAATGTACTTGTTCCTGATTGAATCAGTGTCCCTACCAGGATATTTTTCAGCATGTCGGCTTGCAACAGCATCCCACTCTTCTGGTCCAATCGGTAGGATACTTCTAAGGCATCGGAACAAGTTCTCCAACTCAGGCTTTGTGTAGTTGCCAATGCCGGCTTTCCTTCCACCGCTGCCAGACGACAATGCGGCAGTTGGTGCCATGTTGTTGATTGTTGGTGGTGCCATGTTGATTGTTATGATGTACGGTATTTGAGGTATTTCTTTTTGTGAGGGGATTGCGGATCGAATCGATTCATCGTCTTCATCATCTTCCAACGAATCGTCTAATAAACTAGCAAGAGCAACGATAGCGATTGTAGTGAGGGGGTAGAAGGACATTGCCTGAGTCAGCTCAAAAGAAAAGAACTTCTTGTTGTCGTGTTGTTCTTGTGTTCTTCCTTGTCGTGTTGTCGTGTTGTTCTTGTGTTCTTGCTTGTTGCCGTGTTGTGGCGCAATCCGTGCCGCGATCCTTGAAGTTGAATTTCTGCTGATTTCGTGCTGGAGACAAGAGTGTTACTGTTGTTGCTTTGCTTTCTTTCCGGACTTTCTTTTCCTCTTTCCAGACTGCAATTTTTCTTTTGCAATTTTTCAGCTCAGCAAAATTAGCGATGATCACCAAAAAAGCGTGCCCGGCAAAAGAGGTGCAAGAGGTGCACATGACTGATTCCTGCGTTGGGTGACTGAAATCTTTGATTTTAAGATTCCGTTGAAATCTATTCGGTGTTAGTTAAGTGAATAAAAACTGTCAGTCGAGAGCCCCTTGACTGACAAATTTTATTAAGAAGTGGATACATCTATATACAAAACACATACTTTTTATGTGTTTTTTTTATTAATTATATGTGTTTTCCTTAGGTGGGAATCACTCATTGCGAAGAAACGGAGAACAAAATCGAAGGATTGACGACTGTAACAATAATCCTCGTGACTGACCGATCTGATCTTGAGGTTGAATCCCGATTACCAAGAGAAGATTCTTAATGACTGGAGGAAATTCTTTATGACCAGAAGAAGGATTCTTCTTCCTTGACATCTCATATCTTGGCATGAGACCACCTGACATTTACATTTACATATCAATTTTAATACCTTTATAATATTCATTTTATCACATTCAAGAACCGTACCGATAGTTGATACACTGTAATTACATTAAGACTATCCAAAACGCAAATAAAAATCATGATACCGTGTTGTACCACACAAAGAAATCGCAGAGAAGAAACGGAACTAGAAGAAATCAACCATTATCAAACAACGTCAAGACTATCCAATACGAAATACCATTATACCAACAAGCGGAAGAAGAAAAAGGAGAAGAGATCAACGCAGAAGAAAGTACCACATCACGACATCAAGATGAACACTCAATTCCAACCGTGTATCCAATATAAAAGAACCTTCAATATCACAGAAGATCATGACAACCGCAAGCTTGTAGTGGACTACGCAAGAGCTGCAAACAGATCAGCGCGCAAGAAAAATATTAGAAGAGTGCAGGATCTGGATGTAGAAGAAATATTACACACATATGACATCTTTGCCGACGCGTGTGGCGACCTAGGAATGCCAGTCGACAGGTGGCACACCGAATGGGGACAATGCTTATCCCGAGGACTGAGAAAGAGGTGGAATAAGATAATAGCTGACAGGGAGATAGATCATTCCAGAGAAGGATTCAAAACAGCTGTACGAGTGTATATCAATGCCATCATACCAGACCCAGATGCTAAAGGAACGATGATAGAAGCATTTGAGCACTACCACATGGCAAAGCCCAAAGAACTTTCAGAATGCGCCCATTTCAACAGAATTGACACGATACTCGATTATATCGACATGTTACCCGGGGATAACGATCACAATCTCACGGAACAGCAGAGGAAAAGAATGTTCTTCAAGACACACCCTAAATCCTGGTAGGATTCGTACATGGACACAGCAGTGAATTTCAGAGAAGTAACCATCTTACAGATCAGGGACTACATGACCAGAAGAAAGGACAGAGCTGACAAAACAGAGAAAGGAAAGAACAACTAGAGCGCCTAGTAGGGAGCAAGAAGGCGACGAACAAAAAGATATCCAAGAAGAAATAAATGGTGAACGAGGACAAAGTGTCGGACGTGAAAGAAACAACGGGCGAGAAGATTGCTACGGTGAACACCAATACGGAAAAAGGTGTGAAAGCCATCCAAACGGGAACCACACCTGGGAGCAGTGCTAGGCGCTGTATCCGCAATACATCAGATCTAACAACTCCCAGTTGGTAAATCCTAACCCACGATTTGGAGGTGGAGGCAATGCTGGAGCTGGAAGAGGACCTAACCAGAATGATCACGGCAGATGATCTGGAGGCCGAGGCAACAGAGCGGGTGCAGGAAGAGGACCTGATGAAAGCAACTACAACCAATGGTGGGGACAGGACACTAGCAATTAATATGGAGATGCCTATTCCAACATTACGGCAAGCGACGCCAGTTATCACATGGCCCAAGGACAAAGCTAGAATCAGAATCGAAGTCTCCAATATCAAAGTGAATGACGACCGGAATCTATGGACATGGACGAACCACAATACGAGGACACGTAACCGCAAATGAAATAACAACACCAGCCGCAACGGCTGCTGCGAAATTACCAGGGCCAATGGCCGCTGAGAAATAACGATACCAGATGAGCCAGAATGGCTGCTGAGAATACCAGATGAGCCACAATGGCTTCTGCAAAAACACCAGACGAGCTGCGATGGCTTCTGAGAATATGCCAGACGAGCCAGAAAGGCTTCTGAGAAAACACCAGACGAGCCGCAATGGCTTCTGAGAATATGCCAGATGAGCCGCGACGGCCTCTGCAAAATACCAGCCGGAGCCAAGGAATGGCTGCTGAGAGCCATAAAATACCAAACAAGCCGGGATGGCTGTTGGGAAATGACGATACGATGAATAAGAGAGCAATGTCACAACAAATGAGAAAACAACAATGCCGGCAATCAAAGTACAAAGAAATACGAGGCTAATGATGGCAAGGGCAGTAGCAATAGTAAAAGCAAGCAAACGATGATCGATCAGTATAAGTCTCTGTGGGGGATAGTGTAACAATAATCCTCGTGACTGACCGATCTGATCTTGAGGTTGAATCCTGATTACCAAGAGAAGATTCTTAATGACTGGAGGAAATTCTTTATGACCGGAAGAAGGATTCTTCTTCCTTGACATCTGACATCTTGGCATGAGACCACCTGGCATTTACATTTACATATCAATTTTAATACCTTTATAATATTCATTTTATCACATTCAAGAACCGTACCGATAGTTGATACAGACGACAGCCCAAGTAAGACAAGCGCTACTTTTCCAGAGTCACCCTCTATTTTGTCACCCGAACTTTTTTAAAACTCAGTGATCTATTGTACACCATAATAATTTTTTGTTGAATTTTAATGAGTGCTTGCTTTCCTATGATGAAAGACGAAAGGATAACATATCTCCTCGTCGTTGACGCACCGTACGGTACGAGTAGAAGTAAGATTACATGGTTGCTTCAAAAACAAATTAATAGACTTTCTTGGAATGAGTCAATTCATTTGAATCAACGCTGATAATGTAATTTCGAGTATTACTACGGTGTGATTAGAAAATCATGATGGTGTAATTCAAAGATACGGTGCAGGTAGCCTCAGCGATATTTTGAGGGAATGGAAAAACTATTAGAAGTAGTAAGGTACAATAAGTGAGACTTACAAGAAACTACGAAGTTCGTTTGTCGTACGGTACGATACTGTATTGTTATTACTTCTATATTTTACGAAGTATTGTTGTATTTTTCAATACCATTAGGCATACGTAATCTTACCGTAAGATTACCGGTAAGATTACGCACTTTTTTGTTTGTTTGTTTGTTTGTTTGACAAAAAGATGCTGGCATCAACAGAGGTACCGTACCGGTAACCCAAGCAGTGGTCATAATATTATGACCCCTGAACCCAAGTGTAACACAAAGGATATTAAAAAAAAACCGTAAATGACAGGAGTCAGAGAAGATTTCATAATGGTGCTACTGCCAGTAAGATCTTACGTATCGGTATTTAAGATCGGATGGAATCATTCAAGAGACGACGACTAGTGGGGATGACATAAGGTGCATTTGCGATCATATTTTTTGGTGAACCATCCAGATTGGAGCAAAAGCACATGACGTGCCAAAGAACAAGGGAGAAAAGCATAATAAAGTCAGGAAAATGTCACATTCTTTTTTCTTCAATACAATATTGTACGGAGGAGCTTAATTAGTTGCACTTCTACCCCATTCTTCTCTGGCATGTCAGGTGCATGTGCTGCTCCAATCTGGATGGGACATCAAAAAATATGACCACAAATGCACGTTATGTCATCCCCAGTATCGGACTAAGAGTTCGATATTTAGGTACCATGTTTCCCACCCATGAAAAATACGGTATGGTATCAGAAGCTTGGACTTGAAAAATTAGCGACTTTTACCTAAATGTATGACTCTCAAATTGGGCGTGTGGCCAAAGAATATTCCTCTCCATTTTTGTGAATGCAATAATGAGACGCGGTTGACCGCGCTAGGTAATAGCTGTGGATGTAAGTCATACGGATTATAACAACGTGATTTTCGATTGATCTCGAGTTGGACTGTCTCGCAATTTCAGGTAGCGTAGGTTTCAAACTTACTAAGAGCAATACAAATCCCAACGGAAAATAGGCCGAATTCGCCAAGATTTTTTACCTAAAAAATTCCGCGCTCCGGCTCGGTCGATAAAACCTGGGCCCCTTTCTCACGGCTCCGCGATACCGTAGCAGAACCATCGTTTCATGATTTTTGTTCTTGAATCGAGGATCTCCCGGGTGCACGGAACGGGGTTGAGCTGTTGAACGAAGCCGTATCAACCGACGACGACACTTTTCGCTCACGTTTATGTTCTGTCTCCATTAGAACGAACGAACTACGAGGTAACTTCCGAATTCAATTGGATTAAGAAGACAAGACACGACTTCTATTTGATTCTTACAACCAATGTTTGCACTAGCGTGGAAGAACATCTTTCCGTAAAACCTCTCTGCTAGTTGCACACGTTACAACTTCTTGGAGATCGAATAACTTGATCCTCTATTGCGAAGTGAACGTGGGAACTCTCCTTGAGCAACCAATACAAAATATTCTCTCTTCCATATTATACTATTATATTCAAATGCAATCGACCATGGAGAACTTTGCGACACAACATCCCCCCTCCCCACGTCGGCGAAGGAATAGACCAGATTGGAAGCTTCGAGAGGAACGCCCAAAAGAGCAACAGCGCAAACTCTGTCTGTCTCCTTATTATCTACAATCTTCGTCGTCCAAACTATCCGTGCCGCCACCGTCGTCGTCGTCGTCGTCGTCATCGTCGTTATCGAAAAATATTTTCACAATGGCCGCCTTCTTGACGACTTGCCTTCTCTTTTTTCTTGCGACCACCGAAAGCAGTGGCTCGTTTCTCGACGTCGGCGAAGTGAACGGAAGACTGGGACGTCGATTGCGGTTCCGAGACTCGCCTCTCAGCCAGTTTTCGGGAACCGCCAAGCTAATGAAGAAGGAATTCGATCGAACTGGAAGGATCAATCAAACGGACGATGAGGTTCGGTATTTGACACTGGGTGGACCGTCCACATACGGAAGGGGCCTCGACAACGAAAAACGAACCTCGGAAGCGTATCCCTACTTGTTGTCTTCGGTGGCTACGGCCGCCAACCAGGACCGTGTTCACAATGTGGCGCAACCGCAGTACGAAACTGGAGGTTTGACGTTTGTATCTCTGTGTACACAATCGTTCGTTGAAGGGAAGGGCACGAACGCACAACAACAACAACAACAAACGAGGAAGCTGGATGATTCGCCTTCGTTTTGGCCGTCGTCTTCACCCACGGTATACGATGTCATCACCCTCGAATATGCTCCAGATGCTACGAACGACGCCGCGATGGCTGCGTACAAGTCTTCGATGAAATTGTTGACCCGGCGACTGAGAAAGCGGTATCCGTTCGCCACCATCATCGTTGTCCAGCTATGGAGTCCATTGGATTTGGTGTACTACGATCCAGTAGCGAACCGTGTTGTATCCTTTGCGGATTGGAAGAGACACGAGAAGCATCAACTGAGACATCAACAACAACAAAAGGGAGACGATAGTAGTTTGACAACGGAACAAAAGCAGCGTCTCTTGATAGAGGCAATGAAGAAACAAGTGTGGACCTTTCGAGATTTGTCACCTGCCGAACAATTGCAAAGCAACGAGCTAGAAACTACGATGGCGAAAGAGAAAGGGACGATTTATCAAATGGCAAAGCCGAGAAACGTCAACGACTCGCTGGATGTCGTCACGGATTGGTTTCTCGAAGAAGAAATCGAAATCACAAATGGGGACGAACAATCATCATCATCATCATCATCATCTCTTAGGTACACTCTGTCCCGAAGAGGTCACGCGAAAGTTGCAGAGGGAATACGTGAGATCTTGGAGCTACCCGGCGTCGCTCCAACGGGGAGACCTCCTTCTGCTTCTGCTGCCTATCATCGCAGGGAACCTGCGCATTCTACGCTTCTGGGATCGTGGGGATCGGGAGACGCTTGCCGGCTGTGGTTCGAGACGGGAAAGGAAGACCTTGCCCGACTCACACGAGTATTCGAAGGGGCTGCAGTCGAAAGAATTCCACCCCGGCCAATACGCACTGGAGGTAGTTTCTCCGGGAGGGGGCTCGTTGACGGTGCGCAACCCTTTTGACGAGGATCGCATCGTGTACCTGACCTTATCTCACCACATCGGCCAGGGCTGCAGCCAACAAGGTGTACCCGAAGACAAAGGTTTCCATGGTCAAACAGCAAACGCAAACGCAAACTGCAGCAACAACCACAACAGCAAATGCAAACGCGTGGTGGATCTGGACCGGGACAGAGCACGAGCACGACGCTCGTCCTCGATCCATCCCACGACGACAACAGCGATGTCACGCACCGAACGCGGACAACAGCCGTTGGATTGGTAGAGGCGCGTTCCGCGGGGGTGCTAGAATTCATACCCCTCGAACAGTATACGGTTCACAACTTTCGAATCGTGGGGGTCTCCTTCCTGACCAAAGAAAAAAAGAAGGAACACGATGTGTCGTTCGAGTTCGCGACCTCACCGAGGAGAATAATGATCGAAGGATCGGATGACAAGATCACGGACATCGACATCGACTTCGACATAGAAGACAAGAATCAATAGACTTTTTTTTAGGGAGAAATAATACCAATTCTTTCGACATTACTGTAGACTTTAGCGTAAATGTTGCTATTAATGATTAATAAAATAAAGAATAATTTTTAATCAAATTCTAATCGGTGGTCTGGTGCACTCAAGTACTTCATTGTTTGTTCTGCTCTGTTCTGTTTTGTTTAGAATGAGCCCATCATAGCCGTTGTGCACAAACGAGTTGATCATAGTCGGATGCTAAGTACAACACACTGCACTACACTACTTCCTCTTCGTTGCTTTCTTCTTCTTCCTCGGTTTGGTTTGGTTCGTGTTCGTGTTCGTGTTCGTTTTCGACAACCGCCAGCAACGCCCCGTCTCCGACCACATCTCCGACCCGAAAGGCCATGCTGGAGACAATGCCGCTTGCCGGAGATGGAACCGGGTGTTCCATCTTCATGGCCTCCATTACCAGGAGAACATCTCCCTCTTGCACCATATCGCCGACGGCAACATGGATGCGCGATATCTTTCCGGGCATTGGCGAAATGACGACTCCACGCCCCGACGAGAACGCCGCGTCGCTGTCCGAGCGAGTCGGAATCTTGGGATTGTGAACCGAGAGTTCCCAGAAGTAGTGACCCTCGTTGAGCAGCGACAGGGATTGCGGCCACAGGCAGACCTGAAACCTTCCGTCCACCTCGCGCAAGGCTGCGCTCAGAGCCAATTTTTGCACCCCGTTCACCACGACTTGCAGCTCCTGGTCGGGGGACAGCGTGCCGTCCACGTGAAAAGTAGTGCCAACTGCGATGCTACCGGTTTTGGTTTCGTCTTCCTCGGCTCCGTCCTTTGCGGTTCTGGTGACCCTAATGTTGTAGGACCCGTCTCGGAGCGCCGTGCATTCCGCGGAGCTTCCATCGACCATCCGCAAGTGCTGTGGCGAGACACCCCCCCGTTTCTCCAAGAACCCGACAGCGAATTCCACGGCGAAGCCTGCCTTCGGCGTTCCGCCTCCAAATCCGAGACACCGACCCGTCCCTCTAATCGCAACAGGGAGGCAAAGGCCCCAATGGCAATCGCCAGGTCGGGGGGTTCTTGTTCTTGTGACGACGGCAGGACCTCGTCCATGTGATCGTCCAAGAACCCGGTGTTGGTGGCTCCCGCTCTCCGAAAGGTCTCGTGCTCCGCACACCGAATCAAGAAATCGATGTTGGTGGGAACACCTGCAATCCGGTACCGTTTGAGGGCACCGACCAACTTGTCCAGGGCCGTTGCGCGAGACTCTCCGTGCACGATGAGCTTGCAGATCATGGGATCGTAGTACACACCGACCTCTTGGCCGGCCTGGATTCCGGTATCGACACGAATTCCGTTCGATGCCGACAGCGAATCTTCGCTTACGCCGACTCGGTTCGGTGGTGCCGGTGGGTCGTGGTGCCAGACCGTTCCGGCGGCCGGCAAAAAGCCGCCGGTGCCGGGATTCTCGGCATAGATGCGCGCCTCAAAGGCGTGGCCATTGCAGGGAATGTCGGCCGCGTCCCGAATGGGGAGTGCTTCCCCGGCGGCTATCCGCAGCTGCCACTCTACCAGGTCGACACCGGTGATGAGTTCCGTGATGGGGTGCTCGACCTGGAGGCGCGTGTTCATTTCGCAAAAGTAGAATTCCGGGTCGTCGCCATTGGCACCGCTACGGGACTGCGATTCTTCCAACAGAAATTCGACCGTTCCTGCATTGACGTATCCCACGGCCCTGGCGGCCCGGCAGCCCATTTCCCCCAGTCGTCGCCGCAGGTCGTACGGATAGATCCGAGGCGGGGGCCTCCTCGATTATTTTTTGGTGCCGTCTCTGGAGGCTGCAATCCCGTTCGTGCAAGCTCACCGCGTTTCCGTGCTCATCGGCCACGATCTGCACTTCCACGTGCCGGGGTCGAACCAGGTACCGCTCCAGCAGGACCCTCGAATCTCCAAAGGCGTTGATCGATTCCCGCTTGCACGCCTCGAGCTTTTCGAGGAATTCGGATTCCGACCACACCAGCCTCATTCCCTTCCCCCCGCCCCCCATGACGGCCTTGATCAAGAGGGGGAACCCAACGTCCTGGACGGCGCGTTCCAACAGGTGCAACGGTTCTTGTTCCTCGTCACTATCTCCGTAGAATCCGGGAGCCGTGGTAACGCCCGCCGCTTCCATGATGGCCTTGGATTTCGACTTGGATCCCATGGCGGTAATGGCCGACGGCGGAGGCCCCACAAACTTCACGCCACCATTTGTTTCGGATTGGACTCGCTGGCAGAATTCGGCATTTTCGCTCAAAAACTGTAAGAAACCAAAACCAGTACGGACCGGACCGGATCGGATCGGATCGAACAGGATCGAAGCGAAGCGAAGCGAAGCGAAGCGAAGCGAAGAAAACGAGCGGTGAGAATGCAATGCCAATCTAACGACACTTCAACAAAATAAAACGAACGGAAATTAGATTAGACCAGACAACGACCACCAGATAAGACTCACGCCATACCCGGGATGGATGGCCGTGGCGCCGGACCGGAGGGTAATGTCCAGCACCTCGTCCTGGAGCAGGTAGCTCTCGCTGGGAGAACTCCCAAAGCCGATCTGGTAGGCCTCGTCGGCGTTTGTCGCGTGCAGGGAGCTTGGGCCGTCGGCGATGCTGTACAGGGCCACGGTGGGAATGCCCAGGTCTCGGCAGGTTCGGATGACCCGGCAGGCAATCTCGCCGCGATTGGCGATCAGGACCTTGTCCGGGAGGGGTGGCGTCGAAGTCGACGTCGACGTCGATAGTGGCGGTGACGTCGAAGAAATCGAAGATTCGTACCGACCGGAACGATAGGAACGTTGTTGCTGCTGCTGCTGCTGCTGCTGTTGCTGCGAAAGCCTCGGACGCCTTGGATCGTCGGAACGAGCACCGGGGCGCAAGGTGGAGGGCACCGAGGCGCCAGCAACCGGAATCGACGAGAAGCACCTCGTTCTCGTTCTTGTTCGTGTCGGCAACGACGACGATCCAAAGGGGGGTCGAACCCGAGCAATCTGCCGCAGTTTGAGCATGGTTGTTTTGGAGGAATAGATTTTCGATCCGGCGGGTGTGTCGATGAGATGGTTTCTTCGGATATTATCAATGTACTACGAAGTATTCAGTTTACTGTTGTCTGAGCTGTGAGCTGTACCATACGATGTGTGCTCGGGTGGCTCTTTTCCCGGCTTCCCTCGAGGCGACGCAGATGCTTCCGTCACGACACCAGTTACCACCTATCAATCACGAAAGCGCGAAAAGAATTCTTGTTTCTCGTTGTCGATGATTCTCAAAGAAAGAAAAGTTGTCCAAGATGTCCGGTGATTCGTGATCGCGTTGTTGTCATTGCGTACAGTAATACGATTGAAATTCATTCGCGTTGATTGGATTGAGTCAATCGAGTCACATTATGTAATAGAAGTACTTCGTACCGGTATAATCTACGAGTTGCTCGGCCGCGCGGTGTAATAAACTAGTACCGGTAATCCAAATTGGATTACAACAAGTAATCATGTAATCCATTTTATCCCAGTAGAACTCAGTACTGGAAAACAATAATGGGCAAGAGAGTGAGTGCAACGAGCTCGAGTTCCCATAATTGTTTTCCAGTACTGAGTTCTACTGGGATAAAATGGATTACATGATTACTTGTTGTAATCCAATTTGGATTACTACTACTAGTTTATTACACCTGTGTTCCACTGAGGCCAAAGTGGAGTGAAACGACACTGAGACCAAGGTGGAACACAGTTAGTAACACTCCTGAGGCTGACACTGAGGAGAGCTTGCTTGAAGTGGAGACCGAAGGAGTGTTACTAATTCAGCAAAGGCAAGAGCACACTCGTACTAGATTATTTATGTAATCCACGAGTTCGACCAATTTTTCCATGTGATTTGGTCAACTGGATTGCTGAATTATTACACCAAAACAAGAGGAGCGACAGGAGCAACCAAACTACAAGCACTGCCAGCTACAATCTAGGGAATGGTGCATTCTTGTGGCGTCTGGCTTGGAAGATTTTCTAACAAGCTTGGAAGTGTTGCTTCTTGTTGAGGCTGTGGCTTCTTTTATCAATTCTGAACTACAAACATTGTCTGCTGCTATGATGCACCAGCTAACTTTGTATTCTAGGTCCGGCGTTTGAGCTACAAGCACTGCACTGCTACGATCTAGGGGAATGGTGTACTCTTGCTCCGGCGTCCTCGGGGCTGACGATGGCAACAATGACGATGGCAATGGCGACGGCGAAATTCATTTTCGTTGCTCCCCTAAGCTACGAACGCAAAGCCGTTCAACATAATCGATACCGCCTTGTCATTGCGGACATTTTTGTACCAGTTTGGTCCCCTAGCTCCCAATATTCAGGGAGATATCATTTTTTTACTGTCACCATCAATGTTTGGGCGGTGTTTGGTTTGGTGCTTGTTCTTGCTTCTTCCACTTTTTGTTTTCGTTTCCAGTTTCAATTTTCAGTATCTGCTAATCGTCAAATCGTCTCTTGGCATCCGAACTACAAGCACTGCCAGCTACGATCTAGGGGAATGGTGTATTCTTTGTTGCTCCGCCGGCGTTCGAACAACAACAACAACGACAATGACGACGACCACTGAAGTTAATTTTCGTTGCTCCCCTAAGCTACAAACGTAAATCCGCTTGATATAATCGATATCGCCTTGTCATTGCGGACATTTTGGTACCAGTTTGGTCCCCTAACTCCCAATATTCAGGGAGATATCAATTGTTTACTGTCACCATTCTTGTTGGTCTCGTTGTTGATTTGTTTGGTGGTGTGCTTCTTGCTTCTTCCTTCTTTTTGTTTTCATTTTCTGTTGAAATCAGTAGATTTATTACTACAAAACCTTAAAGAGCGCAATCAATCCTATTTGTTAGATACAAATAATTAAACTATGAATAGATTGGTGACAACTAGTCTCCGGATGATGGCAGCCTTTGGGTGTCCCTGTGTGCCAACTGGATGGCTGTGAGCAACATGTAGTGTGGATGGCTGATATTGATCCAATATTGATATAGTGATAGGATTCCTCATTCCCACCTCATGACTTCTTGTCACCCGGCTTTCATTCCCGTGTCCACGGGTAGGGAATGTATATATGGTAGGATGTGACCGCCCTATTTATACTCTGGCCTGATTGCACCCGCGCACCACCAACACACTCCTGCTACTCACCAATGACTGTCTGTCATGGGTGAATAGAAATTATGATGTGGCCCCCTTGAGGGCCTCATAGTGGTGCTTATATTGCAGGTATCCTGCATCAGTCACCCCCATGATAATGTTTTGAAACTTGCGGAATAGTGATCCCTGCAATGGCTTGGTAAAGTAATTGGCAAGCATCTCGCTGGTTGGACAGTATTCGACAGTGATCTCCCCTTTCTTCACGCGGTCAGTAATGAGGAAATACCGGATGATGATGTGTCTGGTCCATTTGGTGCTGTATGATTTACCATTCATCTCCAGCTTCATTGCACTTGTGTTATCTTGGTTAAGTATATTCTTCCCGCCCAGTCTGTGGCCGGTGCCGGTACCATGTTTGGTCTGTGTGGCGTACCCCTGCCACTTGAGATAACAGTGACACTACATGTTGTATGGTAGTGCATCATCCACTCCCACCAACTCGGCTTCGGTTGAGCTCTTGGTGTTGAGCTTTTGCTTGGTAGACAGTGCGAGGATCGCACCTTGTCCAAAAGTGAGAACCGCCCCGGTGTGGCTCTTCATATCTGAGTGAATGGCAAAGGAGGCATCGACGTACCAGTATGCATTCCCAGTGGTGTCCCATCCTAGCACCAGGGGGAGAAAGATAGTGTCCCGGATATATCCAAGAACTCTTCTTAGCTTCTTCCAGTCATCTGAGTCAGGGCTAGAGACGCGGGTGCATAGGAATGCAATTGATGTTTGTATATCTGGCCTGGCTCTCTTGCTTGCAAACAGGAGCTGGGCCACTGTGCTTGTGGAAGGTGTCTGCATCCACAAGTTTGAGCTTGTCTCCCTCAGCATTCACCTTGAACAGATGATTGGATGCTGGGGTTGGAATTGTGCAGCCTTCAGTGAGATCTTTGGGGAGCTCACTTAGGATCCCCTCGAGGTAATCAAACATGCTGAACTTCACCTTCCCTGGCTTGCTGTAGTCAATAGTCATTCCGACGTAGTCATGAACTCGTCCTCTGGTGATGGTCAGTGGCATTTCCTTTCCAAACACCTTGTCAAGGTCATCCAACACTGCTGTTACAACGTTCGGATCCTTGTGTGAGATTTTGAGATCATCCACGTGCCACACGATGGTGCACTGTGATCCGTTGATCAGCTTGTTTGCTGTGCACGTATCATATGGATTGAGCTCAAAGCCCCATGTGGCTAGTTGTCCGGAGAGCCGCTCCCAGAACAGTAGGGCTGCTCGGAGAGTGCCATAGATTGCCTTGTCGGCTTGTGTGTAGAGAATCTGTCCCCGGCGACCTTGCATGATGTACTTGTCGTAAAGAGCGGGGTCAATCCGCCAAAGCAGCTCAGCCATGGGCCCATCAAAGCAAATGTGCACCACTTCCCCCTCGGGCATAGGCGTTTGTAGGAAGGCGCCTGGAATGTCAGCAGTGGCAACATCGCGCCCCTCAATTGCATTGATGAGGCAAGTGAGCATAAGCCCATGAAGGGAAACAGTAGGTGAGTAAGTGTCTTCCCTGGAGATGAAATCTTGCTGGGACCTCCCATCGGCACAGCCTCAGGCCTTGATCTTTCCACATCGCTTTCGTTTTAGGAACATGAGATATGGGAGAGCCTTCTTAACCTCGTCTCAAGTCATGTCCCTGGTATGCATGGGATGGACAACTTTCCTGTTGTGTAGTTGTTCAAGCTCAGCCATGACTGCCTCCACACCAGCCTCACCAAATAGCTTTAGTCCGGCTTTAACGCCGTATTGTTTGGTGACTAGTAATGCATCAATATTGTTGTATGAGGCTATAGCCTGAGATATAAACATGTACTTATTTTGGTCGGCCTCCACTCGTGCAACGACCTTGCTGAAACCTCCTTGGAATATGTCTGAGTGCACAGATGTGAGGTTCCAGGTGATGGATGTTGGGCTGGTAACCGTCAGGCTGTTCCAAATTTGTTATGTCCACGCATAACGCATGGCCTCAGAGTCATGCGTGATGGTCCTTCCACGCCATTGTCAACTGGATTGTTTGAAATGGAGCCATCATTGTTCTCGCTGTAGGTAGGAACGGCGTTGTGTGTGGAGTTATAAGTGTCGTGTGTGGAGCTGCTAGTGCTCTCGTTGCAATTGTTGGGGGTGGAATCGTCCTCCCCGGCGTGGTCGTCTACCACCCCCATGGGCTGGCCCGCGCTGCATTGGCTTGCAACGCTTGCCCCATCTGCATTGGTTTTGTGTTCAGAGTTGGAGTCAGTCGTGTCTTCCGCGCTGGGCGGCCCAACGGATGCGTTTTGCCCGCCGCACTCGTTATCCACATCACTTGGGTCAGTTCCTCCATCCAAATTGCTTACACCAGTGTGTGCAACTGGATCATTGATTCCATCATTTGCTTCCAGTGGGGGATCACCATGGTGACTTTCACCACCAGCATCATTGTCATGCTGAGCCTGTTCCTTGTGGAGGTCATGGAGCTTGTCGGGATCCCTCGCCTCAGGGTCATCTCCATCCTCGACCAGCGCAGTCTCACTCAGTGCGAACGAGCAGTCAGAGGCCCCATCATTGGACTCAATTGATTCATCGTCCAGATCCAGAATAGTAGTGTGGCCCTCCAGATTGCCAAACATGAGCCCGATGGGGGCATTTTGTTTGGCGGCAATGACCTCCACTCGTGCAATGACTGTGTTTGTCATGTGAGCGGCGGTGGCGGTTTGGTGCCGGATCCGGCAGCCGGTTTATAAGTCAAAGAGATACATGGCGCCACTTCGGTCGCCAGTTGGTCGGAGGTATATTGCAACCCGAGCCCTTGGGTTCAGTGTGTTGTCGCTTGCATCATCATGTGCCAGAACATAGTCCCCAAATTGGAACTTACAGTTTTTTTGTTGCGTCGAGGCGTACGCCTGTCATCAGCTGTCAAGGGGAGAGGGTGTTGGACACCCCCACATGGTTGCACCAGTTATTAAGCCAAAAGATGCCAGCCGACACCATGTCTATGGTGACACGGCGAGGCAACCTGTTTGAATGGGATGGACGCAAACATGCAGCGAATCCGCTCCTTGCATGTCCTGTTGTCTCGCTCCATGTAGGGCTCATGTTGGTTTCTCCCCACTCCTTCAAAGCGAACCGGGGGGGTCTCGAGACAGCAAAGCTTCCTCAAGACAGTTGAACTTGTTATCTCCAGAAACCACTGTAACGACTAGCCCGTGTGTGGCATACAAGCCAATGATGGCTGCGAGGGTTCTTAGAATGGTGGACTGGGATGAGTCCTCAATGGCATTTGCTGTCTGGAAGTACAGGTGCCGGGACACACTCCTGAAGAACTTGATGCCATTGACGGTAAAGATGTCAATACTGAGAGTCACAGACTTGTAACAAGTCAGAATTTCAGCCGGGATAGGGTCCACATCCTCTCTAATGTGCAGGGGTTGCTGCCGCACAGCCTTGCCCTTTATCACGTTGGTGTTGGGTCCAAAAATATCCTCAGCCACTTTGATGTGCTGTCGTGTGACAGGACAGTTGAGTAACAAATTATTGTTGACAATGTGGAGATAGTCTTTCACACTCGGGAACCCCAGGGCATCCTGCAGCTTACGGGCCTTTGTTGCCTGTCGGACATCTAGATCAGAATATAGTTTCTTTTGTCCCTTCACTGATGTGACTGGCGAGAATCGTTCCATCTGTCTCTCTTAGATCACAGTAGTACAGACCATTGGGCGACCAATCGAATCGCCGGGTGGACTCATCGGGCTTGTGTACAAAGAAGGACTGGGTGATGCTGGTGTCTAGGGTGATTCTGTATCGGTCTGATACTGAGCTGAGCAACAGGATGTTGGCCATGCCTCCCTCCTGATACCAGACTGTTCCAAACCCGGGTAGTTCCCTGATGAAGTCCACCACAACCATACCTGCATTGCAGTGGATTCGGACCTTTCTCTCTTCTGGGTGTGGCCTGATATCTTTCAACAGTGCAGGGTTACTCACACAGTTGCAGGTAGCCTGACTATCAAGTAGGATCCAGTAGGGATCGATGGTTCCATTAGATTGTGATAGTATGCACTCTACCTTGTCGCTAACGCTGTGGTCCGCAACTGAGTCAGCATGTGTCCCCACACTCCTGGACTTTTCCAGGGTTTGTGGGGACGCGACTGGGTTACTTAGCTGTATGAAACACAGTTCATCATCAAAGGCGCTGTCTTTGACGCCGACCATGAGGATCTGGTGAGCTTCGGTCACCTTTGACCCACCAGTTGTAGGAGGGGTGGTGAACCCGTTTGTTGTAAGGGCGGTTTCATTAGTAGTGTCCCCTCCTTTGTTGTTGTTGTTGTTGTTGTTGTTGGGCTCCCCGGTTGCACGCTGCGAACCGGACCCACCATTGCTGTTATTGGCTTGTTGTCCTGGTGTTGCCCGGGACACTGACTTGTATTGGCTCATCAATTCGAGGGCCTTTGGTTGTGAGGTTGGGTAGACATCCGACCCAAGGCTGTAGTTGTCCTTGAGGACCCCAGACAGGTCCCGATGTGTCTTGGTGTTGCACCCATTCACAATCACCAAAAAGAGTAACATATCCTCCATCAGGGTTTCTATCTTGGCCTTGTTGATCTCATCCATCTCCATGTAGTTGTCGTAGGACCTGCCGGGGAATCCTTTCTTCAGTGCTAAAATGATCATGACCTCGGACCGGATTGTGATTCCAGCTGATGTCATCACATCGAATTCGTGCTTTGACCTCTTTGGCATATGTTGCGGCACTCTTGTTGGAGTCTTGCTTACAGGAAAAGAACTTGTACACCTTGTTCGCGGCATCCACCATTGGATGTACCTTGGTCGCGCTGTCACGATAACAATACTCGCGCAACAGCTTAAGCATTCCAAGGGTATCTTGTTCATCCTCCACTTTCGTCCATGACTTGTTGGTCTTCAGATGCTGCTTCACCTTGGGGCTGAGTTGTCCTTCTGCCGGTTGAGAACAGGCTCTTCAAGTCTTCAACATATTGATCAAATTTCTTTGTTGCCCGTTCCCCCTTCTTGATCCAAAGTTGCTCAAGGAGGCGTTTCTTGTCAGGGTTGATGACCTCTTCCCCTCATGATCCCAAGACTGTATAGTCCTGCTGGCCCTGGCATGGTGGGTAGAAACTCGTCCTCGGTCAGCGGCTCCATGTTGATGAGGGTTGTCTTCACTTTGGAGTTCTTTTTTCCACCAACTATCTTGAGTCCTTCATATAGCTTGTCGTACTGTGTCAATTTTGATCTGTCGATGACCACTCCTTTGAGCTCATCTTGGTCTAGACCAGTGAACTTACGTTCACCACTTGCGGGGTGGTCATTGCCTCCCCCGGTATTGGTGTTGTTGTTACCCCGGCGATTTCTGTTCTGGGGCCGGTTTCCCCCTTGCTGTTGCTGGCTACCGATTCCACCGGGGGGGGGGATGTTAGAATTTTTGGTTGAGGACAGTTGGTCCATGGTTTTTCTGGAGGATGGTGTCGACTTCAACAGTGGCAGTGTGCCCGGAGGATATGGTATCTACTCAACGCGCGTTGGTTTGAAGCACTAGTATGGTGGCTTCGAGTTGAATCAGGAAATCACTGGGTCAACCCCGTTAGTTTAATTATTTGTATGTTGCAATCAGTAGATTTATTACTACAAAACCTTAAAGAGCGCAATCAACCCTATTGGTTAGATACAAATAATTAAACTATGAATAGATTGGTGACGACTAGTCTCCGGATGATGGCAGCCTTTGGGTGTCCCTGTGTGCCAATTGGATGGCTGCGAGCAACATGTAGTGTGGATGGCTGATATTGATCCAATATTGATATAGTGATAGGATTCCTCATTCCCACCTCATGACTTCTTGTCACCCGGCTTTCATTCCCATGTCCACGGGCAGGGTATGTATATACGGTAGGATGTGACCGCCCTATTTATACTCTGGCCTGATCGCACCCGCGCACTACCAACATTTTCATTTTTGGTTTTCGCTTTCGGTTTTGGTTTTGGTTTGGTTTCGTTTGATTGTTTTTGTTTTTAGGGCGCCCTAATCTGGTGAAGGTGCAAACTGTCATTTCTACTGTCTTAGTACCACCGAGCTTGCTGGATTGCATAATTGGATTACTTTTTTAGCGAGCTCTTAAGTAGGATTACAGATTGGACAATTTTTTTAGCGAGCCCTTAAGTAGATGAGAAGCGTTGATTTCTACTGTCTTAGTACCGAGCTCGGTGGATTACAGAATTGGATTACTAATCCGGTGAGGTGCTTATGAATTGATTAAAAATTAACTTATGTTTCTTAGTACGAGTTTTGGTGTAATAATTTAGTAATCCAGTTGACCAAATTACATGGAAAATCGGTCGTACTCCTGGATTATTTAGGGAAAGGAGTCGATCGAGTCGGTTTTTTCGAAAGATCTCTCTTCGAGAAAAAAAGAGGATTCATTCCTCAGTGCTGTACGGTAAGATTACGGCTGCTGTACGGTACGTACCGTACCGTACGTACCCGTGGGAACAGTTCGATAGAGAAACTACCGGTATGATATTCGTACGCTATTTACTGGCTACCGGTACGTACCGGTACGTACGGTACGTACCGTAAGATTAAAATTATTACCAAGGAGGGATGGTGACAGCACTCGGGGCTCGGGGCAGCGCACCGAAGCCAAGATCTTTTTGCTTTTTCCCGAGGAGAAGCAATAACAATTACTTGTACAACAAGAATAACCGCTTTGTTCGTTCTTGACGCCTCCCGCACGCTCCCTCCCCCCCCCCCCCCCCCGAGGCGATCGTGAAACAAAGCAACACCACTTTGCTTGTGCGTGTCATCCAAGTAAAGCATTCTCGAGCGAGAAAAAGAAGTAGTATCGTAGTCTCACATTCTGGAAAACAGCTACGCACAGCAGCAGCAACGGTAACGGTAACGGTAGCAGCAGCCAGGTCCACACACTTTCGAACGTTTCCAAACCAAACACAATCCCAAACAATGCTGGAAGGATTCGAACTTTGGGTGCCACCCACCGTCCCCAATTACGAGGACGAAATGCCCTACTACGACATTCTGGGCACAGACGCGCAAATTGTTCAATTTCCCGTCCGTGCCGGTCGAAAGATCATGTGCTTCTCGGGTGCCATGGCGTACATGAGCGAGGGTGCGTTTTGGCTTATTTGGCATTCATTATTTGATTTCGTTCGGTATGGTTCCTTCTGTTGCGATGCCAAAGAAATCGTCGGTTGGGAGCGAGTGTTAGTTTGCTTCCCAATTCCCGTGGAACGCCTCCTCATTTCTTCTGCATTCTGTTTGTTTCGTTTTGTTTCGTTTCGTTTCGCTGCGTGTATGCTACGTACGGTGCACACACATCAGGCATGAAAATGGAATGCAAGCTCGCGGGCTTCGGAAAGACCTTTGGCCGCTTGGCCGGCGGTGGATCTCTCTTTCAGCTCACGTACACGAACAACAGCTCCAAAGACGGCTACATCGGAATGACGCCCGACTATCCCGGTGTCATTGTTCCCATCAACATGTCCAGGACGGGAAAGGTTATCGCCCTGCGGGATTCCTTCTTGTGTGCCACCGTCGGGATCGGCCACAGCATGACGAATGTTGGTGCGGGGTTCAATCCGGCGTCTTCAGCCATGGCCTTTTGTTGCAGTGGGATGGACTGTACGTAACGATCCAAAACAACACTGTATTGTGTTGAATTGAATTGAATTGAATTGTCTTGTCTTGTCTTGTCTTGTCTTGTACCGTATTGTATTGTATTGTATCGTATCGTATCCTATCGAGAGCGGCGAATCAAATGTAAATCTGAGAATCCTAAAAACTATGGATCCGCTCACCCAGAATTGGATTGCTGTCTGTTGTTTGGATACGATTTGCCGACCGCTATGTTGTTGCTTCAGTCATTGTCCAAACGGTCGAAAACGGAGAATGGGCCTTTCTGATGGCCATGGGAACGGTCATAAAGAAGACGCTCAAAGACCGCGAGAGCATACTGGTAGACGGGACAAGTATCCTGTGTTTCGAATCTTCCGTCAGTGTGGATGTTCGTCCGGTTGGAGGCATAGCCGCAATCTGCTGCGGGGGAGAAGGAATCTTCAATACCGAGCTAACCGGTGAGTACTTTTAGTTTTCTGCTTGCTCCTTGGTCTGCACATGGTACTGTGTTCGTGCCGGCAATGGTTCTTGTGTTTCTCGCTCTCTCGCTCTCGTTCTATGGGTACGATTTTCTATGCGTGCGTTTCTAATGATTCTTGATTCCTCTCCTTCGAACAACAATCCGAATACACCGATCGATCGATCAGGCCCGGGCACTGTTCATTTGCAGTCCTTGTCCATCGACAAGCTGCGACTGCTCTTCCCACCAAATGTCGTCAGCAGTAACGACTCAAGCGGTGATGGTGGCGATGGTGGCGATGGCGGCGGTGGCGGTGAGTGAGGGAACAAGCCACTCTACCTGCTATCGGCTGGATGACGTTTGAGACTTTGTGGATATTTGTCGACCTGCAACAGCAACAACAACAACAAATGAACTGGGCATAGTGTTCCTGAATTTATTGGATGGTATCTGGTGGCACCCACTCTACGGATCGAAAGAACATCCAAGATTCGATAGATTCCATTCGATGATTTGGTGCGGTTTGGTTTGGTTTGGTACGGTTTGTTTCCTTGCAAGGATTTTGTCAAGGTAAAATCAAGAATGCCAATGTACCCTGAAAAATGTGGTCGCTGGTTGCAAGCATGTATGTGTGTATGAATGATCGGTGTGTACAACTGTGATACAAACGCGACACTTTAAGTGGACTACAATAACACTGAAGAACACATGATGTCGTGTCATCTCTTCTCTAAAAACTGTAGAAGAATATGAATCGTTTGTCTAAATACCGCCTGTGACTGCGATAATGCTTCGTTCCGCCGAGGGGCTCAGCACCGGATTCCACCAAACTGAGTTTTTTTCTCGTCTCCTTCCGCTCAAAAATTGTGTGTATTCATACATTAGTTTTGCTGTTTTGCATCTACTCAGCCCCGTACTGAAGATGCTATCTCACACCACCCAAGCACAATAGATCTCTGTACCTCGGCTCGGTATATCGAAAGAGAAAAGAGCAAAACAATTGCTGCAACCATCCTTGGACGATGGATCCGATGAGTGATGAGAGATATCAATCGCACTGATGAAAGGTTTTCTTCTGTTATTTTCACTCGACAAAAATAGGGTACGATACTAGGTATCTCTCCAGGAGTTTTCCTTAGCATTCCTAGTGTTACTACTGCAAACCTTTGAATTCTTCTTCCACCTCAAGCTTTTCAAGCCTCTCTTGATTTCTTATATCAAACAGGCTAATGGTGTAAAGTGCAATCCATCAGCATACTCCTCCAATGTCGTTCACTGCGAATCTTTCAACATCTTGAAACAAATAATGGTGTGTGGTTGAGTTGTGTCAATCTATTGCTAATCTGCTCAAGTCTTTCCCTATAAAAACCCTTCTTCCAATACAAACATTTCAGAGACAAGATAAAAAAGAGGCAAAGTGATACTACTACTACTACTAGCTACTATGAACCAGAAATGCTCATTGTGTGTGCTGGTCACAAAGTTCTATCAATGAGCCTTATCGTGTTGCAAATCTTGGAAACATTTTTCAAGACCAAATCGTCTGATAACTGTCCCGCGACGCAATGCGACCAGTTGAAAGCTCTATTTTGATAAAATCAACCCGGGTTTTGTAATTTGCAAGGCCAATTTTTTAAATTGTCAGGGGTATGTGGTCAAGAGTTTCAACCCCCCCTCAGGTTGCGGCAAAAACTCTCCCTAAAACTCAAAATGTCCCTTAAGCTCTCATTTTTGACTCACTAGAATAAAAAATCTAATTCCCGCTACCAAAGTTCCAAGCCTTAACCCAAGATATCCATGATGAGATTTTTTTGCTAAATGGCGCTGGGAGCGCCACTTAAAAAGACGTGGCGCTGCGCCAGTTAGTTTTTACCAAACCTGCATTCCACGATAGCCTGTGCTAAAAAGTCTCTTTTTTCCATTTTTTTTAATCTACTTCGTAATGCATAGGTACAGACAGTACAACACTGCAATAAACTGTCCCTTTCACCAAGGTTGATCTTAGCTTGTAGAAAATCTTTTCTTTTGCTTCTTTTTGCATGAAGGTGTTCAATAGATCAATATAGATGATTTGGCATTGTTTGGATGACGTTTGCATTGTTGTTTGCGTGGCTTATTGCTGTTCAAAGGGAGACATGAATCTTGGGGGATGGGGACGGCAACGAGTACAATTAATTAATACAGTTACGTGGAGTTTCGACAGGAGAGGTGCAAGGGGGACCCTGTTCAAGGTGTAATTGCAGGAGCTTCAATTTAATGGGGGAGGGGTTCAAAATGTGAGATGCTATCAATCCATACTAATGTGTTGTTGTACCGGTAGTTTCTTGCTTTGCAGGGTTGCCCAGGGCTTGCCAGTCTTGATTTGTTTAAGTATCAACTGACATGGATTATTGTCACTTTCTTCTTTTTATCTGGATATTGCTATTGGTGTGTCCAATGCAATGGGCTTCTATTAAAGACTTTGGCTTGGTTGATGGTAGTCTTTATCATGTAATCCGATCAGAGTCTGTCGATCATTGGCTGTTGTCGATTCAGTCGATGGATCTTCTGTCAGATTGTTTAGGGTTAAATACCTTGATACAGATTGAACACTAAAATATACCTAGTAGGGTTCTTAGCTATCCATAGATACCCTATAAGCTGGTTCTCTGCCTGCCTGACCTTCTAGATCAATCATTCCAATGGCAAAAGCGAACACTGGTAGAACAAGAATTTTCAACCCAAAGGACTTTACTTAGAAACTTTGAATAATGCACCAAAATGTAGCATTTGTTGGAAAGATATTTCTTGAATGAAAGAGAATGCAATTTCTTCTAGAGGCATCCCATATTTCAGCACATCATGTTCTGACAAATCCAGAAAGATGAGTGACGAGAGCAAATCACTTTTGATCTTTCCAGTTTGCCTCTCCCCCATTATGTAATCATGTTATGTGGATGATGATAGTCATTTTTCTTGTTGGTATTGGTGTGGTTTACACAACAGAGCGGGAATAATGGGTGGAATGCCTTGATAGAAAGCATGTGCTTGATTCAATAGTACATGCACCAGCATGTAGCTCAGCAACAGATGATGATGAGTCATGTTGTTGGTACTATTGGTACTATAACTTACAAATGGAGTGGGACCTTCACTACAATACTGTGATTGCAAGCATGTGCTTGACCCACCAATTCACCCATTAGACGACAACAGTTGTATGGAAAGCATTTGTGTGATTCCATGTGACAATGCATCAAACGACGAGGGTGAGTCCTGTTGTTGGTATTCTTGGTATGAGGAGGACTTACAAGTGGTGGAGTGGGGTATTGTACTACTAGTAGTATGCTATGATGATGTCCTAAATGCAATCATGATGTGCTTGATTCACTGCATACACCAATTTATATGGCTGAATCTTTTTGTTCTTGGTATTGCTTCTTGATGACTCAAAATGTTTAGACCAGAGCTGGACCACAGTTAGCAACTCCACAGGCATGGGAGCGCCTGCGTAGCCCCGCGCAGCAGTAAATGAATGTGATTTGGCGTTGAAAGAACAAAAATTTCCCATACAGAGCGATACTCGTCCCGGTACCATACTCGTAATTACCGTAGGTCGTACGAAGTATTATTTACAGGGCGTACGAAACTCAAATTACTACTTAGACTGATTTAAACGCTTTCAGACAAAATCGACAACATCGAGCATACCTCAAGTATATAGGCCTTGAATGAATCGTGATTGATCTGGGCGACAAGCTAACGCGATGAGATGACCTTTATGCACAATATTGAGAATCGTTTAAGAAAAATGTTTACGACCTTCCTACCGGTACCTCAACGTGGTACCAGCACGATCGGAATTCTACCAGCACGATCGGAATTCAAACAGCAATCCTTAGAGTCTCTTCTATACGACACACCGATGATTCCATAGAACCAAACTCGCTCCAACGCGAAAACAAGAAAGAAACCGTAGATCTGTGCTACCATGAAATTCAAAATTGTCGTAACATACGTAGTCACACTATCGCTCGCGTCGATCTTCGGAAACGTCGCTGCAAAGTCTTTCGGCGGCAGCCGCGGTAGCAGCTCTAGCGGTGGCTGGGGAAGTAGTAAAAGCAGCAGCAGCAGCAGCAGCAGCAGTAGCTATGGAACTGGAAGCACGTCTAGTAAATACGGAACTGGGAAGAACTATGGCAGTAGCAGTAGCAGTAGCAGTAGCAGCACCTTCGGAAGAGGCTACCCCACGTACAACAGATATCCCAGTGGAGGATACGGACCAGGATTTTACAGCGGATTTTTCCTTTACAACGGGCATTACCGTCGCAACAACTACTACCACAACAACCAGAATCACGGCGATGATAACGATTATGTCGAAGATAATTTCGAAGATTATTTCGATCGTGTTGAAGAGGGCTGTGAAATTGTAGGCGTTGATTCTTACCGAACGATAGACAGTTTCAACACTTCCGATTCTGAGTGGGAAGGTTGCAGCGAAGAATGGAAATACAACGTTCAAGTGAAAGGAAACGCGAGTGATACTTCGTTTGTTTCTCCTCCGTTGGAATTGTACTCCTGCGAATTATACGACTCCTGTGCGGAATGCCAAGACGAATTGAGAGGTGTGAATTTCTATGCACTGGGCCTGGAAGATTTCAACTTTGGCAACGGAACCTATTTGGTAGATTGCTATGTTCCAAAAAATCGGACCCTAGTCAACGAAACGTTTGATTGCACTAACGACGACTGCATATTCATGTCCGAAAGGTACGCATCATCATCGTCACCATCGACAGCAGCTATGGCTACCAGCGTTTTGTACTGGACCGCGCTTGTGAGCAGCGGCATTGCAACATCCATGTTTTCGTTCTTTGCTTAAGCGTTTTTGGGATCCTTTCTGTGAACGAAGAGCTGTCCCAAACACCACACGAATCAAAGGGAGGCAGGAACGAGGGTTATTAAGTCAGATTTTATAACAACTTCGATGCTCAATGCCTTCGCCAAAATGAGCGATTGATATTTTTCATGTTAAGATATTCTGCAAACTGTTTTGTACGGGGTAGAAGTAATTTTTAAAATCATGCAGATACTAGTATTCATTGAGTGATTCCCACCTAAGGAAAACACATATAATTAATAAAAAAACACATAGATGTATGCACTTCTTAATAAAATTTGTCAGTCGAGGGGCTCTCGACTGACAGTTTTTATTCACTTAACTAACACCGAATAGATTTCAACGGAATCTTAAAATCAAACATTTCAGTCTGAAAATCAAACATTTCAGTCTGAATGAATCGTGTGCACATCTCGCACCTCTTTTGCCGGGCATGCTTGCATGCTATTTTTGGTGATCATCGCTAATTTTGCTGAGTTGAAAAATTGCAAAGAAAGAAAGTCCGGGAAGAAACAGCAAACAGCAAACAGCAACAACAACAGTACGACTTGTCTCTCCAGCACGAAATCAGCAGCAGAAATTCAACTTCAAGGATCGCGGCACGGATTGCGCCACAACACGACAACAAGCAACAAGAACACAAGAACAACACGACAACACGACAAGGAAGAACACAAGAACAACACGACAACAAGAAGTTCTTTTCTTTTGAGCTGACTCAGGGCAATGTCCTTCTACCCCCTCACTACAATCGCTATCGTTGCTCTTGCTAGTTTATTAGACGATTCGTTGGAAGATGATGAAGACGATGAATCGATTCGATCCGCCGCATACCCCTCACAAAAAGAAATACTACCTCAAATACCTTACATCATAACAATCAACATGGCACCAGCAACAAACAACAACATGGCACCAACTGCCGCATTGTCGTCTGGGAGCGGTGGAAGGAAAGCCGGCATTGGCAACTACACAAAGCCTGAGTTGGAGAACTTGTTCCGATGCCTTAGAAGTATCCTACCAATTGGACCAGAAGAGTGGGATGCCGTTGCAAGCCGACACGCTGAAAAATATCCTGGTAGGGACACTGATTCAATCAGGAACAAGTACATTCGGTTGTACCGGAAGAAGATGCCAACTGGAGATCCAATTAAGTCATGGGATGTTAAACAAGCCAAGGAAATCAAGTATCTGATTGGTGATAGAGCCTCCATTCTGAACGGAGAAGAAAGGTTCGATCTTGAAACAGGGGAGTTTGTCCCTGTCCCTGCTGATGATGACGACGAGGAGCTGTCCGATCCTCCACCACTTCCACTATGTCAACCAACTCAACCAACTCAACCAACTCAGCTGACTCAAGGAACAACTCAAGGAACAACTCAAGGAACAACTCAAGGAACAACTCAAGGAACAACTCAATCAACTCAAGGAACAACTAGAGGAATGGAGGACAACCGCCGTCTGGACAACCGCCGTCCCCCACTTCTACTTGGTCAACCAACTCAACCAACACAAATCGATGAAGCAACGGAGCTCACGACTTCCACCAGTACCATTAGTGGTGGTGTTACCACTAGTAGTAACAAGAAGAGAGCTTACAATCGCAAAGTAGAGAAGGACACTCACTTGATGGGTGTGATTGCTGCAGCATTGAAAGAGGGACGAGAGGATCGGAAGCTTCACCAGCAGGCTCTGAAGCTCCAGCAACGTCAACAGGAAGAGGATCGAAAGCGGCATGAAGAGGACCAAAAGCTTCACCAGCGGGCATTGCAACTCCAGCAAAGGCGACAGGACAAGGCGGATGAAGAGAGGAAGGTAATGATGTCGGCGCTCATTGCTCAACTTGGTACTGGTCCTTCTACTGCTGAGGGGAAGTCCCTCAAAAGAAAACTTAAAGATCTTCGACTCTCGCTTGCTGATGACTGTCCTGATGAGGACAGCAGCAGCAGCAGCAGCGACGAAAGTGATTTTGAATGATCGATTAGAGAATCGATCGATTAGATTAGTAGTTCAGCGAATCGATCGATTAGATTAGTAGTTCAGCAAATCGATCGATTAGATTAGTAGTTAGTTAGTTAGTTAAAATAAAAGAATCGATTATTAGTTAAGAAACTCAACAACAATATCAACATTGCTCCAGACAGAAACTTAGGCTACAAAGAGAATACAAAAACTCTATTGCAACACCTTAAAAGAGGGATTCAAAACCACTAGAGGTGCGCTGGAGCAAAATTATTCGAACGTGTTGTTGACTGCTCTAAATACGAGTAATCGATCAATCAATCGATCAATCCAAAACCACTAGAGGTGCGCCGGAGCAAAAATATGAGTAATCGATCGGACGTGATACGACTTGACTTCTCTAAGTAAATTTATCTAATTTGCTACTAATCGATGATCGATCGAATCTGCTACTAATCGATCCGATCGAATACATCATCTGCGGTTTCTGTTGGTACCAATCCATACGAGAAGAAACCTTCAGTTCGACTCATGTACGTGTTGAGTATGGTGTTGATTCCAATTTTAGCTGTCTGGAAGTTGTAGAGACAAACAAGAAGCTTCAGAATAATCTTCCTGTCTCCTGTTTCTTCCAAGAGAATGCTGTCCTTCATCCGGGGGAAACCCCCTTGGATCTGTCGCATTCCCCATTCAGAAAGCTGTCGGACGCTGGTAGCAGCGCGATTCACTATAAGAGCTGCTGCATTGAAAGGATCACCCTGGCTACTCCGAATGAGGAATGGCTTTCTAGACAATTTGAAAGCTGAATCGACAATAAGCTTTGCTAAGTACTTATCATACATGCGCTCCATCTTTTCATAGAGGCCATAGTCGGCTTGAGTACTATCATGCCAACAACCTGGAGCATTCAAGATACAGGCACGGATCCTGCCGTCGGGAGCAAAGATGAAAACACTGTTGACGTATGTCCCACAAGTCCAACCATTGTAGTATTGGTTTTGCTTCATCCAGTTACCAGACTGTTGGATATGGAGTTTCAGGCCATCACAGGCACCCCACACTCTGTGAGGTGCTAACACTGGATACTTTGCAGCAATAGCATCAATGTATTGTTGAGTCTCTTCTTTGTTTGGCAAGCAAACCTTGGCAGCAGGATGATCTTGTAGTGCAACAAGAAGGAGCTTTCGTCCAAATTTCAGCCATCTGTACATAGGAGAAGCTGTTAGTCCAAACGCTAGAGCAACTGCTCTTGCTGCTGATCCTCTGGTTCGAAACCAGAATAGGACAAGAGCAAGGCATCCAGTTGCATCGAATCGATTGGCCGACGACCGCTTGCTGGGCGATCGCGTCTTCTGTCTGATAACTCCAGTGTTCTTATCAACAGTGTACGAATTGTAGAGTGGCTCAAATAGATCTAAGAGCTCTCTGAATACTACATGGTCGACTCCACAGCAGTTGAGAAGGGCTTGATCATTGCCCGATCGATAGAGATACATGAAAGCAGATTGGCTGTATCGCTTAATTGCAATCCTAGGAGTTCTACGATCCCTTCTTCTCTTATCTTCGTCACCAAGCAGTGGATTGTTGTAATCGGGGGTTAAGTAGTTATCCTCATAGTATTCTAGTAACTCCAGGGCCATGGTGATTGTCGATTGTCGATTGTACTAGTAGAGTGTTTCGCGAAAGAGGAGTGTTTTGCGAAAGAGTGCTTGCTGGAGAGCAATGTGAGTGAGTTAGCGAGGATAGCTACTAGTAATTTTACCAGCAAAGCCAATCGATTCGGTACATAGAAAATTCTGAAAATTTCAACTGCCGGCCAGTCTCGAATACTTAACAGGCTTGCTTGCCAAAATAGGCCGGTAGGTGGCGCGGGTAGTGATTAAACAGACAGTTACTGTTTCTTCTTTAGGGATTCCATATTCCAAATTTGGCAGATAATAAAAGTATTCGTCCGTTGGGGGTGATAAAAAAATATTCATTCTATTCACTTCCGAATACTTTTTATTAACTTTCGATTCTATTCACTTTCCTTAGGTGGGAATCACTCATTAACGTTTGACTTTGTGAAACGAAGTCAAAAGTACGAGTATGAGTACGAGTAGTACTCGTACGAGTATGAGTACCGGTAGAATGATTATCAAACGAAACTTATGTTTCTTAGCGCACGCGATCCTCTCTCCTTCTCTGTACCGTACGGTGAGTGTACAAGATAAAAATATCACAATTAATACCCAGTACCATAACCATGTACAAGTCTACATGAAATAAACATATGTGTGCTCCGCACACTGAAGTCCCTTCAAAAAAAGAACAAGACAAAAGACCCTGAAAACACAAGGAAAAACTCACTCCAAGACAAATTTTTTGAGGGGAAGTCCGATCATCGAAATCACGAATGCCGACCCCTATAACGACCCTTCTGTTTCTCCTTCCATAGAACAGACCATGAAGGTTCGCTACTGTACAAATAGTACAAAATGACACCAACTCAAATACCTACACATTCCTCTACTTGGTTTTCGATCCGGAAGGGTATTTGAACCGCAATTCTACTATTAATAACACACAAAGATACAAAAAAACGAGCCGACAATGCGCCCTTCCCCAACCCATCTGTTTCCCCTCCAATAGAAGGGAAGATGAGGGTGGACATGTACAAATACTACCACATTCGAACACCATCATGTTCCTCTACTGATTTGCTGACCCGGAATGGCAATCAACAAGAGGGATTCAAGTATACAAAGATACGGAAAAACCAACACTATTTTGATTTTGATGACCCTTCTGTTTCTCCTTCAATAGAACAGACCATGAAGGTCCGCCACTGTACAAATAGTACAAAATGACACAAGCTCAAATACCTACACATTCCGCTACTTGGTTTTCGATCCGGAAGGGTATTCGAACCGCAATTCTACTGCAAATAACACACAAAGATACAAAAAATTGATGACGGCAACGACCCTTCTCCAACCCATCTGTTTCCCCTCCAATAGAAGGGATGATGGGGGTGCACATGTAGAAATAGTGCCACATTCGAACGCCAGCATGTTCCTCTACTGATTTTCCGACCTGGAATGGCAATCAAATGGCAATCATGATGAAATGGCTATCAAAGATACAATCGATACAAAGAACAACAAGATGGCGACAACAATGACAATGGATGGATACAAAGAAGCAAGCTGGGCGAGGCCACCACAAAGGATGTTCGTTACAAGTGGATTTAGGTACCAACCAACTCACATGTGTTACACTACACTAAAATCTGCAGGGCGAATCCCCCCTAGCAACAACAAGAAGGGGGGTTTGCTCTCCAGCAAGAAGATCAACGCCGTCACATCACACCAACACACAACAATAAACCAAATGCTGTCGCCAACACCAATGCCAATGCCAACGCCTAGTACCGATACAGCCTGTTGTTCCCTCCATGATCAAAATGAGCGTTACGATCAAAATGAGCGTTACGATCGAAAGGAATGAATGTTGCCCCCAAGGTAGATACATAGTAGACTAAATTTAAATAGAGTGCCAAAGTATTACTATGCAGCACACTAGCTTACTCAGAGGGGACCAATTTAGCAGAAATAATAGGGGAGGGAATTGGTGCTTATTAATCGTCTTATCATCATCGGTGGTCACCGTTTCGAAAAAGTGAGCAAAAAAAAGTGTCATGAAACAAACACCTCCGGGGACATTTCTTAGAAAGAAGAAGAGTAAAGAACAACGGTCATGTAAAGTACTTGTGGTAGTTGTGGTATTTCCTTAAGAGTTACACGGAGTCTTATACCACTAAAAATGCAACAATACTGAGTATGGAAATTTGCCCCATACGTCTGTTTTTGAGGGGTACCACATGATTTCTACAGAGGAAAACAGTAGAAATAGTCATTAGAGGTATGTATCATTAAGCGTACCGGTTTCTACTTTCGTGCCACAGTAGTGCCAGGCTAAATACCACAATTGTGGTATTTCCAATGTATGGTGAGTGTACAATATAAAAATACCACAATTAATACCCAGTACCAAAAACATATAGAAGTCTACAGGAAATAAACATATGTGTGCTCTGCACACTGAAATTTTCTTCAAAAAAAGAACAAGACAAAAGACCCTGAAAACACACCAAAAACCTCACTAAGACAATTTTTTTGATGGGAGGTCCGATCATCGAAATCACGAATGTCGGCAAATTGACCCTCCATCGACCCTTCTATTTCTCCTTCCATAGAACAGACCATGAAGGTTCATCACCGTACAAATAGTACAAAATGACACCAACTCAAATACCTACACATTCCGCTACTTGGTTTTCGATCCGGAAGGGTATTCGAACGGCAATTCAATGGCAAACAAGCAGGGAGACAAAGATACTAGTACGAAAAAACGAGCCAACAACGCGCCCTTCCCCAACCCATCTGTTTCCCCTCCAATAGAAGGGAAGATGAGGGTGGACATGTACAAATACTACCACATTCGAACACCATCATGTTCATCTATTGATTTGCTGACCCAGAATGGCAATCAACAAGAGGGATTCAAGTATACGAAGATACGGAAACCGACACTATTTTGATTTTGACGACCCTTCTGTTTCTCCTTCGATAGAACAGACAATAAAGGTTCACCACTGTACAAGTAGTACAAAATGACACCAACTCAAATACCTACACATTCCGCTACTTGGTTTTTGATCCAGAAGGGTATTCGAACCGCAATTCTACTGCAAATAACACACAAAGATACGTTGCTGTCGTTGACAACCCTTCTCTGACCTATCTGTTTCCCCTCCAATAGAAGGGAAGATGAGGGTGGACATGTACAAATACTACCACATTCGAACATCATCATGTTCCTCTACTGATTTGCTGACCTGGAATGGCAATCGAATGGCAATCAAACGGCAAATTGCGAAGATATAATGGTGGATACAAACAGAGGAGATGACAATGGATCGATACAAAGAAGAGCAAGCAAGGCGAGCTTCATTACAATTGGACTTAGGTGCCAACCAACGTGTTACACTACACTACTACACTAAAATCTACAGGGCAAATCCCCCCTAGCAACAACAAGAAGGGGGATTTGCTCTCCAGCAAGATTGACGCGTCAAATCACACCAACACAATCACACCAACACGCAACAACAAACCAAACGCCGCCAATGCCAGCAATGCCAACGCCTACTGATACAGCCTGTTGTTCCGTCCACGACCTTCATCCTTTCAAAGCTGGTTGATGAGCTGAGTCATTGCCACATTGCCATACACAGAGTGAATGCGACTGATTGCCATTGTAAGATTGAGCCCCCAATCCAAGAGCTTTTGAATCACCCTCCAAACAACAAGCCGCCTCAGTGTACTTGTATCTGTTGATGCCGCGCTCATGCTGGCTGAACTCCCTTGCAGGGTTCCTCCCTCCTATTCCATTCACATACTCATCCCAGAGCACAGTAAGGGACCTTGGACAGTCTCCAAGCAATGCTGGGGGTTGCACACAGGGAGTTCCAAGCCAAGTTGCTGGCTGATCTCCAAGTGTTACTACCCCTCCAACTCGACACGCTGGAGCTGCAGCTAGATGACGAATAAACCTTTCGATTCTTTTATTCTGCCAGCTCAGTTGAGCCATGTTAGTGATGACAAAGTTCCTCAGCTCTCCAAGTTCTACCTGATTAGAGGACAGCTTGGCATAGATACTATTTCTCCACTGGTGCCCAGACTGCATCATCAAATCATGCATGTTATCCTCTATCTCATCAAGGCTAACACACCCTCCATGCTCTGATGCAAAGATCATCACCTTCTTTACTGGATTCACCCCGTCCTCAAGCCCAGCTTCAAGTTGGATGTACTTTGCTGTGACTTGGTGCCTAATATCTGGAGAGACCAAATCTGCTGCATGAGCATCAAACGCCGCCCACAGCAATGCCAGCCCAATAACCCTAGCAACTCCAGGGCCAAACTGGGCCTTGATTACTGGTACAACATCACTCCCTAGCCAATCATTTGTCACACCACTGCCCTCCACTGCTTTGTAAATACAGGGGCCTCCGCCACAAAGCTTCACAGCTGCTGTGATATCAGGCCAATCCAGTTGAACTGTTGTGTACCTCCCTTGCATATTGGGATTCTTCCATCTTGCGCAACAGTCTACATTCTCATACTCAGGCCCCTGACATTTGCGCTTTGCTGGTACCATACTTTCAAATAGAGTGTGTTCCCAATTTACCTGGTCCTTCGCGTTTGAAGACGGAACTCTTAATACAGGCTGACACTGCATCTGCATATGCTAGTTTCTGGCGGCATGCTTCCTCAGCCTGCAAACCTTCTTCATCGTTAGCATTTGTTGTGCCATCACTGAATAGCCACTGACTGGTAAAGCCTTCCCCCAAAGCAAGCCATTTCTCTAGGAACACAGCCAGCCCAACCAAAACACAATACTTTGAATTCATTGATCCAATTAATAGCTGCTGCAGACAGTTCCTTTCATCTTGAACATTCTTACACCATTTCAGTCTAATAGATACTGCGGGAAACGTAGACTCTTTTGCAAGTTCTTCTTCTGCACATACGCTGTGTCGTCCATTCTAGCAATAAGATGGAGCTGGAACTTTAGCATTGCCTGGTGACGCAGATTTTCCATCAGCTGTCCTGATTGGGTGAAAATCATGTCCACTATTTGCCCAAACTTTTCAGAAGTACACTCCCGGTCAGCGCAGCTTGGCACTCCACTGCCTCTAGTTTCTTTCTTGTTAACAGCTTTGATAAGGTCATTAACGTGCCGTGATTTTGTTGGATTCCCCCTTAGAGTAGCCTCACACCATGCTGATTGAGATACCATGAATTGGGAGATAGCCTTCTTGTAGTACACCACGGACGCAAAGTTGAAGATCTTGCAAAGGTTGGATTGTCATTACCAGTAGGATTCTCTTTTCCATATGCTTTGAACGCCATGAATTTGTAGACATCCTCTGGTGTCACTGCTGCTTTCTCCTCAATTGTAAATACTTTGTCATCAGCGAATTCGGGACCTGCCTTTTGCTCCATGAAGTTGCAAAAGATAGAGTAGTATCTCTTTAGCTGGGTTGGGGCGTTGATTGAGTTTTCAGTGATTGGCATGATACGGTTGGGTCTTGGAGTAGATTGCGTCCTTGTTGTTGTTGTTGTTGTTGTCGTCGTTGTTGTTGTTGTTGTTGTTGTTGTTGTTGTTGTTGTCGTTGTTGTTGTTGTTGTTGTTGCTGCTGCTGCTGCTGCTGCTGCTCCAGGGATTCGTCCTGTTCCGTTGAAGATGGAGGCAGCCTGCTGCTTGTGCTGTTGCTGATTTGTGTGCTGGTGCTGCTTGCGCGGCTGCTGCTTTGACGCGCAAAGCTGCTAGTCCTCTTCCTCTTCCTCCAGTCAATGAGCGTCCTCTTCCTCCTCTGGTCAATCTGCGCCCTCTTCCTCCTCGTCCGTCGATCTGCGTCCTCATCTTCCTCCAGTCAATCCTCATCCTCCTCATCCTTGTCCTCCTTGCTCTTCATCTTGCTGCTCAGCATCCGTTTCCATCAGCGCTTAGGTTTGCAGTGTCGGTGGTCGTGCTGTGGGGAGTCACCATTGTCTGCGCTGTTTGTTTGGGCGATGGTTGCTTGCTTGTATTCTTCTTCTTTGGTACTACTAGTACTACTAGTCTAAGATTACTCGTCGTATTCGATTATCGTAAAGTGAGCACGATTAAGTGAGCAATTTGAGCGAGTTTTTTGAAGCACCTCTGGGGTGATTTCTTAGAAAGAAAACAACAGTCATCTAAAGTACTTGTGGTATTTGTGGTATTCCCTTAAGAGTTACCCGGAGTCTTCTTATACCACTAAAATGCAACAATACTGAATATGGAAATTTGCCCCTTACGTCTGTTTTTTGAGGGGTACCACATAATTTCTACAGAGACAAACAGTCGGAATAGTAATTAGAGGTATGTATCATTAAGCGTACCAATTCCTACTTACGTGCCCCAGTAGTGCCAGGCTAAATACCACAATTTGTATTTCCTACGTATGGTAGTACTCGTACACAAAAACCAACTTTTGGTTGTGCAGGATCAATGCACCCCTTCCATTTGTAACTGGTCTCACGATTACTACTTCGTGAAGTTCGTCCATACCGCATGCCAATTCAAATCCTTTACACACACAATTCAAGATCCATCTACTTGGTGGACTTCTCTGGCTTTGATCTTGTTTTTCGACCAAGAAGCAAAAATGGGTCATTCCCGAAATACTTCTGGGTCCTACCCAGATCGGATCTGCACCTTGGTTTATGTCTTTTTCAACCAAGATTCTGGTCGACCTGAGCTGACCAAAAATCTGGGTCCTAACCAGATTTTTTTGTGGAATACCGGACTGAAATTTTTCTCATTCCCTTTGTGATGTTATACCCACCCAACTGACTAATCACACATCCAACGGATCCGATTGCCAATTTTGGATGATTACACTTATTTCCAATGCACAAAAATCAAACCGTATCAATAATAATAATGCTTTATCTGCTGTTGCTATGTGACAACAATGGGGGAGGAGATATATATTCAGCTCCGTACATAATTTTTATATCGTAATGCCAACAACAGCAGCAATGGTGAATAGTCCATCACGGGTAGGACGCAAGTCCAGGGTGAGCAACTACAGCGAAACAAAAGTCATGAAATTGCTACACACCCTCAAAGCAATCCTTCCCAGCGGTGCTGAGGAATGGGAACAAGCCGCCCAAATCCATAGAGACAACTTCCCTGATACCAACAGAAGTGTTCCAAACCTCTGTAGGAAATACACCACTCTTTACCATAAACAAATTCCTACTGGCAATCCAAATTGCCCGGAGAAGGTACAGTTTGGCAAAGAGGGTCAAGTGGTTGATTAAGAACAAGTGCAAAGTTGGTGATGGAGAAGAGGAGTTCCATTTGGAAGAAGGATACAAGAATAACAATAACAACATGGAAGAAGAACACAACAATAACATAAGTAGTGAGAATAACAAAAGTAGCAAGAATGATGGCTCTGACAATGATAACATTCCTCCAATTCCACTCCGTCAACCTTCGCAAAGAACTCAGCCAACCCAGCCAACCCAGCCAACCCCGCCAACCCAGCCAACACAACCAATGCAGCCAATGCAACCACCGCTCTGTCAACCTTCCCAACCAACCCAAGAACCAGAACTCAATGCACCAATTGTCATAAACGTACCAGCACCATTGCGCACTCTCGGTTAGCTTCCTCTTCTTCACGGTCCTCGCCACGGTTTGCTTCCTCCTTCTCTCCCAGCACTGCTCAGTCCAAGAGACAATACAGGAACACCAACGGCTGCCAGGAAATTCTTGATTTCTTGAGAGAGAATTCTGAGCTTGAGAGGGAACAAAGAAGAGAGAATCACCGGCTCATAGAGAGGCTGTCTTCAAAGCTGAGAGGGAACAAAGAGAGGCTGCCTTGGAATCGTCAAAGGCCCCATAATAGATGTTGCCACCATATTCATAAATCGGTTTTGTCCCAACTCCAACTCAAACTCAAATCCCCCCGGAGCCAGAGATTTCACTTAAAGTCATTCTTGGTTCCTGTTTAATGGCAAGAGGCAGTTGCGTCCAATCGAGCACCCAACAGCACCCAATGACTTAACGGCTCAGCGCCCAGCTACTCAAACATGTTGGTGGCATCTTCCATTGGCTCATTGGCATAAGAGAATTATCCATTGGTTTGATGCATAAAAACATTCAGGATCTGGTTGTGACCAATGGTATATGTTTGGTAATTGTACAGAAGAATCATCAAGTTCAAAATGATCTTCCAATTGCCAAATGTCTCCAATAGGAGTTTGTCTTTCAATAGCAAAAACTACCCCTGGATCATCCTCATTCCCCACTCTGACAACTGGCGGTGCTTCTTGGTTCAATAGAAGAGCCTCTGGGGTATCTGGATCAGTCTGCGAACTTTGGACAACAAGGCAGTGGTGTCTCCCTGTGTAAACCCTGAATGCGGAGTCAACGCAAATGATTGCACCGTACTTGAGAAACAATTCTTCTCTTTTATCATAAACACCATGATTTGTGATTGTGCTGTCGTGCCAGGTACTGGGGAAGTTGTAACTGCAAATACAAATTCTCCCATGACTGCAAAGACAAAGACACTGTTGATATATGTGTCATAGACCTGCCAGCTATTGTAAAAGCGATTCTGAACCAACCAATTTGAAGACTGGTGAATTTTGATTTTGAGTCCATCAGCCACACCCCAGACATGGCATTCATGTAGTCTGGGGTATTTTGCACCAATTGCAGCGATGTATTCCTCCACTTCTTCTTTAGTTGGAGGTCTAATCATTGCCTTTGGATGCTTCTGCAATACAAACAAAAGAACCTTTCTGTAGAACTTCAACCATTTGTACACAACAGTAGAGGTGAGTCCAAATGCCATTGACACAGATCTTGCAACGGATCCTTGTGTTCTAAACCAATGAAATGTTAGACCAAGACAGCAAGTTGCATTTGCCTTATGCTTTCTTCCACTCCATACTCCATTCGCATTAACCTTCCACTTGTGAATAACACCGATGTCTCTATCAACAGTGTAACTATCAAATATGGGTTCAAATAGACCTAGAAGCTCTCCAAAGACCCTGTGACCGACACCATAGTAGTCAAGAAGAGACTGTTCATTGCCTGAGTTGAATAGATAAAGAAAGGGGGACTCAAAATGACAACGAAGGGCTATCCTTGGTGTTCTCCTATCTCTTCGACACCTTTCTTCCACGTCATCATCATCATCATTATTATCTTCTAAAAGATACAAGCAAGCAAACAACTCAAGTGACATAGTCAATGGAGCAACAACTAGTATTTATGTTGCCAATTGAGTATCAGTTGAGTCGCTGAAAGTCAGTCGCTGAAAAATCTGATCGTATTAAACCCACATTTTTAATCGTATCAAGAGAACAAATTTGGCTATTATTATTGTCCATAGGAAGAATTCCTTATGCCAAAAATGAGATTTTAGAAGCCGGCCCGCCAAAATCTGGGTCTGTTAATTTTCATTCCCAAAATACAAAAAAAAACATAGTAGATCTGGGTAGGCAGGACCCAGAGGAAAGTATTTCGGGAATGACCCAGCCAATGTGCAAAGAATTATTGCGCCCGCTACTTTCACGATGCTTCCATGCGATAAAATCAATTGAAAATGTTGTCTCTGATAAAAATATCTGCAACAAAAAATAGAATGTTTAATGTTCTTAATTCATGGATGATTCCATTGTTGTCTTCACGTGAACTGAACTCGACAACAGCATTTAACGCTTGTTAGTATCTCATTGTTTATGTTCATCACCTACGGTACGGTACGTATGGTATCTTACTCATACCGGTACTATCGGTACGATACTCGTACTCGTACTCGTACCGGTAATCGTACCGTACGGTACGGTACTCTTTTAGTGAAAACAGCGGTTTCCGATTTTGTCAAACTGATCGTGCGTCGACCGTTCGGGAATGGAATCTAGAACGTGACCTCATACTTCTTGCACGTGATTGGTTCTGCGCACTTCTTTCTCGCTTTGTCAGCCACTGGACATATCCAATTTCTTGCACGTTCCATCCATCGATCGGTTTTTTCCCCCCTAGGATATCTCCAGTACTTCACTCATCCCGAGCCGAAGCATCTGGTCCCGACATAAAGTAATTATTTGTCGCGAATCTATTTGAGTTGCCGTATCCATCATGACTTCCTTCAAAGACTCGGTAAGTTGATTGCAACTTGTGATTACCTATACCATTACCAATAACTTAGATAAACCACTGAAATGGCATGAACATTATGAGGATAGGTCCCACTGGTTGAGTTTCGGGTGGATGGAGCTAGCCTCGAAACTGTCCGTGTCGTCGCAAAGCCCGATTCTGATCGCTTCGATTGTGATACGTTTCTAACAAAATTCCGCCCAAACAACGAATCAAAATGAACGAAAAAATCGATGGAAATTAACTGAAACCGATTAAATCGAAATTCGACATGACGAAATGATGACCGAATGGAACATCAGGAATTCAGAGGACTTGTCCCTCTCGCTGAACACGATCCTGAATTGTACGACTTGATCGAGCAAGAGAAGAACCGACAATGGCGTTCCTTGGAATTGATTGCCTCGGAGAATTTCACTTCGAAGGCAGTTATGGAGTGCTTGGGATCTGCCTTGACAAACAAGTATTCGGAAGGTCTCCCCCACGCTCGTTACTACGGAGGTAACGAGGTTGTCGATCAGGTCGAGATTTTGTGTCAACAGCGTGCCCTGGCAGCTTATGGATTGGACCCCGAAAAATGGGGAGTTAATGTCCAGCCTTATTCTGGATCTCCCGCCAACTTCGCTGTCTACACTGCCCTTCTCCGCCCTCATGACCGAATCATGGGATTGGATTTGCCAAGTGGCGGACACTTGACCCACGGATTCTACACTTATTCCAAGAAGGAGGGAACCCGTAAAGCCGTCTCTGCCACCTCTGTTTACTTCGAGTCTCTTCCTTACCGAGTGGACCCCGACTCCGGATACGTCGACCACGAACAACTTGCCCGTGATGCCGGTCTCTTCAAACCTGCCATGATCATCTGCGGAGGATCGGCCTACCCTCGTGACTGGGACTATGGTAAATTCCGTGAAATTGCCGATGCCAACGGATCTCTCTTGATGATGGACATGGCTCACATTTCTGGATTGGTTGCTACCGGAGAACAATCTTCTCCTTTCGAGCACTGCGATATCGTCACAACGACCACCCACAAGTCCCTCCGAGGACCTCGTGCCGGAATGATCTTCTTCCGAAAGGACGAACGTGGATTCGAAAACCTTATCAACCAGGCTGTTTTCCCTGCTCTTCAGGGTGGACCCCACGAGCACCAAATTGCCGGTATTGCCACCCAGCTCAAGGAAGTCGCTACACCCGAATTCAAGGTCTACTCGCAACAGGTCAAGGCCAACGCCGCTGCTCTCGCCAACAGACTCACCTCCAAGTACGGATACAAGATGGCTTCCGGAGGTACCGAAAACCACTTGGTCTTGTGGGACTTGAAGCCCCAAGGAATCACCGGATCCAAGTACGAGAAGGCTTGCGACGCTGTCTGCATCACCCTCAACAAGAACTGTGTCCCCGGTGACCGATCTGCCGTGACCCCCGGAGGAGTCCGAATCGGGGCCCCCGCTCTTACCACTCGTAAGATGTGCGAAGAAGACTTCGAACAAATTGCTGATTTCTTGCACGAGGTCTTGGAGGCCGCGCTTGCCCTCCAAGAGAAGTCTGGGCCCAAGCTCAAGGACTTCGCCGCCATGCTTGACGATGATGCCACCCTTAAGGACATTCGAGAACGTGTCAACAAGTTCGCTACTACCTTCCCTATGCCTGGATTCGACCCCAAGGAAATGAAGTACACTAGTCCTCTCGGTCCGTAAGCAGAAACAGGGACAAGCGAAGCTAACCAAAGTTCTGAACTCATGTCCTGAACGCTAACGATGAAGCCCGCGGTCAATTGGTGGACCGCCTGATTGAATGATGATGTCTTCAACTGTGATAGACGAAAACAATGTAGTAAAAAAATCCACATATTCGACTAGTTCCTCTGGATATCATGTCAAGGAATTTCACTAGTTCTATCGTACGGTACGCGAGGGGTGTCGCGACTAATTTTAAACAAACTTTTGCTGAGAGAATCAAAATGACTGCTATCTTCTTGTCTGAATCGGCCTATTGAGAGATTAGTAGTACTTGTACTTAGTATCGACACGAAGTGACAGAATTGGAAGAAAATCATTCCAGTCACGAATAGAACCCTTGTGTCTCGTATGCCTCGAAGTGAAGTTAGTACCGGTAATATGACTAGCAAGTACTCGTACCTGTGTGGTCGTACATATCTAAAACTAGGATTGTGAGCAAGCTCTGAAAAGTACTCCGAGTTGAGCTTAATGTGCTAAGCGTTGGATTGGTGTTGAACTGAATCCAACGTTCTTGAAGTGAATCCAACGTTCTTTGCACATAGAGGAATTAAGAAATGTTTTTCATCCGCACTTCAATATTGAAGAGCCAGCTGGCGTGTCATTTAGTCTCACATCAGATTTCAGATTTTAATGAATCATGGGAATTCAGTCGTACAGGAGGAGGGCTGAATACCACACTCTTTTTCTTCTCGTAAAAGCTTCGCTTGGTTGCACAGAATTTTGGCGCTCGCATGCAACCAGTATTTGATAGATAGTAAATTTTTAATTGGTGTGATACGGTTTGAGGTTCCGAATATTCATCCGTTGGACAGCATGATTTCCTAAGAGAAAGGAAACAACCTCATTGGTATGGATTTGGGTGATCATGTAAGGTCCCTTGCCTCTTGCTTCTAAAACACTTGGAATTTGCTTTTCATTCTTCATCATAATTCTATCTCCAACGCGATAATCATGCAGCTTTCTATGGCTATTCTCCTTCATAGCATTCTTGTCTATTTGGGTTTGTCTTTTGTTTCTGACCATGGCAAGGTCTGTAATCACAGGGATTGGAAGGAACATGTCACGATGGAATACAAGGGAGTCTGGCATCATTTGGAAGGTCTTATTGATGGTTGATCTAATGGCAAACTGAGCTGAAGCAAAGACACTATCAACAATGTCGGTTGCTTCCAGAAGGGTCTGTGGTGGATTGGTGTTGAGCTCAGTTCTTATTGTAGACTTGATGGTATCATGTACTCTTTCAAGGACAGCATTTGCTTGTGGGTTGTGGACGGAGCAGACCTTCTTTGCTTTAATTCCAAGATTGGCAAGGTGGAGTTGGAAGCCGTTACTCAAGAAGTTGGTTCCTTGGTCAATGATGCAATTCACTGGTTTTGGGCATCTGGAGAGCCAGCCATTGTAGAGGGCATGGGCTGCCATGAGGCCAGTTGGATTGACTTGTGGGGCCCTGATTATTTTGAGGAGGCTGGTGCACATGTCCATAATGGTGAATCCATTAAATGCAATTGTTCCATGACCTGGGATTTTGATCTTCCAAGAGCCGATTCAATTGATTGCAATGGTATCCCAGGGTACGTATTGGTGTTCTTTGATTGGAAGTAAGCCATGTCTTTGGTGATTATTCTTATATCTTTGGCAAGCATCACAGGATCCGCAGAAGGAATTGTTTTGGTCTTTCAAGTGTTGAGCATATATGAATTGGTGAATGGTTTGATACAATCTTTCCAAGCCGGCATGGCCAAGGATGTGGTGGTGATATTTGATAGTGGCTTGTACCCGGTTTGGAGGGAGTACAATTTTCTTGCGGCCGTTGGCGGACTCAACAATTTGCAAGCCGGTGCCATTAGAATTCTCAGTTGTGTATCATGGATTGGTGGAAATATCTTCATTGGCAGCTTGGTCTTCTGCAAGCTGAGTAAAAGCTAAGGGATGCATCGGGATGTCTTCTGGGTAGTTGAAAAATAAATCCAAAAGGGAAAGGGTGCCGGTTGGATTGGTCTTGTCTTCTGTTGAAGTTTTGATTTCCAAATCCATTGGAGTTGGAGTCAGGGATTCCTTCTTTTCCTCCAAGGATTGCTCGATAGGGAGCCTTGAGAGGGCATCAGCAATCACATAATCTTTGCCTTGGATATACTTGAATACTGGAGAGAACTCTTCAAGGAGCATTCTCCAAGTCATAATTCGGTGACTAGTGAGGTTTGGCAAGTTAAGTTGATGTGGTCTGTCCATACTATGATTTCTTTACCCCAAAGAATGGGTTGAAATTCCTTGAAGATTTTAACAATGCAGAGCATCTCTTTGTCAATGGTTCGGTATTTGCGTTGAGCAGCATTGAGTTTTCAGGAGAAGTAGAGGATAATTCTTCCTTCTTGGATAACAACAGCACCGAGTTGGTAGTCTGAAGCATCAGTATAGACATGGAAGGGCTTGTTTGGATCAGGGAAGGCAAGGAAGATGTCTTTTGCAATAAGGGCCTTGACTTTGTTGAAGGAATTGATGAGCTCTGGAGTTGGAGTGAGCTTCCCTTTGGATCTCCGAGAGAGATCTGTGAGCGGAGCAAGGACTTCAGCGCATTTTAGATAGAAGTTCTGATACAAGTACGAACAAAGGATTGGAGTTGGGTTGTTGTTGGGGGAAAAACCAGTTCTAAGATGGGATTGATCTTGTTTGGATTTGGCCTGATTCCATCTCAGGAAATGATGTGGCCAAGCCATGGTGCTTGTGATTGGAACCAATGGCATTTGGAGGGTTTGACAGCAAAGTTGTGGGCTTTGAGCAAGGAAAGGACAGAAGAGACAGATTTACAGTGAAATTCTAGGGTGTCAGAGAAGATTCCAATATCATTGATGTATACTTCAATGTCCTTCAAATGGAGGAGCATCTGTTTCATACAGCCTTGGGCCCAGCTTGGAGAGTTGAGGAAGCCCATTGGCAATCAAAGAAGCCAAGATTTTCCACAGAGCCAAGTAGAAGCTCCATCAAGCTTGAAGGTGTGGAACTGCATGCTGACATCAATAAGGGTCACATATTTGAACCCTCTTATTCTGTGGAAGATATCTTGGATCTTCGGTAGTGGATAGTGGAGCTTCTTGGTGACTTTGTTGAGCTCACGAAAGTCGCTAATGACCAGATAGGAGCCATCTGGCTTTGGAACTACAAAGGTTGGAATTTCCCATTCAGTGGCATAGCAGTGCTCAAGAATGCCAAGTTTGACTTGTTGCTCAATTTCCTTCTTCACAGCTTCCTGTTGGTGGAGTGGAATTGGATATGGTTGTTTGATGTGATATGATTTTGCATCTTGCTGGAGCTCAATGTGGAACTCTTCATTAGGGAAAATGCCTAATTCCGTGTCATTCAGGCCTTCAAAAAGTTCTTCATTTTCAAGGAGAATCTTCAGCAAGGAAGATTTCTCATGGTTCAAGAGGTGTTCTTGTTCAGATACCAACTTGTGGAGGTCTATCTTCTCATACTTTGAGGTGTCATCAGCATATGCTTGTTGAGCAGCTTGGTTGGAGTAGCTTTCGGCAACAAAGTGTGGCTCTGCTGACATGGCCTTTTGAAGCATCGATTTGTTATTAAAGCAGTTCCTTGGATTGAAATGCATGGTCTTTTCATACCATTCTATGGTGCAAGCTTCAGAGTCCACCTTCATTCCAAGGTCTCTCATTGTTCTTTGGCCAATGAAGAGGTGATAGTTGATGTTCTGAGTGACAACAAAACACTTGATCTTCAGCACTTTCATGGAGTAGAATAGCTCTGGAAACATGGTGTTCTCCAAGATCACATAGTGGTTACAAGTGGATTTCCTGTTGGTTGTTTTCATTTGAATTGGTCGAGCAAGGAAGTGTTTCTTGGCTTCAGCAGGAATGGCGGATTCAACAATGAGGTTGTCTGTGGATCTGGCATCAAAGAGGACCTTCAGACAGTATTTTCCTGGTGTGTTGTTGATGGAGTTGCAGACACTGACTGTGGCTGGAGCAAGGTTGCCGTTGTTGTTGCGGGAATCTGAGGTTTTCGGAAATCTTTGAAGGTCAGAATTATAGTAGTATTCAGTATCAACATCCACATCTACATGGAAGAGATCTGGCCAAGCTTCTGTTGGAGGTGGTGCTTCTTCTGGTTCATTGATGAAGACACACATGTGTTGCTTGGGCTCATGTGAGCTGTTGCCAAAGGAAGATGAATTGCTTGATTGATTGCTATTGTTGCTGTTGAAATTGCGATCATTCACATGTGCGTTGTTGTTGTTGTTGTTGTTGTTCCAGTTAGGTTGATTTGGATTCTTGGCATTAAGATAGCACTGGCCCCAAGTGTGATTTGCACCCGGGTGAATAGGATACTATGGTGAGCTATCAGCTACTCTCATGGAGGGATTGTTGTTGCTAGTATTGTTGCCTTGGCTGTTGTTGGAGCCTTGTTGTTGGTTTTGGCCATTGTTGTTGTTGTTTGATTGGTTGTTGTTCCGATTCCTTCCATTGCATTTTTTTGCCGTTGTTTTGCTTGTTGTTGCCATTGTTGTTGCTGTTATTCCTGTTTTGAGAGGAATTATCTTGTTGATTACTTTTTCTTACTTTTCTTGTTTTCCTTGTTTTGGTATCTCTCCGTCCTTGTCATGATCTGTGTAAGAATGTCATCGTAGGGAGAGTGGTGTTCTTTGTAGCTTTCCTTCCATTTGGTAGGCATGGATTCCAAAATCAAACTCTTGAACAAGTCTTTGTCATTGATGGCTGCATTCTCAAGTGGATGTCCTGGAAGCAGTCATAGGATCGCATGGTTGTGGAAGGCCGGACGTAACCATGGAGACTAGCTGGTGTACAGTCATATTGGTGGTCTTTTTGATGTTATTGAGGAATCATTTGTGGCATCTGTATGCATCTGTGCATCGATGGTAGTTGAAAGGTTGTCCACAGTTTGGTTTGGTACATTGGATGATACATACTCATTCCACCAATTCCTATCGGCATAGTCTCTGAGGAGATCAGAGAACTTGTAATATTGCTTTGGTCCTGTTGATAAGGAAAGGGTTTTCTTTGCATGTGAGAGTTCATTAATGGTCAAAAGGAGCCTTGGAAAAGGGATGCTCCTGCAGTAATGAGAGGTACTTTTACCGTGACAGTCTCTGAGACTCCATTGGTAGTACTTGTGTGTTTGAATTCTATCTTGTCAATAGATTCTTGGTCAAAGTCAAACTTGAAGGGATTGACTGAATAACTTGTCATTGCTGGACAATCTGGGCTCCAGTTGGTTGCTTGTTAGTAGTTACTTGCGTATAGTATACTAGTGGGTCAAAGCAATTATTCGTCTGTTTAAACAGTGCCGTATGCCTCTAAGTGAAGTTAGTAATATGACTAGTAAGTACCTATGTGATCATAAATAGAACTAAAACTAAGATTGTGAGCAAGCTCTGTAAACTACTCCGAGTTGAGCTTGTATTTATGTGATAAGCGTTGGATTGACATTGAACTGAATCCAACGTTCTTTGCACATGTAGGAACTAAGATATGTATTTCATCCACACTTCAATATTGAAGAGCCGGCTGGTGTGTCATTTAGTCTGACATCAGATTTCAGATTTTTATAAATGGTGGGAATTCAGTTGTACGGAGTTGAATGCCACAACTCTTGTCGTATCCCGTCACTCCCTCGTCCATTGCACATCTCTCCATCATCCCTTATCTTGATCCTTATAACTTGATCTGAATTGAAATTTCAATCACATGATTGAATTCCAAGAACACCTCACTTTTATATGAGAAGCTTCTCCCAATCTGAATACAATTGAATACAAAAGTACTCAAAAATATGTTTTCTCTCTTACAATTCCTTTATTATCTCAAAATATATTTACTACTAGTTCAAATTACCATACATGTTATCTCTTTTTAGAGGCATACGGCACTGTTTAAACAGCCAAATAAATGCTCCTATTCAATATTCACCTTTGACTCGAGTATTTTCAACACTTCTTTCCGGTAATAACTTCAAGATTGCCCACAATGACTAAGTATTCTATCATCCCCTTCAAGCTCGACTTCAAACCTGATACTATCAAAAATATTGAGTACAAACACTCACAAGTCGTTGATGGTGTCACCAAAACCATCAAGATAAAAGTCCCTGTGATTACAGCCGCATCTACTCATATGATGCAAATCCTACACTCTGTCCATAAGTTCACAAAAGCCAGACAAGTCCTTGATTGGGACACCAGACCTAAGCTCTTCAACAAGTTCTCAGACATCCTCCATGATTATTCTGACCGAGCCTACTTTGATGAACATATTGAAGAGATTGAGGACACTGAAGAAAACTTTGACACTGTCATTAACAAATTCATTCAATCCAAATTCTCTAATAACTTTGATTCTTATTGCAATCACAAGCAATTCATCCTCAACATAAAGAAAACATCCAACATGACTGTCTACAAGTTTGTTTTGATGGTATCCTACCACGATAATGTCATTCTTCCTCTCCTTCGCAGTGCTGAAGCAGAAAATGCCATCATTGATGGTGAAGATTTCAAGAGTCAAATCTACAGAACAATGCCAACTGAATGGAAGGACACCTATGAAGAGCACAGCTCTCCCTTAGACGGCAACCTTGTCCAAATCATTACCAAAATGGAACATCTCCACCAAAAATCCTTAAAAAAATCAAACACTAACAACAACTTCAACCCTCGCAACCCTCGCAACAACAGCAACAACCAAAACAACAATTTGAACAACAACAACAACAACAACAACAACAACTGTCGCAACAACTACTACAACAAAAATCGTTGCAACAATAGCAATATCAACAATGATCAAAACAACAATTCAAACACCAACAATCGTTGCAACAGCAACAACAGCAGCAGCAGCAGCAGCAGCAGCAGCAACAACAAAAGCATCAATTGAATTCAAGATTTGGATCCTTGTCCAATTCATCCCAATGCAAATCACACTTGGGGACAATGCTATCACAATGTAAGCAATCCCAACAGAAATAAACACAACAATAACAATGATTGCAACAACAATGACTCCTATGTCAATGGCCATTCCAACGGCAGTACAAACACTCCCGCTCCTCCTAAGCCACCTGACTCAGAACAACATATGTGCATTGTTATTGACAACCTTTCCAAGTCCCCAAAAGAAATCTGGCATGATCTCTTTCATGTCAATATTGAAATCGATTCCGAGTACTACAACAATGACCTCCAACAATTCCCATCCAACAATGCCAACGGCTCCTTCATAGAGATCCCAACCAAAGAAATTATCTGCATTGGGAACAAGCTCAATCAAGATACAAGCAACGGCTCCTATGTCATTCCTCCAAGTCCTCCTGCCAGTTTCACCAAAGATTTTACAGCTCTCACCCAGCCAAAAGAACCTCAAGATCTTGCTCCTACTACAATTGCTACATGCAACAAAGTCAATGAACACAAGAAAAAATTCTACTTTAAAACACTATTTGACTCTAGATCAACTGATATTCTAATTATCCAAGCCTTGATTCCTCCAACGGTCACCCTTCATGATCTTGAAACTCCTATCAACAAGATCACTACCAGTGGCAAAGCTACAGAATCCACTTGGAAGTGTATCCTTGTCAACCCCTTTGGCAAATTTTGCCTTCTCTGTCTACCAATGGGCTTCCTTAACTCTCCAAATTGCGCCCAAGGTTGTATGGAACAGATGTTTCTTCATCTAACTAAAGGTGAAGTTTATATCGATGATATTGGTATCTTTTCTGATGAACTTGATGCTCATTCTTGCAAAACTGTCAATGAAGTGCTTTATCTCCTAAAGGCTCATAACTTCTCTGTCAAACCAGCCATATGTCACTGGTTCCAAAGCTCTGCACCCTGATTGGGTCATATCATATCCTCAGAAGGTCTTCTTTGACCAAATCCTATCAAGATCGAGCCCATCCTAAAACTTGTGTTCCCCAAAACCATTACCCAAGTACAATCCTTCATTGGTATGGTTAACTTCTATCAGAACTTCTGGCGCAGGCGTGTTGAAATCCTTGCTCCACTTACTGCCCTTTCTGGCCAACCCAAGGGCAAACTTGAACCCAAGCCAGAACTTCTCACAGCTTTTAATAATGCAACAGCTGCGATAGCCAAAGATATGCTCCTCAGCTACCCTGATCCTAACAAGCCATTCCATATCTATACTGATGCCTCTGTCTATCAGTTAGGCGCTGTAATTGTCCAAGAAAACCACATCATAGTCTGCTTCTCCCAAAAGCTAACCAAGGCTCAAGTCAAGTATCTTACAATGGACAAAGAAATGCTCTGTGTTGTAAAAGTCTTCAAAGAATTTAGACCTATCCTCTGGGGCGCAGAAATTATCATATGGACTGATCACATCAACCTCACTTGCCAAATCATCACTTCTAATCGAATCATGACCTGGGGCATACTCCTTGAAGATTTCTCACCTGTCTTCAAGTACATCAAAGGCAAAGACAATGTCATTGCAGATGTACTCTCCCATCTCCCTATCCAGGATAACAACAATGATCCAACTGGCTCAGTCACTGAAGAATCAAACACTGTCACCAATACCCTGACTCTCAAAGTATCTGACCTCTTCATCAACTATCCAGAAGCAGCTTCCCTACTATCCACTATCCTCTCCTCAAGCTGTCACACAACATGCCAATGAAAGTATAACCCAAAATGAAAATTATACAACTCAAAATTTCAATGGAATTGATCTCACTGTGTATACTAACCACAATAACCAAACCAAAATTGCTCTACCCAATAATCTTTTACCTAACACCATCAAATGGTATCATCATGTCCTTGGACACGCTGAAATGAATGCTGCACTTGCACCATTGGTTGATTCATTTATGCGCCTGGCCTCAAAGAAGCAGTCCTTTGATTCTGCCAAACCTACAATTCTCATCAACAATACAAAATCTCTCATCATCACCATGCACATCTGGCCACTTGCCAAGAAAATCATGTCCCTTGGAAAACCATCACTATTGATGCAATTGGCCCATGGTCAATCAAACTTCCTGGTCACCCTCAACCTGTCCAATTCATTTGTTTCACCATCATGGACATGTTCACCAACCTACTTGAAATCATTTGATCTCCACAAGTCAACCCTACAAGTCTCATGGCTGTCCATTCCCTCAACAATACCTGGCTATCTCATTATCCTCAACCTTACTATTGTGAATGCAATTGAGGTCCATGCTTCATGGCCAATGGCTTCCAATTTCACCTTGACAATCTAGGAATCAACTCCAAGCTCTCAACTGTCAAGAACCCACAGTCAAATGCTGTTCTTGAATAAGCCCACGACACTGTCAAAACAGCCATACACACTGAGCTTAACACCAATCCTCCTCAAGATCTACAAGCACATGATGAAATTGTCAATAGCTTTTCATCTACTCAGTTTGCAATGTGTTGCACTGTCCACATAACACTTGGCATCACTCCTGGTGCTCTCGTATTCCATCAAGGAGATATGTTCCTCCCTGTTCCAATCATCACTGATATCAATATCATTCGTAACAAATGCAAAACTGGTATTGATAAAGATGCACTCCTTGAAAAATCTCATCAAAAACCCCATAGCTATGCTGTCAACGATCAAATCATGATCATCAAACCAAATACAGATGCCCTTGCTGCCAAACACGTTGGGCCCTTCACTATTGTCCAAGTATACACCAACAGCACCATTTCCTACTAGAAAACTGAACTCCTCATTGAACAAATTAACATCTGTGATATCAAGCCTTACCATCCTACTCTCTAACTTCTTTTATAAGAAGGAGAAGAGTGATGTATTCCGTCACTCCGTCGTCCGCTACACTTCACTCCATCATCTGTTATACTTGCTTATCGGAACCGAAATTTCAATCACATGATCAAATTCCAAGAACACCTCACTTTTCTATACGAGAAGCTTCTCCCAATCCAAATACAATTGAATACAAAATTATCCAAAAACATGTTTTCTCTCATACAATTTATTATCTCACACTCCTGAATATATTAAACTCCTTTCTGCAACTGTTAATCTATTATTTTCCTTCTGAATCCGGTCCGTTGAGAGTCTGATTCAAAGGCTTCTGAAGAACAGCAACGCTACGTTAGTGTGTTAGTAGACGAACGATTGTACTCTAAGAGTGACAATGGTGGTTGGATACTTTTGGCAACGGATAATCGGACTACAGGCGAGACTATGGAAACGCCAGATCTCTTCTTACTGTGAACTTGTTCAGATACAGCAAGATAGACCTTAGTAATGTAGATTACAGGTAGTTGGTAGCAACTAGTGTGAATTTTGGAGATATAATTAGTTGAATGTTAAAAGTATGAGATAAAGTGAAAACTTGCCAAAACACAAGATATCTCTTTTATTGAGGTGAAATACGTTGCAACTGCTGTTGCGTAGTGATGAGATTACTCGCTGATTATTTCCATGCATGCATTGATCGTTGACCGTATACATATATATATATATATATATATATATGTATTGTGTGAGAAGCTTCTGACAATGGTTTCCTTCTCTTGTTATCCTAGGAAGATTCCATAATAAGTTTATCAATGAAATCAGGAATTGCTCCCGTAGGTCGTGTGATATTTCTCTAAATCAAAGATTGCTCACCGAAGAACCAGGGCAAGCAATACTAGAAAACAGGGATTGCTCACCGTCGATACGCGATGGGAATCGATGCGCCGTGGGAATCAATATGCTATGGGAATCAATTACTTGGGTGATACGGGACTCATTGATTCGTATGAAAAGAACAACTGCCGTTGTGTAGCTTTGGTACTGCTGGACACAAAAGGAATTTAATATGCCCCATGTTTCTTTGTGAAAGGCCATCATGCTTAAATGGTACTTCCATCATCTTGTAGGAGATTGCCAGGCTTGAGGAAGATATCCGGCTCAGCGCGAGACCTTTCAAAGCCAAGTTTGATATGGCATGCCGCTAGTAAATCACCGAAGCACTTGCCCGATGATCTAAGTCCATATTGAGCCTTGTAGATGATCAAGAGATGACCTTTTAGTGATCCGAATTCTGGGCCTGCCTTGATACAGACTTTCTCACAAGTCACTGCTTCAAGATAAGCATTTCCGATATCCGTGTTCCATGCTTCCAGACTGTTCAGCTTAGCTAGGAACAGGCACATACGTAGGCGGCAAAGTGATACGACACTGGCTCATACACTGTGGATGGGGGCTTCAGTAAGGTTGCCATTTGCAACAAGACAAGCCTTGTGTCTACCATCATGTTTGACAGCATATATCATGTGTACCTTGATCTGTTGGAACCCGTTTGGAATGGAGCTTGCCTTATACCTTCCTTTGTCGATGAAGGTATTGTATTCCCTGAGTTGTTCCATTTCAAGAGTAATGGCGTCTTCCCACTTGTGGTTCCCGTTGACCTGGTCGAATTGGATGGCTTCTTCGTGGTTACGGGGTACCTTGAATTTGTATTGATATTGCAGAGCGGTACAAAAGGAGCAAAGTTTGGCTTGATACACGAGTCGATCAAGCTTCTTGGTTCTTTGTGCAAGGTTGGTGATTCGTTTGAGATGTTTCCAACCTGGGAGGTCAAGCATGTTGTTGTCTTTCCCATATTTGGCAACGGTAACAGGATCATCGGCCGCAATGTTGGCTAATGGTTCATATGTTCGTTCCATATTTTCCTATTCAATCCAAAGGTTATACTTGGAGCCTTTGTGCTGAGGGTGCTTGTTATGAATCCAATGGACCTTGGTGTCCTAGGATTTGGCAAAACAACCAAAGCTTGCCATCTTCTTGGGTCAAATCACGGTGGATGTAGTTCATGATATCGTTGTATGCAATGATATCTTCAAGTTTGTCATCAGAATGCTTACACTTGAATTTGATGAAGTCGTTATTGCGTTCAAGACTGTCTTCTACATTGACGATGGTAAGGCGTTTCCAAGTACCATCGGGATTGGGTACAAGGAAGGATCTTCCTTGTAGGTCGGCAATTGGAATGGTTGGGATGGTGATCGGTTGACCATCATCATTGAATTGCGCATTCCCTTCTACGCCGGTAACTACTACCTCTGATGGGTCTACTGTAGGAGTAGCAGGGTTGGTGTGTGGAGTCATGACATCACTAACATCAAAGTATGCTAGCTCTGGTGGATCAAAATCATCTTCAGTAAGGAGAACGCCATCGGATGTCTTGCTGAAGATGTGTGTCGTAGGAGGACCATCAAAACTCTCCCCATAGTTGATTAGGGAGTGGAGAAGGGGACCAGCTTGGGCTGTCATTGACCTTCTTGTATAGAAAGCTTGGTAACAAGGGGTGGGCAGGTGGTTTGATAATATACTGATTACCAGATGCTGTATGTTTGCTGTCCTCAGGTGTCTGAGTAGCAGATGCCATAGGCCTGTGCTTGTCGGGTGTCGTAGGCTTGTTCTCTTCAGGTGCTGCAGAATTGTTGGAGCTTGTCTTGTTGTCAGATTCCGTGGAAGATTCTGCAGTAGTAGGAGCAGTTGGGACGTCATGTGGTTTGGACTCCCCATTTGGGACATCTGTAGTCGTATGTTTCCCATGTTTTGTGATCATAGGTGCGTCACCGGTTGCATACAGTCGGTTTGATGAATCCTTTGCTTTACGCCACACAATGAAACCATCATCGGTAAATAGGCCCACTTGTTTATTGCGTGATTCAGGCGTAAGAGCAGAGTGAACACCAGAATGGTCTAGCAATTTGTTAGTAACGGGGTCCCAGATCTGGAAGCATAAGCCATTGCCAACATGTTTGGCAATGCCAACAAAATGACCGAGGCATTCGGTGGACTGGGTACCAAAAGGTGAATCATTGGTCTTGAAGTAAACAGGTTCGAACCAAAAGAAACTGGTATATGCGCTGATGTCACCAAAAATCAGATAGAGTAGGATCTGAAATAACATTGAGGAGGCCAGCGACGTATGTCATACACAACAACCATAGATGTGGAGGTGTGCTGGTGCGGTCCATTACACGGTTGACAATACGTTTGAACGTTTGATATCTATGTTCAAATTGGTTCTGGTGTTGGTGATAAGGTTCACTCTGCCAAAGTCCAATCCATAACATCTTGAGATAATCAATGACACGCTTACTGGACTGGTAGGATCCATGGTCACATAAGAGACTGGAGAGGCCTGACCCCATTTTCGAACGAAATTCTGGAAACATGATAGGAAATCACCGGTGGTACGCATCTCTTCGATATGAATGATATGGGATTGACGGCCAAAGAAGATTTGTGCGAGTTTGGAACCGCCGTTGCTTGCTGGGATGTTGGAGTACACGACATCCGACAAGACATCATCACTAAATGGTCGAACATTCATTGCCGGTTGAGGAGATTGAAATCTGTTGAAGAGGTTACCATCTGGACTAACAGCTAAGGAACCATATTGTGTAGAATTTGCAAAGGTTGCCTTGATGCGGTCTGTAGAAACCCAGCAAAAGAAGGGTTTCAGGGATAAGTAGTCATGCACGTTAGAATGACGTTCACGGGGTGTAGCTGCAACGCGAGGTGGGTCATCAGTGGTACATGCCGTACGGAAGGCAAGGATCGTACCAGATGATGGAGTTGGAGTACAGCGAGCTAGACGTTCCTGATGGTCATAGTCTGGCGGAGTAAGCCAAAAGGAGCGATCGTTCATGCCGTGATCATCAATAGGGAGAAATGCCAATCAAGTGCATTGACTGGAATACAAACTGAGAGAGGTAACAATGGATGAACCAGGGGATACAGATATATCCAATCCTTCAAAGCAATTCGGGTTCCCATATTCGTCATACGTGGGGTAAGGGAGCCGTTGTGGTTGTGGTGGATATTTCTGGAGGAAGGTTTCATCCTTAGCACTGATGATGGTATCAAGAACGGAAGGGTCCCAATGTTTATTGGTTGTCATGATAACATGTAGCAGTGTGTTGAATTCATCAGGGGTGTACTTACGCATGGCGAGATACGGCAGGCCATGGCGGATGCTGAGGGGTAATGCGTACCCATCAGTTGTGGTGATGACTTGTCCACCACCCGCTTTGATGGATGTATCATCGACAGTAGAGAAGTATGCTTCCATCTGACCAGACGACAGGATAGAGGGGTGTCTTCCTGTATATGCGCATTTGTTAAAGATAAGGATAATGGGACCTCTATTTGAAACGGAATATGCTCCACATGTTGCGATGGGAATATTCTGCACTTGGTGATTGTTGATGCCGGTGACATTGACATACCAAGGGGGAATGTCCTTGGAGATGAGACATGCATCATTACCAATAATACAACCATTGGCACCACGGTCAACCATAGCGAAACCGGGGTTGGAGACAGTAGCCTTACGTGCATGATAAGTATATGCGGATACTTGGATTTTCATGCTGTAAGGTCAAGTCGTCTTCAGGTTTGTACCATTTATGGACATTAACCGAGTAGGAAGATTTTCCAACGGGCACAAGAGTGTCACCATCCTTTTTATATCGGATGTCAGGGTTCTCAGAGAGAAATCTGGCAGGATGAGCAGGTGATACGGATGACTTGAGGGGGCGCTGGTCCTTGGAGAAGGAGGTCTGAGACTTGTAGACACCAAGTGATGCGTGGAAGACGCCTTGGCGATCATTTTCGACAGCCGGATGTAGATCTTCTGAAGCATTGGTATGGTTATCACCACTTGAAGTATCGTCTTTGAGGAGTGTGACAGAATGGTCATGTGTATAAGCTTTTTGAGTGATAGGCTTGGTAGCGTTAGGGTCCGGTTGACTGTTGGGAAGCAATTCAAATCGCAAGGAAGCAACTACAATTTTCTTGCCTTCGGGGGGGAAATTTTGCCAATTCTTCATGTCTTGACGTGATAATGCCTTCCATATGCCAGTCAGTAAACGTGTGGTAGGATCAGGCGCACGACCAGCCTTAAATACCGTGTAGGCTTGATTGTCGCCTTCAAATTCAATAGGAAGAGCATATTCGCTAGAGTTATGCCCTTGCTTGGAAGAGAAGTCGTGAACATGTGCTTGTACTGTAGATTTCGGAGCAGACATCACTGACTGAGAGTCGAGACAAGTAGCCTCGAGCAACAGAGTGATCTTGAGCTTGTGGATAGCAGCGGCCCCAGCTTGGATATCCGTGACGCTACTATTTGGGCCACCAGGGTCATTGATCTTGGCAAATTGTTTGCTTAGTTGGAAGCTGGAATAACAGGCTTGGCATAATGCTGATTTGACTGTATGATACTCAAGAGGTTTATTGGGAGGACAAAGTTTATTGAGGTGGTTCAACTCTTTGAACCAGTTTGTGATAAACTTTACCTTGGATTCTTTCCACTTATCGAGATTCAACTTCAGTAACGCTTGCAGTTGAGTTGAATTGCCGTACACTTTGGTCTTTGATTCACTATGTAAGTTTACACAATCAAAGTACGCTTGCCGACCATTTCGTGTGATGGAATGGCTGTGTACGCATGACAATGATAGGTCACTTTTGAAAACCTCTAACATAAGAACCCAGAAGAAGGCACATTGTTTCATGAAGAGGTCACGGGTGAAATCTTGTAATGCAGCAGGTGGCCAGGTCTCATTGAGAAACGTTTTGGTGTCAATATTGTATGCTTTGAGCTTTGCCTTGAATCCGACAAGCCAATGTTTGAATCTTGAGTCGTTCGTGAGGGGCGTGAAAGACTTTTCATCACATGATTTTCTACACCAAGACTCGTACCGTACTTGTTGTGTAGACTTGGTCTTGCTTGTTCCTGGAGGAGGAGGTGGAGGATTCAAGATAGATTCATTCTGGAGACGCATTGTACGTGTCATACAGAAAGCACTGAAGTCATTGTATGAAAATGATTCCACATTCCTCCAATCTTTTTCATTCTTGCGTAAATCCTTGGTGAAATCTGGGAGTGCTTTTATAGTCCGTTGGATAGATCTGTGAAGTTGAGTTGGTAATTCGCTACTAGTATCCATGTAGGTAAGTTCTCGAGCATAATCATGTTCGAGGAGTGCGTTGAGGAAGGTTGACCACTCGTGCAATCCTCCTTTGAGGAGAGCCTCACACAGCAAGTTATTTTCTTCCTTCGTAACGCGGAATATGAAGACACGTATCATCTTCATGTGGTTGTCAAAACTAGGAAGACTAATTGTGTCTACGTCGTCATCATCTTCGTTGTTGATCCCATTACCACCGGGATTTGCCGGCATGTTTGCCATGTTTGCTTCTAATACTTCCGAGTTGCCAGAGGATGAAGAGGACTTGAATGAGGAGGATGACGCCGTCTCACTGGACTGATCCAATGGAGGAGGAGAAGAGTGTCGATTGTGTGGAGAAAGGGGACTGCTCCGTAAACAATGTGTGATTGGCATATGCCAGCGTAGGGCGTGTGTTCACTTTCTTGCTTGTTCTTCATATGCAAGCTACCTTGGAGCTTGCAACTACCACCATTGTCACTCTTAGAGTACAATCTTTCGTCTACTAACACACTAATGCAGCGTTGCTGTTCTTCAGAAGCCTTTGAATCAGACTCTCAACGGACCGGATTCAGAAGGAAAATAATAGAATATTTACTACGGAGTAGTTCAAGTTACCATACACGTTATCTCTTTTTAGAGGCATACGGCAACCCTTAGCGGTAGTAGGTACGAGTACGGTTCCTACCGATAATGAATGATTCCCGAAATAGTCTGGGTAGGGGCCCAGATTTAATTCTGTACCATTTTGACCCAGATTTGCTTGAAATCCAGCATGGAATTCCGGACTGACGAAAATTTTATTCCCTTATACTCACCCAACCGACAAGTCACACATCCAACGGATCCAACAGATCGCCAATTTTGGCCGCTGCTGCTGATACATGACAAAATTTTTCCATCAAATCATATAAGTGATATTGCTCTTATCTGCTGGTGTTGCTATGTGACAACGATGAGGGAGGAGATACATATTCAGCTCCAGACATAATTTTTATATTGTATCATCATCAGTGAGTACATCAGCGAGCACTAGTACTACTAGTATGGCACCTATTATTTTCCTTCTGAATCCGGTCCGTTAAGGGTCTGATTCAAAGGCTTCTGAAGAACAGCAATGCTGCGTTAGTGTGTTAGTAGACGAACGATTGTACTCTACGCGTGACAATTGTGGTTGGATACTTTTGGCAACGGATAATCGGACTACAGGCGAGACTATGGAAACGCCAGATCTCTTCTTACTGTGAACTTATTCAGATACAGCGAGACAGATCTTAGTATTGTAGATTACAGATAGTTGGTAGCAACTAGTGTGAATTTTGGGATATAAATCAGTTGAATGTTAAAAGTATGAGATAAAGTGAAATCTTGCCGAAATGCAAGATATCTCTTTTATTGAGGTGAAATACATTGCAACTGCTTTTGCATAGTGATGAGATTACTCGCTGATTATTTCCATACATGCATTGGTCGTTGACCGTATATATCTGTGTGTATATATATATATATATATATATTGTGTGAGAATCACATGCCAACGGCTTTTCTTCTCTTGTTCCTTGAGGAAGACTTCATGATATATTTATCACTAAGATCAGGAATTGCTCCCGTAGCTCGTGTGATATTTTATGAAATCAGAGTTTGCTCACCGAAGAACAATGGCAATATTATAAAACAGAGATTGCTTGCCGTCAATGTGCGATGGGAATCAATGCACCGTGGGAATTGATATGTCGTGGGAATTGATTACTTTGGTTGATACGGGACTCATTGATTCGTACGAATACAATATCTACCATCTGGTAGCTTTGGTATTTCGGGTCACGAAAGGAATTTAATACTCCCCATGTCTCCTTGTGAAAGGTCATTACGCTCTACATGATGCTTCCATCGTCTTGGAGGAGGTCGCCGGTATTCCCACAAAAGTGGAAGATGGGCTTGAGCAGTGGATACACAACTGAGTGTCCCCAATGCTTGGTGAGAATATCTGCACAGTTATCCTTACCTGGGATGTGCATCATCAAGATGAAACCTCTCGCTATCATGCTCCGTACGTAGTGAAACGATAGGATGTTGTGGCGCTTATGCAACCTTGCGTAAGGGAAGGTTGACGTTTGAATCATCTTTTCGTTGTCGCCCCAAGAGTAGGAGATATCATGGACTCGTGTGCCGAGGTATCGGAATGAGTGGCGTAGATCAACAATCTGTTTGATGCAAGTTCTTCCTGCAACAAATTCAGCTCCAAAGGTGGCCGTCTCCATAGTAGACTGTTTCTTTGAGAACCACATCATGGGAGTCTTGTTCGCGAAGTGAAGGATGCCGGTTACAGCCTTACCACTAAGAATATCATGCATGAGGTTGGCAGTCATAGAAATGTGTCAACACTACTGTCTTCCCAAGTGGTGCAGGAGCGTCGTCGGGTAGCTCTTCAGAATGCTCCCCATAGACGGTGTTGGACCAATCGATGGTGTCGGGTTTAGTCAATATAAAATCTGGGGGTTCCACGCGGAATCTGATTTTAAAATGTCTAAACTTGGAGATATATCCATAGATACGTTTGGCAAGTTCAAGATGCCCATCTCGTGGTTGAGCTCTGAAACTCAAGAGTGTCATCACCGCTGTTTGTACATCGAAACGCCCAATAGCGATGATCCATTGGAGTGAACCAATCATGCTTTGGTATTTCTGTATGCCAGTTTCTTCGAGAAAGGCTGAGGAGTCCAATTCGGGATGGTCGTTTTCTGCAATGGGTGACTGGAACCTGGTGTTAGGTTTGCATCCGAACATTTGTTCATAAGACGCTTCCATCTTTTCGATGAACTTTATGGGATTCATGCAGAGAACACCATGCGCGTCGCGCTCAAATCCGCAACCTAGGTGAAAGTTCATAGATCCGGATTCCTTCAGTTTGAAGTTATATGGCGACAATTGTAATATCTTCAAGAAGGAATTGGGATCTGCCATGCAAAGACATAGGTCATCGACATATGTGCATATAAGTTCATATACACGTTCACCACGCTTGTTCATCCCAGGCTTGAGGAATATTTCCGGTTCTGCGCGTGATCTTTCGAAGCCGAGTTCAATGAGACAAGCCGCGAGTAAATCACCAAAACACTTGCCTGAGGATCTGAGGCCATATAGGGCTTTGTAAATGATCAATAGATGACCTTCCAGCGATCCGAGTTCGGAACCTGCCTTGATGCAGACTTTCTTGCAGGTAACTGCTTCCAGGTAGGCATTACCTATGTCGGTACCCCATGCTTCTAGATCGTTCAGTTCAGCTAGGAATAGGCACATACGTAGACCGCGGAGAGATAGGACACCTGCATAAACACTGTGGATAGGGGTCCTCAGTGAGATTACCGTTAGCAACAAGACGAGCCTTGTGTCTACCGTCGTGCTTGACAGCATATATCATGTGTACCTTGATCTGTTGGAACCCGGTAGGAATGGAGCTTGTCTTGTACACGCCTTTATCAATGAATGTATTGTATTCATTGAGCTGTTTCATTTCCAGATTGGTGGCGTCTTCCCATTTGGTGTTTCCATTGGCTTGATCAAATTGGAGGGCTTCTTCGTGGTTACGAGGTACTTTGAAGCCATATTGGTACTGTGGAGTGGTACGGAAAGAACGGAGTTTGGCTTGATGCACGAGTCGGTCAAGTTTCTTGGTTCGTCGTGCTAGGTTGGTGATTTGCTTGAGGCGTTTCCAACCCGGGAGGTCAAGCAAGTTGTTGTCTTTCCCATATTTTGCAACGGTGACAGGGTCATCAGCCGCAATGTTGGCTATAGGTTCATATGTTCGTTCCATATTTTCCCATTCAATCCAGAGGTTATACTTGGAACCCTTGTATTGAGGGTGCTTGTTATCCAGCGGACCTTGGTGCCCTAGGATTTGGCGAAATGACCAAAGTTTGCCATCTTCTTGGGTTGAATCACGGTGGATGTAATTCATGACATCATTGTATGCAATGATATCTTCAAGTTTGTCATCAGAATGCTTACACTTGAATTTGATGAAGTCTTTGTTGCGTTCAAGACTGTCTTCTACATCGACGATGGTAAGACGCTTCCGAGTGCCATCGGGGTTGGTTACAAGAAAGGATCGTCCTTGTAGATCAGCAATCGGGATGGAAGGGATGGTAATTGGTTGGCCATCATCATCGAATTGTGTGTTGCCTTCTTCGTCAGGTAACAACTACCTGTGATGGGTCTACGGAAGGAGTAGCGGGATTGATGTGTGGAGTTGTGACGTCACTAACATCAAAGTATGCTAGTTCTGGAGGATCAAAATCATCTTCAGTAAGGAGAACGCCATCGGGGTTCTTGCTGAAGATGTGTGTCGTAGGAGGACCATCAAAACTCTCCCCATAGTTGATAGGGAGTGGAGAAGGGGACCAGCTTGGGCTGTCATCGACCTTCTTATATAGAAAGCTTGGTAACGAGGGGTGGGTGGGTGGTTGAAGAATAGCTTGATTGTCAGCTGTGGGAGGTGTTGTACCTGGTTGTTTGTTGGGTACAGATGGCGTGGTGTCATCGGCGGTGTCAGAATCAGCGGGTGAGACGCCAGGAGGGGGATTAACTGAGTTGCCCTGTTTTGTAGAATCTTCAATGGGGCTAGTCGTAGTGATATGCTCCCCATGTTTGAATGTTGGAGCATCTCCAGTGGTGTATAATCGGGGCAAGGAATCCTTGGCTTTACGTCATTTGATGAAACCATCATCAGTGAATAGGCCCGCGCGTTTGTTGCGAGACTCAGGCGTGAGAGCAGAGCGTACACCGGACCGGTTAAGTAACTTGATTGGTAACTGGATCCCAGATTTGGAAACAGAGTCCATTGCCAACATGTTCTGCAATGCCGACGAAGTGACCGAGACGTTCGGTAGACTGGGTACCGAAAGGGGAGGCATTGGTCTTGAAATAGACAGGTTCGAACCAGAAGAAACTGGTGTATGCGCTGATGTCGCCAAGTGTACCAGTAGCAATGAAGACCGGTTGTTTGTCTGACAGAGTAGGATCAGAAATAACATTGAGGAGTCCGGCAACGTATGTCATGCACAGCAGCCATAGATGTGGTGGTGTGCCTGTACAATCCATGACGCGATTGACAATGCGTTTGAACGTTTGATATCGTCGTTCAAATTGGTTCTGGTGTTGGTGGTAAGGTTCACTTTGCCAGAGTACAATCCATAACATTTTGAGATAATCGATGACCCTCTTACTAGATTGGTAGTTACCGTGGTTGCAAAGGAGACGAATGGGCCTGCCCCATTTTCGAACAAAGTTCTGGAAACATGATAGAAAATCGCCGGTGGTACGCATTTCTTCAACATGTATGATATGTGACTTTCGGCCGAAGAAGATCTAAGCAATCTTGGAGCCGCCATCAATTGCTGGGACATCTGAATAGACAGCATCGGACAGAATGTCGTCATTGAAAGGGCGAACGTTCATGGCCGGTTGGGGGGAATGGAAACATTTGAAAATGTTTCCATCAGGACTAATCGCCATCGAACCATACTGTGTTGAATTTTCAAACGTAGCTTTGATGCAATCGGTGGAAATCCAACAAAAGAAAGGTTTCAGGGATAAGTAGTCATGTTCGTTGGGGTATCGCTCACGGGGCGTAGCTGCAATACGTGTAGTATCACTAGCAGTACAGTCCGTTGGAAACGCAGTGACTGTCCCAGAGATTTGAGGGGAAGTACAGCATGCGATGCGTTCCTGGTGGATGTAGACTGTGGGAGTAAGCCAGAATGAGCGATCGCTGGTTCCATGATCATCGATAGGGAGAAAGGGAGACCAAGTGGAATGGCTGGAATACGAACTGAGAGACGTGACCGTGGAAGAGCCAGGGGATACAGAGATATCCAATCCTTCAAGGCAACGTGGATTGCCGTATTCGTCGTAATCGTCATATGGGAGTTGCTGCGGCTGAGGAGGATATTTTTGGAGAAATTGTTCATCTTTTGCACTGATTGTTGTATCAAGAACAGATGGGTCCCAATGCTTATCTGATGTCATGATAACACGTGGGAGTGTGTCAAACTCAATAGTCGTGTACTTTCGCATTGCAAGGTATGGTAAACCATGTCGGATGCTAAGGGGCAGTGCATATCCATCGGAGGTGGTGATTACCTGTCCACCGCCCGTTTTGATGGATGTGTCATCCACAGTGGAAAAATATGCTTCCATCTGGCCGGAGGACAAGATAGAAGGGTGTCGTCCTGTATATGCACATTCATTGAAAATGAGGATGACGGGACCTCTATTTGATATAGAGTAAGCTCCGCATGTAGCAATGGGAATATTTTGTACCTGATGATTGTTAATGCCTGTGACATTGACATATCGTGCTGGGATATCCTTGGAGATGAGGCATGCATCATTGCCAATGATGCAACCGTTTGCACCGCGATCAACCATGGCAAAACCATGGATTAGTGATCGTAGCTTTGTGTGCACGATATGTGTAAGATGTTACTTGACTATCGTGTGAAAAGGTCAGATCATCGTCGGGATTATACCACTGATGGAAATTGGTGGAATAAGAGGATGTTCCTACAGGTATTTGGGTGTCACCGTCCTTTTTGTACCGAATGTCATGATTTTCGGAGAGGAATCGAGCGGGATGCACGGGTGACACGGAAGACTTGAGGGGTCTTTGGTCCTTGGAAGAAGAGGTTTTAGACTTGTATACACCTAATGATGCATGGAAAACACCTCTCCAGTCATTTTCGACAGCGGGATGTAGGTCTGCTGCGGAATTGACATGTTCATCTTTGTTTGAAGTATCATCTTCTAGGAATGAGACAGAATGTCCATGTTGGTATGCTTTCCGGGTGATGGGTTTGACACTGTTAGGGTCAGGTTGATCCTTTGAGAGCAAATCTTGTCGTAACGATGCGACCACGAATTTTCTTGCCTTCCGGAGAAAAGTTTAGCCAACTCTTCATGTCCTGGCGTGATAGGGCCTTCCATATGTTTGTGGGCAGGCGCGTGGTAGGGTCAGGTGCACGTCCAGCCTTGAATACCGCATAGTCTTGATAGTCACCTTCGAATTCGATAGGGAGAGCATAGTCGTCATGGTTTTGACTTTGTTCAGATGAGAAGTCGTGAACATGTGCGCGTACAGTTGCCTTTGGAACCGACATCGCGGACTGGGAATCGAGTCAAGTTGCTTCGAGTAGGAGCGTGATTTTGAGTTTGTGAATAGCAGCTGCTTCAGCGACTGCATCTGTCACGGTGCTATTCGTCCCACCTGGGTCCTTGACTTTGGCAAACTGTTTGCTTAGCTGAAAGCTGGAATAGCATGCCTGGACATAATGCTGATTTTGCAGTATGGTATTCAAGGGGCTTGTTGGGAGGACGGAGCTTGTTGAGGTGATTTAATTCATCAAACCAATGTGTGATGAATTTCACTTTGGATTCTTTCCAATTGCTGAGATTCAACTTTAGCAACGCTTGTAGTTGAGTCGAATTGTCATATACCTTGGCTTTCGATTCGCTGTGAAGGTTTACGAAATCAAAGTATGCTTGACGTCCATTACGTGTGGTAGAATGGCTGTGTACACACAAAGCGGATAGATCGCTTTTGAAGACTTCCAACATTAGTACCCAGAAGAAGGCACACTGTTTAACGAAAAGATCACGTGTATAACCTTGAAGCGCAGCTGGAGGCCAAGTTTCATCAAGGAATGTTTCTGTGTCAATGTCATATGCCTCGAGTTTAGCTTTGAAACCTACAAGCCAATGCTCAAATCTTGAGTCATTCGTGAGGGGCATAAAGGACTTTTCATCCCGTGCTTTTCGGCACCAAGATTTGTACTTTACCTGCTGAGGTGTCTTTTTATTACTTCCTGGCGGAGGAGGTGGAGGGTTCAGAGCAGATTCGGTCTGCATACGGATGGCACGTTCCAAACGGAACTTTCTGAATTCTTCATACGGATATGACTTTACATCTTTCCAGTCCTTCTCGTCTTCTTGTAATTCAATGGAGAACTCCGCAAGTGCCTCTATGATCCGTTGGATGGATCAATGGATATGTGTTGGTAGTCCTCCTTCAGTGTAGGTAATCTCTCGGGCGAAATTCGGTTTGATAAGTGCGTCGAGAAATGCCGACCACTCGCATAATCCTCCTTCCTTGAGAGATATAAGTATCAGCTTCATATCGACATCAAAACTAAGAAAATGGTTGACAGCAGTGGCTCCGACATCACCCGTGCTGTTTCCGCCCCCAAATAGGTTGGCGGGCATGTTCGGCATTTGTGATGGTTCCGATCCTTCGACGGACCCGCGCGGTGAATGAGAATGAGAACTGCTTCGTGTACGATGTGCGACTGGCATATGCCAGCGTAGGGATTGTATTTAATTCCGTTCCTGTTCCTTTTTGTTTGCAAGGCTTCTTGGAGCTTGCGACTGTTAATCTATTATTTTCCTTCTGAATCCGGTCCGTTGAGGGTCTGATTCAAAGGCTTCTGAAGAACAGCAACGCTGCGTTAGTGTGTTAGTAGACAAACGATTGTACTCTACGCGTGACAATTGTGGTTGGATACTTTCGGCAACGGATAATCGGACTACAGGCGAGACTATGGAAACGCCAGATCTCTTCTTACTGTGAACTTATTCAGATACAGCGAGACAGATCTTAGTATTGTAGATTACAGATAGTTGGTAGCAACTAGTGTGAATTTTGGGATATAAATCAGTTGAATGTTAAAAGTATGAGATAAAGTGAAATCTTGCCGAAATGCAAGATATCTCTTTTATTGAGATGAATACGTTGCAACTGCTGTTGCGTAGTGATGGGATTACTCGCTGATTATTTCCGTACATGCATTGGTCGTTGACCGTATATATCTGTATGCATATATATATATATATATATATATATTGTGTGAGAATCACACGCCAACGGTTTTCTTCTCTTGTTCCATTAGGAAGACTTCATGATATATTTATCACTAAGATCAGGAATTGCTCCCGTAGCTCGTGTGATATTTTATGAAATCAGAGTTTGCTCACCGAAGAACAATGGCAATATTATAAAACAGAGATTGCTTGCCGTCAATGTGCGATGGGAATCGATGCACCGTGGGAATTGATATGTCGTGGGAATCGATTACTTTGGTTGATACGGGACTCATTGATTCGTACGAATAGAATATCTACCATCTGGTAGCTTTGGTATTTTGGGTCACGAAAGGAATTTAATAGCACCGAATGCCAATACACTAGCACGGGCAGGACACAGGTTGGGTGTGACCAACTACAGCAAAACAGAACTCATTGAATTGCTACACACCATCAGATTAATTCTTCCCATTGGTCCCGAGCAATGGGAACAAGTTGCCCAAATCCATAGAGACAACTTCCCTGACACTGACAGAACTGTTCCCAACCTCCGTAGGAAATACACAAACCTTTACCAGAAACAAATGCCTACCAGTGATCCAAATTGCCCTGAGGAGGTGAAGTTGGCAAAGAAGATCAGAAGATTGATTTATGATAAGGCAGACATTGGTGATGGAGAAGAGGCATTCGATGTGGAAGAAGGATACATCAATAACAATGACGACATAAGTAGTAGTAGTGAGAATGAGGACAAGGACTCTGACGATGACATTCTTCTTCCTCCAATCCCACTCTGTCAACCTTTGCAAGTAATGGAATCAACCCAGCCAACTCAGCCAACCCAACCAACCCAACCACCACCGCTACGTCAGCCTTCCCAACAAGCAACTGCGAACAAAAACGAGGTTGCCAGGATTGCAAACAGACGGTTGAATGCATTTGTGCACGTACCTCCTTCCCCAGCAGTACCCCAGCTTATGTGCTCGCGGTCCTCTTCTTCCTCAACTGCAGGAGCCACCAAGAGACAGTACAAAAGCTCCAAAGTCAACGGCCAGGAGATCTTTGCTTTCTTGAGAGAGAACTCCAAGCTTGAGAGGGAACTAGAATGCTGAATTTTGACTTTGGGTCCATCTGCAGTGGCCCAGACTCGACGTTGTTGCAGTCTTGGGTATTTGGCGCCAATCGCGGAAATGTATGCCTTGACTTCTTCTTCTGTTGGGGCTTTAACCATTGCCTTTGGATGCTTCTGCAATACAAACAAGAGAACCTTCCTGGAGAATTTCAACCATTTCTACATAACAGTAGAGGTAAGTCCAAACACCATAGACACAGATCTTGCAATGGATCCTTGTGTTCTAAACCAATGAAGTACTATACCAAGACAGCAAGTTGCGTTTGCCTCACGCTTTCTTCCACTCCATACTCCATTCACGTTGACCTTCCGCTTTCGAATGCATCCAGTGTTTTTGTCGATGGTGTATGCATCAAATACTGGTTGAAACATGTGTAGGAGATCGCAAAAGACCCTGTGGTTGACACCGCAGCAGTTGAGAAGAGCCTGGTTGTTACCTGACTGGAATAAATAAAGAAAGGGGGACTCAAAATGACGACAAAGGGCTATCCTTGGTGCTCTCCTATCTCTTCGACGCCTTTCTTCCGCGTCATCATCATCGTCATCATCATCTTCTAAAAGATACAAGCAAACAAGCAACTCAAGAGACATGGTCAACCGATTGACAAATATTATGTATCGGTTGAGTCGCTGAAACAAGCTGAACCCACTGAAAATCGCTAAAAATTTCCAGCACATTTAAGCAACAACCCAGATTTTTAATCGTATCAAGACGACAATTTGCAATTTTTAATCGTATGAAGTGGAAAAATTTGGCCATTACAATAGTCTGAGTGAAGGATTTCTTATTCCAAAAATGAGACTTTGCACACTGGCCCGCCAAAATCTGGGTATGGTGATTTTCATTCCCAAAATACAAAAACCTGGGCCCCTACCCAGACTATTTCGGGAATCACCCAATGTGTCCTGCAAACCACAGAATTGATCAGAGCAATCACCATCAGTTTTCGTTCCTACGAATGATGGAAGTTTCTTTCTACCGCTGATGGTGCCATGCAGGCATGCACTTAGGTGTAAGATTATGAGTACGACAGTCGTACTACAGGTACGGTACTCGTACCTGAAGAACGTTGGATTACTGTTCATACCGGTACAGATTTATCTCCATTACGAATCGCCATCACTATTCCTGCGCCTTTCGTTGATCAAAAGCTACAGATACTTATTCAATATCTGCAGCACTGATAAACAGAAAGCGGCACACAAAGAAAAAGAAAATCATAGGATATGGAACGTGGAACAAGGATACGAAGTATCGCAGTGTCAGCAATGTTCGTGACGTTATCTCTTTCGCGTTGTTGGAACGTCCATTCATGGATCCTGCTTCCTTCCAAACGAACTCTTGGCAGCCGTCTAGGGGGAGTAGTGAACTCTCCATTGGCTCGTTCTTCGAGAATTCAACGACGTACATCGCTGTTTTCTTCCTCTGCGAGCACTAGCAACAAAGGCGGAAGTACGCGCTTGTCGAAAGAGGATCGAGAACATTTAGCAGAAGCCGTGACTTATGCAAAGATAGGATCCGGCCATACGTTTCCAAATCCAGCCGTTGGATGCCTGTTGGTACGGCAAGACACCGGTGAAGTGATGGGAGCCGGTTTTCATCCCCGGGCAGGGTACCCTCATGCCGAAATCTTTGCCTTGTTGGAAGCCGCAGGGCACGTTGAGAGTGGAATTGAGGCGGCTAAAACTGTTCTGAACGGGAGTTTCGGAGACTATGGCCAGGGCAATCTCCAGGCACTCATCGATGAATACAAAGGGTCAAGCGAGGATGGTGGTGCCAGCGACGGGCCCGAAAAACTCTTTGGCGATGCCTTTGCCGACATTCCCGTTACGGCCTACGTAACCCTCGAACCTTGCTGTCATTATGGAAAAACACCCCCTTGTGCAGCCTCCCTAGCTCTAGCCAAGGTCGATCGTGTTGTGGTGGGCGTCCGGGATCCAAATCCGCGAGTTGACGGAGGTGGGGTTAAGGTTTTACAAGATGCAGGGATCGATGTCGATATGGCAAAGGACAAGGGATGCGCAAGAGTTGTCGATTCCTTCGTGAAACGGATACTACCCAAGGACTACGACTCAGAAAGTTACTCCCATGTGACAGGCGTGATGCGGCGGGGTTTGCGAAAAATCGCAGGCCAGAAAAAGGCAGATAACTCCCTGCAACAAGTCAGCTGGAGTTCAAAGGTCAAGGCAACCACCGAAGAGTCGGTGGACGACCTGGAGCTGCCCGCCGAATGGATGGAGCACTTAGATGCACTATTGTGGAATGCAGAAATGGTCAATATTCGACTCAACAGAGCCGTTGGGAAGAAGAAGTTAGCTAAACAGTTGGGCAACAGGATAGCAGCTAGTCTCGGAGCTCATGTAGCACAGGTCCTTGGCCACACGGTGCTACTTTACCGTCCAGGCATTCCTCCCGTTTTGGATCTAGACGACCTCGTCACGACTGTAACCGACGACGACAAATAGAATTGGAGTCATAAGCATTAGAGAGCTACGGTATAAATGCGAACGGATTATTAAAACATAGGAGAAAGGAAATTCGTCAAAATAAATTGTTTAAACACTATTCTATCAACATAATCGTTCTATTGCTATGCCATGATGCAGCTCGATGAGGATATTGGTCTCAGCGATTGGTGTTCGGTGCACTTGTTGCAGAGGTTGTCTGCTTCGTACGAGCTTTTAACACACCCATTCCTGCCAAATCATATTGCTCCCTTGTTGCGAGAGATGTCGTTTCGCATCAAGAGCATGAATGTTTGGGGTTTAATGTTGGCTGAATGGCGCATTGATTCCATCGTTCATTGCATTATGCTATTTTCCCCGCAATCTAGGTTGTAGCTGCCCTCGATCCGATCAACTCCATCAGTTAGTGAATTAAAAAGGAGAGTTTGTGCTGAACTCGTATTCTTTCTTCGTGATGGGGTGCGTGAATTTAATATATTTTGCATGAATGCAGGGTGGCAATTTCTTGGCATTCACCGACTCATTCAACAGGAGTTGAGTTTCATCGTCGGCTCGGTTGGGATTGGGAATTAATTCGTTCAATTCAGCTGGTGTCAAGCCACCGTTGGGCAAGGCTTCACCGTTTATTCCATATACGTTGTCGCCGATGATTGGATGCCCAAAGGCTGCCAAATGCACATTAATCTGATGGTACCGTCCAGTAATGCTAGTCAGTGTCACTCGTGTGACAGGGAAACCCTGTAGAAATTCTCTGGATACAACCTCATATTTCGTGATGCTTTCTTTGGGAGCCTCTAAAATTTTTTTTCCGACATCGTCTGCCGTCAAATCAACCAGCGCCCATTGGTGGTCATCGGTAGAAATGCGAACAAATGGCGGGCAACGGTAATCCCTCATGACTGGTAGATTGATAATTCCATCGTCCTTCTCAATGTGTCCCGCGACGAGGGCTTCGTATCGTCGGTCGACTTTTCGAGATCGAAAGACACCGTTTAGTTCCCGGACGGCATTCTTATTTTTTGCCATGATGATCAAACCCGAAGTGTCCATTCCCAGTCTATGGACGACCATATGATCACCGGTGGGTAAACTGTTTTTGATGTTTGCATGGACGGTTGCCGATAGGGAAGGATTGTCATCCTTACCGGGAACCGTCAACACACCAGAAGGTTTGTCAACGACCAAAATATTTTTATCCTCGTGGATGAGGACCAGATCCTGAAAAATTCAGGAATGATGGTAATAAACACGAAATCAGTTGCAGAATAGATTCCATGGATAGAAAATTTAAATGTAAACCATGTGAAAGTAGAATACACGCAAAGGCAACCTTACCTCTTTCTCTAGTTGTTTGGACGTTTGATCCTTTAATCGCATTTTGGCAAGTTGTTTCTCCAGTCTTGAATTGATTAGTTCTGCAGTTAGAGGCCCCTTGTAATCCTCTTTATCCGCTTCGACAATCTCAACTTGTGCTGTTTCTTCCGCCGGTGCCTCCACAAGAACTTCGACAGAATTATAAATTTTGGTTGCCGGTGTTTGGCGAGTTGAAGAATAGGACGGGCCGAAGGCTGCTCCGCCCGATGCGGTAATGGCAAGTAGAGTGGCTGTCACAGAAATTTTCATGGTCTTTGCAATGCTATGTTAAATGGGTTTAATGGGTTTCGTTTGTTACTTGAGATAGTGACCACGAGCGATCTATTTGTTCCGTTCTACGAAGTTTTTCGAAAAAGTTCTTCGTTGTAGTAAGAGTTGATGTGTTGATGCAACTTCCCCATGGTACCGGTAATCTCACCAAACGGACTGTCTGTCTGACCTGTTTTGTTACTGGTTCTTACCATACGTGTACTACGGCTACGTGTATGGTCGTAGGCAATCTCGCATCTCTCGCACTGAACTTGGACCGTGTAAGCGGTTTTGAGAAGTTCCTTACTACGTCAGCTTTGAATTTTTACTCTCGTTCTAAGCCAGTCATTCTGGACTACGAGTACTCCGTATTATTTTTCGGATTACTGCAAATTATTAAAGTACGAAGTACTTCGTATTACGAAGTATTATTTTTGAATTGGATTCTTTTCGGGGAAGAAAAATCGAAGATCTTGCCGGTGCGGAAATGCGATATCGTCTACGATATCTTACCGCCGGTACGAATTACTGTTACGGTACGTACGAGTAGTATGTGTGAAGTACGGCGACACAGCGTGGACCCACGTAGGATTTGTACTGTACCGCAAGCCTTGAAATAGCCTCTAAATAAAGGTACCTACTATATGTAATCACCCCTCCTCCGATTTGGTTGACACGACTCGTCCCCTCTCTAAAGAAAAACTCTCTTAAGAAAAATCCAAGGCGCTTGCGCCAAGGATTCTTCTTAAGAGAGTTTTTCTTTAGAGAGGGGACGAGTCGTGTCAACCAATTCGACTCCGAGTAGTATTCAGGGGGGGGGGGGGGGGGTTACAAGGTAGCAGCTTGTTTCCGAGGCCCCCGGCCGAGGAAACAAGCAGCTACCTTGTAACCCCCCCCCCCCCCCCTGAATACTACGAGGAGGAGAGCAAGGAGGAGGGGTGATTAGGTATGTAATACCATGGTCGTAAGGGAGAGCACAAAGGGAAGGAGGGGGGAGCTTCTTGTTGCTAGGGACCGATGCTTGCTCTTTGTTGTTGTTGCTGTGGGGGCCAGCAATGAGCGCCCCCCGTTGCTCTTTGTTGTTGCTGCAGCTTCGCGGGGGGGACAAGGATAAACCTGCTCTCCCCACGGTCCACCGTGTTGTATGTGTGAAAAATTACTTTAGTATGGGTTTTCCATACTAAAGTAATTTTTTCGACTCCGTGTTGACCAGTCAAAAAGTAATTTCAGCCATTTTTCACACACAACTCCGTGTGTTAAGCAAGTAAGTATTGCTCAACACACGGAGTTGCGTGTGCAAATCTCCAAAAATTACTTTAGTAATTTTTGACACATACAACACGGTGGACTGCGGGCAAGGGGGATCCACTTGCGCGACAGGCAAAGAGGGTACTAACTCCCGGGATTTAGCAGCACCACGACAAGATTGATTGATTCCTTGACACGGCTTGTGTAGAATCTAGTAGAATCCCTACTAGATCCTGGATTTTAGAAACCTTTTTGCCGGTTTTCCCCCGTACAGTAGGATCTACTAGAATCCCTACTACATCCCGTACAGTGGCTTGTAAAAACCTTTTTGGCAGTTTTTCCCCGTACAGTAGGATCTGGTAGAATCCCTACTACATCCATATATATTCAGTCGTTCTTACCAGTCAAAAGTATTTTTAAGTGTTTTACCCTAAGTAACTTTTCCGGGTGTTGAGCAATACATATGGCAAAGAGGCAACTAACTCACAGGATTAGCAACAACAGCGGCAGCGATTTTATTTGATTGCTTCTTACTGTGTAGAATCAAGTAGAACCCCTACTACAACCTTGATTTATCGCTGTTTTTCCCAAATGTAATTCATTATTACAAAATCAACCACTTTGCAAAACCAAACCGCTCCCCCGACCATGGGAATAGACCCTTTTTGCTGCTTCCTATCCTATTACAACAACAAGAGATCCATCCTATTAGCTGTAAGTCATCATTGCCAGTCTTTTGGTTGCTGGGGAGAAGCTGGTAAGGCTGCTGCCGTTTGTTTCGTCATCGTCGTTGTTGTGTTTTCATTATTTGTTTATTCATACCACTCACGACGATGGTGCTTTTTTTGCTTTTGACCATGGGAATCGCTCCTTTTCAGCACGTACACCATGGTTTGGACTATTCTACCCTGAATAGCAAGCCTGCTCCAGCTCCTTGGACTCGGTCTAATGCTCTAGATCTTTGGTCTCGGACCCGGTCATCCTCTACCAACGCAACAACAACCCAACGTCAGTCTGTAGCAGCCGATGCAACAACAGCAACATCTACAGACGCAACAACAACCCAATGCTAATCTGTAGCAGCCAGGAAGTCTACATTGAAAGCCTAGGTTTACCGTATTATGCCCTTGCTGCGTGGGTTAGTACTCTTTTTTGTACACGAATTTAATTTGTGTTACATAAGAGTACAGGGCTATACCATTATTATAGACCCACAGCAGCTTTATCATAGGTTCACCTCTGCTTGAAAACTATGATCCCTGTCCCTACGGATCCCCGTCCTCCCTACAAGAATGTTGAATTCGACCCTACCAGAGGCGTCTTTTGGCCCCAATGCTGCTCCAATCTAGGGGAATGGTGTATTCACGGCGTCCGAACTACGTGCTGTTGCTGCTACTCTCCTTGCCCCGGCATCCGAACTACACCACGCACTGCGCTGCTCCAATCTAGGGGACTGCTGTATCCATGGCATTTGAATTACAAGCACTGCCTTGGATAATTGTAATCGATACAAGCAGCGATACGAGGATTGATTCCAGCGGCAATATGAGCTCTGCTGTACAACAAGACGCAATTCCCCCCTTATACCCAATCTGCCCAGCAGACTCAATATTCATCATGACTTGCTCTGTAGCAAGAAATAGGTCTACAGACTAATTCTAGTTCTTTTTTGGCATATACTCTGGTCCCTAGTCTGCTGTGTATTAGTCTGTTCTGGGAAGATCAAAAAGAGTGCTAGGTGAAAAGTGCTCAGAATACGACTGGAAATCACGACAGAAAATTCTACTACCGGACGGTAGCTACAGAGGCATCAACAAGTAACACCTTATTAGAAAATCACGTACCACTTCTACTCATATTATGTACCACTCATACGGAGTATTTCGCAATTTACTTAAGTATCAAGCCATTATCAGAGCAGAAAACACTACTAGTATTCGTGTAAGAATTCTACGGCATATTTTTGAAATTACTTTAGTATCATGCCACTGTCAGAGCAGAAAACACTACCATAAATCGTGTAGCATTTCTACGGCATATTTTCGAAATTACTAAAGTATCATGCCATTGTCGGAGCAGAAAACACTAGTAGAAATCGTGTAGCATTTCTACGGCATATTTTCGAAATTACCAAAGTAACACCCCGTCCTTGCACCTTTTTGGCGCCGGTTGAGTCTGTTTTAAATCGGTGAGTCTTTAATTTTTTTCTTACTTAGGCACCGATCGGATCAAGTGCACGTGCTCTCCCGTGCGAAGCCATGGTATTACTAAAGTAACGTTATATTGGGTTGAAAACTAAGATTGTGTGCTAGCTCTGCCAACTACTCCTGAGGAGGCAGTTGGAAAGAAGCTTATAACAGTAAAAAGGTGTTGAACTGGAATTCAACGTCATTGCACATAGAGGAATTAGATATGTTCTTCATCCAGACTTCAATATTGAAACCTGGCTGGTGTGACATTCTTGGTGGTGCTGATGTCAGATTTCAGATTTTCTTGAATCATGGGAATTCAATTGTGAGGGTTTGAATACCACACTCTTTCTCTTCTCATAAAAGTTTTGATTGGTGGCACAGAATTTTGGTGGTCACGTACAATCAGTGTTCCATAGATAGGAAATTTTTAATTGGTGTGATATGGTTTTAGGTTCCGAATATTCATCCGTTGGACAACATGGTTTCCTAAGAGAAAGGAAACCGTACCATTTGTATGAATTTGCTGAATAGTGTAGGGGCCCTTGCTTCTTGCTTCAAAAGCTCCAGGAATCTGATTTTTGTTTTTCATCATAATTTGGTCTCCTACACGAATAATCATGAAGCTTTCTGTGGCTATTTTCTTTCATCGTGTTCTTATCTATCTGGGCCTGGCGTTTGTTTCTGACCATGGCCAAGTTGGTGATTATAGGGATTGGCAAGAACATGTCTCTGTAGAATACAAGGGCTCCAGGTGTCATTCCGAACGTTTTGTTAATGATTGATCTAACGGCAAACTGAGCAAAAGCAACGACACTATCGATGATGTCTGTGGCTTCCTGAAGGGTCTGTGGTGGATTGGTATTGAGCTTGGTTTGCATTGCTGACTTCATTATATCATGGACTCTTTCAAGTACTGCATTGGATTGCGGATTGCGGACAGAGCAGACCTTGGCTTTGATTCCAAGGTTGGCAAGATGGAGTTGGAAGTCGTTGCTAATGAAGTTGGTTCCTTGATCGATGATACAATTTACTGGTTTGGGATATCTGGAGAGCCAGCCATTGTCAAGGGCATGGACTGCCATGAGGTCAGTTGGATTGACTTGCAGAGCTTGAATTATCTCGAGGAGATTGGTGCACATATCCGTGATGGTGAGTCCATTGAAGGAGACAGTTTCGTGGCCAGGGATCTTGATATTCCAAGGACCTACCCCATTGATTGCAATAGTGTCCCATGGAACATACTGGTGTTCTTTGGTTGGGAGTTGTCCATGGCTTTGGTGACTATTCTTGTATATTTGGCATGCGTCACAGGAACTGCAGAAGGAGTTGATTTGGTCTTTCAAGTTTGTGGCATATACAAATTGGTTGATGGTTCAATACAATCGTTCCGTGCCGGTGTGTCCAAGCACATGGTGGTAATATTTGATCGTGGCCTGCACGTGGTTTGGAGGGAGTACAATCTTCTGGCGACCATTGGAGCGGACAACTTGCAAGTTGGTGCCGTTGAAGTTTTCAGTTGTCTACCTTGGATTGGTAGAGATATCTACCTTGGCGGCTTGGTCTTGGGCGAGTTGGTCAAACGCTAAGGGGTACATGGGAATATCTTCCAGATAGTTGAGAAGCAAATCCAAAAGAGAGAGAATGTTGTCAGTTGGATTGTCAGTTGAATGCGTTGAAGTAATGTCCAAGGCTGTTGGCGTTGGGGATTCCTTCTTTTCCTCTGGAGTCTTGCTGGAGGGGGAGCCGGGAGAGCGCGTCAGCAATGACATTGTCTTTGCCTTTGATATACTTGAATACAGGGGGGAATTCTTCAAGGAGCATGCGCCAAGTCATAATGTGATGGCTTGTGAGGTTTTGGCGAGTAAGATTGATATGATCTGTCCATACAATGATTTCTGCACCCTAAAGAATGGTTCGAAATTCCTTAAAAACTTCGACAATACAAAGCATCTCTTTATTGACCGTTGGGTATTTCCGTTGAGCAGCGTTGAGTTTTTGCGAGAAGCAGAAGATAATTTTGCCAGCTTGGCAGACGACAGCGCCAAGCTGATAGTCTGAAGCATCAGTGTAAATGTGGAAGGGCTTGTTTGGATCAGGGAAGGCAAGAAGAATGTCTTTTGCAATGAGAGCCTTGGCTTGGTTGAAGGCTTTGATGAGCTCAGAGGTTGAAGTGAGCTTGCCTTTGGATCTTCCAGAGAGATCTGTAAGTGGGGCAAGAACTTCTGCACACTTCGGATAGAAGTTTTGATAGAAGTTGATCATCCTAACAAAGGATTGAAGTTGGATTGTTGTTGAGGGAAAGGCTAGGTTCAGAATAGGAGCTATCTTGTTTGGATTCGGGCAAATGCCATCTTTGAAATGGTGTGGCCAAGTCACGGCGCTTGTGATTGAAACCAGTGGCACTTGGCAGGCTTGACAGAGAAGTTGTGGGCCTTGAGTAAGGAGAGAACAGAAGAGACAGACGTGCAATGGGATTCAAGAGTATCAGAGAAGATTTCAACGTCATCGATGTATACTTCAATGTCCTTTAAGTGGAGCAGCATCTGTTCCTAGCCCACCTAACGGCTACACCAAAAACTTCACTGCTCTCTCCAAGCCAAAGGAACCTCAAGATCTTGCTCCAACGTCCATCACTACTTGCAATCAAGTAAATGAACACAAAGGAAAATACTACTTCAAGAGACTCTTTGATTCGGGATCAACCGGCAACCTCATTCTTCAATCATCGCTTCCACCAACAGTCGTCCTCCATGATTTCGAAACTCTGGTCAACATGATTACCACCAATGGCAAAGCCAGCTGCTCCAAGTATGTAAACCTTCACAACCTCATGCTTCCCAAGCTATCCTTCTCACTCCTCATCAACAAGGTCAAGTGCTATGTAGTCGACGCCAAAATGAATTACCATTTCATCCTTGGTTGAAAGACTATGAAGGATATTGGAATCAAAATGGATTTCGAAAACTCAACCATGACCTGGTATGAGAAAACAATGCCATTCCATCCTCCTAGTTACTTTCATGACAAGACTATCATCCAAAGAGTCATGTTCAACGAACCATACGTTGTTGCCAAATGCTACATGAACCAAGCCAACCAACAAGCTTACATTGATGGAGCAACCAAATACGAGAAGACTGACTTACCCAAACTAGTCTCTGAACAAACTCATCTCTCTTCATACGAACAAGATTGTCTCCTCAAGATCCTCAGCTCACACAACAAGCTATTTGAAGGTCTCACCGGCCGCGAACTAGGAATCTTTCCGGATAAAGAATTCCATATCCACCACCAACCCGACACAGTTCCTTATCATATCAAGCAACCATACTCCATTCCCATCCATCAACAACAAGCCATCAAAACCAAACTCCTTCGACAAGTCAATCTTGGTATTCTTGAACGTTGTTATGCTACCGAATGGGGAATGCCTACATTTGTGGTGCCCAAGCCAGATGGATCCTGCTGTCTAATCAGTGACTTTCGTGAACTCAACAAGGTCACCAAGAAACTTCATTACCCACTACCAAAGATTCAAGATATCTTCCACCAACGTCGGGGTTTCAAATACCTTACACTCATCAACGTCAGCATGCAATTTCACACCTTCAAACTTGATGAAGAATCCAGTTGGAATTGTGTCCTTGTAACTCCTTTTGGCAAATTTTTCCTTCTTCGTCTACCCATGGGCTTCCTAAACTCTCCATGTTGGGCCCAGGGTTGTATGGAACAAATGTTTCTTCATCTCCCTCAAGTCGGAGTCTACATTGATGATATTGGAATCTTCTCCGATGAACTCAATGCTCACTGTAAGACAGTCAATGACGTCCTTTACCTACTAAAGGCCCATAACTTCTCAGTCAAGCCAGCCAAATGTCACTGGTTCAAAAGCTCTGCACCATGGCTCGGACACATCATATCTTCCGATGGTGTTAGAACTAATCCTATCAAGATAGAACCCATTGTGAAGCTTAACTTCCCCAAGACCATTACCCAACTCAGATTCGTTTATTGGTATGTTTAATTTTTACAGAAATTTTTTGCACGGACGCAATGAAGTTCTCGCTCCACTCACAGCTCTATCCGGCCAACAAAAGGGTAAGCTTGCTCCCAATCCAGCACTTATTGAAGCTTTTACACGTGCAAAAGCTATGATAGCTGAAGATATTCTTCTCAGTTACCCTGATCCGAACAAACCATTTCATGTCTACACTGACACTTCTGATTATCAGTTAGGCGCTGTAATTGTCCAATACAATCAAATCATCGTCTGTTATTCTCAAAAACTAACCAAGGCTCAACTCAAGTATCCTACAATTGAGAAAGAAATGCTCTGTGTAGTCAAAGTCTTCAAAGAATTTTGACCTATCCTCTGGGGCGCCGAAATCATTGTATGGACCAACCATATCAATCTCACTCGACAAACTATCACTTCCAATCGAATCATGACCTGGCAAATGCTCCTTGAAGAATTCTCTCCGGTTTTCAAATACATCAAGGGCAAAGAAAATGGCATTGCAGACGCACTCTCGTGACTCCCCATGCAAGAAGACACCAAGGAACACGGCCTTGAAGATTCTCCTCCTCTCGATCTCTCCGATCTCTTCATCAACTATCCGGAAACAATCCCTGAATACCCACTAGCCCTTCCACACCTTGCGCAAGCACAACTTGCTGATGAAAGTATTACACAAAATGACAAGTATACAATTCAAAATTTCAATGGCACAGATATATTCGTATTCACTAACCACAATAACCAAACCAAAATTGTTCTCCCTGCAATCCTCAGAGCCAACACCATCAAATGGTACCACCATGTCCTCAGGCATGCTGGAGCTGATTGACTCACCAGCACAATCAATCGATTCATCTACTCTCCTGGTCTCAAGGACGCAGTTCTTCAATTCTGCCATACTTGCGATGCTTGTCAACGATACAAGTTAGATCATCACCACCATGGTCAACTAGCCACTTGACAAGAAACGCACGTACCCTGGGATACCATCGCCATCGGCGCAATTGGTCCATGGTCTATTGAACTCCCTGGTCATCCTCTACCTATCCAATTCAATGGTTTTACTATCATGGATATGTCAACAAATCTCTTGGAAATCATCCGAATCTTCTCAAGTCAACCCTACCAGCCTAGTAATGACAGTCCATGCACTCAACAATGCATGGCTATCTCGAAACCCTCGACCCAACAATTGTCAATTCGACAGAGGACCTTGCTTCATTGGCCATGATTTTCAATTCCACCTTGAATATCTTGGTATCAAACCCAAGATGTCCACAACCAAGAACCCACAATCAAATGCTGTTCTTGAGCGGGCCCATGATACCATCAAATCAGCCATGCGCATTGAACTAAACACCAATCCTCCTCAAGATCTACAACAAGCTCATGATCTTATCGACAACATCTTTGCATCCACTCAATTTGCTCTTTGTTGCACTGTCCACAAGACCTTTGGCATATCTCCAGGTGCCCTTGTATTCAACCGCGATATGTTTCTCCCCATCCCTATCATCACTGATATCAACATCATTCAAAACAAACACCAAAACATTATCAACAAAGATGCCCTTTGTGAAAACTCTCATCACAAACAACATGACTTTGTAGTCAATGAACAAATCATGATCACCAAACCAAATGCAGATGCTCTTCACGCCAAAAACATTGGTCCATTCACCATTGACCAAATCTTCACCAACGGCACCATTGCCTACTGGAAAACTCCACACCTCAAAGAAAGAATCAACATTCGTCACATCAAACCTTATCACTCTAATCTTTGACTCATTCCACGAGAAGGAGAAGAATGGAATTAGAACTTTAATCATACGTTTCAATTCTGAGAACACCGTCACTTTTGTATATGAGAAGCTTCTCCCAATCTAATACAATTGAATACAAAAGTATCCAAAAACACGTTTCTTTCTTCAGATTTATCATTCCCACAATTCTAAAATCCTACTAAATCAAACTACTATTACACGTTCTCTTTTTAGAGGCTTACGACAGTGTGCCTTCCAACATTTTTCCTCGTTTTCAATGTTAGTAAATGTAGTTCTGATTGTGCCATAAAACACCGTGGCAAACGGTTGTTGACGGAACACCTAATTTGTGAAATCACCTGCTTCTTCCGTGTAAAGAACCTCGAAGGTCTTATCGAAGATATCCTTATACTTGTCCGCAGCCAACTTCAGTCGCTTCTCGTAGACGTCGACCTTGTGAGCGTTTAACGCAGCACTGGCGTTATAACCGCGCAATTGCGAAAATGCCTCAATAGTGCCTCGGTATTTGATTTCGGCAGAACCATCCTCAAACAAAAGAATGTTTAGTCCATTTGCAGTGAACTTGTCCGCATCTCTTAAATTCAAAAACGGAACTGGAAGCCAGTTCAAAGACTTCGGGACTTTCCCTGGAACCAAATCTCCATCGTTCGTGACACGAATGTGCCTCAAGAAGCCCAATTTCTCGAGCTCTTGGTATTTCTTGTTGAGTCCGTCATTTCCGATGACGGGAGCGGCGAAGGTAATGGCGTGAATTCTGTTCGGAATATGTTTTGCCCTAGGGTCCTTACGTTTCTTTAAGTCCGCTAAGTAGTAAGAGAACAGGTTCGCGAGACCACCACCCAAACTATGTCCGGTTACGTAAAGCTTGAACTCTTCCGTGACAATGGGCTTGGGGTTTGTATCATTATCGGGCAGTTTATCGTCGGGATTGAAAGCGAATTCCAAAGAAGCCAAAAGTCGTTCAATGTATGGAGTCTTATTAGAATCATGTGGTCGTGGCGTAAAAAGGTACTCCGTGAAACCTGCATGTGCTCCGGGCTTGTCCTCGTCTTTTCCAACAAAACTGGCGTGGTCAGGGAACATGGTTTCGTAATTGAGCCCAAAATTGAGATTCTGCTTCCAATCTGAGGCACCGATCGTTCCACGGAACACCACGCACACCCATTTGGAGGTAAGATTCACAATCATTCCGCAGGTCAAGCCACCAGCATCAGTGCTGAAGGCATCATCCTGAAACATTCAGAAACAGAACAGAAACAATCATCGACGAAAAAGAAAACTTGTGTGAGCTCAATTAATTTTCTTGAATGTACGAATCTTGCACGCAACGCCGAAAGGTGTAAAATGACTTGAATAATGCGCACAGGAAAACACTTACGTAGTCAAGGATCTTAAAGTTTTCCCCAGCAGCAATGCCCTCTTTCATCTCTTTCAAGAACTCGAAATCGCAATTATCAAGGCGTCCTTTTTCGTCGAACGAAATGTTACCATCCTCGTCTTGCTGGAAGTGCCTACGATTATATTGGTCGTCTTTGTCAAAGAAATCGACGATGGCCTGTGCATCGACAGGGTAAGACAAGTTTCGATCTTTGTGCTTCACCTGTGTACCCGAGTCCGTGATGATCAGTTCAGGGCTTTTGAACTCCACCTGCGGAGGTCCCCTCGAAAAAATGGATCCAAACCAGCCGTTTTTGGGTGGTTCACGGGTGTTCATCGATGGCTTACCCATATCATCGAACTTCGTATCAGCAATTCTGGGATCGTGTCTTCGTACAATGTCTCGAATCGTGTTAAAGGTGTAGCAGAACGTGGCGATATCCATCATACCTATAGTAAGGGAAAACGCGTCCGAATTTTCATTGACATTAGTCTTGGGAACGGCCCTTGCCTCTGAATCCGACATGGCTATTGCTATTGCTATTTGCTATTTGTTTGTTTTGTTTTGTTTTGTTTTGTTTTGTTTTGATTTGATTTGATTTGATTTGATTTGATTTGATTTGATTTGATTTGTTTTGTTTTGTTTTGTTTTGATTTGTTTTGATTTGTTTTGATTTGATTTGTTTTGATTTGTTTTGTTTTGTTTTGGCGGTGGGTATTCTTTGCTTGGTGTATGTGTGGGTTAGTGGACGTTGCCGGTACTCGTACAGTCTGCGTGGCACGTGGATGGTTTTTGTGTCAACTTGCAAGAACGCGGAATTTATGCTGAACAAACTCAACGAATTTGTCGTAAGATCATCTTTACGCGTAACGGCGGGGATACGGTTCGAAGAAAAAAACGGACAAAAATACTTCGTATGTTGTACTTACACCCATACGTACGTACTCGTAGGCGTAAGTTACCCGTAATCAACGGCAAGGATGTAATCGGCACATTCTTATTGAAGAATGCATGAGATACATAATACTCCGGTACACGTACCGCGTAGGTACGAGTGCTTCGTATCTTAGTTTTACATGTGCAAGAACTTGTTCCTTCTACGGTATGCCTTTCGTCGAACAAATGAAATTTCTGGTTTAAAAAAAGAATCGACTTGCGTCCATTGGGCCTTTTCGATGCTACCGTACGTACCGGTAGAAACAGGTGGACACATCATGAACCTCCTGCGTCGTACAGTCCATTACACATCTCTCCATCATCCAATATCGGACTTTCAATCACATGATCAAATTCCAAGGACACGTCACTTTTGTATTAGAAGCTTCTCCCGATCCAAATATGATTGAATACAAAAGTATCCAAAAACATGTTATTATCTATCACAATTGATTATCTCACGATCCTAAATACGTATTTATACCTTAAGCTATCTATCTCCGGCCGTTCAGCACCTCCACTGTCGGTTAAATCCAGAGGAAACTTGTAGTGACGCCCATCCGTGTGCTACACTTCGGCCTCCCCCCATCTCTTTCTTCTCCTTACTCGCGTATCAAGGGGTGTATCTACAGATCCTTCTACCAAGAATCTTCTTCTGTAATACACAACCAAGCATCCGTATCAAGGGGTGTATCTACGGATCATTCTACCAAGAATCTCCTTCTGTAATACACATCTAAGGACGACGATCAAACGATTACGATTACGTTAATACAAACTAAAGACCACCGCCGTCTTTAATGACAGCCAATTGCACCGGACACGCCGATTGCAATCACCCATCCATATTTTCCCTTCCGCGTCCATCATCCCCATAAAGGACCACCAACGCCCATCTGATTGTGCTAATCACAACATCAAACCACAACAGACTGCAACTCATCCTAAAATACTAGTTGCTTTAATCACTTTTGCGAACTATTCGATATCTCGATATTTCAATTTCAATACCTCCATCGATTGCTCTGCGCAACGCCGAGCGATTCCAATCCAAACAACAATCTCTATCCCGTTTACCTCCACGGCCCCAACAACGACATTAAATCGGTACTTCGATTTACTCCAATTATTTCCTCGGCATCGACCCTCCTTGTCTCTCGAATATTCCCTCTGGATCAATTTCCCTGATGAACGCTCTTCCGCTCCATTCATTAAATCGCCGTCACATTGACTCCAAACCACCGGTTATTCCTTTTGATTTCTCCGGACAATACGATTATTTCCCTGGCAAACATTCCTGACGGTCTTTTCGGTTTCTCCTGCACCTCCGAGGATCTTTCTGACGATCACTTCGATACTTCAATATTTCAATCCCCGACCTACTGTGTCTACAGATCCTTCTACCCAGAATCTCCTTCTGTAATACACATCCAAGGCCGTTTTGTTCTTCCGACGACGACACATCAATTTGCCTGTCTTCTCCGACGGTTGATATCTCTTTGGTTAATTCCTACGGTCATCCCTCCGATCTACTCCAATTGCTTCTCCGCCAATCGGTTATCCCTTTGCCGGCTCTTTCTCTAGCGCCGGTCTAACCATCAACAAAAATATAACACCGGCGTCGAGGCACCAATCGGAACACAGAAAACAACACTGGATGAACGGGGACCGACAATTTGGATTGAGTGCAAATACGAATTCCTTGCTCCTCCCATTCCACCATTTATTTGTCTCCATCCGGTCATCGAATCACTTCTTCCTTTGCAGGTTCGACCATCGATTCCTTCGGTTATCCCTCGGAACATTTATCCCTTCAACGCTGCCGCCGCACCTTTGCTCAGTCAGTTCATCGATTCCGCCGGTTAACTCCTTCCTCAGCGACCCCGCACTTCGATTTTTTGTGTGTCCCTTCCTGCAAACGCTCTTCTGGCCACTGTTCCCTCTAAGCTCCAACCCGCCACTACGATCTGTCCTTGATTTTCCACCATGGCACAACGAACCGACCAGAACTATGACAACTGGAGCGACTGGAACTATGTTGAAGCCATACACCAGTTCTCATTCGGAAAACCAGTAGGAGCTGGCAAGAACAACAATGCCGCCCAAAACCTACTCAACGCGGCATACTCCCAGAAATTGACTAATATTAACAGCATACTCACTATCGACAATCATGGTGCTGAAGACCCTCAAGCCAGACGCCATTTCCCGAATCAAATCCCTTGTCACCGCAGCCATCATAGAAAATCTCCCTTTATCAGAAGTATCTCCCAAATGTAAAAAACACATTAGAACGCTTCTGGAACACTCTACCATTTGGTACCTTGACAAGGATACGACAAGGAGACCCGTTCATGACTATCACGCACTTGCTCCTGCAGCAAACGCGGCAAAGCTTAACTATCATCAGTATAAAGATCCTACCATCCAATTGGAATTGAGCATCCAACATTGGGGGTTTGATAAAGGATGGTATCCATACGAATTTGCCAAGGCTTACGATAGAAACAGTGAAGCAACAGCTTCTGAGAAATCCAAGCCTCTGAAACCATTGCCCACCCTCGCGTCATACAACAATCGAGTGGCAAATATCCTAAAATTCTCCAGGAGAATCATCTCCCGTGAAAATGAATTTTGCTTTGACCTACCAGATCTCTATTTTGAGTACGTTGCGTTTGAACAAATCTACCGCATGGCCTTTCCTCCCAGTTACACATGGACATGGAAATACTCCCCCAACAGTGACTCTGTCTCCTTCCACCAAGTCCGATCCAACTCCATCTCCTTCCGACGCTCCACTTCCTCTTCAAGTTGTCGTGTACGATGTCAGGAGAAGTCCAATATGACTCCAATCCAATGCCAGGACAAGTCCACTGTGACTGCGTCGCATGAAACCCTATCTACAATGCCCAATTCGGATCATCATTCTGCCCCACCTTTGGGACCAACTAACTTTGGATGGACCTTCAATCCCCAGAATGAAACTGCAACATTCCGACGTGCACCACACTCTGTTCCCTCACCACCACAGCCTCCAATGTGCAATCGACCTGATACCATCTGAGACACTTGCTGAGGACACTGACTGTCCACACGCCGCTCCTGCATACATCCGATCATTGCAATCTCCATGCCATAATCACATTTTCTCCAGGACCGAATTATCCCCCTGTCCTTTGACTCTCCAAACGACATCGGGATGCCCTAAAGGTCAAGCTGTATCATCTATATGCCAACATCTTGTCAATGAATTGGTTCTATGATACTTTTGACTGAATGTTACGACCGGCTGCAACTTCCCCATCCATAGTTAGTTGCCTTAACCCATCCAATTACCTCCCTCATCAAATACACGCTCCGGATCAGGGGGTGCATACCACCATCAAGTCTACGATCAATTTATCTCCCAGGAGGTGTATACCAAAATGATGCACAGAATCCCTTCACAACCTCGATCTGGACATCTGATTTATCCATCGTTTTGATCTCCTAGTTGGTCTCCGACCCATCCACGATCCGATCTACAATCAAACGATGTCTACGACTCTACGATTTGATCAGTCACTCACTCCTCTTCAACTGCACCATCAATCATCTTCTATGCATTGATGTTTTGTTATACGCTCCATCCAAAGTATCAAACAATCAATCTACGATCAAGTGATTTCACAATCCGTTCTACGTTCTATCCATCTCTTAAAATTGCAGATTTGGACCCGTCATCCTATATCATGTTCGCCATTCATTCTTGGATCCAACGATTAATCCAATTCTTATGATTCGTCATAAACTCGATCCTATGCCTCCGTATTGATCGTCATTGCTATGGTTTCGAAATCGATAACATTCCAGATCAATTGCTTGTCATCTCCTTTGGTCTCCTACAACGGACACTACGTCATCCACGTTCAATACAACAGTACTCAAACGCTTGTGTTTCGCTCTACGATGACGTCCCACATGAATTCATCTGACCTATATCTACAATCGCAGAGGCTTTCCCTAGGATCTACGTCAGATCCGAGACTCGGCATCTACAACAAGGATTCCTACGATTCGTTATACAATCCGAATCGTTCTCTGGTCCACCGCTCTCTACGATGCTATGTTCAGCATGGCTACATCACTTTAGCCTGCCTTTGTCCTCACTTGCCCTGTCATGATCCCTTCGGCCCTCCTGCAGTGACATTTTTGTATGCGCCAGCTATCACGACCACTTGCAAGTCTTCTGTTCCCATCTTGGGGCGCGATTTGATCTACCATCACATCCCCGTTTCGCTCCAGATCGTTACCATTCCTTTTGTCATCCCTTCGACACAGGCCGCCGCACCTTCGCTCGGTCATTTCATCGGTTCCGCCGGTTAACTCCTCAATTTTTCCCTCCTTGCTTTACGATTCTGATCTTCAATTCAATCTTTTGTTTCTCCAACCATAGAATTCAATTCCATATATTTTGAATCCAGCATGTGCATTGGATAACTCTAGACCCATGGAATTCGCCCTCCGGTTTTGTATCCTTCACAATCATGGGATTCACTTGAACCATACAATTCAATTTCATCAGTATGGCATCGAGGGGTGTGTATCTAAATCAAGGGGTGTGCATTGGATACCTGCATGACGCTTCATTTGCACGTGTTTCGCTTCCGGCGTCTTCCTCATCAGCCTCCACCAATTTACTTATGCTCCCTGCACCTAAAAAAGAACCGACTGCTAATTCAACACTCCTCCACCACGTGTGGAATCAAGGGGTGTGTTGACGGTTCAGACACATTCACGGAACTTACTTACCGAACTAAAAAAACAAAACGATCCTCGTGACTACCTATCAAGACAAACGAGCTAGATCAGAGGATCTCAAACAGAAGGAGTCTTTCGACCACCCTTTGGTATGATCTTCAATCCCTGACTTGATATTCTCCTTCAGTTCCTTCCAACCACTCCTACATCTACGGCTAAGAGCCAATCTCCTCTCCATTGACGTTTGATTCCGCACAGTCCGTCTTCCTCTTCTCCAAAGACACGTCTCTCAACATTCCTACGACCAATCCATTGCCATCACTTTGAAGATAAAAACAATCCTCAACTTCTACGTTTTGACTCTATGCTCTGAGATATGATCATATTGCTTTCTACAATACGATCAATCAATTGCTGTCTCTTAAGATGATCATTGATCTCCTCTTCACAAACGTTCAATCATATCATATGGCACGTCTCTTTTTGTTTCTACGAGTCGATTCGGATCCTCCGCTACCATCTTCGACGATATGACTCCCATCTGTTAAGATGCTTCTCAATCGATTCTACGATCCCTTCTCCTTGATATGATCTTCAATCCTTGAATTGCTATTAACAATCCTATTCCACGACAAGACAATCTTTGGTCCAACCCTTCGCCAATTTCTGTCATTTCTTTTGAATATTGATGACACCAACGCCATATTCCACGGACGGCGATCGTTACCAAGGTTACTCATTCATTTCTACGACTACGATTGAACGATTCCTTGGCACCGCATCGAAAACAACATCATATCGGACGACATCGCGACACAGAATCCATTCCTTCCTAAGAGCAGCACCAAGTTTTTGATTATGCGGTACATTTGTGAATGACATTTCAAGCATCGTCCAATTGATTCTCAACAAGTAGTTCAAGTCATGTTCTTGCTTACGATACTTCAATTCAATTATTCTGATTTCTCTTCTGTTCCAGACACTTGAATCAAAGCTAAGCCTACATTCGGTTTATACTATGCTGGTTGATCCCTTTGTTGGCTGTCGATCACATCTTCTCCACTTTTGATTCTACATCTGCAATCAATTTTCTATGAGTCGATTCTGATTCCCCAATCACATCTTCCTTTCTCGATTGATCCTACTGATTAAGCATTCAACGATTCTTTTGTCTGTACAAGACAGCCATCCCGATTACTCACAAGTCTTTTTCCCAATTATGGGGGCACGATTAAATCCACACTTCATTCCAAGACACATCAATCGTCTTCTTCTACGGTACGATCAAATGTTTGATCCAATTCCTATGACTGTCTGCAACAATCAATCAATCGCGTTCAATACAATTTGATTCTACAATGATCCGTGTCCGTTCTACAATCCAATATGGCTCTTGATTTCTCTTGGCTCCCTCCATTGATGATTCGCTGTTATCCCATCCATGAGATCAAACAAACATTCTCCTCTTCTGCAATCAATCATTTCTCGACGCTTACCTTCACACTACGTTTGGTATTGATACAAACCCATATTGTGTTTCGTTTCTACGGCAAGTCTCTCTGAGATTCTACGACAAGTCAATCAATTCCTTTATCAATTGATTCTCAACAATTTGAATCATTGGTCTTCCTACGATAATCAAATGCCTCAACTACTGCCATGAGTACAATCAAGTTTCTATGCGTCGATTCTGACTCTCCAATCTCCTCTTGAAAGATACTAGTCTTTGATTTCACCCTAACGGATTATTTGTTAACCCCTGTCGATGATCAAGCTTAACCTCTTTGATTACTATTGCATGGCTCATCGATTGATTGATCCCAAACATCCAATTCCTCCTCTCGGACGACTCTGCACCCCATCCGCGATATCAAACAAGTATTGTCCAACCATTTTCTTCTCCTCATCGATCTCCCCTCTGTTGAGATCATCAATCAATACGTCTCATCGCTAATCAACTCGTTTGAGTCTATTTGACAATTGATTTGAACCTAAGCCTACATTCAATTTCCACTATGATCAATTTGTTTGACTCAGTCGGTACTCAAGACAATCCATTTCTTGGACATCATCACTTTCGTCTCCACAGACATTTGTTTTGTCTATACGACCCCTCTCCACATGATTCTCTACTTTGATTTGACAAGTTCCATTCGATTTATACCATGGTCGATCCCTTTGTTGACTGCCGATCCCTTCTCATCGGTGATCTCCCCTCCGTTGAGATCCTCAATGATCAACAACTCTAGTTCAATCGATCCGTCTCCCCTCTCCATCAACGTTGAAGTGAGCAACTCTCATTGTTTGACTTTTATACTACGCCTGGCACTGATGGGTCTCAGCACTTGTCCCCTTCGTCAACATTTCCCCAATCTCATCTTCCAAGATATGAATCTCCCTCAAGTCATCCAATGCGTCACGTTTCGTCCCTACTTTCAACTTTATCCTACGTTTAATCAATCTCTCCACCAAGTCTCCCGTTCGAATTCCATACTCGCTATCAGACTATCATTTATCCCCTCCGTGATATCCGGCACGCATATGATCATATGCTTCATCCAAGCGCATCTTTTCTTCTCTCCGACTTTGGATCCCACTATGATTGATTCCTTCGATTCTACGATATTATTGATTCCTACGATCTATCAATTGTATTGGGCACTCAATTGGTTTTCTACTATACGATCAATCTATCGCTGTCTCCTATGATAATCATTGATTTCCTCTCCTTCAACGTTTGATTTCTCTTTGTCCCCACAATTTACGATTGATCGATACTCAAAATGTTTCCAACCTGGTTCTAAGATCAATTCCGGTTAATTCACTCATCGATTCCATCAATTTCGCGACCACAGTTTACTCAAGCACCTCTCCTTCAATGCTACTCCGATTCTACGATTACAATTTTCCGATTCGATATCCAAGCGTATACTTAAGTTTTGAGAGTTCTACAAGATGGAGAACCGGCTTGCAATTCAACACTCTTTTCATCAATAAGTGTTGAATCAAGGGGTGTGTTGTCGGTTAAAAAATACGGCAACAGATACACCGTGGAAACGCTACAGTAAACGAAGCAAAGGTACAAACGAGGTCAAATCTTTCTTTGAATCAAGCGCACCTCCTCTACTTGGAAATCCTTAAGTGGTAAAATCGATTCCACTTATGACTACAAACAAAACAGGCTAACCGGTTCAAAACAAGACACCTTTAAAGACCGGATCAATAAGTAAACACCTGGGTTCCTTATGTGCATTCAAAACAAATACATTCAACACCCCATGACAAAATTACTTATTGCAATCATGAAAAACAATATTGAATCCAAATGGGCCTCATTTATTCTCATTTACTCCATATATCTCGATCAAGTACAAGGCCCATTGAAGGAACTACTTAACCTCCTGAAAGACCGATACCATCAAATGACTGATACAGTAAGACCGACACGACGCTAACACAGCAACAGTATTGGTACGATGATGGTAACAAATAACCCGGGAAGATCTCTACCATGTAAAATACAAAGAGCCCCGATACAGTGCAAAATACACACACTAGGTAAAAAAATAAGAGTGTCTCAATGAGCTCACATCTCTTTAAATTTCAATTATCCTATAGTACCTTTCGGTCGATTTTTAGAGTTACAACATGTTCAATTTCAATAAAAATAAAAGAAAGAACAGAAACAAATAGCATCTCCAACAAATTGCTGTCATTGTCACTCACTGTTGTTCTGTTCTGTTGTTCCATTTTGTCATTCCGTTCTGTTTTGTTTGTTGTTCCATTTTGAGTGCCGTTCTTTCCCTCGTTGGTTGGTTTGATTGTTGTTCCAAAGCATCGTATGTGTACAACTCTGAGTTCTGCCAGTCAAGTTCCTTTTCTTGTAGATCCCCAACAAAGTCAGCAAGTGCTTCAAGTGGGCGTTGGGTGGATCTAGGAAGAATGGCTTGTACGCCACTGCTTCCATCTGGGTAGGTAAGATCTTGCGCAAGCCCATATTTGAGCAATGCATCTAGGAACACTGGCCATTTGTATAGTCTGCCTTGGATGAGGGACTTGCATAGTTGTTTGTCTATCTCATCTTTAATCCTAAAGATGGATAACAGTACCTTTCTCATAGATTCATCAAATGAGGGAAGATCGATTGCTGATCTTGTTGTTTCATCTTCCCTTGTTTCTGATTCCCCAGTAGATGTAGATGAAGGAGAGGTCGTAGTTGATGTTTCCAGGAAAAGTGATCTTCGTGTGGAGTTATCAGCGGCTTGAAAAATAGACAGGTCCCTAAGTGAGATAGAGCTTCGTGTTTGATGAGCGATTGGATTACTTGAAGGATTAGGCATATGCCAATGTGCTTTGTTGTTGTTGTTCCTTTCAAGCTTGCTGCGAGCTTGCAACTGTTAATCTGTTAATTTCCTTCTGTAACAGATGCAAGCTGAAGTTGATCCAAAGGCTTGGAAGAACAGCAGCGGCTGTGTTTGAAGACTAAAGCGATACAATTGATTGAGATGCTGGTGTGTTGATATACCTTTTACAACAGAAGGTCTAACTACAGATGAAGCTAGGGAATTGCCGATCTCTTCTCACTACCAATTATCACGGCACAGTCAGATAGATCTTATGTGTGTAGTATTACAAGTAGTTGATAGCAACTAGTGTAGATTTTGAAGATAACCAGTTGAATATTAAAAGTACCGGTATGAGATAAAGAGAGTAAGCTTGCTGGAGAGCAAGATATCTCTTTTAGTGCAGTGAAAGACAGTGCGGCCGCTAATGCAGCACTGTAGAATCACTTGCTTTATTATATATATATATATATTGTGATTATATATATTGCAAGAACATATATATTGTGAGAAGCTTCTGAGAACCTCTCCTTTTAATCACGAGCCGAGTATCAAAACAGCCATACTGAGCATCAAAACACCGGGGTACGGCATATCTTAAGTATCAAAACACATGATAATGAGTATCGAAACAGCAGTACCGAGTATCAAAATGCTTGTTGTTCTGAAAACAGAAGATTGTTCTTAAGTACCGAAGCGCACACAGCCGTCAGTATCGAATCGCCTATACTAAGTATCAAAACGCCGGTGCGGAGTATCGATAAGGCTTGCTGAGTCTCATTATTTCAAACACGATAAAATGTGCTTAGAAACATAAGACTCAATCGATCATATTGATTCCTCCAATCATATTGACTCTTTCGATTCGATCGCACCTCTGTCGTATCATAGACAAAAAAGGAATTATTTAATAAAAGGGAGTGAGCGATGTGTGGACAATCGTCGCCGGCGTCATCAATTAACGAATGACCATTGGTCTGACCTTCACCCTGGTTAGCTTTTTGCAGTGGACGGGCCAAAAGGAGAAGAAGCGGTGTCAAGAATTGGAAAAAAGAAGCACACACATTGAGTGATCCCCGCTAAATAAAAGTGAATAGAATGAAAAGTGAATAAGAAGTATATAGAATGAATACTTTTTTATCACACCCAACGGACAAATACTTTTATTAACTGCCAAATTTGGAATTCGGAATCCCTAAATAAGAAACAGTAACTGTCTGTTTAATCACTACCCGCGCCACCGAAGAGGTGCATGCATTGGGTGACTGAAGTCTTTGATTTTAAGATTCCATTGAAATCTATTCAGTGTTAAAAAAGGGAATAAAAACTGTCAGTCAAGAGCCCCTCGACTGACAAATTTTATTCAGAAGTGAATAAATCTATATAGAAAACACATACTTTTTATGTGTTTTTTATTAATTTTATTACTTTTCGTTTAGCGGGAATCACTCATTAGTACAAGTATTAAACAATACTAATACTTCATAATACAGTTCATATTTTTTAGCAGACGGTACAATACCGTACATTTTATGCTAAATTGGGAAGAAATCTGAACTAGAGATTTTTTTTGCAATTGGCAAATTCCACTGTTGTTCTAGAAAAGCGCCGGTAACAAACGTACAGACGTACGAACATCCGGGAATACACACACGAATGAGATAACACACACGTATGACTAACAGGCAAATAAGCGAGCCGACTCGCTGAATCGCTAACAGTAATAGAGCACCGATAGAGGTTCAATCTCAGAGGTCATCTTACACGTAATTGCTCACAAATCTAAATACTAATACTTGAAATCACTGAATACTGCTAGTAAGAATATCTAGCAGACTACACGTGTAAACGCGTAGTGACGAGAGGAAAAATAGAGTTTATCAGACCCAAATGGACTCAAAGAGTCTGGGTAAAGAAAATGAAAGCTGATTGCCGACTGATCACCGGTTAATCGCCGTCTGAAGCCAAGAGGCTGGACGTTAAAGACCCTCTCCAACAGAAGAGACTCAGGCGCTTAGAAGGTTAACAGCACTAGCGCAGCAGAGCACACCAGGCTAATACCCGTGGCTTCTACTGAGGTTTGTAGGGGAGAGAAATGAACACCAAAAGCTTGTTACCCACAAAAAATAGACACTTGCAAGAGGCCCCCAACGATGGGAACAGCAAAAGATGTGTCGAAAATACAACGGCAAAATAACGTCCGGAATAATGCGATGTACGTGTGTTCGGTACTGCGAATCGCATAACGGCTACAAAAGAACCGTTAATAAAGAGAGGCACGCGACCTCGAAAACGTGACCTCGAAAACAAAGCAAATGGGAATCAAATTCAATTCCTACAGAAAAAGAGCCCAAGTATACTCACTCGTATACAAATGATATGATAACAAAACCAGCCGAGGTAATATACATACCCGGTATTGGATAAACACATACACAAAAAATAAAAATGACGAAAAATGCTGGGCCAAATATTTAATAAGAGACGAATGAATATTCGATACCGTTTCGGAAAAAGGGAAACAACTGTTGAGCTTAAGTATAGAGGAACTGAAAAATTGGGGTTCCGATAGGAATCAATCCTCATACCGTGGATATGAACCTGTTTACTAGCAAAAGCACGTGGAAAGAAAAATACTCCACAAGTTGCTTCAGAACTCAGAAAATCACAATCACAGCTTCCTCATGAAAGCAAAAGCTAACAAACCCCTTATTACAAGCCTAATTCCTACAGCATACTCCGAAACAACACACCATGGCGCCACCAACCAGAGCTCAACTAGCTGCAACCGCGGCAGCAGCAGTAGCAGAAGCAGAAGCAGCGGACGCGGCCGCAACAGAGGCGGCGGGCAACTTGATAGGCTTACTACCTCCATCGGTAACAACAAGATTGGACCCAGAACAGCTTGAGCAACTCACGGTGACCCTGGTCGCGAGACTATCAAGCAGGGACATATCTCTATCAACGACAGCAAGAGAAGCCAAAGGAAGGGCAGAGGCCAACGATGGCATCCCCGGCTACGAAGGAGAACGGTCGCTGACCTCAGCTGAGGTTTGTTTCAGGAAGATCCTCGAATCTTTTGGGGTCAACAGGCCTACAGCAAACGAAATATTCAGGCATGGATATTCTAACATGAAGGCCATTGCAGACCTCGATTCAGAAGGGATCAAGTCCACTCTAGGGTCTCTAACCAAGGCAAAACACCATCTATGCCCGGATCCACAGGAAGTCTTTATTGGAAGGGCATTTGGCGATCGACTGAAGCTGTTCGTGGCTTGGATCAAATTCCAGCCTATGATAGGCGCAACGGCCACCGAAGTGGACTGGATCAAGGACCCAACGGCCGAGATGGATACACGGGAACGTTTGAGATCTACAAAGGAGGACGATGAAAATACGGCCGTTAAGGACCTAACACTACCCGACAAACTGACTACGATGTCAAAGTTCAGGGAATTTGATGAGAACTTACGTGAATACCTACGGCATAAGAGGGGTGTCACCAAGACATCCCTACTTTACACGATAAGACAACAATCTGCAGTCGGAGAAACCGACAGGTGTGGAACGGTCGGATCGGGCCCAGATGACACATACCCTGACTGGACTGAGTATGCAATAAGATGCACGATTCACACCAACTCCCATTGGTCTAAAGACAACAATACTCTCTGGGGGATATTGTTTAAGCTGGTGGGATCCGGACCCGGTTGGTCCTATATACAAAGCTTTGGGACCAAACACGGGGTAGGGGGTGACGGCCGAAAGGCATACTTTGCCCTCTACTCTCAAGCCTATGAGGCAACCAACGTAAAACTAATTGTTGAAGCAAAAAGGCAGTTTATCCGGGAATCGGTGTACACGGGGGATTCCAAACACTACAACTTTGACAGGCACAAAAGGCTATGGCATGACGCAAAACAAACCTTGATAAGATACGGCGCATTCCCACCTGAGGACCAGTTTGTGTACGACTTCGTACGATCCCTACAGGATGTACGACTTGAACAATCCATCCCAAATGTAATAACAGAAGAATCGGACTATTACGCAAATTTTGAGAAGGCTTCGGCGTATCTTACTCGAATGCTCGGAGTAAAGAAACTCCAGAATCAACCACAAAAGAGGGGTAGGAATGTGTCAGCCTTCACTAACAACAAAAAGAGGAAAGGTGACAACAAACGCGGCAACTTCTCTTCCAACAAGCCACAAGGCAACAACAACAACAACAATAGTGGTGGCTCAAAGGCACAACCAGGGACCTATAAAGGGCCCGTTGAATGCAAGTTCTATCCACGAGAAATATGGTTGAGCATGTCCCAAGAGCAGCAACAAAAAGTCCGAGCGCTAAAACAAGCAAGGAATGCAAGCAATAGCGGGGGCAACCAACAATCAAAAGTGGCAGCAGCCACAGCTGCAAACCCTCCCAATACCCACAGTTCAGCTGGGAACCAGTTTGGCTGTCACAGCCACATTGGAAACGGGAATGGGAATTGATTCACCGGCCGGGGCCTTAAGATAGAACCTCGGGTAGGCCGGCCGATAGTCCATCTCAAAGAGATGACCCAGTCATCCAGTGTTAAGCCAGGACGTTGCGAGCTGGATAGCCATGCAGACACGACTGCAGCTGGATCTAACATGGTATTACTCGATTCACTGGATTCTATCATGACATTTGCTGATGTTGCTCCATTTTCAGACGTGTACTCACCAATGAAAGATGTTCCTATTGCCCGTTGTGCTACTGCTTGGACAGACCCAACGGACGGTATCACATACATATTGGTATTCGGACAGGCCCTCTATTTCGGAGAATCATTGCAGCACAGTCTGATATGCCCGAACCAAATCAGAGAATGCAATTTGAATGTGGTTGAAGACATACCAAGAAGATACTGCAGTTCCTCCAGTCACAGTCTTATCTTTCGGGCCGACGGTTTCGAATTAGCAATACCATTGTTAGTTGATGGTGTTCTGTCATACTTTGACACGCGGAAGCCGACACACCGGGAACTCGATACATGTGACCAAGTCCTTGCAACCGACACTCATACCTGGGACCCATACGCCCCCCACTTCAGAGAAGATGAAGAAGCAGCAACCGCGTCGTTCCCACGAGTAGTGGCCGCCCTCTCTGGAGGAGGATCGACTGGGACAACTGAATCGTGGATACGCTCCACAGACAACCCTATCCTCATCAATGTAAAACACAAGGATTATCGCCTCAGATACCTACAGAAAATCTGTACAACCCGTACTCAACGGCCGGGGTATACTCAACAAGAGATTGGCGACCGGTTACACTCAGCTTTTGTTAAGAGTACCGGGGACAGAGAAAGCTCGGAGATACTCCGAATTTCAGCTACCTCAACCAAAACTTCGATTTCCCTAACAGAGGAAGAGCTTGCCATCCAAAAGGAAGCAAAAGCTCGGACAAAAGAAAGGAAACTACTCCGCCGCCAACAGGATGTGATAGATAAGGAAACTTCCCTAGAGAAGAGATCATTTATCCGGCGTGGACAATGGGGACCTCCGATAAGGATTCCGGAGAAAGTGGACAGATATGATTCAGAGGCCATTGCAAAGATGTGGAACATCAGTGTTAAGAGGGCCGAAGAAACGATTAAAGTCACTACCCAGGAAGGCATAAGAAACCTTACACAACCAATCACCCGAAGGCTAAAGACCCAAAAGTGGAGAAACAGAAAAGTACTTAAGGGTCGGTGGTTCGCTGATACCATGAAGTTCAAAGTACCGAGTATCATTCGGAATGATACTGACGCACAGATCTTTACCAATGGGAAAGGATATGTGGCATTCTATCCAGTAAGAGGGGAGAAACGATGCCACGACGGACTATCTTGCTTCATAAATGAGGTAGGAATACCGGAACACCTTGTCACCGATGGGGCAAAGGCCCAAGGAAATCATGAGACACACAGCACCGGATGGACTAAACTTCGATCGGAGTATCGCATACGCCAAACCTACATACAGCCCCACTGTTGGTGGCAGAATACGGCAGAACACAGTGCAGGGGACCTAAGGAGATCAATACGATTAATGACTTCTAAGAAAGGAAGCCCGAGGAGGTGCTGGGCCTTTTGTGGAATGTTGGCGGCCGGAAGGTTAAGTAACACCGCATCTGGGGACCCATCTGCGATGGGAAGAACGGGGTTTGAGTTAGTCCATGGATATACTCCGGATATAACCCCATACATGATACACGACTGGTACGATTTCATCCGGTGGTACGACCTACAGGATAAGTCGGAGAAATATGGAAGATGGCTGGGCCCATGTGGAGATACTTATGGAGGTGGCGATTGTCACTACGTATTGTATAAGACTGGAAAAGTACACATAACAAACGGCACACGGCCTATATCTGAAGTGGAATGGAAACACCCAGACACTATCCTGCAGTTAGAGGAACACAACAAGCTACTTAATGAAAAGATCGGCGATGAGGCAAAGCCCTCGGATACTTACCTGGAAAACGAATTAGGGGAACCACCCTTGGGCCTATTTGATGGCAAATATGAGGGTGAGGACGAGGTACTTATGGCTGAGCCAGAGGCGTCTTCCCCGGATATTGATGACTTAACCGACAATCTTGATGAGTACCTTGGAAGCCAAGTGCTACTGCAGATAGGGGACCAACGGATTCGCGGTACGGTTAATAACCGGTACAGGGACGCAAGCGGAATCCTAGTCGGAGAAAAGAATAACAATCCACTCCTAGACACAAGGTCCTACGAGGTTTCTATGCCGGACGGATCCATTGAGATCTACACAGCAAATGTGCTCGCGGAGAATCTCTATTCCTCCGTGGACGATGAGGGGCGCATGTACTGTCTTCTGAACGAGCTACTTGACTATGAAAAGGATAAAGAGGCTCTGACGGTACAACAGGCAACTATCACTACTAAGTCCGGACAAACTCGGACTAAGCCGACAACCAAAGGGTGGAGAATCCTGGTCAGTTGGAAAGATGGAACTTCCTCTTGGGCAAAGTTAAGTGACATGAAGGAAAGTTTCCCCGTCGAAACGGCCCTGTTTGCCAAGGATCAAGGCATAATAGATGAGCCAGCCTTCAAGTGGTGGGCCTACCGGGTAATTCGGAAAAAAGACCGGATTATCTCCAGCGCCAAGACCAAATATTGGACCAAATCCCATAAGTATGGGGTTAGACTACCAAAAACAATTGCTGAAGCAAGAAGGATAGATGAGGAATCCGGCAGTGACTATTGGGCCCGGGCTATTGCAAAAGAAATGAAGAACAATTTCATAGCTTTTGAGTTCAATGATGAGGACAAAGTACCGGTGGCACATACAAAAATCACTATGCACATGGTATTTGATGTGAAGATAGACTTAACTCGGAAGGCCCGACTCGTTGGGGATGGGCATAAAGTGCCCGAAATATCACGGGAGTATACATACTCAAGCGTGCCCAGCAGGGATTCGGTTCGGATGTTCTTCTTAGTTGCTGCACTTAATGACCTTGAGGTCTTAAGTGCTGACATCCAAAATGCATACTTAACCGCACCAATTAATGAAAAGTACTACACAGTGGCTACACTGGAACAAGGATTTGCACCGGAGTTATGTGGAAGGCCCTGCAAAATTGTGAGAGCTCTGTATGGATTACCAGTAGCGGGCGCATCATTTCAATCTCATCTGTCTGAGCACTTAAGGGGACTTGGATATAAGTCTTGCAAGGCGGATCCAGATGTATATATGCGACCGGCTGTAAAGAAAGATGGCTCAGCATATTACGAATATTGCGTGGCATATGTGGATGACATCCTTGTATGTGGGATGGATCCGAAGTTCCAAATGGACGCAATCGAAATACAGTTCAAACTGAAGGATGGAACTGTTGAACCACCCACTTTCTATCTAGGGGTGGATATTGGTAACACATCTGTTGATGGGGCCGAGTACTGGTCCATGTCTTCAACAAAGTATACCTCCAAAGCCGTTAAGTCTGTTGAAGAGGAATTGAGTAGGGGGCAATATGCCTTCAAGGTACTCCCAAAATCCGCAAAATCACCATTGGCAACTGGGTATAGGCCCGAAATCGATGCCTCACCAGAACTTGGTCCGGAGAAACAAAACTATTACCAGGGTTTAATAGGTATACTCCGTTGGATATGTGAACTCGGAAGGCTAGATATTGTAATGCCTGTTTCACTTATGTCACGGTATCTTGCACAGGCCCGAGAAGGACATCTAAACCAATTGTTCCATTTGTTTGCATACTTAAAGAATTACAGCAAATCAAAGTTGGTGTTTGACTGTTCCATCCCAGAACTTGATGAATCAGTTTTCCATGAATGTGACTGGGCCGAATTCTATCCGGAAGCGGGGGAACTAATTCCTCCGGATATGCCCGAGCCACGAGGAAACTCCGTAACTACCACATGTTTCGTGGACGCCGACCATGCTGGTTGCAAGGCTACTAGGAGGTCTCATACGGGAATCATCATCTTTGTTAACAGGGCACCAATCCTATGGTTCTCTAAGAGACAAACAACTGTTGAAACATCCACGTTTGGCTCAGAGATCGTGGCACTCAAGATCGCAATCGAAATGGTAGAAGGCCTACGATATAAGCTCAGAATGATGGGCATACCTATAGAAGGACCAACCAACATGTATTGTGACAATGACTCGGTTGTTAAGAATGTAACACATCCGGAAAGCCCTTGCAAGAAGAAGCATAACAGCATTGCTTACCATAAGGCACGCGAATGCATTGCAGGAAAGATTATCCGGATTGGAAAGGAACCCGGTGAGACTAATATTGCAGATCTACTCACTAAACTTATGGGTGGGGTAAAGCTATTCTCCTTATGTAGGAGATGTATGTGGCGGTGCAAATAAGGGACCGGCCCTTAAGGTATCTTCTACAAGTACTTAACAGTACGAGTACGAAGACACGGGGACTCTAGAAAAGCGCCGGTAACAAACGTACAGACGTACGAACATTCGGGAATACACACACGAATGAGATAACACACACGTATGACTAACAGGCAAATAAGCGAGCCGACTCGCTGAATCGCTAACAGTAATAGAGCACCGATAGAGGTTCGATCTCAGAGGTCATCTTACACGTAATTGCTCACAAATCTAAATACTAATACTTGAAATCACTGAATACTGCTAGTAAGAATATCTAGCAGACTACACGTGTAAACGCGTAGTGACGAGAGGAAAAATAGATTGTAAACCCAGAATGAGGAATTCATGATTTTTTTGCCATGTCCGGCCAGCTTGACCTGTCATACCGGTACTGCAAGTACAGTACTACCTGGTGCGGCAGGGGTCATAATTTTTGACAGGTGCGACACAACCAGTGCCAAGCTGAAACCCCCATGATGGAAGGATTTTGGAAAAAACTTCCCCAGCCAATTTTTTTTGTCACCATTTTTACTGCATTTTACTAGTAAAAGTGACTGCAAAATACCTGATTCCCATAAGGTACTTTCAATCACTTTCTGACCTTCATATTACATACACACCTTCCTTATACTCTTGAGAGTCACATAGTAAGTGACGTTTGGCTGTATTGTTCATCTGCAGTCCGGAATCGGCGTTCTTGACAAGCACATGTGGGGTGACCACCAAAAAATGGTTCAACGGTCTTTCCATCATCTGTTTTTGCCGGTCAGTCCCACCAAAAATTATTCCAAACCCACAAACAGTCTGTCTGTCATCCGTTTTATCTGCTTTTTTCTCACAATATCTTGTGCTGTCTCTCTCTTTACACCACAGGATCAACATATAAACATACCATTTACTGTACCAAGACTTCTTGCAGGCTGACAATCTACAGCAAGGCTGGTTATGAGTGAGATTTTGTGGTTCCTTTTCTTCATTGTGGTCCCTGGGAATTGGTTGTTGCTGTTAGTGGTGATTGATTTTAGGTGCCAAGTAGTGAACCCCAAGTACTCCAGGGAGGTGACTGTTCCAACATGTTTTGTCTTGTGGGGAGTTCAGCACATCACCTTTTGTACCTAGGGGGATCAACCCCTGGCCTTCACCAGTGCTACTGTGCCTGAGGGGGGATCGCTATCCTGGACAAGATAGCCAAGGGATTTCAGATTGCAACTAAGCAGAAGTTGCGCCCGGGAGTTTGTAGTTGCAGGCAACACTTATTCCCGCAGTAGGGTCACAGGACGTCTGAACCCGGTGTATCAGTCCCTATTTATAGAAGTCAGCAAGCAATCAACTACACGTATGGCGTGGGCTGTTTCTTCTGTTGACAGAGAGCTAATCCAAACACAGCATACACGCCTGCACAAATCTCACACAAAATTGTCAGCCTGTAAGAATGAAGTCTACCAAGCCATCTCAATCTACTATTATTGATAGAAGCTATCAGTCATCGCCACCAAGGAAGAAACCCAGGGCCCATGAATCCCAGAAGTCCAAGTCTCCAATCACCTCCTTCAGATGCATCTGCAATTGGGGAAACTATACATATCAAGACATGGAAATACCTGTGTGTGAGTTCATGTTCAACCATTTTCAGACTCATTTGGAAGATGGTCATCCCTGGAAAAACCAGCTACTAATTAAGTTCACTACTGGAACTGCAGTAAAGAAGTCATTGGTTTTCAAAGCAGCTGTCTTTGAAATATTCAAAGTCTCTGCTGATCAGAAGTCATTTAGACTTGCACGTTATCATTTTTCGCCCACTCTTCTGACAAATCATCCAGGTCAACGTACACAGTTATTGACAGCTCAAGAAGTACATGCTCTAGATAATGACTTAGTGAGTCCTGAAAAGGGATATGCAACATCTAAGTACAAAGTGTACTCACTCCTAAGAAATCATCTCATGGTGTCTTTTACTCCTCAAATGGTAGAGATGTACATGAAAAAGTTTGTTGGAAGTCCATTACTACCAAAAATGGGGTTCTGGGTAGGGCTGAGTCCTTGTTTTCTTCTCCACAAAAATCCCGAACTTCTGATTTGAATGCTGTCACTTCAAAGAGGCCACTTTTACCTGTTGGGCAACTGATTACACTTGAATTGCTTGATAAAAAGCAGTCTGGAGTCAAATCCGGAGGTGAATGTTACATGAGTATTGAGTCCATTTATGCAGGTTATTTTCATTTTGGAGTGGTGATGTTGCTTGATGAAGAAAGTTTCAGCTTCTGTGGACCAAGAGAAGATGGGCAATGATCCTGATGTAACAACAAATGTGAAGGATGACATTTTGAATAATGATGAGCTGCTGGAAGTATTTCTGGACTGTAGCAAAGGTAATGTTTACTTGGGAAAGCTTGGTGAAGAGAAGAAAATATTTGCAGAGTTGGTTGACAAGGTGATCAATGCCAGATTCAGTGAGGAGATCAGAGCATATAGAGAGGGGCATACTGCAAGAAAGACCAAGTATAAGGGAACAAATCTTACAATATGAGAGGAGATTGATGTTATAGGTTCAAGAAAGAGAGCTAGCAACAGTGATGCTGCTCCTGGCAGGAGCATTGAGGAAAGGAAGGAAGAATAGCATGCATATAGTTAGAATATTAAAGTGTTGAACTTATAAAAATATCATTAAAAGAAACAGCAACTTCTCTCTCACTCTAGTTTCATATTATGGTAATTCATCCTCAATAAGGATGTAGAAAGAAAGATAGTATTCTTAGTAAACTAGGTTGAAATGTGTAAGAAAAATGTTCTTATTTTGAATCATCAATAAATACAATTCTGTGCATAATCATCCCAAACGAGCTGAATATTCAGCTTTGTCATAAAAAAATGGTTTAGAACAAACTCTGTAACTAATTTTAAGATTGCTTTTTGATTGAGTTGCTATCATTTGAAAGTGTAGTAGTTTTACTAGCATTATCCAGTAAAAGCAGACTTTTGAAGTTTTTAACAAAAACCTCCTAGTACCGGTATCATGGTTTCAAGGACCCCCATTTTTTCAATTTTTTCTTCTCGTTGCGGCGTGTCGCACCCCTCTAATATTATGAGTCCTGCGGTGCAGTACGGCACGATACTGTGGGAAAATTGTTAAAAGAAGCAGCAGCCTCATCAAGAAGCAACACTTCCAAGCTTATTAGAAAATCTTCCAAGCCCCGATACACCATTCCCTAGATTGTAGCAGGCAGTGCTTGTAGTAGTTCCAACGCCAGAGCAAGAACACACCATTCCCTAGATCGTAGCTGGCAGTGCTTGTAGTTCGGTTGCTGTGAGCGAGCTCCTCTCGTTTTTTGGTGTAATTATTCAGCAATCCATTTGGTCAAATTACATGGAAAATTGGTCAAACTTGTGGATTACGTAAATAATCTACAAGTGTGCTCTTGCCGCCGGCTGAATTAGTAACACTCCTTCGGTCTCCACTTCAAGCAAGCTCTCAGTGTCAGCCTCAGGAGTGTTACTAACTGTGTTCCACCTTGGTCTCAGTCTCAGTGTCGTTTCACTCCACTTCAGCCTCATCCTCGGTGGAACACAGGTGTAATAAACTAGTAATCCAAAATTGGATTACAACAGTAATCATGTAATCCATTTTATTCCAGTAGAACTCAGTACTGAAAAACAATTATGGGCACTCGAGCAACGCGCTCTCGTGCCCATAATTGTTTCCCAGTACTGAGTTCTACTGGAATAAAATGGATTACTTCTACATGATTACTGTTGTAATCCAATTTTGGATTACTAGTTTATTACACGGTGCGGCCGAGCAACTCCTCGTAGATTATATTACATAATCCACGAGTACGACCGATTTTCCATGTAATTTGACCAAATGAATTACTAAATTATTACACCAAAACTCGAGGAGCTCGTACTAAGAAACATTAGTCAATTTTTAATCAATTCATTAGCACCTCACCGGATTACACCAGCAGGCCCTAAAAAAAGTAATCCAATGTTGTAATCCACCGAGCTCGGTACTAAGACAGTAGAAGTCAACGCTTCTCATCTACTTAAGAGCTCGCTAAAACAAGTAATCCAATTTTGTAATCCAGCAAGCTCAGTACTGAGACAGTAGAAATAATCGTTGAGCTTTTCTGGACAGTTTCAACGCAGATTACAGATTCTTCTTTTGGTTGGAGACACTCACATTTCAGTTGAAAATTGAGTTTTTCTGAGAAGCAGCTATCCTCAACAACAACAACACCTTTACTCCTTGACAGGAGATTGAATAAGTGATCAATGAATATACCTCCTACTAGTAGTACTAACTCTCAAGTTGACAGCAATCTATCGTTTGCAGATTTGGCCGAGAAGTATAAATGGGACTTTACGCCGCCATCCCAAAGTCGGGGGGCGCTGACCCAGGAAGCAGCTCTTGGATTACTTGATATGATCAAACCTGAGGACCAGAGAGCACAGATGACAGCCCAAATGGAGGTTGCAATGAGGAGAGTAGGTTGTGAATTAATTATGGATGGAGACAAGGAACTTCCACTTGTAATAGATGAAGCAGCAGCCGGTAACAACAACGACAACGACGAAAACATGATAGAAGAAATAACAGAAGAAGAAACAATGACAGAACAACCAACAGCAGCAGCAACAACAACAACAACAACCGACGACAAAACAATCGATCTTGCACTCGATGAGCCACCAACTAGACCAGCGAGAGTATCCATTGAGCCATCTAGATCGATACTTCGAAACCCATATAGAAGAGGAGGGAGAAAAGAAGCACAAACAAGAACAATAACAACAACAGAACAACCAACAGCAACAGCAACAGCAACAGCAACAGCCAACAACCAACAACTTTGACATGACCACTAGTGCCCAAGAGTATACAGAGAAGATCTACAACAATGCGAATCACTTCAACACCTTTGGGGAGAAGGGGGAAGAGTACGCATTGGCTGAAATGATCACCAGAAAGTATTCAAAAATGAAGAACAGCACACACAATCGATTCCTTCAAATTGTTCGAGAAGCAACAGATCTTACAACAAATAACCCAGGAAATGCAGTACTACATGATATGTTCACTAAAGAAGTGAGGATGAAGAACCATCTAGAGGTGGACTATCTCTTTTACTACAACATAAGCGGTCCACCGAACATGCACAAGAGGACTATCCTAGATCAAGCATTGAAAATCTGGACAACAAGAATTGCCAACGCCAAGGATGGTAAGCCATTGAATACTACTACTCATGGAGTGTATGTTCGACAACTCTTCTGGCCTTTCATGCTAGGGATGTTCAATTTGCTGCGGCTGATTTCAATTTTCAAGGGGGATTCAAAGGGGTATTGCAGAAAGATTGGAATAACAAAAGGGAAGCAGATCCAACGATTGGAACTAAGAGAACCAAGGCCGAGTTTGATGAGTTTGTTGATGAGAAGTTTGCCAAGGTTGTAACTGATGGTATCTACAAGCCATTTGATGACATGCATGATCTGCTCAAGCTACTAACTATGGAACTTGGTCAGCACTTTGGAATAAGAGGAGGAACCGAGCTAACCTCTCTCTTGTGGGCATGGATTAGGTTGGGTTCTTTTGGATGGGGACACATGAAAGGTCTCAAGTATGCTATTGTTGTTGCACCGGGAGGTGGATTTGACAAAGCACACAAACTATCACTCGACAATCCGCTACTAGTGACTAAGCAATTCCCGATGGTTGCTGAGGATACAAGCAACCCATTTTGTGTAATCAAGTTGATCTCCTTTTACAGAGAAAGATGTAAACCGGATCAATCAAGATTCTTTTGTCATGTCAACAATGGTCATAAGAAGGGATCTGTGTATTACTTCAAGCCAAGGAGTCCAGTGGGACAAGACAGTCTTATAAAATGGGTGAAAGAGTTTGCAGAAGTAGCTGACTTCAAGGATTGGGAGAAGTACACACCACACAACAATTGGCATCCATGCTGTACTATCCTAGCTTCCGACTTGGCTGTTCAACGCAAAGCAGAACGAGTTGGACCAGGTTCACTGACAGATGGAACGTGATAGATGCTCCATCATGTAGTAGTACTAGACCAGAAGAGCAATGTAAGCATGATCATCATCCCCATCATTGTTGTTGTTGTTGTTGTTGCTGCTGTTGTATGGATTACGGTATGTGTTGTTTCAGCGGAGTGATTTCAGTTGTTTTTTTTGGAGAGTTTTTTTCGATGCGTTGACTGCTTCTTTGTCTTCAAAATAGAAAATAAATGGGAACCATAAATGTAAAAATAAATGACATAGAAAAGACATAATAAAAAACAATATTTACTAAGTATTTTCCAAGTAAGTTGTCATTAAAAACAGAAATTTACATAGGCTGCCAAAAAATTTGAACTTTATCTTGATCCCACTGGAAAATTGATAAAAGAAGCAGCAGCCTCATCAAGAAGCAACACTTCCAAGCTTATTAGAAAATCTTCCAAGCCCCGACACACCATTCCCTAGATTGTAGCAGGCAGTGCTTGTAGTAGTTCCAACGCCGGAGCAAGAACACACCATTCCCTAGATCGTAGCTGGCAGTGCTTGTAGTTCGGTTGCTGTGAGCGATCTCCTCTCGTTTTTTGGTGTAATAATTCAGCAATCCATTTGGTCAAATTACATGGAAAATTGGTTGAACTTGTGGATTACGTAAATAATCTACAAGTGTGCTCTTGCCGCCGGCTGAATTAGTAACACTCCTTCGGTCTCCACTTCAAGCAAGCTCTCAGTGTCAGCCTCAGGAGTGTTACTAACTGTGTTCCACCTCGGTCTCGGTCTCAGTGTCGTTTCACTCCACTTCGGCCTCATCCTCAGTGGAACACAGGTGTAATAAACTAGTAATCCAAAATTGGATTACAACAGTAATCATGTAATCCGTTTTATTCCAGTAGAACTCAGTACTGGAAAACAATTATGGTCACCATAATTGTTTTCCAGTACTGAGTTCTACTGGAATAAAATGGATTACATGATTACTATATGTAATCACCCCTCCTCCGATTTGGTTGGCACGTGTCAACCCCTCTCTAAAGAAAAATTCGAGGCGCGCGCGCCGAGAATTTTTCTTTAGATAGGGGTTGACTCGTGCCAACCAAACGACTCCGAGGGGCGCCCTCAGAAAAGAAACACCCTAAAGAAAACTCCTCCCCCCCCAGATACTACGAGGAGGAGAGCAAGGAGGAGGGGTGATTACTAGGTATGTAATACCATGGTCGTAAGGGAGAGCACAAAGGGAAGGAGGCGGCGGGGAGCTTCTTGTTGCTAGCGAGCGGCGATTGCTGTTTGTTGCTGCTGTTGGGGGGGGGGGGGGGGGGGGGGGGCTTCTTGCTAGCGAGCGTTGCTCTTTGTTGCTGCAGTTTCGCGGGGGACAAGGATAAACCTGCTCTCCCCATGGTCCACTGTGTTGTATGTGTGAAAAATTACTTTAGTACTGTTTTCCCCTACTAAAGTAATTTTTCGGACTCCGTGTTAACCAATCAAAAAGTATTTTTAGACATTTTTCACACACAACTCCGTGTGTTAAGCAAGTAAGTATTGCTCAACACACGGAGTTGTGTGTGAAAATCTCCAAAAATTACTTTAGTAATTTTTGACACATACAACACGGTGGACCGTGGGCAAGGGGGATCCACTTGCTCAACACTGCAAAGAGGGTACTAACTCACGGGATTAAGCAGCAGCACTACAAGATTGATTGATTCCTTGACACGACTTGTATAGAATCTAGTAGAATCCCTACTAGATCCTGGATGTAAAAGGTTTTTTTAGGTTTTCCCCGTACAGTTGGTGCTAGTAGAATCCCTACTACATCCTGGATTGTTTTTACCAATCAAAAGTATTTTTAAGCCTTTTATCATAAGTAACTTAGTATTTTTAAGCAATATATATGGCAAAGAGGGAACTAACGCGGGATTAGCAACAGTCGCAACAGGGATTTCGCTCATTTGATTCCTTGACACTTGTGTAGAATCAAGTAGAATCCCTACTACAACCTTGATTTATTGCTGTTTTTCCCCGTTGTAATTCATTATTTCAAAATCATCCACTTTGCAAAAGCAAATTCGAACCCCCCCTCCCCCGGCCATGGGAATAGACCCTCTCACTGCTTTGTTTCCTATTACAACAACAAGCAACCCATTCTTGTATCACACTGTAAGTCATTGCCGGTCCTTTCTTTGCTTTGGGGGGGGGGGGGGGGAGATGGTGTTTCGATTTGATTTGATTCAGCATCGTCGTTGTCGTCGTCGTCAACAGTCATTCCTATCACTCACAACACTGCTTCTTCTTTTTGCTTGTTTGACCATGGGAATAGCAACAACAAGCACTGCTGTAAGTGACTGTCAGTTCTTGTTTGTGTGTGTGTGTGTGTGTGTGGGGGGGGGGGGGGGGGGGGGGGGATGTTCAGGCTGTCTCGGTTTGATTTGGAGCTGTCGGCGCGAAGTGGTCAGTTGTTTATTCCTATCTCACGACTACACTCTTCTTCTTTTTGCTTTTGACCATGGGAATTGCCCCTTTTCAGCAAGTACACCATGGCTTGAACTATTTCATCCTGAAAGAGCAAGGCTGCTCCAGCTCCTTGGATTCGGTATAATGCTCCAGCTCAAGATCTTTGGTCTCACACTCTGTCATCTACCGACGCAACACCAACAACAACAACAACAACGTCGGTCTGTAGCAGGACGCAACAACAGCAACAACAACCCAACGACAATCTGTAGCAGCCAGGAAGAAGTTTACATTGAAAACCTAGGTTTACGCTGCTGCTGGACCGGTCCCTTCTGAAGACGGCATCATTCCTACTCAATCTACAAGCGCTGCTCAAAGTACAAGCACCGTGCTGCTCCGAACTAGGGGATTGGTGTATCCAGTACTATGGCATCCAAGAAACTACAAGCACACTGCGCTGGTGCTCTGATCTACTAGTAGGGGACTGGTGTATCTATGGCATTTGAATTACAAGCACTGCCTTGGATAATTTCAATCAATACGAGCAGCGATACAAGGATTGATTCCAGCAGCGATACCAGCTGTGGTACAACAAGACGCGACCTCCCCCTTGTACCCGGTCCGCCCAGCAGACTCAATATTCATCATGACTTGCTCTCTAGCAAGAAATAGGTCTACAGACTAATTCTAGCTTTTTTCTTTGCATATACTCTGGTCCCTAGTCTGTTGTCTATTTGTCTGTTCTGGGAGTATCAAAATTAGTGCAAGGTGAATAGTGCTCAGAATACGACTGGAAATCACGACTGTACGATAGCTACAGAGGCACCGAGTAACACTACTACTAGAAAATCACGTACCACTTCTACTCATATTCTTAATTATGTACCACTCATACGGAGTATTTCGGAAATTACCAAAGTATCAATCCATTATCAGAGCAGAAAACAATACTAGTATTCGTGTAGGAATTCTACGGCATATTATCTAAATTACTTTAGTATCATGCCATTGTCAGAGCAGAAAACACTACCATAAATCGTGTAGCCATTCTACGGCAAATTTTCGAAATTACTAAAGTATCATGCCACTGTCGAGGCAGAAAGTACTACTAGAAATTGTGTAGCGATTCTACGGCATATTTTCGAAATTACCAAAGTAACACCCCTCCCCGCACCTTTTTCGCGCCCGTTGAGTCTGTTTTAAACTCACGAGTCCCTTTTATTTTTTCTTACTTAGGCATCGATTTTGCGAGTGCACGTGCTCTCCCGTGCGAGCCATGGTATTACTGTTGTAATCCAATTTTGGATTACTAGTTTATTACACGGTGCGGCCGAGCAACTCCTCGTAGATTATATTACATAATCTTACCTTATGGTACGTACCGTATCCGAGCCCCACCGTAAGATTACTTACTCGTACGGTAATACGGGGTATTGAGTGATTCCCAGCAATAATAAAGTAATAAAAGACCAAAGTAATAAAAAAGTATTCACGAGTGAATAGATGAATAATTTTTTTGGTTCACCCAACCGACTGAATATTTTTATTAACTGACTGATTTGGAATTTGGAATCTCTAAGTACAAAACAGTAACTGTCTCTTTACGTCTGTTTATTCACTACCCGCGCCACCTACCGGCCTATTTTGGCAAGCAAGCCTGTTAAGTATTCGAGACTGGCCGGCAGTTGAAAATTTCAGAATTTTCTATGTACCGTATCGATTGGCTTTGCTGGTAAAATTACTAGTAGTAGCTATCCTCGCTAACTCACTCACATTGCTCTCCAGCAAGAAACACCACTCTTTTGCAAAACACTCTTTCGCGAAACACTCTACTAGTACAATCGACAATCGACAATCACCATGGCCCTGGAGTTACTAGAATACTATGAGGATAACTACTTAACCCCCGATTACAACAATCCACTGCTTGGCGAGGAAGAGAAGAGAAGAAGGGATCATAGAACTCCTAGGACAGCGATTAAGAGATACAGTCAATCTGCTTTCATGTATCTCTATCGATCGGGCAATGATCAAGCCCTTCTCAATTGCTGTGGAGTGGACCACGTAGTATTCAGCGAGCTCCTAGATGTATTCGAACCATTCTTCAATCAATACATGTATGATGAGAAGACTGGATCGATTCGAAAGTTAAAGGAATACAAGAAACAGAATTATGTTCGACGTCGAGAATTTGATGCAACCGGATGTCTTGCTCTTATCTTATTCTGGTTCCGAACCAGAGGATCAGCAGCAAGAGCAGTTGCTATAGCGTTTGGATTAACGGCTTCTCCTATGTACAGATGGCTGAAATTTGGTCGCAAACTCCTTCTTACTGCATTACAACACCATCCTTCTGCAAAAGTTTGCTTGCCAAATGAAGAAGAGACTCAACAATACATCGATGCTATTGCTGCAAAGTATCCAACTCTTGGTCCACACAGAGTGTGGGGTGCTTGTGATGGGCTTAAACTGCATCTCCAACATGATTGTTACGATCGATTGTATTGTTGTCTTTTTATGTGAACATCTGCAATCTTCATCATCCGGCAATTGATCATGATTCTCTACTAGCAATTCGTCTAGTAGTAATCTAGCAAGGATGACGAGAGCAGCAGGGGTGTAGGAGGACATCGCCGGTGGTGGTGCCGCCGCGTCTAATGCTGCTGTGCTGGAGAGACTGCTGTGCTGGAGAGACAAGTCGTCGTACTGTTGTTGCTGTTTCTTTCCGGACTTTCTTTTCTTTCCGGACTGCAATTTTTTTTTGCAAATTTTCAGCTGGCCAAAATTGGCGATGATCACCAAAAAAGCATGCAAGCGTGCCCGGCAAAAGAGGTGCGAAGAGGTGCACACATGATTGATTCGTGATGATTTTTTGATTTTAGTGATTCCCTTTGAGTTTATTCTGTTTTTATTCAGTTAATAAAGTTTTGCAAGTCGATGCAGTCTCGACTGCTAAATTCTATTCAATAGTTAATAAATCTATTAACTATGTGAATAGATTTATTACTTTGGTCGCCAACTTTTATTACTTTATTATTGCTGGGAATCACTCATTACCGGTACGTACCGGTAGCATTCACCGACCATCGATAGACGTTTGTCGGCACTCTTTCTATCGAAATCGAAAAAATCATCTTCTGCGCAAGCTGCGATCTCGATTTTGATTGATTGATTTCATTCAATGTTTTGATGGAGAGATTGATTGATTGGTTCAATTTCAATAAGTCTTACGTGCACCGTCTTCAATCCAACAAACGATTACCATCCATCCGAAGACGCCCGATACATAAGATCTTATATCGGATCCATCGCGTAATCTTACTCGTAATCTTACTACACGGTAATTACTTGTACGAGTATCCATATCGCACTTGTATTCAACCGCACAAATCCAAGAACGGTGCATGACAACAACCATCACACCCAAAACGGCACAAAGCGGTAATCTTACGAGTACGAGTACTATACTATACCACCATATTGCATCATCATTGACTGTCCGAAACTGCCGTCGATTTACACCACGTTCTGTGTGTGTTCCAAACTTTTTATTCATACGGTACTGGTACTGGTACTGGTACTGGCACTTGTACCTCGATTCCAAGACCAGCCGGAAACGTTCTGTAACAGTAACCAGTGCCATTTCAATTTTGCTTTGGTTCAGTCGATCGATTTATCGATTGCACCATCGTTGCAGACGCAACACATCGTCCGAGCACCGCACCGCACGACATCGAAATCGAAATCGAACTCCCCGTTCAATCCTGGCATTGATTCTTCAGCGCCGTCGTTTATCGGGACAACAATGACGAGTCTTCCATCGACGGCCACCGTTGTTGCGACTCTCATCGTGTCTCTTGCCTGGAAGACAATCTTGGCGACGTCTCTCTTCGCGAACACCACTTCTACTCAATTTTCCGTTGCCGCATTTGAGCCGGTCCCGTACGGTGGCCGATCGAGACCGCAACAACATTACGGGCATCGAAATTGGCATCGGCATGGGCGCCTGCCAGAAACATCCCGCCATCGATCGTTTTTTCGGGTTCGATTGTCGGCCGCAGCAAGCGTCAATATCGGCAGCGAAGAAGTCCGGAGGCGCAACATAGAGCAGCTCGACAAGCTGCGCACGAGGGATCGCAGCTCTCGGAAGATTTTGCCCGGCGAGCTGAAGATCATCTTCGAGGACGAGCACATTGTGTGCGTCGACAAGCCCGCCGGGGTCTTGTGCGTTCCCAGCGTGGAGGGCATACCGACGCTGGCCCAAACGGTCTTCGAAACCGTTCCCCACAACCAGGGATCGCTCGATCGGATGGTGGTCCACCGTCTCGGCATGGACACGTCCGGGCTCGTGGTCTTTGCCAAAACAATGGAATCCCTCCGGGGCATGAACACGCTCTTTCGCACCCGAAAAATAACGAGGCAGTACGAGGTTCTGGTGTGCGGACACCTTTCCAACGACAAGGGGACGATCGATCTGCCGCTCATGAGAGACTACGAGAGGCCGCCCTTTATGAGGGTATCCACGGACGAGCACCAGCGGGTCCTCATGGACCTGGACGCCGCGATCGTCGGCAAGAAATTGCTGGAGGCCCCCAAGGCCAGCCAGACGGAGTACGAGGTGATTGCCAGGGAAACCTTTCTCGACACGGACCTGCCCGTGACCCGATTGTTGCTGACGAGCGTCACCGGCCGCACCCACCAGCTGAACGTGCACATGGCGGCCATCGGGCACCCGATCGTCGGGGATCGCGTCTACGGGGTGGACGGCGACGCTGTGCCGAACGGCGGGCTCGAATTGTGGCAGGCCGACAACATTGGTGGCGGCAACGTCGAACACGAGTTAGAGGGAGCCAACAACACGACGATCATCGCCAGCCAGGAGCTGGAGCGGGCCATCGGCGCCAGGGCCACCAACATGTGCGTTCACGCCAAATGCCTCTCCTTTCGGACATCCCATGATGCCCCCGGACGACGATCCGCTGTATTTCGAGTGCGAGGCTCATTTTTAGAGCGAGTGAGTGAGTCAGTCGTTCGTTCGTTCGTTCGTTCGTTCGTATGGGAACCGAACCCAACCCAACCGTCGCAATGACCGCCAATCCACAAATCTTTTCGGGGAACCATACCAATATGGTGCTTTTTAGCCACCCGGATGGAATATTTTAGTTAGTTCCTCGATTACGCTCGGTGATTGTAACGGATTCGGTCCGCGGGGAGGTATCCAATGCAATGCAATCGCTTCCTTCCTCGCTCAACTGTCGTAAAATAGAGGGGCTCATGGAACCGAAGGCACGCACAGAATAGCAACCGTTCCGATGCGAAGAATAGAATGTTTCCGTCCGCAACGGATCTTGATCAAGAATGCACCAAATGAATATTCTACTGCGATGCATGGTTTGGATCTCAAGGATCTGGTTCGGGATCGTGGCATAGTTACAGCCAATGGCTTCTTGTCGTCCTTGCGGAATACCGCTGGGGCAAGCATGTACCATCGAAAGTATATCCATTTTGTGTGTGTGAACAAAGTCACCTCACAGCTCACACACAAGACATGATATTCACCACATGTTTTGGCCATGGAATACTCCTAATCTTATTCACCAATATCAAATCTCTGAGTAAAATTACCCATTGTTGATTCATTTTCCATGATCAGAAACGGTAAGAATTCTATCGGGATGTTCAAATATTGGAAGGTCTACTCGGATGGAGCGTTTCAGCAGAGCGGCTATTTCGTTGCATGATAGTTCACGAATTCTAGCTAGTCATGCGATACGACAGTCTCGTGTACCATAAAATCATCACGTAGTCACGTAGTGATGAAAATCAATCACGTTGTTTGGGTTGCTGTGATAAAACAATTTTCTTCAGCAGCTCCAAATACCATTTTCAATTCTGTAGTTTTTTACGAAGTGCGAAGTATTTATTATGCCAAATATAGAATAAATCTAGTGAACATAGTTTTGTTATTCAACATATTATTCATTTCCCCCCTGCAGTATGCCATGCTTCAATGCATTGGTCAATTTGACCACTACAGAAGAAGTGCTACAAGATATTACTCATTTTGCTTCCCTTGCGGTGCCATTGGACAGTAGCAGTAGGCCCAATAATGGCACACAGTGCTGTATGCACAACAAATACTATTTTCCCCTTCATTCCAAGGCCACTAGTACTAAAAACGGACATCACACTACACGTACGAGTAATCTTACGCAATCTTAATCATGCCGGTACGTAGTTTTTTTCAGATTTGTTTGGAAAACACGTCTTGCGTTCTTCCAGAAGTTGCAAGATGGATTGTCATTACTTCATTATTCAGATAAAAATAATCTTGCAATGGGACAAACTTTGGAGTATAATTTTTCGGCACGCTTCGTTCCTTCAAAGCGCATACGTTATTAACCGGTAAGTTATGTACAGCAATGAACAAAGTCTATTTTCTTTGGCTTCTGTGATTGTACCAGTGAATCTGCAACACTGTAATCTAAATATCTACGGTAGGTATTACGAAGTATTTATTTAATACCGTATGGTTCATGCCCTGCCCTCGAACAGGAGCACAATCTTTCGTAGACCAGGATGTGTGCTGCGAGTTGCGGGACGCGGGGGGATATTGAGGGGATAAAGAATACGAGCATATTATTAAGAGTTCCCGTATCATCGATACGTGACATCCGATACTCACTTTACGTGTCATGAGGTGTCATGGACCCTGTCATGTTCTGCAATGAAATGCGTAAGCTCATGTTCCACCTGGAATTAGAATTTCGAGTGAGAAACGAACGGCAGGAGTCAACTCTCGGGTACTTTTTCCGGCAGAAGCGTAATGCCAGTACACAAATCAGCTAAGAATGAAAAGAAAATCGTACGTGTACGCACACTGGCGAATCAAATAAATTTCTGGTTCATGATTTGAATCTTGCCTACAACTTTTCAAGAGAGAAACATGATTCCACGTTCGTTTTAGTTTGATTGGTTCCTCACCCATCATTTGAAAGTGGCGAACAGAGGTCATCAATGAAAGAGCTTCTCGCAGATTGGCAAACGCTTCAATCGACATCTGCAGAACCTGGTCATTAGAATCTATTCTTCTTAAGTACGATTCTGATTGGTAATCCTATTTCACAATTGCTTCATAAAAACTTTACCATGAGCGAACTAAAATTTTGTCGTTTAGTCACGAAAAGCGCCGCCGAATAATACACTATTTTGTGAGTTGAAAAGTACGGCGCACCAACTGCTGTAGTCCAATATTGCTAACGTCATAAAAAAATGCACCATCATCGTTGTATTTGCAGATTTAAATTGATGGACCAGAATTTCGACACAAGCGGCAAATGACAAAATAATAAGTAGAGAGCAATTGAAAAAAATTATGAGTGCTCTATTTTGCATCAATAATGCTACAGTAATAATAACATTGCACTCAGCGAGACAGGCATGTTACCATTATGCAAAGGTTAAAGCTACATTGTTTTAAGTAAATGGTCCCAACGGATGTAGGAAGTCATGCTATCTACACGTAGAGACAACAATATCCACCATGGAATGTTTCTTTTATTGATTATGAACTATGTTGATAACGTTTTCGTGACATTATTATTTAATACTAAATTACAAAACTAGTCCGATTCGACTCCACATTGCTTGGTCATTCAAACTTGTCACGATATGGAAGCATTATGAAGTACTCCCGAGGGAGTACTTACGCTAAGTTACATTCGTACGGTATACATTCAGTGTGAAAGAGACCGACGTTGCGTCAGTGCCATGAATAAAGCCGGTACACAGCAAGATCTTGAACGATCTTTGTTCGTCGCTTGTTCATTTCTTCTTCATGGCAGCACATGCAGCTTCTACCAAGACTGGAAGATTGGGACCCTTTTCCCGTTTGACAAACTTCGGTGACAATGTCTTCGGGGGCGTCACCATAGCTGCCGCATACTTCTTCTGGTGAAGGAGATGCTTCTTCGGAGGCAAACGAGCTGCAAAGCCCAGTTCTGGGGTAAAGCTTGTGACAAGGCGGGAGGCCCAGGGATGAAGAACCCCGGGGCCAACAGCAGGGTAGTTTCTGGGGATCTGCAAGCGTACAGGATCCGTGTCACTGTCGCTGCTTTCACCAAAAGAGGACGGAGACGAGGCTGTGTTTCGTGCAGGTGTGATCACCATCAAACCCGAGACGTCCGCATACTTTCGCTTTGGGCTTCTTGTTCCAATTGGAGACGATAAAATGACACCTGGGGTGACTGCATTCTTGAATGAGGCTGAGCTTGCTTGAGGATCTTCAGTCTTGGTTGCACACACCTGATCTTGAGAACTGTCCGTATTGCCATTATGTTGCTCACCCTTGAGCAGGGCTTCTGCCGAAACCCGAACCGCGATCCGGCTGCTTTTCTCGATCATAGAGGCCATCATGTCTGTGTTGAGGTGAATGGCAACGTCCGTGAGTTTGTCCTCGGACGAGTCGTCCTCAGCACTGAAAAACGCTCCCTCGATCTCGCCTGGAACGTTCAGATCGATCTGTACGTTTCCAGCAGGCGTAGAAATGTTCAGATAGCACTGCATCTCCAGGACGTGAACGACATTGTAAACGTATTCACCTTCCTCGAGACCGGTTCGGTCTTCTTCTTGCCCTACCCGTCGCTTCTTGAGAGCGGACCCCGTGTCATCGACTTGGGAAACCTTGTTCAAGACCTTGAAGGCAGTTGTTGCCTCGAGTACTTGAATCTTCCCCTCGATTTCTCGAAGTGCCGTCACCAAGAGGGCCTCGTTCGAGTATAAGAGCTCTTGTTCAAGATTTTGTAGGCATGGTGCATTGTTCTCGATTTCGTTCCCTTCAACGGTGCTCTTGAGTTCTTTTTCCTTGATTACGAGAACCTTGGAGAGCGAATCCATCCATGATTGGCTTCTCCATTCTATGGCCTTCTGGAAGGACTCGATCACATTCCGAGCCATGGCTTCGGAAGAGAGTCTCATAGCATCTTGATCGTCCACCCTTAGAGTCCTACTTAGCATCTTACCGGGATTTGTGTTCCCATCCGTGGAGGTGCTTGTTCCCCGTTGTGCGTTGTCCAAAGACAGAGAAGGGCACGTGAAACAAAAGGTGTCACGACGCGAACCTCCACTGCCAATGGATGTAACACTGTGCGTTGGCGTAATTCTCCCCGTTGAAAACGTTGAGAATGTTGTATCTGTCATCGTCGAGGTGGTTTCCCTGTCCACGGGCGATTTAGAATCATATGTATTATAATGTTGACCAGTACTGTTCCCTACCCCATCATTGTCCGTTTGGATGGGGGGAGAGCACGATAAACTCATGAGGAGTTTCGCTTCGCGACGAACGTCACTGATGTTTCCAACAATAGTGGATTCATTGATGTGAACAGTCGATCCAAGCTTGTAGGCAAAGCCAATCAACGCACATAACTCGCTAGAGGGAGGAGAGGGGATCGCCGAAGAGGACGATGCATTACTACAATTAGTGGCGCTAGCATTGTCTGTCGCTCGCGACCAGCCTCCCGGTTTTGTCGCAATTGTAACTACCTTTTTGTTCATTGATACCGTTGCGATTTCTGACCGTTTGGTCCCTTACCAGTCCTTTTGATGTCTGCTTTGATTGATTGATTTTTGTTGTTGATGATTCTGTAATTTCTGTGTGTGCGTCTTTGCTCTTTTCTTGTCTTTGCCTTTTTAGGGAGGTATGTACACACGTATTTACGCGGTATGTGTGCGAAAATCTCCAAAAACAATTTTACTGAAAAATACAATGATGCACCGCTTTGTTCCACAATGTCGTATAAGCTTTATGATTGGCCACGCATACCGGTACAATACGAGGGACCCGCAAAAAGACGAGTTCCTACATGCACAAACGAAAAATGAAAAACTTTCTTTGATTTTTTTTCTCTCGCATAAGCTTTATCAGTACGGTATATGAATACGTAGTAAGATTACTGAGTACTCCGTAGTACGCTGTGCGAATGCTGGGTACGAGTACGGTAAGGTTACGAATCATATGTTTTCTTTAGGCCTACCTAGGGAACATTTATCGTACCACGAAAAAGGAACTACCTCCCCAATGCGATGTGCGTAGAATTCTACGCATTTTCGGTAAGGGTTTAAACGATTTGAGGCAGATTTTTCGTCGACCGCAGTGTTTGTTTTTTACTCTATCAGAACCCTTGCGAAAACTGCGAGCAGCTGTGACACCTTTGCGCGCGCCCGGGACCCCTTATTAACCCCTGCGATTTTCAGAGAATATGCGTTTCATCTTTCATTTTCTTCGAACGCATGGGAATACCACCGATACAGAGGGCGGGTCCGGGACTAGAGTTGCAGGGCCAAATAACCGTTATATCTGATTGGTTGACCAACAGAGGTGGAATGAAAAAATCTTTTGTATTCAAAATTGTTGTTTCGCACCACGACGATCTCATTTCTTGCACCAACGGAAATACATTTCATGACTAACTTCGCGCCTGACGCTCCGTCACAAGAGCCAATAGCAATCAATCACACACCACCGAGAATGCGGATTAACGGGAACGAAAATCCATTATTTATTACTGCACTTCGTATTATTTTTTTATTCCGTTTTCAGACATACCGTACGATTTGCGGTAGCTAAGATCTTACTCCGTAGTTGATACTTCCCGTACTTCGTAATTACGAAGTATTTATTGTTCCTCGTCATTGTTTTTTTAACTACAGGTACCTACATGTACCGTACGGTACAGTCCGTAAATTCATAATATTGATTGCGGCACCATCTGCTATGGTATGCCAAACACTGATACCGTAGTACTGTTCGATTTGGAGCCACTCGGAGTATGATACAGGTAAGATTACCATCAAATACGAAACAGATCGAACTTCAAGTAATACGGTAGTACCAACAGTACTCGCAATCTTCAGGAACCCGAAAGGATTGCACCGTACCGTACGTACCACTGCAACGGTAGGTGCGCATCCCATGCATTTGTCGTCTTTTTGTACCTGAGACCGTGAAAGTCGAAAGATACCGCATGGATATGTAAGAAATGTACGGTACCGTACGGTCCATTCAGATTGGAATGATATCAGTCAGCTCAAATGAAGCCATGGCATACTATAGTTCCTACACATTCAGTACTTTATGTCCAAAAAAAGTGTAATACAAACGTCACAGGGAAGATCTTTTGGATCAGATGGGACTGCCTGATTTGAATTGTGTGTGCACGTGAACGCTGAAGTCGCGAAATGTCTAAGCTTCCTCCAACGATTGTTGACGACAGTGGTCATTTCCCATTCTTTCTTACTACTTCTATGACTAAAGCCTTCGTTAACCCTTCGATTCTTCCAGAGTACCTCCTTCCAAACTCTTTCCTGTATAATCTAGTAGTAGATGAGTACTACTGATGAATTATTTAATTTTTGATATCAACTTTTGTAGATCATAGTAGTAATAATTGCATGATGGGTTCTTAATACTGCAGGAATCACCGTGAACGTAAATGATGAAACCATGGGACAACATGATCAAATAAATGGCTATGTCGTCCAATCATTTTCATGTGAATCATGTGAAAAAAGATCACCGACCAAGAGTCAAAGAATAACAGAAATTGAGAAGATAAACTGATACAAAATATGGAACATTGAGTCAATTTTGCTTCATTGTTGTCGAACAAAAAAGGTAAAGTGTAGTAGTTTGGCATCTTCAACCATCCATTGCCATAGTACAAAGAGGGTGTAGCTGCAAAATCTGGCATTGTTCAGCAGATTTTTTTAATTTATGGCTATGTCTGGAGTGGATGCAAGTTACAGAGAGGAAGCTTCAATTGCGCCAATATGAAGGAGTGCAAACAGAACTTTAGAAGCACCAGCAGACATTGCATCTTCGTATATTCTAAAACAAGCAAGACTATCTTCTTTAATCTTTTTATTTATTTCATGAGACATGAATCAAATATTACTGTGTCAATCAAAATATTGCAGAGGTGCCATAATGCATCATTTCTTTATTCGATTCATAATGAGTGATTCCCGGCAGTTCTAAACTAATAAAAGACCAAAGTAATAAAAAATATTCACGAGTGAATAGATGAATAAATTTTTTGGTGCACCCAACTGACGAATATTTTTATTAACTGACAGATTTGGAATTTGGAATCTCTAAGTACAAAACAGCAACTGTCTGTTTAATCACTACCCGCGCCACCTACCGGCCTGAAATGTTTGATTTTAGTGATTCCGTTCGAGTTTATTCTGTTTTTATTCAATTAATAAAATTTAGAAGTCGATGCAGCATCGACTTCTAAATTATATTCAATACTTAATATATCTATGTACAAAGTGAATAAATTTATTAGTTTGGTCGCAAAATTTTATTAGTTTAGAACTGCCGGGAATCACTCAATGAGTGATTCCCACCTAACGAAAACGAATATAATTAATTAAAAAACACATAAAAAGTGTGTGTTTTCTATAGATGTATTCACTTCGTAATAAAATTTGTCAGTCAACGTGTGTCCGACTGACAGTTTTTATTCACTTAACTGTCACCGAATAGTAGATTTCAACGGAATCTTAAAATTAGGCCTGCCGGCCAAAATAGGCCGGTAGGTGGCGCGGGTAGTCATTAAACAGACAGTTACTGTTTCTTCTTCTTTAGGGATTCCGAATTCCAAATTTGGCATTTAATAAAGTATTCGTCCGTTGGGCATGATAAAAAAGTATTCATTCTATACTTTTTATTAACTTTCGATTCTATTCACTTTCCTTAGGTGGGAATCACTCAATCGTAGGAAATGACCTCCTCGTCTATTCTTTTGAATTCATCCATGATTTTGTCACCGACAAATAGAATTTGGGACTTAATCTCCGGTTGGTAGCAATCATCGATATTGCTGCAATGATTTCCATTCTTGTGGTATCCATCGTTTGACTCTTCTCTGCTGTTGCAATCAATCTCGACCATCCAACCATTAGACCATTTCCGCCGAAAGATGCCAGAAGATGAACTGCTTTCGTAGCACACACCCAGGGGTGCACCATAGTCCTTTGATCCTTCCGGAGTTAATTCCTTTGGAAGCGGAACCCCATGCGGCAATGGCGGCATCCCTCCGTGCTCCGGCTCCGCATTGAAGGGCCAGGTCATTCCCCACACGCCCCATCCGGCCCAACTGTAGGGTCCTCTCACTAGTAGAAAAAATGCCCAATCCAAATCGAATTGTAGTAACTGCGTTGAATTCACGACAGAAAATCCAAATAATCGTGGTCGGATCTGCCAAGGCGAATCCTCTCGACAGGCATCTAGCAGTATCTCAACGCAGTGATCCGACCTAGATTTGGGTAATTGGTTACGCGTCTCGCTCCCGCTACTCTTTTGTTCATCTAGAGAAAATAAATAGGGCCACGCGTTGGCGTTTGCTTGTCCGTCCATCAACCACCACGTATAGGCATCGTGATCCAGAAGAGCCTGCTCCACCAGTGACATCGTTTTGTTCCATTCCAACGTGATCTCTAGCACATCAAGATCCGATAATCCCATATCTTGAACAGCAAACTTGTTGGATTCAGTCGGTCCCTGAACCGGGTCGCCACAGGGACATCCGGAAATTGCGTTATTGGTTTGGGAGCACAGGAGATCACTGCACCAAAAATCATCGAGGAACAATCCATCGACTATGTTCATTTGGGTTTCCTCCTCGGTGCTACTGTCGCTTGGCAACAGAGCAGCAAGTATTACTTCTTCGATCAACCAATTGCGCAGCATGGTGCCGTTGCGATGATCAAAGTAGTATTCTCCGCAAGGCAAGCCGGGTCCGCAGTCGCAGCCATATCTTGGGTCGCAGCTTCCATCTGGATCTGGATCATCGGGTGTGGGAACCTGTGGAGTTTGCTCTTGGTCGTGATAAAAATCGCTGCAAACGGACCGGTTTTCGGCTGCGCATCTTGGAACGTGGTACTCGGAACTATCGGCATCGGCGTCGAACTTCAAAAAGAAACCCTCGTAGGACGGATCGAGCAATTTGGTTCGAATGGTCGTAAACCACGGCAAAGCCTTGACAAGATTTCGATACAAAAATACATGGCTGTTGGACCCATCCCCCGATTTCTTTCGCTTTGCCGCAACCAATTGCTCGGCTTGTTCAATTAGCCGTTCCTCGCAGTCCATCGGTCGTTCTCTGGCCCACTGTGCTTTGGCGTTCGACCAATCATAACTCACAATTCCGAACTTTGTGGCGCGTTGGATACTACTGTATCCGGAAGAATTGCACTGCATCGTTATGAGTGATTCAGTCACATTGTAGGTGGGTGGCCAGGGCGGATTATGCGCCGGCAAGTAAGCATCAACGACGGGCAAACGAATGATTATCTCCGCCAAGAGAAACGTTGCCACGGCGGGGATGAAGGGCATATCAGCTGCGTACCGGTAGAAGAATGTCGAAGGAGACCTTTTAAGAGATGGTATCTTCTTCACTCTCGAGGCAAGCGTTGGTGGAGGAAGTCACAATGTGTATGAAGAATCCTACTAAGGATTGCAGAACTGGACACATGTAAGCCAAATGAATACCGTATCCATAGGGTAAAGATAAAGAACGAAGGAAATCCCATCGATTACAGTACGGTAACAGCTGTCCCCGCCCCCGGGATCGAACGAAGGGCATTTTACACCTGTCTGTTACGAAGTATCCTACCGTAATGTACTATCGTACAACTTGGCATGGTGCTCTAATTCGTACGGTGACACGATCTTCATTTTTTCGATGTGATGTCTGATCTTTCTCGATTTTACTACACGTTCGTACTACCGGTACATACCGGTAGTTGAAAATCTCAAGATACCTTTTGGTCGTGGCCGGTTAGAGCTTAATTAGTTCATTCTCGATGCACATCATCATCCTTATTGTGGTGGGCCTGTGTAGAGCTGCTGGACAATGTGGTGAGTCTCTGGGCATCGCTCCCCTCTGTCTGGGCTCCTGGCTTGGCCAGAGTCTGTCTAGGCACCCATGTGGGCATCGAGGTGGGCTCTGGTCAGCGTCTCCTCTTCATCATAGAGTAGTAGTACCTACCTACCTACGAGACCAACACATACACATCTTGCTAGTTGCTTGTGTCTCGGTGCAGGCAATGGACAGGACGACCAGTGCACGTGGATCAGGGGAGCATGCCTCCCATGAGTCCTGCTTTGGATTGTTATGTGCCTTGCCAAACAGTATCCAATGGGATACCCTGGCACCACCGTCTGCTCGGGTGTTTGTCAACTTTGGAGTGGATATCCTCTGAGCTCACATATGGTGATGCCTACACTCTGTCTATATGATACGCTGACTATGTGGAAATTTGGCATAGCAGATTGACTAAGCTCTGGGTGTATGTGTGTACGCGCTGGCTTTTGTGTGGTCACACATGGTCAGGGTTAACCCAAACCCTAGAAGGGGAAGTATATTAGGGTTAGGGATTCAGTGAGTACAGAGACGCCTTGCCACTCCAAGGTGGGGAGTAGCTTGTTTGGTAGGTGAATGCACATGAGGCAGGCAAGATCACATATTGGATCCTCCGTCACTCTGGAGGTAAGTACTACCCGGGAAAAAATAATTGGAGCAAGTGTTGTTTAGGGTTTTGAAGGGAGTAGTGCAACATGATGGACATGGGTAGGGAGAACTGGACATGGCAAAAGAGGGAAAATGTTTGTGGCCAAATGGTAAGGCTGGTTGGCTTTTGGAACAGTGGCCGCCGGGAGGGATGAGGGTGTCATTGATGGAGATGGGGGTAGAGTCAGGGTCAAAACAGTACACATAGGCAACTCTGGTGTCAAGCAATGCTCCAGCCACAGTAGCCTGGTAGCATGGTAGTATCAAACCAATTGTGCTTGCTGACACAGAGTTAAAGCAAGCTGTGGCTGTGGGTACAGCACCACAGGAAGAACAGGTGGGCAGCCGGGACGTAGGTGCCAAAGAGGGAGTGGGGGTCACCGTCAATGGAGTTGGTGACTGGGAAGCAAAGGAACTTGATGGTCTGGGTGTGATTGATTGTGGCTATGGCAGGCTCGTAGGGGCACCAGGCCAAGAGTGGCAAGGGTGGAGGCCAATGACTTGGGGGCCCGCTGCTGCTGTGCAGTAGGGAATACGAGTGCAGTGGGGCTGTCAATGAAGTGGCGGATCGCCATCTCCGTGTCGCGGAGGGGGGATTTGGCAAAGGAAAGGACAAAGTAGACAGCGTACACCTGGAGAAGGTTGCAGAGGTGAGACAACACATTGGGTGCATAAAATCACAAACAGTGGTATTTGGTGAGGACTCTACTTATCCATTTGGAACACTTGCCGGTGAAAACTGTATCCCATTTGATGTGCCATGCATGTAGCAGGTGGGGGTTCTGGTTGAGTTGGGTGGCATTGGCGCCGACAAAGACAGTCATCCGGCGGGTAGCAATAAGGCTAGTGAAGTTGTGAGCGCTATTGCAGACAGGAACTCTGGGTCCTCAGGGCAGGGTAATGGGGTCAGCGGTCAATATTTTGGGGTGGGCATGCATCCAAGAACTGTTTCTCTACCCCCGTAGGGTATCGCGCGGTACTATCAAAACTCCCTACCTTATTTTCAAAATTCCCTGTCTCCTGAGCTTGCGTGTTTACTGGAAAACCTTGTGTGTTGCAAGCTTCTCCTTTCCAGACAATATCTTGTCACTCCTCAAATAAAATAACAATTTCAGGGTTAAGGATATCATATTATTTTCGTGACAAGCAATATTTTGTGTCAAACTTACGCATGGATGACTTTCTATCATCTTCACAACATGATGTTGCCTGCACCTGTACACTACTAAACATATTGTATGAGGAATGTTGCAATCATCACTAAATAGTAAGAAATTCACTGTACGGATCAATGTTGGAATTTAGCATACAAGAAAAAACATCACAAAAAATAATACAATACATTATTTCTTTCGTTGATCCATCCTTTTGACCTCTGTCCTTTGGACCACTGCTACTGATATTTTCCTTCAAACAACTCATCAACATCATGCCTACTGTTATCAAAACCCCTCTTACATTCTACTGCCGTGGTTGTTGGGAGAAAGAAAAAAAATCCCAGTTTTTAGGATATAAACCCATTTCAAACGGTACCTTGAAATACGTCTCCACCGGCCTAAGAAAACATCTCTGGCATAAAGATTACTACTGCCACGCCATTTACCAAAGTCAGGGTCTAATTAAAGGAAAGATCTATAAGCTCTCCACCTCTGTCAAAGTGCAACCTACCTTGCCATCTGTTCAACATTCTCAATCAGATTTTGTGAAGACTATGACGGCAAACGGTCCATTTGTTCCCCCTTCCCATCTCTCCCACCACACCATCACAAGTCAATCTGTCACGGGTCTTCATTATGTTCTAAACAGATAGATTGTACATGATGTCTTTTTACCACCAATGGATAGGAACACCATTGAATCTTACATGGCTGTTCCTGCTGTTCAAGATGAAGATGTATTCCTGCTGAATAATAGCGGCAAAGAAGGTAGACAACAACGATGACAATGACAATGACAATTATGATGACGATGACGTAAATGGAAAAAACGACAACAATTCTACCAACAACAAAGATTGTGTAGACAACAAAGAAGTAGTACACACTAATGGCGCTGATGTTAACTTTGATACTCAACAAGCCCCTCCACCACCATCTTTGCATGAAACCATCAATCTGAATGAAAGAGAGGAGGCATTTCAAAGCCACACAAAACTACCACCACCACACCATCTTCTTGCTGAATTGGAACTCATGAATTTAATGGCCAAACATAAATTGCCACTGAACACATTCAAATCAATTTTCCAGTGGGCAAAGAAAAGTCAAAGCAGAATGGATTTTGATTTTTGTGATACCAAAATTCAATCTCGGAAAGCAATTTTTGACAATCTTCAATCAAATCTTGGTATCTCCGATATGAAATTTCATCCTCATATACTGAATTGGTTACCTGACAATAAGCCCACTCAGGTGTATATCAGTTCTTTTAAGGATGCCATTTATTCTCTACTTTCAAACCAGCAGCTAATGAGAGAAGAAAACCTCTCTTTTCCCAACTATACCACCCCTCTCTCTCCTGACACTAATCCTGAGTTGAATCCTCATTCTGTAGTCTCAGAATTGCATCATGGTTTGTGGTGGAAATCTTCTTGGAAATTAATTTGCAATCCAAATTCCCTAGAAATTCTTATTCCTATTATTTATTACATGGATGGCATTTCTTTGGATGCCCATGGGAGACTTACTCTTACACCGTTGAACATGACACTTGGTATCTTTAATGTGGAAACCCGTGCTTGACCTGAAACATGGATAACTATTTACTTCCATCCTGACCCAGAATGGGAGTCAACGAGACACTCTTGTCATGCCAATTTGAAGGGGAAAATACAGAATCTCCATAATGGTTCGGAAGTTGCGCTTTGTTCTTTTAAAGACGCATGTAATGAAAACAATGGTATCAAATGGAATTATCTTCCATTCACAAACACACAGTGGAAGGTAAAAATGAAATTTGCAATAGCCTATGTTATTGGCAACACAGAACTTCATCATAAATTGTGTGGAAAATACGGCTCCTTGAATAAGGGTGTCGTGCGGATGTGCCGTCATTGCAACTGTTATTCTCCAAACATAAACATTCCTTCTGTTCAACTTGCAACAAAGAAGTGGTTACCTGTCAATTTTCATTGTTTTCCTGGCACTGAGCTAGACAATATCAATAAGAACTTCAAAAATAACTCTCATCACAACATCAGGAATGTATTTCATGATCTATGCTTTGGTACCAATCAGAACAACATTCATTTTGCAACTCCCGGGGAATGTTTGCACATGGACCAGATTTGGCACTGCCAAACAGGTTGTCAAGTCAATTGAATTGTTGCTCAATGGAAGTGTCCCATGTGTTTATGCCCCCAAGTTGAAGGATGTCATGGCTGTTGCTAACACTATTGGCCATTTACCACAGCGGTACGATGCTTTGTTATCATGTCAGTCTGATAGAGATTTTCCTCACACGTAATTTGGGACGCACCTTCTATCAACCACAAAGAAAGAAGGGCATGATTTTTCTGAAATGCTTATTTCTATTCTCATTGCTATGGTTTCCAAACATGGATCTGACATTATTGGAGACCATCGTTTCGTAAAGAAACAGATAGAGGTAATTCAGCTCATTCTATCGATGGAAGAATTTCTTAAACATGGTCAGATAAAATATTCTTCCTTAAAGAATCTCCCAAAAACAATCGTGCACTTTATCAATTGTATAAACTCAACATGTCACAGAAAAGGGATGGGAACAAAACTAATCAAGAATCACCTGTATTTTCACATAACAGATTATATATCTTTATGGGGAAGCCCCGTCGGCTGGAATAGTGCTCCAAATGAATCTTACCATAAAACTGAGATCAAAGCTCCTTCCAAGAACACGCAAGGTAATGCTGCATCACTCATTGATCAAACGGCCCAGCAAAAGTCAGAGAAAATGGTGCTAACCCATGCAACATATCACAACTACAACTTGAATGCGCCTGACCCTCCTCCAATTGAACGTCCTGATGGTAGTGGTTCTCATTTTCAAATAATGACAACTGGCAATGGTGAAATCAACCATGAAGTGGCTTTGTTCTACAAACAAAACAAAACCATTTTTTCCTTCTGTCATACTTGACTTTGTTTGTAATTCTGTGCTCCCTCTATTGGAGAATCCTTTGCAAATTTTTGGATGTATAGAGCACAATCGACATGATGTTGCTTGTGGTTCTAATTGTCTATTCCGCTCTCATCCTTCATGTAGATCTGACAGTTCCCTGCTCAATGCAGTATGGATGGATTGGTGTTTGATGACATTGGAATATGATTTGAATAACAATCCAAAGCTCATTCTATGCCAACTGCTATGCTTCTTAACTATACAGAATTTGAAGCAGTTATACAGTACTATTGGTGGGTATCCCATTGATACAAACTGAATGTATGCCGTTGCTCGTTGCTTTCAAGATGAGCCAAAGAAATAGCCTCTGAATTTGTCAAATGTGGCAGCCTCATTGATTCTCTCTACCTATTTCATGTTGACCCTATCCATTCTGAGCTGGCAGTTGTCCCAGAGCAAGGAAAAGATGGCTGCACAACAAATTATGAATGGCTAGTGAAATCCAATTGTGTCTCATGGCTTGATTTCTTTGAAAGCAAAAATGCTACTACGCCACTGTCTTACAAATCTTTGTCCAATGCATGTACCCTAAAGGACAACATCCAGTTGGAACCATTTGAGATGGCATTGAATGATAACAAATCCAGTGAGTATCTCTCCAGCTCAGACAGCGATAGTGATGACAGTTCCGATTGAATAGCGAGGGGGGGGAAACAGAAGAGAATTGAACGTCAAACTTTAAATTATCGTTTAATATTAGTACTTCTTAACACAGTTTTGCGAGATACGTACGCTGACGTGATATAAGACCTGTCGAATTGTGGATTGTAGGGATGTCACACACCAACTTCTGTGAACAAACAACACCAATGTTCTGTGAACAACACCAACGTTCCATGAATGGCACCAACTTCCATGAACGAACAACACCAACGTTCCGTGAACGACACCAAGATCTGTGAACAACATCTGTAAACATCAATAAAAATCAGGTTTTGTGAACATAACATTATAGCTAGTAATGAATTATATAGTACTACAATAAGAAGTAACTGCGGTTGTTGGCAATTGCATTGACTTTGGCATTATTCTTCGATTCTCTTTCTCTTCTTCCTCTGTTTGTTTTTACCCTGCAATTTGAACTCTTTGTAGCCATGGACTAATCCAAAAAAATGTTCTACATTTTGTGTGACTGCCCATCGAACACCAGTATGCATGCAGACTCCTGTCCAACTGAATTCTTCATCTTTTTTCCTATCTGCTCCAACAATGCTCCAAACTTTTGTTGCTCAAAGTCTTCAGGGACTAAAGACTTTAGATTAGATTGATGGGCGCCATCTTCATCTTGCTGGAAATAGTTTCCAATATCTTTCTTTTCCATTTTACGGCAAATGCGGATAAAATACTTTCTTCTTTGTACAAAAATATGTTTGTCGGCTTTTGGTATTTGATATTTGTAGTGTGAGTATTGTGAAATGGGTGTAACAGAATAGATTGCTGGTTATCAAGAAGCTCATATATTTGTTAAGAAATTTGTAATAACGCTATGACAATATCATTGTACATAGAGGATATTATTAAAAAAGATGAGTTTTGTGTGGAAAAAACAACAATCGAATGGAGAATAAATATTATTGGGGTAAGCATGAAACAAAGTTGTACAATACCAAAATCATGAAGCAACCATAATACTGGGGCTGAAACTATCCATGCGAAAATAGTCCTCCTTCAAATTGTTGCGTGCAAAAATACGTAGAGAATGTTTTGTGATGGTGATGCGCGCAACAAAACTTTGAGGAAATTTTTAAATACATCACACAAATTTGACGAACCCATGAGCATCGTTTAAGTGACGTGAGCCATGCGGTCCGTCTGATTGGGCATTCCCAAGAACCTTCATTGTATCCAAGAAGAATAATCGAGTCAGATGGGTATCTGATTTCAGAGAATTGAATGAGTTAATCGAAAGAAGACCATACCCATTACCAAGGATACAAGATATCATGAATAGAAGGGGAAACTACACAACTTTCACCAAACAAACTTATCAAAGCAGTACAACTATTATTTCTAACCTGATGAATCAAGGCAAGAATTATGCACCACAACCACTCCTTATAGATTGTATAGATACAAGAGATTCCCCAAGGGAGTAAAGATACCTGGGAACATAACTCAACACATCATAACTTTGATACTACGCGGCTTGGTTTGTACATGTTATATGAATGATGTTGGGGCATGGACTAATGGAACATTCAATCAAAACTTGGAGTTTTTTGATCAAATAATAGACAGATTTTTTGATTGTGGACTCAAGTGCAATCCACTCAAATGCGGATGGTTGTTACTCAAGGAAACTGGTTTTCTTGGGCATTGGATGACACCGGCCGGCATTAAACCATAGAAGAAGATCGATACCACAGTATGAAGAATAAAAAGCCTCAGAACATAACCAATGCAAGAGCATTAATTGGAGCAGTGAATTATTATAAGTCCTTTTGGCCTAAAAGAGCCCATTATGTATTAACACCATTAACTCAGATGACTGGGAAGATCAAATTCATGTGGGACTCCAACAAACAACAAGTATTTGAAGAATTGAAAGCTCTATTAGTAGCGGTGGGTGGGTTTAGTAATGCATACCCTGACTATTATATTAAACCATTTGACATCTACACAGATGCTTCCAATTACCAATTAGGATCAGTAATCATCCAAGACGGAGAGGTCACTGTTGTGTGATACAGCAGTTGCAAGCATACAGCAACAGAAAAATAACTATTGGCAATAGTTCTCACACTCAAAGCGTACCGGAAGATGTTACTCGGATCAACAATGAATATATACACAGATCACAAAAACCTCACAGTCAAGACCTTCTCAGTGCAAAGAGTGCTTCAATGGAGGCTATACAGACAAGTTTGATGTCAATCTCACACACATACCCAGCGAAGACAATGTTATTGCAGAATGTTTCTTGAGACTTCCTTGCATGGAGTCCCCCTCTGTGGGAGAGAAAGAAGAGCTGCAAGAAGGAATATTAAAAGATTTTCAAAGACTAAAGATTTCATAGAACAATGAAAGCATAGTGGATGATGAATCTTTTTACATGGAACAAGACAACGAGTTAATGGAATATTTATTCAATCTCCCTAACAACGGCAACGATAATGATGATGGCAAATTAATTGAGTGCCTCCTCCTTATTCTTCCTCTGGTTCAACAAATGAATAATCCCATTTCATTGACCAACATTCAAAATCATCAAGTCCAATATCTTAACCTACTATTACAACAAGCAGCACAGAATGATCCAGAACAATTTGTGATAAACACAATCACCGGAGTGAATGTGATCTGTTGAATAACCAATCCAATTTGAAATCAATGCAATATATTGTTGCCACCCCCTTTGATAGTTCAACAGACTATCCATTGGTATCATTTTTAATTATTGGGTCATTGCGGAAGGCAGAGACTTTAGGAAACTAGTATTTCCGCACGATTCTTTTCTCTGAGATTCCGTGCTCAATGCATGACCTGCACTTGTTCACATAACCGTTTCCAATATAAGGAACGATCCAGAAGCTATGGTCACTAACCGCCAAGAAATGCAGTAACAATCCCATGGAATGAAGCTTGTGTTGAATTAATTGGCCCATGGAACATATAAATAGCCGGAAGGGAATATCAGTTCAAAGCATCGACCTGCATCGATCCGGTCACCATGGTAGAGATCATAAGAATACAGAATACAACAAGCAGCCATGTCTCTCAATAGTTTGCAAGAATTTGGTTAGCAAGGTATCCAAGATCACCAAATTGATGCATCCATGATAATGGAGGGGAGTTCATAGGACAGGAGTTTTAAGAGTTGTTGACACAAAATATGATTAAATCTGTTCTGACTACAGTTAAGAATCCACAATCCAGCACTATTTGTGAATGCCTCTACAAAACGATAGAAGATATTCTCCAGGTAACCATGAGAACACAACATGCCAACAATTTAGATCACACTGAGCAAATAGTCAAGAACGCATTAGCCAGTTGTATGCATGATGTTACCCCTTGTGCAATCAGTCACACCATGATACAGACATTGCCGGGAGCCGTAGTATACTCATAAGACATGTTTGTGGATTTACCAGCATTGATGGGGAATTTGGAGACCATCAGAAGTAGAAGACAACAGTTAATCAATCAGAAAGTCATTCAATTGAATAAGAAAACAGTTAATTGCAATTATCAAGTTGGGCAATTGGTGATGGTCTATCTGATCCAACTAAACTTCAGGAGTGCTGGCGGGGGAAGTAAGAGTTGAATTAAAGATCTAAGGAGTGATGGTGAGAGTGGCAGAGGTAGAGTAGACAGTGCAAAGATTGTTGTGGATGATTTGTCATTTAAACGATGCTTGTGCTGCTTGTGTCAAATTTGTGCAATTTATTTCAAAAATATGGAATCATTTGTTGCGCGCATGAAAAATAATTCTCTATGTATTTTTGCACCCAACAATTTCAAGTAGGACTATTTTTGCACTCGTAGTTTCAGCCCCAGTACTATGGTTGCTTCACAATTTTTTCCTGGCACAACTTCATTTCATGCTTACCCCAATAATATTTATTCTCCACTCGGTTTTTGTTTTTTCCTTACAAAACTCATTTTTTGTAATATTATCCTCTATGTGTAATGATATTGTCGTAGCATTATTACGAATTTCTTCACAAATGTATTAGCTTCTTGATAAACAGCAATCTATTATGTTATGTCCATTTCACAATACTCACACTACAAATATTGAATACAAAAAGCTGACAAACATATTTTTGTACGGAAAAGAAAGTATTTTATCCACATTTGCAATAATCCCCTTTATACTATTCAATTTTAACAGCAGACAAATATATTGTGCAAACAGGCGTAAAATAATATTGAGCTAATTGCGGTACTACGTCCGACGTATAATGATGTTATCACCATTTATTTTCATAAACTTTTCACGTATTTGATGTAAGAATATTTGTAGTCCTCATGATTCTTGTCAAGAGTCACCATGATGTCATATTTTTGCTTCGTCGTTGTTCCTTTCTATTTTCTTTGCCCTCGTTATCTCAGTGTATGATTGCCATTTTTCTTTTGGTATGTGTACAGTAGTTCTATCTCTAAATCTTTTGACTGTTGTTCCTCCCTTTGTTTTTGTATTTCACTTTTGACACATGCGTAAAGCTCTTGTCCCTTGTCACTCCATCCCTCCTTATTTCCTGACTTTACTGCTGTCAGTGAATTTTTTCTCTTCCTTGTGCCGTTTGTTGTGTTTAGCCGAAATTTGTAGCCGTTGTAAAGGAAAAGCAATGCAAATGTTTCATTGCTTGAGGTGAAAATGTTACTGATTATTGTTCATAATGATTTTCTTTTGAAGTCTGTCTATTTTGGTGACACTGCTCTAAGAATTCTTTTGAAGAAGCATTGGAATTCAGGTGAATTTTTTTGTTGATAGTCTTTGTGTAATTTGTACTTATTTTTGGAGGACATGTTTTTGTTTTCCGTGATTAGAACTGTTCCTGGGAAACTATCTGGTATCTGTTTGTTCCTTTTATTGTCTAGGTGTTAGTGTTAACAAGATGATAGGGTTAGAAATGATGAAAATGTGTATACTGGCAACTATGATGTTGTCAGTTTTTACCTTTATAGTTTTTCCTGGCTAGAGTCTGAGCATTGTGCCTACATGTAGTGATTGCTCTGCAGAAAATTCCAGTCCACTTTAACGCATGGACATTCATTGCCATTGGAATTTCATTGTTATAATTCAATTTTAGAATTTTGGCAATGGTTGCCTTTATGAAGAGTGTACCATGGTTGGTATTTATCAGGAGTTTCATCATCCTGAAAGCTTTTTCCTTGATGTACGGGGTAATGTAATCTTTAATGTTTTTGTTTTTGTCGGTGCGATCTTTTCTTGTCTGTATTGCATCCCTGTTGATACTGCTATTGGTTGTATCCGTTTGGCTATCATTCATGTTTGCCGGCTTGCTTCCTGATACACTGCTCGCTGGGCTGCTTGTTCTATATGTATCAATTGCTGTACCCTGCACCGGACTGCAAATTTGTTGTACCATTATTTCTTTGTTGAATTGCAAATAGAAACTTACCGTGTTTGCTGTTCAGTGTTTTGGCATGCTAGTTTTATGGGAGTTGAATTGTTTTGGAGTATGCGGATTTGTTTTTGCCATTCAGACTGTTGTAGATATCCGTGCTAAAATTATTTGTTGTTATAAGTACTTGATTTACTGCATCCTGAGGAGCGCCGTGTTACTACTATTTTTTGCATTGTTGCACTTATGAGGGGGGTGGTACTGATACCTGCCTATCCTTTGTCCATGCATGCCCTGACAGTCTGGAATGCGGTTTCAAGAAAATCATGGCGCGGGCCAAAATCCTGACGTGGAGCACAATATTGTTGTGTACCCTACCCCATCAATGGTATGTTCCACCCTTATAGTCTTATCCCAAGCATAGTAATATCTTGTGTGTCCGGATGTATAATGAAAGTAGTAATGTAGTACAGTAAGAACTTATGTTGGAGGGGTGAATCCATTTCTGTACATTTCATGACAACAATCATGGAACAGCGTTGCAGAAGTATAGTGCTGGAATGGCGTTGTGGACTTTCTGTTTGAAACTTGTTCAAATTTGCAGGCGGAAATTCTCAAAATTGTGCATCGGTGTTTCATAACTTTATGCTTTGCTTTCGTCAGTTTTCAACATTTGTTTTGGAACAGCGTTGCAGGTTTTACTTTTTACAGCCGGTTATAGTGGATGGAAAATCTCAAAACCTTTCAATGGTGTTGCATGATGCTCAGTTGTCATCTGTTTTATTTTTGTATTTTTTCAACTTTTGTGCTGGAACGGCGTTTCAGGTTTTGTGGTTTAAAGTTGGCTCCAATATGTTTTTCATTTCATCAGTTTGAGATGTCTTCCTATGTCTGTTTTGTTGTGTTATCTGGTTTGTTATGTGCAAAGTTACTGTTACCAAATTGTAGCAACTTTGATTGCTTTGACACAACTTATTTTTTGGTGTTCTCTAAATTGCCAATCAAAAAATGCCAGAAACAACGAAAAGAAAGGCAAGAAGTTCCTCCCAAAAAGTTCCAGCTGTAGCTGTAGCCATAGCTACAGCCAAAACAAGAGGTTTGTCTCAGAAAGTTCCACCCCCATTGGTACCCAATGAAGTGATTCCAACAGCCGAGGTACCCACAGTTGCACACGCTGCCGCTCCTGGAACTCGAGAAGTACATGTCAAGCAAAAAATGCAAGAAACAACGAAAAGAAAGACAAGAAGTTTGTCTCAAAAGTTCCACTGCTCTGCCGAGTGGGTGGACAAAACAACACTATTCCAACAGCAGATGCAAATGCAGATGTATCTGTAGCCGCAGCTGCAGCCGCATACTTCAGATTTTAGTATGGAATGGGACATATTTGTTGCTAACTTGTGTCCCAAACACAAAGAGCATGTAAAGACATTGTTGCAGCATTTAATCCTGACTTTGTGTTGGTGTGATATTGTTGTTTTGACGCCCAACTCTGTTGAAATGTTGAATATTCTGTGCGACAAGTTGCTCAATAATGTTCTATACAAGTTGGTTGTCACGTGTTCTGACACTAGAAGATGGGCTGGTGGATCAGAGTATGGTTGTGAAAGCAATAGTTGATGTAGTATTTGACACACCACAAAGAACCTTTAGCCTTGACACTGCAATCAAGAAGATGGACCTATATTTGAAAGCAGAGTGCCAATCATTGTCCAACTTCACCTTCCATCCAAGTTACCGCCAAGATCGGTTATACATTTACACCACAGATGGCAGGAGATCCATCCAATTTGACAAACTGACTCTCCAAGAACTTCTAAGAGGTCACGAGTCTAAGGCAACTTACCCTTTAAAAGAAGACGAGAAACTCTTTTGGTTACAAGGTTCCTTAATTTTGATGAGAACTGCCAATACACGGTGGAGGACCGGTTGTTCTGTGAGCGTTCAGGCAAACTTGGAAGTTGGCTTTGTATCAGAAGACAATGAAAAGAATGGACTATCAGATGGTCTTTCTTTGAGGGAAGTTTTTGAGAATATCAGGGCACCATGCTTTGACCGTCACAATGTATCTGACATTGCAAAGTGGGGCTTCCTCAAAAATCAACGCTGTGAATTGGAATCATTCAGTAAAAATAATGATACGTATTCTGTTGGATGGCTAGTGTTCACTAACAAAGGGTGTGGTGGAGTGAGCGAAGTCATTCTTTTGAGGTCCTTGGGATGATAAATCAGCAGTTGACAAACAATCAGAAAGTGATGGGGAAGGTTTCCCAAATGACTTGAAAGGAGAGGATGAAGAAAATGCTAAGAAGCCACCCGCGAAGCCCAACGCACCAAGATTGTCGCTGTGCCTGGGTCACAAACGTAAAACAAATGTGACAAATCAATCAAATCTATGTGACAAGCACAAGGAGAGTAAGGTTTCTTCAAACCTGGGCCATGTTGAAAATCTAGGATACCTTATTCAAGTTCCTTGTCCCATAGCCGCCGGTGCTACAAAACAGCTGTCTGGTAAGGCCAAGGTGTTGTTATCAGATGTTGATCCCAAGATCAAGTATCCTTGTTTCCCAATTGATAGCATGGTTACAACCAAGGATATGTCACTCCCTGGAACGGGGGTAGTCAAGAGTTATGCATATAAGAAGAATGCCCAGTTTCTTTTGTTTTCTGGACACATGGTGTACAAGAAAAAATGGGATGGCACACAGGTCTCCCACGCAACCTGGTTCCCATATGACCGTATCGTGGCAAATACATCGCCGTACACCACATTGTCCAATTTATTCAATTCCAAGGATGTATTGTGCAATGCACAAGTGTCACGCAACAATACAAACAATGATGAAAGGGCCAACTGATCATAGTCCCCATATGCTTGGTCTTATGAACCACCAAACGCAAGTTCCCTCAAATTCATGTCCTAAATGAAGAATGTCTTATCCATTTTGATCAACATTGCACCACTTATTTAATATTTATAAAGACCATTATCCTGAGTCATCTTCTTCTTGTGTCAATGTTAGAATACAGCACGTACTAAATTGTATTATAGTTCAAAGTGAAAGTTCTTGGTGCAAATGACTTTGGTTTTCCTTCCAAGAATAAAAAATCTGAAGATGATGTTTATCTGGTTTGATAATCTCATCATCATACTTTGCATCATCAATGTCACAACCATTCAATATTCTAAAAAGACGTACCTCCTAACTCTCATTCTTATTCTACTAGCTACTTTCATCCAATATTTCATATAAAGTTTGTTATGATGTACTACAATAACACCATCAACAAGAATGTACTAGTAGTAACTAATATCATTTGCCGTGGTCCTTTCTCCAAAAGTTAAAAATAGAATACAAATAATTCTTAGTTGAGATTAGCCAGGCATTTTTTTGGAACTGCCCCTGTCTATGGCAAATTTGGTGGAGCAAGTGGAGCACAAAGACTGAAGAGGCGATCAATGTAAAGGACTGATTGGAATGGTTTTGCTACTCAATGGATTCTACTATCAATACCGGGTTTTACTCCACAGACAAAAGGTTTCCTATAATGGGCAATCGGTACAAGGAATGCATGGATGACGTACAAAAGGAAGACCTGAATCCTTTTTTGTACCATTTTGAAACATGATATGAGTCCCTATGCAACAGAAATGGACATTTTGTACTCACAATCCTGGGCGGATGCAAGCTGACAAATATTGTAAAAACAACGCTAAACAGCAGAAAAGGAACATTTGAGGAAGCAGAAGCTACCGTGATTTGGATAGAGGCACTGGACTATGTTCACTACAAATTATTCCCAGACCATGAGAAAGGGAACACTTGCGCCACGGACCACATTTGGGGTCTGGGTATCATCCTTTGCTACCTTCTATGTGGTTATCCTGCACTGAATGGGAAGGCAGACATCCACTGTTATGACACAATTGGCATTGGACCATAATCAGACTGGCAACAATGAAGCAAAATGGAAATGGATGGACATAGTTTTCCGGCAAAGCCATGGTGCCAGCTGACGTAGCCACTGAAAAAGCACATTAAACGATGTATATATTTTCATCCAGGGAACCATCCCTGTCTAATGGCAATTTGGTTGACTGATTGGTGGATAATGTCTACCTGGTATGTAATTGTGAAGGAAGGCTTGAAAAATGTAATCTCTGAATCCCCTACTGAGGAGTATACAACCAGCACAGAACAAGTGGAGGAGGTAAAGGTAACGGCAAAAGACACAGAAAGAAAATGTATGAAAGAGTAGTGGGATTCATTCACGAACAAATCAAGAAAACACTCAAAGACTAAAAAGCAGAAACTGAAAGAATTTTGATGCAGATTGTTATTTATACAGTGAATGAAATGAACAACCATTTTGTCAAGATTCAAAACACCCTTCTGTCTCATTTGAAAACCTGATCAAATGTTCCAGCGTATTTGAGGAACTCTTCCATACCCAACAACAACTCAAGGGCGTAAATATGTCCGTTGTTTTCTTCCTCACACTTTCTGCTCCTGTTCTCAAGATTGGTTATCGTTCTTTGTGACAACAACAATTGACAACCTTCAGCAGACAGAAGTGCAAGCATCTGAATGTAAAGCATGCCAATGTACTGGCTCCCCTTCTTCTTTGCTGTATGTATTGATTACAAAAAATTGGTTTGGTGAAAGTCACGATCCAACTGTCAATGAACAGCAGCGCCATAGTAACTGGCTATCCGTTCCATGTCAGCAAGTAGCTGCGTGTTATTTCCTAAAAATCCTCATGGAAGCTCTCCGCTGCTTGCTTTGTGCAACCAAGTTGGTGCATATGGAGCCTCTCTTCTGGTGACACTTGATGAATATTATGTGTATTGTCTCCAGAATCAAGATCACAAAATGTGTTACCATTATGTACATGGTGGTGGGAGACATTCTTGAAATACTGTTCAACATTCACTCCTTTGTCCACCGTAGGAGCAGTAAAATTGGACATCTTCCATAGACAAATGGAATGATACTCTTCCCCATCATTGTCCTTAGACACCTTCATCTCCCCACTTTTAATTGAAACAGGAACCTTCAGAACATTCACATGAGTGTTATTAACAAGTGCCCTTGGACAATGCAATGCCTACAGATCATCTCTGTATTGGCGGTTTGATAATGTCCACAAAGTTGGTTGTGCTGGGGAGTATCACCAATGAAATAAGTGACTCCAAATTTCATTCAAACAGACCATTTCTTCTTGTTCCATGGAAAATTAGACCATTGTATACCATCCATTAGGTTACAGGCATCTTTCAAAGATGACAGTGCAGCACAAAGGCCAGCAGAGTGAAGATTGTTCACATTGCGAATCAATTTGTCACCTTTATCACGTGTGCCTGTGGGGTGAAAATATATAGTCTCCCATGCATCTAGCCAAGAGTTCCAAGTTAGGGTATTGAAAATGCCAAGTGTCATGTTCAGTGGGGTAAGAGTGGTTTGACCACTATTGTCAATTGTGATTCCATCCATGTAGAGAATTATAGGCACCAAAATTTCATTGGAACCTGTTTTGCATCTCTTTTCCCAAGTATTAATCCACCATTGACCGTGATGGAGTTCATCTATATCAATGTCACCTTGTAGTTCTGGATGGCAGACCAGTAAGGTTGGGTCTTCAGCATGGGGGAACGGCAGGTTCTCTTCCTTTACCAATGTGAGGTTGGTTAATAGGAAATTAAGTGCTTTTTGAAATGGCCGGACATCAATTTGTTTATGACCAGCACCAATCAATTTCTTATAACACCAATCAATGAGAAGAGGTTCAAAGCCATCACCTTCTATTTCAGGCACAGTTGCATAAATGTTCTTCATGACTCTTGACCTGGTCTTTATAAGATTTCCTTTTGTCCATGAACTAAAATAAGGCACTCCAATCCAATAGCCCATTCATACAATTCCTTCTCTGCAACTAAAGATACACTATGATTCTGCATGATTTTCATTAACTTGATCTTCACCTTCAGTTTGTCTGATACACACCTTCCAGCAATGGGAGTCAAAATTACCATGTTTGAATCATGAGGGGAATCATCAACATCAATGTTGTTGCCTTCTCTATTGACACTCAGGGAATTCTTTGCTGTCAATTCCTTCTTTGGCATCCTCATCATTAGGAGAAAACAATTATCATCGGAAACAGATTCATTGTCATCATTCTTTAATTCCCGTCCAATCAAGACACGCTCCATTGGTTTGACAACAAAAGGGTCATACATAACTTGATTGTCGAGCACCTCTGGTACTAGACCACTACTCAGTGGATTGTTAGGGGTGTTCCATTGACCAAATTTTTCACTAGCGTCCTTTTGCTTCTTCAATTTTCTGATGAATACAGAAGATGCAAAATCATCTACCCCCAAACACATGTAATAATAATAATAGCATGATTCCTTTTGTGAAATATGGCTCAGAAGAGCAGACAAAATAATTACTCCTGCATTCTTTCTTTGTCTTGCTGTAAACAAGGGGGGTTTCTTCTTCTTGGCGACCTTCTTCTTCTTTCTGGTACCGGTAGTAATCAGAGGCGAGTACAAGTAGCACCGTTTACAACAAACCTGATATTTAGGAGTGCGGACCATCGTTAGCCAGTAATAATAGAAATAAGGAACCAATTCAGATCAAGAAATTGCGACCATGCACTATTTGTTTCAGGCATCAAATTCAGTTCCAGGCCACCAGATCGGAAACAGTAGCCAGTGGGGTAGGAAGATATACTGTGTGTAAAAATATTATGAGTTTGACATTAATTTCAAAAAATGGATGAAAATACAAAGGGGAACCAGTGGAGTTTGGCCTACATACGGTACGCACGCGATTCCCCAAGAACCCCAGATCTTGTTTATGTGACCTTGCCATTATCATGCGGTGTTCATAACCTGTGGGAGTGACTCTCTAAGATGTAATCTGATGTTAAAATAGAAAGTGAGACAATGGAGCATCTTACTGTTGTCCATCGAACTAAGCTAAATGTTTTTCATTGAGAAATGACAGTGAGAAACGAAGTGTTCCAGTGAGAGGGAACCTATCGTGTCAGTGGTACCTATGATATGCATGTATGTATGTATTGTATGTATGAATTTAGTGTTTGTAAGTGATAAAGTGTCCTACTGATAAGAACACTCCGAACCAGTGTTACACAGATAATTACCAAAAGTAAGGTGATATCCACTAGTAGATGAAGAGTGAGTGCATGATGCTCTCTTTAGATCATAATTTTTATGATCACTAGAACATTTTAACTACGTGTTCTCCATACGGTATTTGACATGTTAGGCGGGTCTTTTGACAGTAAAACAACCGTAGTAGTCGTTGTTACCCAGTCCGCCAGTCCGCCATATAAGGGCCCCGGGTTATTCACTAGTGATTAGGGATTCATTCATCCTGTAGTCGTCGTTGGCGAAGCAAGGGCGCTGAGAGAATTTTGATTTTCAAAATTCGAAAAGTCGATCTGACGTCATCAGGGTCTTCAAGTTCCCATGAAATCTTCCAATCATTTTCTTCCGCGCGTTCTGCGCACCACAGGCTTCCACAACGACCGTACCGTACCGTACGTACGGTAAACACTAAACACTGAATACAGAGGTCCCGATCCTGGGTCCGAAAGACACGAGGAGGGAAAACAAAAACAGATAGTACGGTACGAACCCATCGAAATAATTGGAAAAGCACATCAGATGCTGTTGCTCCCCCCCCCTGTTGGAATAGATAGAATCACACACCGAACACAAAAGGTTCGTTTCTTTCTTCTATCCCTAACAAAGCCCGACTAGTGTACGGAAGAACCTGAAATCATGGAGGGGAAACAATCATCACTCCGGATAATCCTGTCTGCGGCGATCGGAGCCTTCCTTCTGTTCGACTGCAATGGATTCGTATCGAGGCCGAAGACGTCGACGACAAGAATATCACGTCCGCAAGAGCACGAACAATTAAATCTTCTTCGTCAACCCAGAGAGCACTTGCGATCGGCGTTGTTTTCTTCTGCTAGCGACGATGATGCATCGACGACAACTAGTGCCGAGGTTCCGATTCCCAACGAATGGCAGGGCCAAGTCCTGAAAACCCTCACGACCGTCATCGATCCCGATCTCGGACAGGACATTGTCACCCTCGGATTTGTGCAAAATCTGAAGATGGACGAATCCGAGCGAAGGGTTTCTTTCGATGTCGAACTGACGACACCCGCTTGTCCCGTCAAGGAAACCTTCCGAAGCGATTGCGAACGGCTCGTCTCGGAATTGCCCTTTGTGGACAGCGTCGACGTCACCATGACGGCACAGGAACCCGTCAACACCGAGACGGACACGTCCGGAATGGCAGGAATCGGTGCCATTATTGCCGTCAGTTCGTGCAAGGGTGGCGTCGGAAAATCGACGACCTCGGTCAACCTTGCGTACGCCCTTCAATCCATGGGCGCCAACGTCGGGATCTTTGACTGCGACGTCTACGGGCCGTCGCTTCCCACCATGGTCAAGCCGGACGACGACATCGTTCGCTTCGTCGGTCGCCAGATTGCTCCCCTCCAGCGAAACGGCGTGAAACTCATGAGTTTTGGCTACATCAACGACGGATCGGCCATCATGCGGGGGCCCATGGTCACCCAGCTCCTGGATCAGTTTCTCAGTGTCACCCAGTGGGGATCCCTCGATTACTTGATTCTGGACATGCCACCGGGAACCGGGGACATTCAGTTGACGCTGACCCAGCGGCTCAACATCACTGCTGCGTGAGTATCGCGGTGGTAGTGGCGCAATGTTTGTTGTTTTTGTCCCGCATTTGTCCCGCATCGTTGCGTGTTTGGCGCGATCGCTGAATGATTGTCGTGGCACGGAGAAGGACAGCGTGTGAATCATTTTTTTCGGCGTCTCATCTCTGTTTTTTTGTATTGCGAATCTATTTTGCTGTGTTCTATTTTTCGCCGCCTGCCGGGAAAATGGGTTCGGATTGTTTGCTTACAAAAAAAATGTGTTTTGTGTGGTGGTTGGTTGCAGTGTGATTGTAACGACACCGCAAGAATTGAGCTTTGCCGACGTCGTCAGGGGTGTAGAAATGTTTGATACGGTAAATGTACCGTGTGTGGCAGTGGTAGAAAACATGGCCTATTACGACAGCGATCCTGCCACCCAGGTCAACAACAAGGTCGAACTCGAAGAAGATGTTCGAAGCCTGCTAGCAGAAAAAGGACTGAAGACCAACGGCGACGACAACAACAAACTGGCGGAAGAGCTGGTGCAGATGGTCCTGAACAATGCCAAGACGGATCCCGTTCAGATCTTTGGGCCGGGGCACAAAAAGCGTCTGTCGGATCAGTGGGGGATCGAGCACACCTACAGCATGCCGCTCATGGACCGCATCGCCGCCAACGGAGATTCGGGAACCCCGTACGTGCTGGAAAATCCCGACAGTGCCCAGACACAAATCTACAACGACCTGGCCAAGTCGGTCGTCAGCGAGGTGGCCAAGGCCAAGTTTTCCTCCCGGCGGCCCGAGGTCGAGTACATCGAGGAATTCAACATCATCCAGGTGGACGACGAACCACTGGACTCCGCCACCCTGCGGAGGGCGTGCCGATGCGCGGCCTGTGTCGAGGAGATGACGGGGAAGCAGATTCTCAAGCCGTCGGATGTTCCCGATAACATCAAGCCCCTGCAAATGTCGGGCACCGGAAACTACGCCCTTTCGGTAGACTGGTCGGACGGACACCGTTCCCTCTACCCCTACCGACAAATTCGGTCGCTGATAGGACAAGACGACGACGGCAATAGCAATGGCGATGGTAAGGAATCGCCGAAGACGGAAACGGCGGAGGGCACAACGTCGACAAGCGATGCGGCAGAAGAAAAAACGTGTAGCTGTTGTTAAATAATAAAAATGAAAGCCCACGCTTGGAAGGAAATTGAAACCAATGTTAAATTAGACGTACTTACTTCCCAACGCAAAAAACACCCGTTCGTGTCGATGAATAACTGCCTAATTTAGCTTTTAGAAGTATATCTTTCGTGGTACAATAACCATAACAGCAATTCGATCCGATCCGATTCGACTACAACGTATGGAATTGACAATTCATGCATTGCTTCCGTTGAACTTATCCAAGCACAGTACATGGTGACGAATGAATCTTTTGTCGTCATTTACATGAGTTGGAAAAATGCTCTCTTAGATTTTAATGGCGAGCTCGACTTGATTCATCATACTGTACTAACTAGCATTGGAGTATCGGGAAAAACAAAGAACAAAACATCACATTACCAGTTCAACCAGGGAGTTTGTTCGTCTTCCACGGGGTATCCCCAGTATTCCATGGCCTCCTTCATCTGGTATCCAGGAGCGTCTCGGTTGGGATCTTCCGAAACGAATTTTCCCGTGATATCGAGCTGGTTGTAAAAGTGGACCCGGAGGTCCTTGTAGAGGCCGGCCTGTGCGGAGGGCATGTTCTCGACAAAATTGATGGCGTCCTCCCGGTCTTTGGCATTAAACATAATGAGGTCGCCCACGGCGATGCTGGATGGATCGTCCTTGAATTGGGTGGGCAGGTGGAGGGGTCCACCCATGATGACCTTCTGGCTCTTGATGAGGTATTCCAGGACGGCGTTGTCGGTTTCGGACCGGGTGTTGCCAATGTTCTCGCCATCGTCGTCCAGACCGACCATCATACAGGGGTATCCAAATCGTCCGTCGTCCTGTCTCAGAGAGTAGTCGCGAATTTGCCTCCAGCGGTAGAGAGGAACCTCGTCGACGCGTTCGCCATCGTCGGTCAGACTCTTGACGATCGGATCGTTTCTCAAGCAATCCTTGATGTATTTGAGGTCGGTGGATTCCAAGACCATGCAGTGTCCGACGATGCGCTTCAAATCGGAAGCAAGGCTATTAATTTTTTGGAAGTAATGTTCGGCGAAGAAAGGAAAAATACATGAGTGAACAATAATCGGAAAGATACATTGCTGACCCTTGGATGATCCTGTACTATTATCGAGACCATATTTGTTCTATCGCGATTTGGCACGCACGAAACAATACATCAATCAAACCGAGCAACCAAACCGAGCAACCGGGTCGACTCAACTCAAAACTCGAACTCACATTGGCAAACTTCTCATAACATCGACCATGCTATCCTGGTTGAAGGTTTCGTTGTACAGATTGGTTTTGCGGCAATACATGACGTGGTCTTCGTTCAGATCGTCGCGGTCGTAGTGCAACCACCAGGATTCGCGGGGTTCCCCCTCCCTCTTGTTCTGTTCCAGTTCGTGGTCCCAGTAGAGTGCCACGAATCGATTTCCCGCGTTCTTGGACATGGGAACCGGTTTCATCTCGATGGTTTCCGCATCGTCTTGATCGTCGTTGAAACCGCCCTCGTCGTCGCCCCAATTTCGTTCCTCGATGTCTTCGTTGTCGTAATCGGAGTCCTTGGAGGAATATTCCGATCCATCCGCCGAAAATGACGACATGAACAAGGTCGTCGACGACGAATCTTGTGTCGCTGCACTATTCGCCAAGTGGTGCGTTGTCCCGAATGCATTCGAAAACCCGTGCACGGTCATGCTGCACGTCGCGACAACGACGAGGGCACGAACGAGCCAGGCTGTGCATCGCAAAGTATTGTCTCCCATTATTGTCGTTTTTTTTCTTCTTTTTCTTTGGTGCTTTCGGTTGCTTTTCGAAACGAGCTGCGGATAAGCAATGCCTAGCAACGTTGATGGATAGGAAAGAAGTTGGATCACTATCGGTTAAATCATCAATCGAAGTCGTACGGTATGGTCGATACCTCGTAAGATTTTACCGACAGGCCGAGGAGTGACTTAGGAAACGGGAGAGAGAGTTTCGATTGATTTTTGATGGCTCTGCGCGACACTTCGTTGATGTGTGATGCAGAGGCGCAACGCATCGCAATGATTCGAATGAGTCGACTAATACGTCGACTAGTGACTCAAAAAGTGAATCAATCAATCAAGTACTCTACTTCGTACCGCGCTTCGTACAGGGTTCGTACCGGTACCGGTACGAAACTTCTCATTCGATCATGTCGAACGATGACGCGACGCAAGTGCCGATCAGTCAATGTTGTGTGTGTTTGTGTTTGTGTTTGTGTGTTTGTGTTTGTGTTTGTGTTTGTGTGTGTGTGTGTTCCGAGAATTTCAACTTGGAAATTTCATTTCAGAGATTTTACTGTAACGAGAGGCAACTCGATCTCTCTCCATTCGTCCAATTGTTCTGTCCAACACAACTCAGGAGCCTTCGGAAGAAAATAACACCAAAGATGGCATGTCGAAGACCTTACAAGAACGGCTGTTCCGCTGCTGCTCTTCTCGCCATTGGGTGGTGGTCGATGTCGATGTCGATCGCGTCGGTTGCATCCTTTGTGCTGCTTCCAACAACAACAACAACAACGCATCCCGCGACACGAATGAGAACAACATCGTCCTCGATCGTTCCGTTCTCTACAGCAACGGAAACTGTGTGCGAGACCGTCGCGGATGTCGATTCAGCCGATGATGATCATGATTCGTCGTCGCCAAGTGCATGGCTCGATAAGGGATTGCTCCTGTCATCGTTTACCGATGGACTCAAGTCGAATCCAAACGCCGTCGACTGGTTGATGAATGCCCTGGTCGACAGCCTATGGGAGGAAGAACAGGAGCTAACGCAGAACGCACTGAAAGAATCCAACCTGGCGAGTCCGTGCAACGGGCCCGATCCGGTCCTCCTGGATCGACTGGAAGAGACGGATCGAATCGTCGCGGAAGCACAACTGGGAAAAACAAGCGGCGGCAGTAATAGTGATAGTGATTGGAAGACGAGCCTCCGGCGGCTCTGCGAGACCAAGCGAGCGAGAACGGGCAACAGCAACAACAACAGCAACGGCAATCCCATCGACCTCCGGGTCTTGTACATTCCCACCGCCATGTATGCCCTGCGACCGGGATCCACCAGCACACCGGGAAAACAACGGGGACGAAACCGCGCAGACGGAAAGAAACGACGCACCGAAATCCTGCGCCTCCTGGCCGAGCAACTGGAAGACTTTGTTGCGACCAACGGCGATGAGGCGACGGCGTCGTTTGCGGTGCGCACCGTCACCATGGATTTCGATGATGCGTCCGTCAAGCAGCCCGAAGAAGTGTTGGTGGCATCCGGCAACGACAACGACAAAACCATCGCGTCGTTGACCACCGGCGCTGAATTTCCCGAGGTACGTACAGTACGCAACCGATTGCAACACGCGCGTGTCGCAATCGATGATTATTGGAGGCAGTCATCCGCGATTCCATGCCGTCTTTGGTACGATGAAACCTTCGTGTTTCTCGCTTGGAAATAATTGTTGTTTGCGCGACCAACGCATTGTGTGGTCACGGTGCCTACAGAAATTACAATAATGAGCTCACCTTTGTTTGTGCTTTCTATCATCACCCCAACACGTTGCTACAAACGACGACAACGACAACGACAGACCGGCAAGGCGGCGATCCGAGATTGGAAACCTCACTTGGTGTACGTGCAGGGAGGCAACACCTTTTGGTTGTACCACTGCATGGAAAAGGGGGATTGGACCCAGGACTTGATCGATGCGTGTTTTGCGGATGGCAACAACGATGGAGCATCATCATCGTCGTCGTCGTCGTCCTTTTCGGCGGTCTACTGCGGGGTCAGTGCTGGGGCCATTCTGGTGGGAGAATCGATGCAGACGGCCTGCTGGAAGGTGAGTGGAGTGGAGTCGAGTGGAGTCGAGTGGAGTCGAGTAGTGGGAGCGGCGCTTTGTTTATTCGTTCGTTCGCTCGTTCGTTCGATTGGTCCAGATACCGATTCGACTCAAACTTCTCTCTCTAACACATGCACACGCACACGCACACCCACACGCACGCGCACAAAACTGCTTGTTTGTTTGTTTATTTCTTTGTTCGGTTGGTTTGCAAAGGAATGGGACGATCCGTCCGTGGTTCCCGGAAAAGAAACCTACGGGGACTGGACCGACGTTCGGGGCCTGGACGGCGCCGGTCGAACCTCGATTTTCCCCCACATGACCGAGGAATGGGAGGAGCTGGCGGAGCACAAAACCGCGCAGCTCCTGGCGAGTTGCGGTAATAGCGATGTTGATGGCAAAGGTGACGGCAATAGCAATAGCAACAGCGATGGCAGTGGCAGTGGCAATGGCGACGGTGCATCGTTGTTGTCCTCCTCGGTGCGCTGTGTCCGAGACGACCAGGCGTATGTTGTCGACGGCAGACGGCGGACCCTCACGGAGCTGATCTAAACTATTCCTTGTAAACAATGCTATTGCTACTAGTATTGCGCACGTGTATTCAATGTTTCTCATTCTTTTAATCTAAATTGGCAGATTATTAACTGTGTCTCGTTCCAATGTGTCCCGTGGCATCGGGAGTTTGAGGTTGCCTTGGCGTCTATCGAGTTGTGCAAGGTATGAGGCTCCAAATGAAATCATTCGCGAACGTCAATGTAACAGAAGGCAGGCGTCTAATGCTAATGCCGTTCGATGCATCTGGGTGTGTGTGTGTGTGATGCAGAGGCCGATTGGAAATCTCGTGTCTCCAATGCAATCCAATGCATTGTACTCCACGAAACGATAGTTGCGATCGTTTTCGGCAGACGACAACCGTGTTTCTGTCTCTCCGGAGCTCCGACGTCGGCACTCAACAAAGTTGCCAATGCTCGTTGCCGTCGTTAAGCAATGTACCGTAGTACTGCATTCCTCGCGGCGCAACCGGCGTCCAATATCGTTACGGGATCGTCCGACCGCGAGTGTGTACCTGGTACTACCGAAGCAAAGAGTCGCATCATATGGCATCATATCATATGGCATCATATCATATGGCATCATATGGCATCATATCACATGGCAGCCCTGGCGGCCGAAAAGTCAAACTCCCCGAGCCACGATCGATTCAGGTGCGCCGTGCACTTCTTCAACCGATCGTCGTCGATCGAGTCGATCATTTCCTTCCAGTTGACCTTGGACACGGGAAATCCCTGCTCGGTCACCAACCGGTCCCAGTACGGCGGATGCCGGACCCAGGTCGGAAAGGCGTGCCTCCACGTCAGAAGCTCGTCCGGAACGTCCGAGGCAAAGAGGCCGAACCGCTTGTTTCGGGGAAACTCCCGCGCCATGGCCCGCTCAAAGTTTTCCACGATGCACCCCTTCCGGCCGATGCCAAACCATCGCGATCCGCAAAAGAGCGGGTCGGACGCCGGCCTGCAGTTGTGGTCGACAAAGGTCCGGATGCCCTCCCTGTCAAAGCCCCGCCAGACGCTCTCCAGCCAGTAGTGGTCGGGACCGGATCCTTCCAGGTCCTCGAGCGAGTAGTTTAGCGAGGTCATGCTGGCGTTCCGGTCCCTCAGGGCGGACAAGATGCCCGTGAATTCCCGCAGCGCAAAGACGGAATCGTTCAGCAGGCCGATCTCGTCGATTGGGGTGGCCGTCGTTGCAGTTGTTGTTGCAGTTGTTGTTGCAGTTGTTGTTGCAGTTGTGCTTGTTACAGTTGTGCTTGTCGTTGTGGATCGAACGAATCCCATTTGTTCCAGGGCGTCGCACCACAATCCCACGTCGTACCGATCGTTGACGGCCACCATTCCCTCCAGCGTCACGGCTCCCGACGAAAATCGGGGTATCTTCGAGGAAGCTTCTTCCATGAAGCGCTCTAGGATGGGCTTGCTCCAGACCGGCCCCGACAGAGCCACGTGGTCGACATCGGTCGCAAAACATTCCAGGGAACCCCACAGCGAAACAATGTGCTTGGTCGTTCTCGGTGCCGCGGCAATCACCAAGACACGCAGCGGCCGGGGAGTGCCACCGTTCTGTTGCGATTCGCCTTCCTCTTCGTGTGTCTGCTGGTGGGTGCGAATCCCATTGACGGGATCGAACAGGGGGCCGAACGGTTCGATCGCAACGCTCCGTGGTTGGTAAGGGGAGACGCCGGTGTTGCCCCAGCGCAGAATCTTCTCCCTGTCACTACTCCGATCGACGTTGGATATTATGCCCGTATCCATATCCATATCCATATTCATATTCATATCCGTATGAATATCCAGACCGACCAGTAGTCGAATCTGACTGAACGTGGAATAGACGACCAAACCAATCAACAACACGATGCACGCCTCATCGGTTCGGGGAGCGAACGGAGACATCGTCATGTGTGTCGAGTTTCGCCGCAACAACTACGTACTACTCTTACTGTGCCGGTTGCCGATACCTTCAACGTACTAGACTATGAGGCTATTATTACTTGTGCAGTACAATATTCAGTATTCGGTATCGAAGGGACAATGAAAGACAACCTCTCGTGTCATTGTATCACGGTGAATGAATGAGTGGGTAGACGCGTCATACAATACGGTACAGTTCTTGTGTGAATAACGTAACATAACATTCATCATCTCTCGCACGACACGAAGGAAAGAGGGTGCTCGGATGCTGTTTCAATCGTGCTACCGGTACGAGTTCTCTACCGGTATCGTACCACAGAGGTTGCGGGAAATGGGTGATTCCAGAAATACTTTTTTATAACGTACATAGATTTCTGTTTTTAGCATTTCGGGAATGAAAATTTTGTACATAGTTTTTTTGTGGGCTGATGCATAAATCTCATTTTGGAATGTGGAATCTCATTTTCTCTCATTTTGGAATATATGTGAATTTCTTCATATGACTAAGTATGGCGCAAAAACATGTGGATTCCGTTATAAAAAGTGTAACGGTTACAAATCATAGTCGACGTGAGCTCACATCGACTATGATTTGTAACAAAAAGACTGGTCGAGTAGAAAATTTCCAGTTTATGTAGTACATAAAAGTATTTCGGGAATCACCCAATAGGTGCGTTTCTCAGAAAAAGATTCCCGCCGGAATCGAACTTTCCCGCAGGTCCAACATTGAGTGATTCCTACCAGATGAAAACGAATAAAATTAATATAAAAACAAATAAAAAGTACTACGTGTTTTCTATATATGTATCCACTTCTTAATAAAATTTGTTACTCAAGGTGTGTCCGAGTGACAATTTTTATTCACTTAACTAACACAGAATAGATTTCAACGGAATCTTAAAATCAAAGATTTCAGTCTCAATCAATCGTGTGCACCTCTTTCACCTCTTTTGCCGGGCACGCTTTTTTGGTGATCATCGCTAATTTTGCTGAGCTGAAAAACTGCGAAAGAAAAATTGCAGTACGGAAACAAAAGAAAGTCCGGAAAGAAACAGCAACAACAGTAAGACTTGTCTCTCCAGCACTTCAACACTTTCTTTTCTTTCGAGCGCTGGCTCAGGATAAGAATGTCCTTCTACCCCTTCACTACAATTGCTCTCATTGCTCTTGCTAGTTTATTAGACAATTCATTGTAAGACGAAGATAAATTGATTCAATCTGCGGTCCCCTCCTCACAAAAAGAAATACCTCAAATACCATCCATCATAACAATTAACATGGCACCGACTGCTGCACCAACTGGCAGCGGTGGAAGGAAAGCCGGCATTGCCAACTACACAAAGCCCAAGTTGGAACACTTGTTCAGATGCATGAGAAGTATCCTACCAATTGGCCCAGAAGAATGGGACGCCGTTACAAGCCTACACGCTGAAAAATATCCTGGTAGGGACATTGATTCAATCAGAAACAAATACATTTGTTTGTACCGGAAGAAGATGCCAACTGGTGATCCAATTCAGAAATGGGATGTTAAGCAAGCCAAGGAAATCAAGTATCTGATTGGTGATAGAGCCTCCATTATCAATGGAGAAGAAACGTTCGATCTTGAAACAGGGGAGTTTGTCCCTGCTGATGAGGAATCGTCCGATCCTCCCCTTTGAACCAAGGATATTGATCTTCCACCACTTCCACTTTGTCAACCAACTCAATTGACTCAAGGAACAACTCAATTGACTCAAGGAACGGAGGACAACCAACTAGTAGCACCCCCACTTCTACTTGGTCAACCAACTCAACCAACACAAATTGACGAAGCAACAGAGCTCACTCCTACCAGTACCATTAGTGGTGGTGTCAGCACTAACAAGAAGAGAGCTTACAATCGCAAAGCAGACAACGACACACATTTGATGAGTGTGATTGCTGCAGCATAATTGAGAGAGGGATGAGAGGATCAAAAGCTTCACCTGCAGATGTTGGAATCCCATCAAGCGTCATTGGAACTCCAGCAATGATCCCATCAAGCGGCCTTGGAACTCCAGCAACAACGACAGGACAAGGTAGATGAAGAGAAGAAGGTGGCAGATCAAGAGAGGAAGGTGTTGTTCCAGGTACTCATTGCTCAACTTGCTAGTGGTGGTGCTAATACTGCGGACAGGAAGCTCAAAAGAAAACTGCAACATCTTCGGCTCTCGTGTGCTGATGATAGTGACAAAAGCGATTTGGAGGAATGAGACTTGAATGAGACTTTAGTTAGAATCGACGGATCGAATCGACGGATCGAATCGATCGATTAGTTTGTTTGTTTGTTTGTTAAAATAAAGGAATCAATTCTTAGTTAAATTCAACAACAATGCCACCGTTGCTCCAGACAGAAACTTAGGCTACAAAGCAGGCAATAGAAAAACTCTATTGTAACCCCTTACAAGAGGGATCCAAAACCACTAGAGGTGCGCTGGAGCAAAATTATTCGAACGTGTTGTTGACTGCTCTAAATACGACTAATCGATCAATCAAATAGATTGACTAGGCTACACTAGAGGAGGTGCGCTGGAGCAAAATTATTCGGACGTGTTGTCGACTGCTCTATCAACTAATCAATCGGACGTGTCGACTAAAAATTTATATTGCTAATTTGTAACTACTATTGATCATTATCTAATTTGCTACTAATTGATCGGATTGAATACATCATTTGCAGTTTCTGTTGGTACCAAAGTGTAGGAGAAGAAACCTTCAGTCTGACTCATGTAGGTGTTGAGTATGGTGTTGATTTCAATTTTAGCTGTCTGGAAGTTGTAGAGACAAAACAAGGAGCTTCAGAATAATCTTCCTGTCTCCTGATTCTTCCAAGAGCATGCTGCTGTCCTTCATCCGGGGGAAATCCCCCTTGGATCTGTCACATTTCCCATTCAGAGAGCTGTCGGACGCTGGTAGCAGCGCAATTCACTGTAAGATCTGCTGCATTGAAAGGATCATGTTGGGAACTCCGCATGAGGTATGGCTTTCTAGACATTTTGAAAACTGAATCAACAATAAGCTTTGCTAGGTATTCATCATACATGAGCTCCATCTTTTCATAGAGCCCATAGTCCGCTTGAGTACTATCATGCCAACAGCCTGGAGCATTCAAAATGCAACCCTGGATCCTCCCGTCCGGAGCAAAGATGAAAACACTGTTGATGTATGTCACACAAGTCCAACCATTGTAGTATTGGTTTTGCTTCATCCAGTTACCAGACTGTTGGATATGGAGTTTGAGGCCATCGCAGGCACCCCACACTCAGTGAGGTGCTAACACAGGATACTTTGCAGCAATAGCATCAATGTATTGTTGAATCTCTTCTTCATTTGACAAGCAAACTTTTGCAGCAGGATGGTGTTGTAATGCAGAAAGAAGGAGCTTCTGTCCAAATTTCAGCCATCTGTAGATAGAAGAAGCTGTTATTCCAAATGCTAGAGCAACTGCTCTTGCTGCTGATGCTCTGGTTTGAAACCAGAATAAGACAAGAGCAAGGCACCCAATTGTATTGAATTGGTTTGTTGTCGACCAAATCTTCTTCTGTCGAATAACTCTGGTGTTCTTATCAACAGTGTAAGAATTATAGAGCGGCTCAAATAGATCTAAGATATTAAATTCCTTTCGTACGTATGTAGAGGGAACCACAGGCGGTACTTGAACTTACGTAGATTTCTACGTAATTTACAGTACTACAGCTGGAGTGGTACGATAATAATGTTCGCGTCATATGCACCTCTGTAAGCAGGATTGGAATATTCTTCTCGACGACCGAATGACCAGGAAGGCCCATACTTTCTGTAAACAGGATTGGAATATTCTCATATCTTATGGTAAATGACCGGAAAGGCCCATTCTTTCTGTTTCATGATCGAAGTTCGATACTTAAGATCAGAAGCAAGGTTCGTTCACGAACGAATTGGAATGTTCGATGACTGCATCCAGCTCATATCTTATGGAAAATGACCGGGAAGGCCCATTTCTTTTCTGTTTTCACGATCGAAGTTCAATACTTAAGATCGGAAGCAAGATTCCTTTTGTTTTCATGACCAAAACAAAGTGAATTGCCTGGTTCCGGTATAGCCATTTTGATACTCCCAATCATGTGTTTCGATACTCATGATCAAAAGGGAGGTTCGAAGAAGCTTCTTGTAACAGCTGCTTCGATGATCACGATTAGAAAGAAGCTTCTCATGATAAGCACATACTTCTACAGTGCTGTACGATTAGAAGGAAGCTTCTCACGATAACATGTGATTCTACAGTGCTGTACGATTAGCAGTGTACTGTATTCATCACTGCACTAAAAGAGATATCATGCTCTCCAGCAAGATTACTCTCTTATCTTATACTTTTAACATTCAACTGATTTATATCCCAAAATTCACACTAGTTGCTACCAACTACTTGTAATCTACATACTAAGGTCTGTCTCGCTGCAATCTGAATAAGTCACAGCAAGAGGAGATCTGGCGTTTCCCTAGTCTTGCCTGTAGTCCGATTATCCGTTGCCGAAAGTATCCAAACACAATTGTCACGCGTAGAGTACAATCGTTCGTCTACCAACACACTAACGCAGCGTTGCTGTTCTTCAGAAGCCTTTGAATCAGACTCTCAACAAATCGGATTCAGAAGGAAAATAATATAAGAGCTCCCTGAATATTACATGATTGACGCCACAACAGTTTAGAAGGGCTTGATCGTTGCCAGATTGGTACAGATAAATAAAAGGAGATTGGCTGTATCTCTTAATTGCAATCCTAGGAGTTCTACGATCCCTTCTTCTCTTATCTTCCTCACCAAGCAGTGGATTGTTGTAATAGGGGGTTAAGTAGTTATCATAGTAGTAGTCCCCAAGTAGTGCTAGTAACTCCAGGGCCATGGTGATTGTCGATTATAAAAGAAAGAGTGTTTTGCAAAAGAGTGTTTCGCAAAATAGTGTTTGCGGCTTGCTGGAGAGCAAATTAAGTGTTTTAGTGAGGATAGCAAATATTATGTGTTGTTTTAGCGAGGATAGCTACTACTCGTAATTCAACTCAGCAAAGCCAATCGATACGGTACATGGAAATTTCTGAAATTTCAACTGCCGGCCATCCTTGAATACTTAACGGGCTTGCTTGCCAAAATAGGCCAGTAGGTGGCGCGAGTAGTGATTAAAACAGACAGTTACTGCTTCTTCTTTAGGGATTCCAAATTCCAAATTTGGCAGTTAATAAAAGTATTTGTCCATTGGGTGTGATAAAAAAATATTCATTCTATATACTTTTTATTCACTTCGCATTCTATTCACTTTCATCTGGTGGGAATCACTCATTCTCCGCAGGAAATGAAAATGGATTTGCGGGAATCTGGATTTTTCTGCAGGAACATCTGTCTGTGAGAATCTTGCTGTCTATGGGAATCTTGATACAGTATGAGTATGATTCCGATAACAGTGCCCCGCGCCGTTGCCGCCGCAACCGGAGGACTCCCTGGAGCGGACCGGAAAGATCCTCCCGGCGAGGCAGCTTGCCTCGGCGGTGGTCCAGATTCACCTGGTGGCCTCCCATCGTTGGAGACGTTGTCGGAGAGGGACGGACACATACGCATACGTGGAAGCGCCACTGGGACCAGAACGGCAATAACGACACCATCAATGCGATGAGGACACCCGGTGTTCAGGAGTCGCCTTCCAGGCGTAGAGCAAGCCGCTTCAAGAGTACAGTCGATGCCAACGACACGACAACAAGGACAAGGAAATCACCCCCCTGGAATATTATTACAGCGACAACAACAAAGATCCTCCGGGGAACGAGGAAACAGAAACAGCTGCAGCCAGGGGTGGGGTGGGGGGTGGCTGGAGCAACGAAGAACGAAGAATGAGCTCCTAGTACTACTACTAGTAGTATCGGGATACAGCTTTCTGTTTTTGGACCGACGAGGAAGCTCCTATTGGGTCAACAGGGACACTAACAAAGGCTTGTTCTTCTTGGTAGAGTGTGGCGTGGTTCACAACCTGTGAAGACTCTTCTGACTACTACTACTAGTACCTACTAGTACAGAACAACAACAATGGATGAGATGAAGAGTGAGAGGAGCGCATATTGCCACTAGTAGTACGCTATCACAGGGGGGCACTTAGCGAGTGATGCTCTCTTCTTATGCTGGAAGGATTCCCGTAGCCAGCACAGCATTCCTGTAGCTGGCAGATCATTCCTGCGGCCGGCTGAGGATGATTCCTACAGCCGGCGGCAAAGCATGATTCCTGCAGCCGGCAGAGCATGATTCCTGCAGCCGGCAGCAGACGAGCCTTCCCGCAAACAGAAAAATTATTCCCGCAGACCCAAGAATTCCCGCAGAACTGTGTCATATCTGGGGGAAACTACCAAATTCCCGCAAGTCCAACTTTTTGTTCCCGCAGACTCAACTAATGAAAGTTGGACCTGCGGGAATTTGATGGTTTCCCGCAGACTGAGTTGGGTCTGTAGGAATCGGACACGAGCGCACCGGATTCCCGCAACCTCACTGCGTAAGATCTTACTCGTACTCGTACTCGTACTCGCAGGATAGTATGGATCAAGTTCGAGAGAAAAAAAAGGAACCGAAGTTGAAAGGGTTGACCACTCACTCCACGGAACCTCTTTTCTCCATCGCCCTCCTCTCTTGTCAAAGAATGGAACGGAACAGAAGATTGCAGGATTCTGATTACTGTAGTTTTCCCCATTATTACTGTATCCTAATTCGGTAGCTAGAATTCTGCTGCTTCTGTATTATTGGATAACTCTCATGGTTGAGATTATGTTGTAATATAGTGTAGAACTCGTCAGGATTGTTGCGTTTCTGTAACATCATCTGTCTCCCACAAATGGCCTTGGCATTCTTGCTTTCAAACAATATTGAATTCCTTGACCGGAAGTGTTCTTTATCTGGACGTTTCGACTACATGAAAAATAGTGCCAACGACAAGATTGAAATGCACATGACTGTTGATAATATGTTTGGAGTTATACATTACCTAGTTGTACCACCCGAGTGGTCTGTTTCCTACTACCAGGAAGAAAGTGTACCTTGGAACCGATAATGCTGTCTGCCTTGTTCTTGGGACAGAAACCTTGCGTATGAAGACAACTCCTCTGATTCTAATTGTTACCCGTGAGCTGAACCGGTTGCTACAAAGAGGAACTGACAATCCAATCGCGATTGTAGTGACCGGAGTTCTCGGGCACCACCCATGATACAATCGTTCTCTTTTTCAATGAGTAATTAGTGTACCATGCGTACGAGTACTATACCCTTAGAATACTACACACGAGTAATATCACCGAGCCTTATTCTAGGTGAGTAACAACAAGAAGTCACAGAGGGAAAGTACCGCAGAACAAACTACTTTGTATCAGAGAATATAGATGTATTGATGAAAGCTTCCATCGTATCGTATCGCTCCATGATGATGTACACGTACTTGATACTTGCGCTTCAAGAGACCAAGATCGGCAGTGTTGCATAACTTACTGTATTGGCAAAGTGGACTGTGAAAACCAACAATTGCACCTCGACAGAGTCATCAGATTTGTTGACACGTAGAATGATACGCAATACACAGTGTTCGCTTGTTAGATCAACACCGGAAAACTGCCTCGTGTGCAATGATAATTTGAAATTGGTAGCAGGACGCAGAAAGAAAACGACGTTCGTCGACGAAAGGCATCAACACTCAGCTTTGTTGCAGCAGCAAATATGAGTTCCTTGCGAATTTTGTTGCTCGCAAAACCTATAGTAATAATGAGGCAAATTTATTTTACTTTGACGTCATCTGTCCCTCTGTTATTAAGAACTGCGTCGTTTCAGGTGTTTTGTGTCCTGATTTCGATCTACAATACCACAATACAATCGTGCCCACCACGCGTGTTTTTCAAATTCCATCCGAAACTTCATCTCGAAAGAAAGAATCTAACATTCGAATCAATTGACATACGCCCATCCAGTAATTTTTTCGTTTGCGTAGAGCTCGTCAAGGGTGAGCTTGGAGAGTTCTTCGACAGTCTTTTTGTTTTCGATCCGCTTGTTGTACTCGGGCATCAAATGAAACTTGATTGGTGTTGGTGAGAGTCCTAGCATGAGATTCGCGTGCATAGCATTTCTCAGTCCGTCGGTAAATGACCCCAATTTGGGGTAGAAACGACGGTAGGAAGGAGCCAGCAAGTCACCTCCGCCGTACAAACGAATGTTCATTCCGACGTGTTTGAAAAGACCGATGCCGCTGAATCCCGGGAGGGTCGTGGCCGGAATGAGTGTCACGACATCCTGATAGTTCGAGATACGCAGGTGACGCACTTTGCGCTTTCGTTCGAGATCAATAAAGTTCTCACGGAACTTTTCATCGCCCACGAAAGGAGAGGCGAAAGAGACATTCGTTATGGGTTTCTTGAACGTTCCCAACGCGGCAGCCCGGAACGAAAACATGCTGCGGCGGAAAAAGGAATTCAGATTATTGAGTTTCGGAGAACGGAAACGAAATGCGCGAATAAAGATCAAGGTCTATTGTACAACTTACGTGCTCAGGGCTCCTCCAAGAGAGTGACCGGTAACATAGACAGAAAAGTCTGCGTATCGAGGATTATTCAAAAGCCCCTCGAGGTCCCCCATAATCTCCTCCGACTTGCTCAAGGTTCTGCCATCTGCGCCCGCCATGGTCTTGTTACACAAATATTTGTAGAATCCTTGGTGGGCCTTGCCAAAGCTGACCTTCTTGTCCTCATCGTCTGGCGAAATGTATCCAGGAAGCTTGAAGTCACACATGACGCACTGCACATTGCTCATCCAATCGCTAGCATTGACACTTCCCCGGAAGACAACAGTGATTCTTTTCAATTTGTTGTCGACCACAATGGCATAGACAACCTCGGCGTTGAAGCCCTCGACCGCACCCTTTATGTCAAGCGAAGTAGTGTTGAAATCGTCGTCGATCTTGTAGATGAACATATCCTCGTTTTCGTCAATCATGTCTTCGATGTTCTTTCGGTTGTATACCTCCCCTCCAAAAGCAAATCGAAATTGGGGATCGATGAAGTTGTCGAATTTAATCAAGTCACTCTTGACCTCGGTAAGTTTTTTGGGTTCCTTGAGAATGTCGAAATACTGTTGATTGATGAGATAACGCGAGCACACAGAGAGGAATGTTTCTATGGTGAGAAGTTCAATACTTTTTTAAATATTCGTATTTGCCTTTGTTAGAGACTTTTGGTAGGAGAATATGCGAATCGAATGAACGTACCGATGTGAAAACTTCGATGTCGGCATCATCTAGGTTGTACCTCTTTTGCAAATTTGCGAGATTCGCCAAGGCATCTTTGTACATTCTCAACGCAACTTCGGGTGACGTAGATTCGGGGGACCTGAGGATTTCTGCATATTTCTCTACCTCTCGGATTTGGGCGCGAAGAATCTCGAGAGCGCTGTTTTTTCCCGGGATGATTTCATAACTCAAGCCCTTGTCAACAGCAAAATTTTTGAGGAGCCGTCTTGTTTCGCTTCGGAGTTCGGTGTAGTAATAGATCATCCCCGCAATATCGGCGTTGGATTTCGCCATATCGTAGATGCTTCCGTCAACACTTGCTTGCGACTTGGGAACGTCCTCGGTGCTGGTTCCTACAACCTTGAAGGCGGTATCGGCGGTATTCGTCGCAATGGTTTTCCCAAAGTGAAGGGGCCACGTTAGTATGTTAGCAACTCCTCCTGCAGCATCGATGGGAATTCTCCCGAGGTTGTACAACGTGGTCATGGCTGAAGTTTTCGCGAAAATTACGGTTGGTTCCAAAATGGGTTGGATTCTTTGTGTTAGTTTCGCGCTTTCGTCTTTCGAGAATTGAACCTTGTGAGAATCGTATGAGCGTGAAAATGAGATCAATTATGCTTTTTTCCTGCGCTAAAGATTTGCTGCCAATCTTATCGAAGGAGTTCCCAATCCCACCACCGAAGTGAGGTGCGGCCACCACAGCAACAGAAAAAGCGAAAGCGTTCGAAAATCGACGTCGACAGCTCTACGGTAGATGTTGTCGTCTTCGCTCCAAGGTTGTGTACCGTACCGGTACTCGTACCGGTAGTGCGGTCATGAATCATGGTGAATCATAGCTTAGCTCAGTTCAGTTCGGATAACGGGCTTATCTACCGATATTCTTTCGGATCTTTCTAAAACCAGAACGACAACCAGTCGTAGTTGCGACAAAAAATGACGGCGGCACGATTGAAAAGCTAGAAAAACGATGTGCAATGTAAAAGTTTTCATACATAGTACGGTACGTACCTGCCCGCGCCATCATGATTTTTTTCAGCTAACTTGTGCCTCTACACACAATCCCCATCAGCTGGGACATTAATTTTTGATAGGAATTTTGTTATTTTTACACGTACCGGTACAATATCTACTGGATGGCACTATGAAATCAGGCATGCTTTTCAGAAACCATGCGCATGCTGCGAAATCTTAAAAATCCAAAGCACGGGCTATCACGCGAGTCCCATAACAATTGGGGACGTGAACGATAGAAATTGAGTTCATACGTACGAGTACCACCAGTATGTACTCAGTTTGGACCAGGAGTCATAAATAAGAGGGGTGCGACACGAGGAGTTTCCACTGAAACCATGATAGGAGGATTTTGGAAAAAACTTCCCCAGCTAAATTTTTAAAAGTACATTTTTACTGCATAATGCTAGTAAAAAGGACAGTGAAACACCTGATTCCCAAAGGTACTTCCAATCACTTTCTCACCTTCATATTACATACACACCTTCCTTATACTCTTGAGAGACACATAGCAAGTGGTGTTTGGCTGTACTATTCATCTGTGGCGTTCTTGACAAGCACATGTGGGGTGACTACCAAAAAATGGTTCAACGGTCTGTCTGTCATCTGTTTTTGCTGGTCAGTCCCATCAAAAATGGTTCCAAACCCACAAACAGTCTGTCCGTTGTCCATTTTCGCTCGTCAGTCCCACCAAAAATGATTCCAAACCCACAAAAAGTCTGTCCATCATCCGTTTTCGCTGCTTTTTTCTCACAATATCTTGTGCTGTCTCTCTCTTTAATAAATACAATTTTGTGCATAATCAGCCCAAACAAGCTAAATATTCAGCTTCCTCACAAAAAGTTGGTTTAGAATGAACCCTGTAACTCATTTTAATATTGCTTTTTGATTGAGTTGCTATCATTTGAAAGTGTAGTAGTTTTACTAGCATTATGCAGTAAAAACAGACTTTTAAAAATTTAGCTGGGGAAGTTTTTAACAAAATCCTCCTATCATGGTTTCAAGGACCCCCATTTTTTTCTAGTATCATGCAGCGAAAACGGATGACAGACAGACGGCGTGTCGCACCCCTCTTATTTATGACTCCTGGTTTGGACTAGCTACATTCAATTCAATTTGAATGAAAGTTGAAATTCCATCTTACCGGTACAGGAGGGCAAGAGCCTCAAAATAAGTTTCTAAAATTTGCATTGGCCTGGGCCCCTGTCAAAAATTTGGCTATTATTGCTACTGGGCCTGACCCTCTCCTATGTAAACGTAACTGTCTTTAATTGATCGTTATATCTATATTCAATTCCATACCTACGCCAATACTTTATATTCCCCGTATCTTTGTCGGTCATTTATCTTCTTCGAAAATAACGCTCCAATTGTCATTCATCCATTTATTTTCCTTATCTTGTTTTCCTTTATCCCCCCGAAATATTTAGTACGAAAAGCTTGTAAAAAGCTACTGCTGTAGATTTCGACACAAATACATTATGACCAGAAATTATTTAGTATGAAAAGCGCGTAGAAAGCTACTGCCGTAGATTTCTACACAAACACATTACCAGAAATTATTTAGTACAAAAATTGTGTAGGAAGCTACTGTCGTAGATCTCTACGCAAATACATTACCAGTAATTATCTAGTACGAAAATAGTGTAGAAAGCTACTGCTGTAGAATGCTACGCAAATAGATTACCAGTAAATATCTAGTACGAAAATTGTGTAGAGAGCTACTGCTGTAGAATGGTACGCAAATTCATTACTACCAGTAATCATCTAGTACGAAAATCGTGTAGAGAGCTACTGCTGTAGAATGCTACGCAAATTCATTACCAGTAAAATCACCGTCACACATGTGGTTCGTACGAACCACAATCTCACTATCACCGGTACCGTACGGTACATGAAAGATCTCACTGTATCACAAGTTGAGAACGTTAACTAAAAAATCAGGGCACTATTCTTTATCATTCTATATTCAAAACGCCCGTGCTGCACGATATTATTTACTTAACGTTATCAACTTAATTAAGAAAGTCAAATCATTCTTCATTGTTCTATATTTACTGCATTAGATCTCACAGGTTAAGTATCAATTTTTTTTTTCGAACACACACACACACACACACACACAGCGAAAAGTATTTTTTTTTTCGAACTTACACACACACACACACACACACACACGCGCGCAGCGAAAAGTGATTTTACAGTGTGATTTTACAGTGTTATTTTACAGTGTTATTTTACAGTGTGTGTTTTTTGTTGTTGCCGGCAAAAAATACTCTTTCCCTTCATAATCTTACCCGACTTATCTTGAGCAGAGTTGCTTTACCGTACTTGTACGATTGGCACTCCGTCCGAGAACGCGGAATCCCACCGAAGTGACATAAGAGCATTAGGCCAGCTGATTCAGGCTCGAGATATTTTAGTGCGAAGTAACTGCCTTGTACTGCAGGACAATAGAGAGCAATCGGACGAGAGATTAGTTGCTGGAAAGATATTGTTCGGATTAGCTACCCAAACATAGATGTCTTGAAAGCACAAAATCTGCATCCCTTGCTTATCTATATCAACAGGAACAAGATCCAGTTTTTTGTTACATAGGAGTAAGAAGTCTGCAAATCTACGGCAGCAGCAACAACAATAATTTTTTCCCTGGTGCATCGATCGGCAACAACGAATCATCGGTAAGCAACAACAACAAATCTGTGGCAAACAGTACGAATGAGAGAGAGAGAGAGAGAGAGAGAGAGAGAGACAATGATGCCTACACTCTACATTGCCGATGATGTATTCCTAAATTCTGTTTTTCTTCTTATTTTCATAGGGCCGGAACAGGAACAACGGATATCAACCAATTGTTGGCATCAACGAATCAACGGTATCCTCAACAAATCAACCGTATCAACGAATCAACAAATCAACAACGGGAGCAGACGGCAACACAGGTGACCCGCAACACGGCAACGGGGTAGGTTAGCATGTAAATTATATTATTCTGTTGTTTTTATTTTCTGTACATCAATAGATACTCACCCCATTTTGTTAAATTATCATATATTGTTATAGATCCACAACAAATTGTTGGCAAAAACGAATTGTCGAACAACAACAGCAACGTTGGCAATGGTCGACAAATCGGCCACAGCTAGAGCAAGAGCAAGAGCAACAGCAGTCGTTGGCACCACGGATTTGTTGACACGGCAACAGCGAGAGCAACAGCAGCAGCAATCTGCCACAGCAAGAGAAACGGCAACAGCAAGAGCAACCTCCTCCAACAACACCAGCGCTCCCCCTCCAAACAGTGCTCATCCTCTGGTTCCTTCTTAGGTTAATTCGTTGGATCTAGCCACACCATACCATAATAGCCAGTGAACCTCTGTAACCAAAAGCCTAAACCTTAAAAATATTTTGAAACAAAAGGTCACAATAGTCGTCAACCTACCGGTATTTTGTCTACTCCATTTCTGTCAGTCATGGTTTTCAGAACCTATTATCAGGTCCATTTTTGTCAGCCGCGCTATTTGGAACCTATTCTCAGGTCCATTTCTGTCAGTCCTGGTTTTTGAAACCTCTTATCAGGTCCATTTTTGTCAGTCGTGCTATTTGGAACCTATTATCAGGTCCATTTCTGTCAGTCTTGGTTTTTGGAACCTATTATCAGGTCCATTTTTGTCAGTCACGCTATTGGAAATTTTTTTTGGATGTTTTTTTTTCGGAGAGATAACTTTCTGTTGTGCTATTCAGAACCTATTGTCAGGTCCAATTATGTCAGTCATGCTATTCAGAACCTATTTTCAGGTCCAATTATGTCAGTCATGCTATTCAGAACCTATTGTCAGGTCCAATTATGTCAGTCGTGCTATTATAATTTTTTCTCTTCCCCTTCCACTACTCACACACATATTACCTACCTATCTGGTATTATTGTAATTGTATTCAATGAATGCCGGGTCAAATCATGTCATCTACCCAACCGAACGGCGTCAGCAGTCTTCCGCGGAGCATTATATCGCAATGAAAACAAAATATTGCATCTACCAGTGGGTCCGGTCTTGTCTCAAGCCCAAAAGTAGTTTTCGTTAATTGTCATACAAGAAGCTTATCCAAGCGTGTGTCTTCCAATAAGAAAAAAAAACTCAACACGACATTACATGGATCCGGCCTCCTTTTGCAGAAGTAATAAAGATCCACAAAGAGGACATGGCACACTCAAAAGAGAATTCGAAAAACAATATCTCCAACCGTAAGAATACTGAGACCTGGAATTTGTTTTAGAAACAAGCTGGGCACCTTGAGAACAAGAAAAAAAGGAGTTTTGGAGGGAGTCTCAATTGTCCCTCTGCGGTATTGCGGAAGTAAATGTGAATTCCAACGATACGGATAAAAATGAACAAGTGGAATCGGTCATCCTCAAGCTTGGAAAAGAGTCCCAGATGAACATTCTAGACAATGGTCCACGATACGACGATGAATATGACAATATTCCACTAATCAGATTGTTGAACAAGCTCTAATTAAATTGCTGTAATCACATTTTGGATTGCTATCCGGAACAAAAACTTGTTTTCATTAGCCTAATTGACCGTCAAGGTGACCGTCGAATTGATTTTTTCAGAACATTATGTACTGCTGTACCATTCCTTTTACGTTTCTTTAAAGAGTATTCTGTCGGAATTGGATTTGTTAGTCCTTCTTCATTGTAGTTTCTTCCGAGTCTGGAAGGGTGCATCATGACTTAAACAGACGACTCTGATCTCAAGATTGCAACACATGCACTTAAAAGAACGATTGGTACGGTGGGAGCGGTAGTTTGTTCTATGAAAGGTGGTGATCTTAAATCCCCACCAATTGAAGCAGGATGCTCAAGAGAGCCGAGAAAATTTTTGTAGAGGAGGAAAAAACAGGAGGTCGATTGAGGAATTGCTGTAATGACATGGGTGACCATGACTTAACCGGTTTATGATCGGAAGTGGACAAATTGATCATCGGAAACTTTGCTCATTGCAGGAAAGGATACATCGGGAAATAGAATGAGTAATAACCGATGAACCATGAATGATGGGATGTGAATTGGGAAATAAGTATGGTACGAAGTAAGGAAAAAAAAACAATCCGATCCCAAGGATGAAAGGGGGGTGTGAGAAATATAGACTAAGAAAAATTACCGACTGAAACAGAGATTTGACCGAAATTAATGATAGCGATAAAACGTTACAAAAATAAAATAAATGGGTGGAACAAATATAAGCCCAAAAAAATGACGGACAGGATTGCGTACAAAAGGAGACAAGGGAACCTATCACCAGGCTCAAAGGTGCGGATACTAAATTTTTAAACCAACACTGAGGTCCAGCGGAACATAAACAGCAGGTAAAACACATGCGGTCAGGCCCAGTAGCAATAATAGCCAAATTTTTGACAGGGGCTCAGGCCGATGCAAATTTTAGAAACTTATTTTGAGGCTCTTGCCCGGTACAGGATCGTCAGGGGCATGTTGAGTTAAAGTTCAGTTTGGATTGATTTGATGAAAATTGGATTGATTTTCGAAAGTCACTAAAAATTCTCAAAAACTCTGTTGTAAGAGATTATTATTTGTATGTCAGAGCAGTGTCGGACTCCTCTCTTAGCGAAATGCGCATGAACCGTAACGGTTGCAATCTCTGACATACTGAGATAACAACTTTACACTAAAACCAACCAATCAAATTCAACCATGGGCGAACCATGTGCGCAACCAAGTGACCAAGCCGGACCCTCTGATACCCAAATTCTTCAGCCAAGCAGCTTTAAGGTGGTGTCACTTTGCGCGGGGCCCGGGCCCAGGGCGCCCTCTCACCAAAGGAACACAACAAACACAACAAACAAATACACTTTGATTCTGACAAGAAACATGAAGACACAAAAAACGACGAAAATGACAAAATGTCGAAGCAACCGAAACAAGGACGAAACAGCCAAAACACTTGCAATTTCCACCCAAAATAACACCACTATCCTCAACAAAACAATACCCTTCATCTCTAGCAAGCAAAATGTCTTGCACAAGTGGCCTATTTGCAAGAGCAGCATGACACGTCCAACAGGATGACCTCGATGGCATTCCAGCGAATACACAAATTGCCTACGGTCAAAAAGGGGCAGAGTTCCTCCAGTATTGCACTACCATGTTTGGCTACCTGGATTATCTGCAAACAGTAACTGAAGAGAAGGTATTTGGCTTCCTTTTCTATCAGGCCTATCGATCCCAAAGGAGAAGAGGTTGGAAGATGAAGCAAAAAGAGGGAACACGGCCGATAGTAGAAAGAATATTCGATGCCGATGACTATGCGATAGTGATGGCAAAGTACAACAGCAATCAGCATAATTGCGAGGAGTCCCTTGTGGAGGAGCTGGAGGACCCTGTAGGTTGGGATACAGTGAATCAATACTTGTGTTCCATCCTCAAAATACTGAGGCATCAGAGGAGTCAAAATGCAAACAATCTCACAAAGGAACACATTCGATCTGAAAGAGTCACCCAACTGCTGCGAGCCGTTCAAGTCCGAAAGAAGAAGATCAAAAAAATGAGATTCGATGAGAAGTTAGATCATGCATTGTCGCCATACATGACTGTGCAAAACATCGAGCGGATAGAGGATTTCTTGTTCTCTAAGAATCAGTACAAACCAAGTTATCATGTGGGAGCCTTGAGAGACAGATTCTGTTTCCTTATGACACATGGAGGGGTTCTCCGGGGCGAGTCCTTATTCAAATGTGAGCTGTCCGGCCTGTGTGACCTTATCAAATACGATGAAGGCACACACGCCTGCCAGATCCTAATTATGCAAATAATAACAGGCAAAACGAATGGTCAGAAAACTTTATATGGACGCGTTATGAGACACAGAAACATTAACATGTGTCCGATTGGTGCGTTGGGCTTCTATTTGATGGCACAATTCCATTCAATGGCTGAGCTTGCTCACTATGACTTTGCAAGTAATGCCACTTGGTTCAACGTCAAATTACTCACGGATTGTAATAACACAGAGAACTATCAACAGTCCATCACCGATCAAGCCTATGCGAGTACAATGAAACAAGCTTGCAAGGCCTTGGGGATCACTTCAAAGCATTTTGTTCACTTTGGCCGTGGTACAGGTGCAGTTGCATGTGAAATGCAAGAGGTTGATCCCCAATACATCAAAATGATTGGCAATTGGAACCTTGACGTCAGAGAGGATCAATATTCCTCCAAACTCCCTTTGAAGGCTATGAGGGCATTGACTGCGTCCAAGAACTGTTTCGCGGGGTTCGAATTTACTTCTCGCGCACAAATTTTGTGCGTGATTTTAACACGGCAATATTTCTGGACACCCTGAAATTCGTGACGATCGTATAAGGGTATATGTAAACTCAGCACTATTTCTGTGCGCGTGATGCACATTACTCTAGTCTCAAATAAAAATAATTTATTTCAGTCTCTAGCAGAACCGAATTATTATTCTGTACGAACAACACTTACTTCTATTCACGAATAAAAAAGAAATCTTGAGTCAGTATTAATTCCAAAATATTAATCTACCAAACAACAATTCGATTCTGCTCCCCTAGTTGTGAATTATATTTCTTGACTACAATATTCCCTTTTTAAAATGTAGATTCTATTATGCTTGATTTATTCCTATTGCGACGTATTACGAATCCTCCATTATTTCTAATATTCTCAAAATTAAGTTCAAGATTAGTAGTAGTTTTGTATTATGTATGTACTGTTATTTTCTACATTAGTTCACCCATAGATAAACTTTCATTCATCAATGCTGTTATTGCCGGATCAATATAGACGTTTCTTTTCTTTTTCTTTTTTGGTCCACTACAATTAGTGGAGCTGCTACTAGTAATATTTGCATCGCCCTGCTTATTGTTGGTGTAATTTGTCGAACTTTCGTTCCTAAATCTGTCCCTCATCATTTCTTCCAATTTCCTTCCTGTTTCTGGGTGTTTTCGCATCTCGCCAATTTTGTCGCACAAGTCACTGAACAACTCGCGACCTTCCTCCATCCATCCATTTCTGCTTCCACTGTCTGAATCACAGAATTTTTTTTTTTGTCGCGGAATCGTGGCATCACCCTTTCGCCGCTGCTGGTTCACCCATACATGATGCTCATTGTAGATTAGTACCAATGCAAATGCTTCATCTGCTATAGTAAATATATCACTCAGCAAGTGCCTCTCCTTCCGTTGTTTGAAATTGGAATTTGTCGGATTGATTGCCGACATGATTCTTGTAACAAAATAATAAAAATCTTCATCTTCCGCGTCTTTGTATGTTCTGTATTGAGGGTTTAAAATACCTGTGTTTTCATATTCTGTGTCTTGAATAACTGCAACAGTACCAGGGAATGTGATAGGGACTCGACCTTTTCTGTAATCGTCTGTACGGAAGTATCATAAGTATCAACAGGCAGCATGTTAGTGTTGTCGGACCAAAAATAGATTCTCAAAATCCTAATTTCAACAACCAATTCTCCCACCTGTATTTACCTATCCAGTTTTTTCTCGCTAATGTTTGTGAGTTGTGCCTCAATGCAGTCAGTACTGTCCCTACTCGTTTCCTGTAAAAGGAACAGAATGCCGCAAGTGGAATATTTGGTGGCTTCATAACCGCACTTTCTCCAACAGCTTTATTTATTACAAGCGCCGTTACCTTGTCATTGATAGGGAACTTCATGTTGGGGTACCAATGTTTTTTGACGTAATCCCTTAGCTGCTTCTCCACTCTTTCAGTCATATCACTCAAAGCCTTAAGCATATCGTTGTCTATTATAAGTCCATATTCGTCTGTAATTGTACTTACTGCTCGTTCTCTTGTGTCGCCGGCATTGTAACTCCCCTCTCCCTGCATGGTTGCCTCCGTTTGTTTAGGTACCATTACTACCTTTCCCACCCCTATATGTGGTTCCCTCTCTTGTTTCCGTAAGTGTTTTGCCACTTCCTCTGCCAATTTGTCATATTGGATAATTTTCATGACATGTTCGGCAACATCCTCTAACTTGTAGCATTCTCCGTTAGATGTTTTCTCTACCACATTGGTTTTTGTTCCTTCTTTCTGTTGGTTCGTTGCTGTAGTGGTGGTTGTGTTGGTAATGGTCAGCGCTGGTTCGTTACTCTGGTTGATGGTGTTTTGTTCTTCCGTGTTTGTAGTAGTAGAAATTGTGTTGTCGGAACCATTTTTTTTACTGTTGCCCTTTGATGCGTTCATAGTTGTGGTATTACTGTTACACACTTTGTTAGTAATTGCGGTGTTTGTTTTAACTCTTCTTTTCTTACCGTTGTTGTTCCCTGTATTTTGATGATCACCGGGCCGGATGGTTTTGTTGTTTCGAAGGGTCTTCCCCTCGGATTTTTTGCTTCGTCGTGTCTTTCCGATAGCATTCATATTTTTTTATTTTATTTTCTGAATACGGTGTCGATCAAGAATCATGTGTTTCTTTTTGTGTGGTTTTGTGTGTGTACTAATAATTTGTCGGGTTGTGTACGGTGTTTTGTGTTGTGTGTGTTGTGTGTGTCGTGTGTGTGTGTGTGTGTGTGTACGGTGTTTCGTGTAGTATGTGTACGATGTTTTGTGTGTAGAATTTTTCCGTGGGTTCTGTACTATGTTGTTTGCCCGAACATCTTCTGTGTGTTGTCTGGTTTTGGGCGCGCTGTTATATTTGTAGCAGTAGATCACGTACCTGTGCCAGCCACCCCTCCCGCGCCATAATTTTTTCAGAAGGGAAACTTTTGATAACACTAAGGTTATGTATTTCAATCCTCTAGTCACACGTAGAATCTCGTAGACTGCACCTAACATACCGTACTGTCTTGTGTGCCATTTGTATCTACAAACCACAACATTGTCTGTACTGTGTGTGGCAAAGTTGTTCCCAATATGCATTTAAAAGTTGTTCCCAACATGCATTTGATGAGTCATGTGATATGCATTCATGGCCTGGTACTCAAACTTTGGTAGTCATTACCAAATGAGACTGTTTGTGCCCTGTATATGCACCAAAAATACCCTCATGTTTGCCCTTTGTAGAGTCAAACCACAACATTTTCAGCATTCTGTGTGACAAAGTTGTTCCCAATATGCATTTGATGAGTCCTGATAAATGTATTCATGGCTTGGACCGGATACTTTTGGAGTCATTACCCAATAAGTTAGTTTGTGCCCTGTAATTGCACCAAAAATACCTTCATTTTTGCCATTTGGATAGTCAAACCACAACATTTTGGGCATTCTGTGTGACAAAGTTGTTCCCATTATGAATTTGATGAGTCATGATGAATGTATTCATGGCTTGGACCAGATACTTTTTGAGTCATTACCCAATAAGTTAGTTTGTGTCCTGGAATTGCACCAAAAATACCCTTATTTTTGCCATTTGGAGAGTCAAACCACAACATTTTGGGCATTCTGTGTGACAAAGTTGTTCCCATTATGCATTTGATGAGTCATGATGAATGTATTCATGGCTTGGACCCGATACTTTTTTAGTCCTTACCCAATAAGTTAGTTTGTGCCCTAGAATTGCACCAAAAATACCCCCATGATTGCCATTTGTAGAGTCAAACCTTAAGATTTGGGGCATTGTATGTGACAAAGTAGTTCCCAAAATGCATTTGATGAGTCATGATGAATGTATTCATTGCTTGGACCAGATACTTTTTGAGTCCTTACCCAATAAGTTAGTTTGTGCCCTGTAATTGCACCAAAAATACCCCCATTTTTAGCCATTTGTAGAGTCCAACCAAAACATTTAGGGCACTCTGTGTGACAAAGTTGTTCCCAATATGCATTTGATGAGTCATGATGAATGTATTCATTGCTTGGACCAGATACTTTTTGAGTCCTTACCCAATAAGTTAGTTTGTGCCCTGGAATTGCACCAAAAATACCCCCATGTTTGCCATTTGTAGAGTCAAACCACAACATTTTGGGCATTATATGTAACAAAGTGGTTTCCAATATGCATTTGATGAGTCATGATGAATGTATTCATTGCTTGGACCGGATACTTTTTGAGTCATTACCCAATAAGTTAGTTTGTGACCTGTAATTGCACCAAAAATACCCCCATGTTTGCCATTTGTAGAGTCAAACCACAACATTTAGGGCATTCTGTGTGACAAAGTTGTTCCCAATATGCATTTGATGAGTCGTGATGAATGTATTCATGTCTTTGACCAGATACTTTTTGAGTCCTTACCCAATAAGTTAGTTTGTGCCCTGTAATTGCACCAAAAATACCCTCATGTTTAGCCATTTGTAGAGTCAAACCACAACATTTTGGGCATTATATGTGACAAAGTTGTTTCCAATATGCATTTGATGAGTCATGATGAATGTATTCATGGCTTTGACCCGATATTTTTTTAGTCATTACCCAATAAGTTAGTTTGTGCCCCGGAATTGCACCAAAAATACCCTCATGTTTGCCATTTGTAGAGTTCAACCTTAAGATTTTGGGCATTCTGTGTGACAATGTTGTTCTCAATATGCATTTGATGAGTCATGATGAATGTATTCATGGCTGGGACCAGATACTTTTTGAGTCATTACCCAATAACTTAGTTTGTGCTGCCCTGGAATTTCACCAAAAATACCCCCATGTTTTCCATTTGTTGAGTCCAACCAAAACATTTAGGGCATTGTATGTGACAAAGTTGTTTCCAATCTGCATTTGATGAGTCATGATGAATGTATTCATTGCTTGGACCAGATACTTTTTGAGTCATTACCCAATAACTTAGTTTGTGCTGCCCTGGAATTGCACCAAAAATACCCCCATGTTTGCCATTTGTTGAGTCCAACCAAAACATTTAGGGCATTGTATGTGACAAAGTTGTTTCCAATCTGCATTTGATGAGTCATGATGAATGTATTCATGTCTTGGACCAGATACTTTTTGAGTCCTTACCCAATAAGTTAGTTTGTGCCCTGTAATTGCACCAAAAATACCCCCATGTTTGCCATTTGTAGAGTCAAACCACAACATTGTGGGCATTCTGTGTGACAAAGTTGTTCCCAATATGCATTTGATGAGTCGTGATGAATGTATTCATGGCTTGGACCAGATACTTTTTGAGTCATTACCCAATAAGTTAGTTTGTGCCCTGGAATAGCACCAAAAATACCCCCATGTTTGCCATCTGTAGAGTCAAACCACAACATTGTGGGCATTCTGTGTGACAAAGTTGTTTCCAATATGCATTTGATGAGTCATGATGAATGTATTCATTGCTTGGACCAGATACTTTTTGAGTCATTACCGAATAAGTTAGTTTGTGCCCTGTAATTGCCCCAAAAATACCCCCATGTTTGCCATTTGTAGAGTCAAACCACAACATTTAGGGCATTCTGTGTGACAAAGTTGTTCCCAATATGCATTTGATGAGTCATGATGAATGTATTCATGGCTTGGACCATATACTTTTTGAGTCCTTATCCAATAACTTAGTTTGTGCCCTGGAATTGCACCAAAAATACCCCCATGTTTGCCATTTGTAGAGTCAAACCTTAAGATTTAGGGCATTGTATGTGACAAAGTAGTTCCCAAAATGCATTTGATGAGTCATGATGAATGTATTCATGTCTTGGACCAGATACTTTTTGAGTCCTTACCCAATAAGTTAGTTTGTGCCCTGTAATTGCACCAAAAATACCCCCATGTTTGCCATTTGTAGAGTCAAACCACAACATTGTGGGCATTCTGTGTGACAAAGTTGTTCCCAATATGCATTTGATGAGTCGTGATGAATGTATTCATGGCTTGGACCAGATCCTTTTTGAGTCATTACCCAATAAGTTAGTTTGTGCCCTGGAATAGCACCAAAAATACCCCCATGTTTGCCATTTGTAGAGTCAAACCACAACATTGTGGGCATTCTGTGTGACAAAGTTGTTTCCAATATGCATTTGATGAGTCATGATGAATGTATTCATTGCTTGGACCGGATACTTTTGTAGTCATTACTATCCAATAAGTTAGTTTGTGCCCGGTAATTGCACCAAAAATACCCTCATGTTTGCCATTTGGAGAGTCAAACCACATCATTTTGGGCATTCTGTGTGGCAAAGTTTTTCCCAATATGGTTAGGGTTACATCCGGTTCGCAAATTCAGTAATTATTTGTTCTTATATGTGGACTTCTCGCAAATTCTTTACCCCCCTGTACCATGTTGATACACTACTAGTGTGAATCTCGTCCAACAAGCGTGTATTAATCATCTCGCGTCAAATCCCACATCCTAACCCTAATCCATAACCCTAAACCCTAAGGAATTCAATATCCCAAAATATCTAGTACTTTACGCATAGAAACGTACACGTGTAGAAACCTACGTGGATTGAGTAACAAAAATTATGAAGTACTAAAAACGTGTAGAAATCTACTCGCGTAGAAACCTACACGGATTCAATACCAAAAATTATGTAGTAATAAGTAAACATCTTTTCGTGTAGAAACCTACGCGGATTCAGTACAGAGAATTTATCTAGTACTAAAAACGTGTAGGATTCATGTAGAATTCTACATGATGTACTAGATACATTGATCGAAAATCGTACGCGACGCGAAAAAAAAAAAAAATCTCTCTCACACAAACACACAGTAATGTTATTTTCTACCTCGCGACAAAAAAAATCACTTTTTCTACCTCGCAACAAAAAAAACAATCTACCTCGCAACAAAAAATAAATACACTTCATAATCTGCCTTCTTACATCCGACTTATTTGAGTAGAGTGTTGGTTCTTGCAATCAACACTCCGTCCGAGAACGTGGGATCCGACCCTCTTTGAGCACAACGATCCGTTCTCATTTATTTTAGTCCGAAATAACAGCCTTGTACTGGAAAAGAAGTAGTTAGCATTTGACGAGAAGGGGATTTGCTGGATAGATATTGTTTGGACTGCAGCCTTACATATACGTCTTGAAATCAATGAACTGGCTTTGTCCCTTGCAATTATATCAACAGGAACAAGGTACTGTTTTTCGTGACATGGAGTAAGAAGTATTCTACGGCAGCAACTACAATTTCATCGGGACGGTTGTCGGAACGTCGGGACGTCGGGACGTCGGAACAAGCAAAGGTAAGAATGAGAGAGATAGACAATGATTATACTGCCTCCGGCATTGCTGATACTCAATGTATTTCCTCCCTTCTGTGTTTGTTCTCATTTTCATAGGACCGTATTGGAACAACAAAGCGGAACCAACGGATCGGAATCAACGGATCGGAATCAACAACGATCATCGAGCTTCCCTGTAGGTGCGGGAAATTTGTCGGCATCAACGAATCACACTGAAGTTGCGGCGTCGATCGAATCAACATCAGCATCGAATCGATTGGCATGTAGATTATATTATTCTGTTTTTATTACTTACTCTATGTACTACATCAATAGATACTCACCCACTTTGTTCAATTATCATATCATATATTCAAATAGGATCGTCGGCAATGACAATGGCAACAACTCATTGATTTGACAGCAAGCAACAGCAACAGCCACCGGGAAGGATGGAGCCGCAGAGCGAGAGCAACAAGAGCAACCGGGCGGGGGCTTGGAGGCCCATTTTTTAGCCACATTTTGCCCATCATCTTTCCCATCCATGTTGAGTCGTTTTTTTCTGATCCGCTGGATCAATCGATTCGAAACTTGGGCGGCGTGTTCTTCTAGATGTAATGAAGAGGACCCTGCAATATCATTGCTGTTGGTGCCGTTGGTCCAGAGATATCTGGTGTGACTGTTATTTGGGTTGCTTTCTTGAAATATAGCCAAATTTTGCCCCTCTGCTTCACCGGTTCGATTCTTCTGATCTTCTGGATCAATCGATTCGAAACTTGGGCGGCGTGTTCTTCTAGATGTAATGAAGAGGACCCTGCAATATCATTGCTGTTGGTGCCGTTGGTCCAGAGATATCTGGTGTGACTGTTATTTGGGGTGTTTCTTTGAAATACAACCAAATTTTCCCAATCTGCTTCACCGGTTCGATTCTTCTATTCCTCTCAATCAATCAATCCGAAACTTGGGCGACGTGTTTTTCTAGATGTAATGAAGAAGCCCCTGCAATATCGTTGACAGCGGCGACCTCGGTATGGAGATATCTGCTGTCGCCGTTATTTGGGGTGTTTCTTTGAAATACAACCAAATTTTCCCAATCTGCTTCACCGGTTCGATTCTTCTATTCCTCTCAATGGATCAATACGAAACTTGGGCGGCGTGTTCTTCTAGATGTAATGAAGAAGCCCCTGCAATATCGTTGACAGCGGCGACCTCGGTATGGAGATATCTGCTGTCGCCGTTATTTGGGTTGCTTCCTTGAAATTCAACCAAATTTGTCACTTTTCTATGTTGAGTCCGTTCCTTCTAATCCGCTCAATGGATCAATACGAAACTTGGCGGGCGTCTTCTCATAGATGTAATCAAGGGGATCCTGCAATATCGTTGCTGTTGGTGTCGTTGTTATAGAGATAGTTGCTGTCGCCGTTATTTGGGTTGCTTCCTTGAAATTCAACCAAATTTGTCACTTTTCTATGTTGAGTCCATTCCTTCTAATCCGCTCAATGGATCAATACGAAACTTGGCGGGCGTCTCCTCGTAGATGTAATGAAGAAGCCCCTGCAATATCGTTGCTGTTGGTGTCGTTGTTATAGAGATATCTGCTGTCGCCGTTATTTGGGTTGCTTCCTTGAAATACAACCAAATTTGTCACTCTGCTATGTTGAGTCCATTCCTTCTAATCCGCTCAATGGATCAATACGAAACTTGGCGGGCGTCTTCTCATAGATGTAATCAAGGGGACCCTGCAATATCGTTGCTGCTGGTGTCGTTGTTATAGAGATATCTGCTGTCGCCGTTATTTGGGTTGCTTCCTTGAAATTCAACCAAATTTGTCACTTTTCTATGTTGAGTCCATTCCTTCTAATCCGCTCAATGGATCAATACGAAACTTGGCAGGCGTCTCCTCGTAGATGTAATGAAGAAGCCCCTGCAATATCGTTGCTGTTGGTGTCGTTGTTATAGAGATATCTGCTGTCGCCGTTATTTGGGTTGCTTCCTTGAAATACAACCAAATTTGTCACTCTGCTATGTTGAGTCCATTCCTTCTGATCCGCTCAATGGATCAATACGAAACTTGGCGGGCGTCTTCTCATAGATGTAATCAAGGGGACCCTGCAATATCGTTGCTGCTGGTGTCGTTGTTATAGAGATATCTGCTGTCGCCGTTATTTGGGTTGCTTCCTTGAAATACAACCAAATTTCTCCCTTCTGCTTCACCGGTTTGATTCTTCTTATGTGCTCGATCAATCGATTCGAAACTTGCAGGCCTTGTCCTTCTTAGTATAATGAACGGATCCCTGCAATATCGTTGCCCGCGGTGACTTCAGTATGGAGATATTAATATTCACCGTTTTTTTTCCTTGTTTCCCTTCAAAATGGACCTCGTGTGTCCAAAGCTTTGCCAGTTAGATACTTCCAATCCACTCAATCAATCGATTCGAAACTTGCAGGCCTTGTCCTTCTTAGTATAATGAAGGGATCCCTGCAATATCGTTGCCCGCGGCGCCTTCAATATGGAGATATCTGCTGTCCCTTGGGTTTGGAGGGGGTGTTTTCTGTGGAGGTGAAAATTCGGATTTGGAGTCCTCTGCTAGGCCCTCCTATTGCTTCTAACGCGTACGGCAGATCCCTTTGAGACTTGCAGGCCTTGTTAGTATTGTTGTCTAGAATCGTTTGCCTATCCTACCAATTTTTGGAGTTCTTGGTTTATGAGATACAAGGGGGGGGGGGGGGACAGGTCCCTATCCATTGTAATGAAAATGGGATTGTTTGGAGTTGGATTTGAGTTGGAGTTGGAGGATTTGGGTTGGAGCCCGTTATATGGTGGCAACATGTTGAGAAAATGAAATAAGTCATTCGTGCACAAGTTGTACACAAAATAGTGCTTGTCACGAAAGGATATGATATCCTTAACCCTAAAATAGTAATTTTATTTGAGGAGTGACGAGATATTGTCTCGAAAGTAAAGGTGTGCGACGCGCGAGGTATTTTAGTAGACACGCGACCTAAAAAGATAGGAAATTTAAAAAATAGGGTCGAGAATTGTAAAAATACCGCGCGATAGCCCGCGGGGGGTAGAGAAACAGTTCTCGGACGTGGGCATTCACAAGATAAAGGGTTTTTTTTCTTGCCAAGATGTAGTCTTGATCCACCTCCGGAGCTTCAGTGTCAAGTCTTCCCCTTCCTTGACAAGGCAATGAACACCATCAATAGCACCCCAAAGCCCACTGCTCAAGCTTTCTTTGAGCTCCTCCTCAATTTACAATGTGTCGTACTGCAGGATGCGGCCATCTTGCTCCACCAAGGTAGGAAGAACCGCCTCTTTTCATTGCCTGTTTTCGCAACTACCGCATTCCACACCTTTCAAGTGGCTCTCATGGAGAAGGTCAGCGTCGAAGCAGGAATGGAAGCTACTACCTCAATCGAAAGGAGTATTGATGTTGCCCTTCCGGGGGTTTGGGACCGGCTTCAAAACCTTCATTCAGAAGTCCATAATGCTTCACAGGACATTTGGCGGATACAGGCTTCAGTTACCACCTTCAGACAACAACAAGGTATTGTCAACAACCAACTCCACCACTTCCTGCAGCACATGCATTTGTTTCAACTGCCAGCGCCACCAACAGAAGCAACAACCGGCACACCGGATGACGATCCTCCAGAAACAAGAAAGAAGTACTTGTTGTTTTGTACCCATAAGTCCGTTTCATTGATGTGGAATGAGTGGTTTGGACTTGGGGACTTTGATGACATTGACTTCCCCGGGGGATCGAAGACCTTGAAAAGATCAGCAGCTAATGGAGAAAGCATTACAACACAGCCGACCAGAAGCATTTCTCCCGCCTCAAGTGCAGTGTTGATTATGTGAAGGGTAGAGTTGTTGCTGGCAAATCCTTAGAGGCCATACTGGAAGAAGGTGACAACTTAATGAAGACAAAGGCAAAGACCCTTTCAACACTCCACACCCATCTTCAAAAGACCAAGTCCTTTCAACTTCCCACCACCAACCAATTGCCAATCAATTGGTGGCCCATCCCCAAAGCATCAAACACTAAGCAAGCAGTTTGACTTGTAGATTGTTGATTGGTTTCCCATTGTTGATTGGAGAGTTGATTGGAGAGTTGATTGGAGAGTCGATTGGAGAGTTGATTGGAGAGTTGATTGGATTGGTGGAGATAGGAGAGGAGTCAATTCGATTGGAGAGGAGGAGAGGAGAGCCAATTCAATTGGAGAGGAGGAGAGTCAATTCGATTGTTGGAGACGAGCGGATTTGATTGGAGAGGAGGAGAGGAGAGCCTATTTGATTGGAGAGGAGGAGAGTTTATTCGATTGTTGGAGACAAGTCGATTCAATTGGAGAGGAGCGGAGAGGAGAGCCGCTGGTGATTGGTGGAGAGGAGAGCAAGTCGATTGTTGATTGGAGAGGAGATGAGCAAGTGGATTGTTGATTGTTCAGACGAATCCCATGGCCGATTCCATCCGACGATTCAAGAATGATTGTTTTGCTTAGCATCATCAGTTTAGGATGAATCCCATGGTCAATTTGTTTCCAAGATGATTTCGCTTAGCCAAGTTTACAGCAGAGCCAAAAAAGATGCAGAGTTTAGTTCCAAATTTGAAATTATGAGCACTTTGTTGCAAAAGTTGAAATTATGAAGTGGAATCACTTGTTATCTAGTAATATTGCGTGTTACGTAGTGGAATCACGTGCAAATTGCAAATTGCAATTAGAGTTTCTTCCTTTTGCAAATCACTCCAAGCGATCGTGTCGGATCCCATTTCGTTGAGCATTGAAGAACGTGTCGTGCTTAGTTGAATATCAAAAAACAGAAATCATCTTAGAAAAAGTTTTGGGATTTACCTCGGCCGGCGAGTTTAGTCCCAGCGGGTAGGGCTGTCTTAATTTATGTTTGATCTTCAGTTCCTCATATTCATATAAAAATCTGGAGTGGTGATCACTCGTCGGGTTTGGGTTTGGGTTTGGTCCGTTGGATAGAAGAGGTGTGGGACTAAAATAAGTGCCCAGTACGAAACCTACGCTGACAGGATTAATAGTAACTTAAGTTATTGTTAAATTCGAGTATTAATAACTCAGTCATTTTATAGTACTTTCTAAAACCGCGCGCGCGCAGGTCTGTCAGACAGTCTGACAGCAACTGATCGATTCTGGTAAAAATAATACGAAGTAGTAATAGAACAAGTACCGTAGGTAGTAGTCATTGTTATGATGCTGATGTGTTCACCCTACGGTATGTGTTCACCGTCGCATTGAGAAAAGAAACGTTCTGACCCAAACGTAAGAAGTCACCGTTATTTCATTACTTCATAGAACAAGTAGTACGGTAAAAGAATCTTCCTTTTGGGTAAAATTAGAGAGGAACATTTTGAAACTGTGCCCTCCGCTAGTCGACCCTCAATCGGAACAAAAAATAATCGTCGAATGTTCGGAATATTCGAAACAGAATTTAGATGCAGAGATTCATGCCATCGTGTAGGAACTATTTTTTGAAAAGATTCGTAACGCGCTCTGAAGTTCCCATACCGTACTACTCCCCCCGCAGATTCCTGAGTGATGCAATCAAAAGGGTTGAGAGGCATTCGTACTCTTACATACCGTAGCACAGACACACTAGTAGTACTTCGAAGATCTATAGCAAATGTCGTTGCCACCGAGACTTTTGTTAAAAAAATATGTTCCCCCTCATGATGGAACAAAGCAGCAATCCGATTCCTCAGACATTCTACTACTAGCTCCTATTGTTACTACTACTCTCTGCTGGTGTGTTTCTCTCTCCCCAAGACAACAAGAAGATACTAATGGTGATGTTCCTACTAGTAGGCGGTATGTGCCAAGGATTTGGTTTGCACCTGCAAACTGCAAACAGTAATGTAAGAACGAAACTGCTGTGAGTGAGCACAGTAGGTCAATGGAAGAAATACAATCCTCTAGCCCCCAAAGGGAAATGGCATTGGGAAATGGGTAACTCATAAGAAATGATCTATGTGGCAACTGACTACTAATACTACTATGTTCAAAATGAATCGCAAAAAAGAATGCTGGGTCATATCATGTGTGCATAAATAAAATCAAGACAGCATTGTCTCTGTCATCTGGTGGAGCAGCAGATCATGGAGGCCAGTAGAAATGTTGATACTCAAAAACCGACCGGATAGGTATTATGATGTTTGAATTAAAAGAGATGTGAGTTCATGGAGACACTCTTATTTTTCTAACTAATGTATGTATTTTGCACTGTGTCGGGGCTCCCTGTATTTTACATGGTAGAGATCTTCCCCGGCTATTTGTTACCATCATACCGATACTCTTGCTGTGTTAGTATCATGTTGGTCTTTCTGTATCAGTCATTCGAGGTTAAGTAATAGCATTGATGGGCCCTTTGCTTGATTGGGATACATGGAATAAATTAGACCCATTCTGATCCGGTATTGATTTTCATGATTGCAATAAGTAGCTTCTTCCTCAAGGGCTGTTATATGTACTCTTTTCAATACATATATAGACGCCAAGTGTTTACTTATTGGTCTGGTCTTCAACAATGTCTTGGCTTGAATTGTTTAACCTGTTTCATTTCTTGTAGCCTTAAGTGGAATCATTTTTATCACTTAAGGGTTTCCAAATAGTGGAGGTGTGTTTGATTCTAAGCAATTGACAGCAAATATTCCTACCTCTGTGGCCTTGTGTTGATAATGTGACGTACCTCGGTCATTTCGATGCCACATTTTTTGATTGTATTTTTAGCCGTCAACAAGAAATAATGGTAGTAACATAGATAACAAAACTACTAGGCTAGACAAAACATGGTGTGTCTGAATGAATCTCGTTACATGTTGAAATCAGTAGTAAACTTACTACAAAACTTTAAAGAGTGCAATCAATCTGTTGGCTAGATACAAATAATTAAACTATGAGTGTAGTTGGACAATCAGTGGTGACTGATTGTTGAGTGCCATCATCCAATGGATGTGTGTATGTGGTGATTGGATGCTATTGGATATAGAATATCAATGACTAATGTTAAAACATCAGTGATATTGTGTGAGGATTCCATATTCCTAATATCTCAATCATTACCTTGCTCTCATTCCCATTTGGATGAGTAAGCTAAAAACAATACGTATACATAAACTGTGAGTAACCTATTAGTACCCTGGTACACTTGCGGGTGGCGCACCACCAACACAAACCTGCTACTCATCATTGGTACATTGCCATTGGTGAATAGACATTATGGGGTGCCCAGCTTGCGTGCTATGTCTTGTTGCTTGTATTGCAGATACTCTGCTTCTGTTACTCCCATAATAGTGTTCCGGGACTTCTGGAACAATGATCCTTGTAGAGGCTTTGTAAAATAGTCAGCAAGCATGTCCCCTGTGGGACAATACTGCACAGTGATTTCCCCCTGCTTCACTTGGTCAGTGATAAGGAAGTAACGGATGTTGATGTGTCTCATACGCTTTGTACTGGAGAATTTTCCATTCATCTCCAGCTTCATTGCGCTTGTGTTGTCTTGGTTGAGGATATTGTCGTTGCCAAGCCTGTAGGTATTCTTGTTGTCATTGCTGTTGGCTGTTTGGGCGTACCCTGCCATTTAAAGTAATAGTAGCACCAAAGGTTGTATGGCAGCGTGTCATCAACTCCCACCAACTCTGCCTTGATTGAGCTCTTTGTGTTGAGCTTCTGCTTTGTTGATAGTGCAAGGACAGCCCCTTGCCCAAATGTCAGCACACCGCCCATGTGGCTTTTCATGTCTGAGTGTACTGCAAAGGAGGCGTCAACATACCAGTAGGCATTAACTGTGTTGCCCCACCCCAACACAAGGGGCAGGAAGATAGTGCCACGTATGAATTCGAGCACTTTACGCAGCTTCTTCCAGTCATCTGAGTCTGGATTGGAAACACATGTGCAGAGAAACGCAATGGATGTTTGTATGTCACGATGTGCTATATGCTTGCTTGCAAACAGAAGCTGTGCCACATGCTTGTGGAATGTCTTGGCGTCCACATACTTGAGTTTCCGACCCTCTGTGTTCACCTTGAAAAGATGGTTGGAAGCAGGGGTGGGGATTGTCCTTCCTTCAAAGAAATCCACTGGAAGCTCACTTATAATTCCTTTGAGATGGTTGAACATGATGCTGAACTGTACTTTTTTAGGATTGCTGTAATCAATGGTCATCCCTATGTAGTCATGGACACGACCCCAAGTATCGGTGAATGGTGTCTTGATGCCAAACACCGTGTTGAGATCATCCAGTACTGCTGTCACCCTCTTGGGGTACTTGTGTGATATCTTCAGGTCATCAATGTGCCACACTATTGTACATTGTAGTCCATTGATAGCCTTGTTTCTTGCTGGACCCTTCCGAATCAGCTTTTTTACTGCGCGCGCGCGCAACTAGCTGGCAACCAAGCAGTTTTAGTAGTGCCACTCTTGCTGCTTGCTACACACTCGTTAGGTACTGGTGAATACGTACTTCGTAGTAATAGTACATCCGGCATTGGCTCAGTCATGTTTATATATTTATCTTCATTACTAAATATATATAGTGTGTTGCGACCCCCTTGCAACAACTGTTGAGTACCAAATGGTGCTTCAGGTTTTTGTTGACCTTGTGCTACCATCAACCTACTGTCAACTTATTGTCAACTTACCAACAATTATGGTAAGTTGTTGATAAGTTGTTGGTAAGTTGTTGGTAGCTTGTTGGTAAGTTGTTAGTAAGTTGTTACTAAGTTGATGGTAACGAGTCATGGGGACTGGGTCCGGACGTTCGGCCTTAATTAATCGCAGACTGAATTTTTGTCTTTGGTCATACAACAGTCGTGCTGCTTCTTGTTCTGGAACCTGTTTCGATTTTTTTCTCCATTGCTCACTTTTCTTTTCTTGCAAATCGATGTATCGACAATGGCAAGGAATGCAACAAAGAAGGGACCAAAACAACTAGACCAAGAGAAGCATCCTGATTTAGTATATCAACAGCTAGAGCTTTCAAAGGCCTTGCCTGCTATAACTTTTGGTGGTATCTGTACACAGAAGCAGAAGAGGGGTGGTCACCAACTGACAAGCCGGGATCCCTCTGGAAGTATCGTAGCTCAAATTATATCAAGCAAAACATCAAGCAAACAAGCTGGGAAAAGATAGGAAAGATAGGCAGGCCTAAGTCATATTTGTGTTGTGCTGTTCTACAGATCGGTCTCGTTTCTTGGAATTCCACGCTGGCAACATATTACTCACACCATTTCGTAAGGCTATGGCCACCCTTGCTCAAGATCTACACGCCCATTGCTTCGTGGAAGGCTTTCAGCAGGAGTTGAATCAGAGGAGTCAGAATCAGAGTCAGAACACTCTGTATCCTCTCATCAAGAGGAGGAAGAAGAAGAAGCAACAATGCCAAAAAAGTCGGTTCGAATGGCTGCTGGTCCCGGAAGCCCAGCAAGCCCTGGACCTGCTGATATCCATGCCAACCTCAAGCGCCTCTCCATCCAGGGGCCAATCCAAACAGTTTCTGGATTGTTGCCATATCCAATGCTCTCCGGTCGATGGGAGGTCTGGGATCACAAGCTCAAGGTCGTGAATGGCTACTGTTTGATGAGGATGCTCCTTCACAGTGGCACAAAGGAAACCGACTACTCTTTGGACTGGGTTGATGAAAGGATCTTGAAGATCAAGCTCAAGTGGCCGATTTTCATGCAGAATGCTCTGTTCATGACCGGCTTGGATGTTAGCTTCAATGCCAATGGCAACGCCATCAAAAATTATCCAGAAGGACACCAAGTGTACACAGTGCCGGAAATGCAAAGTAAGAACATTGAATACCTTCAATCTACCATTTACAGTTTCATGCTGCGCCCGAGCATTCGATTTCATCTTCCTCTCTATCCAAGTAAACCCCATATCTGGGAGCTTCATCTTATCATCACCCCTGTAGCCCCTATCAACTTCCACTGTTCATCATCATGCAATAGATTACTCAATCCTTCTTTGAATATTGTTCCATCATTTTTGCTTCCGACGAATGGTCCGCTGATCCAAACAATCCATCCAGTCTTCAAGCAGACTCCTACCTCATATTTGACAGCTGGTCCATTAAATTTGTAGGAATACATCTTTTTGGAGAATGGCCATGGCTCAAAGACAGGGCAGTCGGCTCCATCCACACTCATGAAACAGGTTGTGTGAGTGACGCCATTAAGACCATCGAATCTATTATCAAGACTTATCAACTCATCTTTGAGCTCAGCAATTCTTCTGACAAAATACCAAGCCCACTTTGAAAAGGTCGTTGCAGATGGCCATCCAACAATTGAACAGTGTATCTCTACAGTTGAATATACCTTAAGATGAATGAGAGCCCACAGCAGATGTTTTGACCCTCCACCAGATTTGATGGGTCCGTGGGCTAAAATCCTGTTCCAAATAGTTACAACTACACTATTAGGACACCCAAAACAAGATCTGAACCTCCTATCCATATATCTAGAGTTCCATTTTCTAAATTTGGGCCAACCAAGGACTTCTTTTGCAATTTCCTCGATCTTTGTTTCTTGTTTGGTTTGGTGTTTGGTGTTTGGTGTTTGGTGTTTGGTGTCTTACGGTAACTTACTAGTACTGGACCCGGTACTGTATGAAGTACGGAGCAAACTGACCCGGAACCCAAAGGCTGGGCCCGGCTGGCAACACGACTGGAATTTTTTTGTCGTTGGGAAGGAATTTGGAAGGCTACCATCAACTTACCATCAACTTACTAACAACTTACCAACAACTTACCAACAAGCTACCAACAAGCTACCAACAACTTACCATAATTGTTGGTAAGTTGATAGTAAGTTGCCGGTAGGATGCTGGCCCTGTTTCACTAAAAACAATCACACAGTTTTCTGTTACTTAATCAGCAATAATAGTACTGTCGGTTGAGAATGGGTTAGTCCGTTTACTAATATTCTGGCAAAATTATCCACAATTAAATCCAGCATTGGCTCAGTCATGTTTACTAAAAACAGTGTGATCATTGCTTTGTTAGTTGTTAACCGTTCCAGCAGCAGTTGGATGCACTACTAGTGGTACTAAAAAACGTGGTAAAAAAGCTGATTTGGAAGGGTCCTGTGCACGTGTCATATGGGTTGAGTTCAAAGCCCCATGCGATCAATTGCCCTGCTGATAAGCGCTCCCACCAAAACAGCAGAGCAGCCCTCAGGGTTCCGTATATTGCCTTGTCAGCTTGGGTGTGCAGGGTCTTGTTCCCGCAACGTATTAAATTCCTTTCGTGACCAGAAGTACCAAAGCTACCAGATGGTAGATATCCTATTCGTACGAATCAATGAGTCCCGTAACAACCAAAGTAATCGATTCCCATGAATATCAATTCCCACGGTGCATCGATTCCCATCGCGCATTGACGGTGAGCAATCCCTGTTTTATAGTATTGCCATTGTTCTTCGGTGAGCAAACTCTGATTTCATAAAATATCACACGAGCTACGGGAGCAATTCCTGATCTTAATGATAAACATATCATGAAGTCTTCCTCAAGGAACAAGAGAAGAAAACCGTTGGCGTGTGATTCTCACACAATATATATATATATACATACAGATATATACGGTCAACGACCAATACATGTACGGAAATAATCAGCGAGTAATCTCATCACTACGCAACAGCAGTTGCAACGTATTCATCTCAATAAAAGAGACATCTTGCATTTCAGCAAGATTTCACTTTATCTCATACTTTTAACATTCAACTGATTTATATCCCAAAATTCACACTAGTTGCTACCAACTACCTGTAATCTACATTACTAAGGTCTGTCTTGCTGTATCTGAATAAGTTCACAGTAAGAAGAGATCTGGCGTTTCCATAGTCTTGCCTGTAGTCCGATTATCCGTTGCCGAAAGTATCCAACCACAACTGTCACGCGTAGAGTACAATCGTTTGTCTACTAACACACTAACGCAGCGTTGCTGTTCTTCAGAAGCCTTTGAATCAGACCCTCAATGGACCGGATTCAGAAGGAAAATAATAGATTAACAGTCGCAAGCTCCAAGGTGGCTTGCACACAGAAGGAACAGGAACAGAATTGAATACAATCCCTACGCTGGCATATGCCAATCGCACATCGTACACAAAGCAGTTCTCATTCACCGCGCGATTCCTTCGAAGGATCGGAATCATCACAAATGCCGAACATGCCCGCCAATCTATTCGGAGGCGGGAACAGCACGGGTGATGCCGAAGCCGCTGCTGTCAACCACTTCCCTAGTTTTGATACTGATATGAAGCTGATACTTATATCTCTATTCCGCGTATCAAAAGAAGCAAATAACACCACTTATTGAACCGAATTTTGCCCGTGAGATTACCTACACTCAAGGAGGACTACCAACACATCTCCATCGATCCATCCAACGGATCATAGAGGCACTTGCGGAGTTCTCTATCAACCTACAAGAGGACGAGAAGGATTGGAAAGATGTAAAGTCATATCCGTATGAAGAATTCAGAAAATTCCGTTTGGAACGTGCCATTCGTATGCAGACCGAATCTGCTCTGAACCCTCCACCTCCTCTGCCAGGAAGTAATAAGAAGACAACTCAGCAGGTAAAGTACGAATCTTGGTGCCGAAAAGCACGGGATGAAAAGTCTTTTACACCCCTCACGAATGACTCAAGATTCGAACATTGGCTCGTCGGTTTCAAAGCTAAACTCAAGGCATACGACATCGACACAGAAACATTCCTGGATGAAACCTGGTCCCCAGCTGCGCTACAAGGTTATACACGTGACCTTTTTGTTAAACAGTGTGCCTTCTTCTGTGTATTTATGTTGGAAGTCTTCAAAAGCGATCTATCTGCGTCGTGTGTACACAGCCATTCTACCACACGTAATGGACGTCAATCATACTTTGATTTCGTAAACCTCCACAGCGAATCGAAAGCCAAAGTATATGACAACTTGACTCAACTACAGGCGTTGCTAAAGTTGAATCTCAGCAATTGGAAAGAATCCAAAGTGAAATTCATCACACATTGGTTTGATGAATTAAATCACCTCAACAAGCTCCGTCCTCCCAACAAGCCCCTTGAGTACCATACTGCAAAATCAGCATTATGTCAGGCATGCTATTCCAGCTTTCAGCTAAGTGAACAGTTTGCCAAAGTCAAGGATCCGTGGCACAAATAGTACCTTGACAGATGCAGTCGCTGAAGCAGCTGCTATTCACAAACTTAAAATCACGCTCCTACTCGAAGCAACTCGGCTCGATTCCCAGTCCGCGATGTCGGCTCCTAAGTCAACTGTACGTGCACATGTTCAGGACTTCTCATCTGGACAAAGTCAAAACCATGATGACTATGCTCTCCCTATCAAATTCGAAGGTGACTATCAAGACTATGCGGTATTCAAGGCTGGACGTGCACCTGACCCTACCACGCGCCTGCCCACAAACATATGGAAGGCCCTATCACGTCAGGACATGAAGAGTTGGCTAAACTTTTCTCCGGAAGGCAAGAAAATTGTGGTCGCATCGTTACGACGCAATTTGCTCTCAACAGATCAACCTGACCCTAACAATGTCAAGCCGATCACCCGGAAAGCATACCAACATGGACATTCTGTCTCATTCCTCGAAGATGATACTTCAAACAAAGATGCACATGTCAATTCCGCAGCAGACCTACATCCCGCTGTCGAAAATGATCGTAGAGGTGTTTTCCATGCATCATTAGGTGTATACAAGTCTAAAACCTCTTCCTCCAAGGATCAAAGACCCCTCAAGTCTTCCGTGTCACCCGCGCATCCCGCTCGATTCCTCTCCGAAAACCCTGACATTTGGTACAAAAAGGACGGTGACACCCAAATACCTGTAGGAACATCCTCTTATTCCGCCAATTTCCACCAGTGGTATAATCCCGACGATGATCTGACCTTTTCACACGATAGTCAAGTAACGTCGTACACATATCGTGCACACAAAGCTACGGTCACTAATCCTGGTTTTGCCATGGTCGATCGCGGTGCAAATGGTTGCATCATCGGCAATGATGCATGTCTCATCTCCAAGGATATCCCACCAAGATATGTCAATGTCACAGGCATTAACAATCATCAGGTACAAAATATTCCCATTGCTACATGCGGAGCTTATTCTATATCGAATAGAGGTCCCGTCATCCTCATTTTCAATGAATGTGCATATACGGGCCGACACCCTTCTATCTTGTCCTCTGGCAAGATGGAAGCATATTTTTCCACTGTCGTTAACACATCCATCAAAGCGGGCGGTGGACAGGTAATCACCACCTCTGATGGATATGCACTGCCCCTTAGCATCCGGCATGGTTTACCATACCTTGCGATGCGAAAGTACACGACTATTGAGTTTGACACGCTCTCACATGTTATCATGACATCAGATAAGCATTGGGACCCATCTGTTCTTGATACCACAATCAGTGCAAAAGATGAACAGTTTCTCCAGAAATATCCTCCTCAGCCGCAGCAACTCCCATATACCGATTACGACGAATACGGAAATCCACGTTGCCTTGAAGGGTTGGATATCTCTGGGTCTCCTGGCTCTTCCACGGTCACGTCTCTCAGTTCGTATTCTAGCCACTCCACTCGGTCTCCCTTCCTCCCTATTGATGATCATGGAACCAGCGATCGCTCATTCTGGCTTACCCCTACCGACTACGTTCACCAGGAACGCCTCGCATGCTGTACTTCCCCTCAAATCTATGGGACAGTCACTGCGTTTCCAACGGACTGTACTGCTAGTGATACGTCACACAAACGAGATTCAGGGTTATTTCAGAATCACGCGCATATTTGGGTCGAACTCCACTGGTCCCCCTTTGTAATTTCATCCTATTTATTAAAATTAATGGCGAACTCCTAATATTTTTATGCACATTTCATTTTCCTACCCCTCTGGCATCTGTTTCCGAAGTAGTGGCATGTTACTGAATTTTATGCCTGAAACAAACATTGCATGGTCGCAATTTTTCAATCTCAATCGTTTCCTCTTTTCTATTGTTATTACTGGCTATCGTACTAACGATGGTGACGATACCTAAATATCAGGTATATTGTTTACGTTGCTACCGGGACTCTCCTCTGATCACTACTGGTTACGGAAAGCAGAAGGTTACCAAGAAGAAGAACCCCCCCTTGTTTACAGCGCGACGAAGAAAGAAAACGGGAGTAGTTGTTTCTCCCGGTCTTCGGGACCATATTGTGAATGACGCATCATGCTATTCTTATTTCACGCAATCTTCGGGGATAGTAGATTTTGCATCTTGCGTTTTCATTAGAAAAAAGAGGAAGAAGCTTGAGGATGTTAGTCAACAATTAGGTCTAACGAACACCCGTAACGGTCCACAGAGTAGTGACGGCGCATTACCAGAGGTGCTTGACAATCAAGTTATGTATGACCCTTCTGTCGAATCGATTGGGCGTGCCTTGATTGGTCAGGAATTATCAAACATAGACGATGACAATGATTCTGTCTCCGATGACAATTTTTCTTTCCTAACAATGACGATGAGGAAGAAGGAAGTGAGATCATAGAGGCCCCCCACTCTTCGATTGTCAATGATGAAGAAGGCATCAACATTGATGTTGACGATTCCCATCGTGCTTCAAACGCGCTATTAATTACGACACCCAATGTAGGGAGGAACATATCTGACGAATTGAAGGTCAAGATCAAGTTAATGAAAATCATGCGGAATCATAGTATACCCTTAGTTGCCGAGAAGGAATTGTATGAATGGGCTATTGAATCGGAGCGGCTTAATTTATTTTCATGGACTAAAGGCAATCTCATAAAGACCAGGGCAAGTGTTATGAAGGAGATTTCCGCAACTGTGCCTGAAATAAAAGGTGATGGGTTTGAACCTCATCTTATTCACTGGTGTTCTAAGAAATCACAGAATGCTGATGTTTCCAGTCGCAAACAAATCTACGTCCGGTCGTTCCAAAAAGCACTTCATTCCCTATTAACAAATGTGACTTTGGTGAAGGAAGATAATCTGTCATTCCCCCATGCTGAAGACCCCACCTTACCAGTCCGTTATCCATTACTTCAAGGGAATATTGATATTGACGAACTGCATCACGGTGAATGGTGGATCAACACTTGGGAGAAGAGATGCAAATCTGGATCGAATGAAATTCTGGTTCCTATTATTCTCTACATGGATGGAATTGCAATTGACAATAGTTGTCAAACCACTCTTACCCCACTGAACATGACTCTTGGCATATTCAACACCCTAACTCGAAACTCCCGGCCGGATGCGTGGGAGGCTATATACTATCACCCAACATGTCCCGGTGATAAAGGTGCCGAATCAATTGACAATGTGAACAATCTTCACTCTGGCCTTCGTTTGGCTCTTTCATCTTTGAAAGATGCCTGCAACCTAACGGATGGTATTGAATGGTCTAATTTGCCGTGGAACAAGAAGAAATGGTCGGTTCGAATGAAATTTGCGGTTGCTTATTTCATAGGTGATACTCCCCAGCACGACCAACTTTGTGGTCATTATCAAACGTCGAATTCAAAGATGATCTGTAGGCATTGCAATTGTCCCAGAGCACTTGGTATTAACGCTCGTGTGAATGTTTTGAAGGTTCCTGTTTCACTTAAAAGTGGTAACATGCAAGTGTCTAAGCACCAAAATGGGGATGAGTACCAATCCATTCGGCTCTGGAATATATCTGATTTTACTGCTCCAATGGTTGGCGAAGGAGTGAATGTTGAACAGTATTTCAAAAACATTTCTCACCATGGTGTACATAACGGCAATGCTTTTTATGATCTTGATTTTGGGGAAAACCCACATAATATTCATCTAGCGTCTCCCGGAGAGAGACTGCATATGCACCAACTTGGTTGCGCAAAGCGTGCAGCAGAGACGTTCCGCGAGGACTTTTTAGGCAATAACCAGCGGCTTCTTGGTGAGATGGAAAGGTTAGCCAGTTACTACGGTGGTGCTGTCCAGAGGCAATCCGATCGTGACTTCCCACGAACCAATTTTTCAGAATCAATACATACAGCGAAGAAGGAGGGTAACCAGTACATTGGAATGCTTTATATTCAGATGCTGTCACTTCTGTCTGCTGGAGGTCGTCAATTGTTGTTGTCTCGAAAGACTCCTTCCAATCTCGAGAACAAGAGCAGAAAGTGTGAAGAGGAAATTGACCGACGTATTTACGCCATTGAGTTGTTGTTGGGTATGGAAGAGTTCCTAAAGTATGCTGGAACGTTCGACGAGGTTTTCAAACAAGACAAGAAAGGTGTTTTGAATGTGGACAAAATGGTTGTTCTTTTCATTAACTGTATAAATAACAATCTTCAACGAAGTAAGGGAGAGGGTAACAATCTTGTGAAGAATCACATGTATTTTCATTTATCACAGTACATGAGATTATTTGGTCCTCCAACTGGGTGGGACTCTGCCGCGAGTGAGAGCAATCATAAAACTGAAGTGAAGGCTCCTGCTAAGAGAACTCAACGAAACAAGTCCACACTTATCAAGCAAACTTGCAACCGAGTGATGGAGTATCGAACTATTGATCGACTTGACCGTGAATTTGATTTGTTCGAACATAGACCCGTAACCGGACCAAATCATCCTAAGGAGGGTGGTTGGTCAGGTGGGTCTTCGTTTTGGATTGGTGTGATGAATGGTCTCCCTTACATGAAGTGGGATGAAAAAAAAACTCAAGTTTACCCTGGTTTCCATCTGATGTTCTCAAATTTTGTTGTGACGTGGTCCTACCGGCTGTGGGCAGCAGCAAGGTTTTTGGAACCACGGAGCACAAGAGGTATGACCAATCTCGCGAGATGAAATTATTGTTTCGTGCCCACCCATCGTTTAAGTCTGATTCTGGACAACTACGTCATCCACTACAAGCACACGGTCACAAAATATTACAACATACATTTCGATCATGATGAGGACCTTGTCACCCTGTCGCCATGCAAACATGGAACCGGAAAAATAGATCTGGCATATTTCAAGGTGCCGAAAGGAATCCTATATTTGGTGCATCAATGGCTTATAACAAAATTTGTCCAACATGGGAACAAGATTGGGGTAAACGTGGTCGATTCGTTGGAAACAGCATGTAATTTGATCATTTCTCAAGTACTATGTGCATCAATGATTCGAGTCGACGGCGTTGGTTCGTCCTTTGATTGTTCAATTGACAATGTTTGTGAGAAAATGATACCAAAAGTCTTCAAAACCAATAACCAATCATTTGTCAGTTACGATCATGTGATGGAAACCATTGAAGATTTGGTATTGACCGAGAGGAATTTTCTAAAAGGAGCTATGGTCACCGAATCGACGGAGGGAAGTGTTCCGTATTTTCAAAGGAATGATCGATTGTACATTTTCCCAACGGCATGTGTTCTGAGTAAGACAAAATTTGCCCATGTCAATTTTGACGATAAACCAGAAGAACTTGTAACAGGTATTTTGGAACTGTCCGGATTGGAAGAACAACATAAGAATCAAACTTGTGTTACAAGATTCCTTCAATACGATGTTAACTCACAACAAGAGGTGCACCAATGAGTTTTTATGGAACACATTCCATACGTGTTCCGTGAGATATTCGTAATTGATCCGGAAGTTCTCCAACGTCATACTTGGGTGGAAAAATTCATTCAGTATAGCTACCTCCCAGAAATGGGTACCATATTTACCCCGTTGACAGAAAAACTAGCAATATATTTGTTGGAAAAGTCGGATGATCTATCATCGGCTAACCTTGTAGTTCAATTTTTGGACGATAAGGTTGTCAACAATTATGGAAAGGGAAAGGGAGAATTGAATCTGGCATTCGAACACCTCCAGGGTCGTGACTTTGTTTTTTACGAACCATCGGACTTTCTAACTTGGGATTGCTTCAAAAGATCCAAGGTTCAAATCAATGAGTTCAACAAATCAAATAACACATACCGGGTAGGATGGGTTACTTTCAATCTCAATACGACAAATGATTCCAAGCGTGGATTCATACCACCCTGGGATGATAACGTTGACGGTGACAATGTTGGCAAGACGAACAATATCAACGATGGGAGAAAGAACATCAGTGGATCGAAAGTAACCAGTAAGGGTTCGAAAAATAAGCCAAACGAATCTAAAGAATCGGGAATTGACACAAGTAAGGGTAATTCCAAGGATACTGGTTTGACTGACACAACGACTAAAACCTGTGAAAAAAAGGGTTCAAATGAAAGCGAAGAAATGATTATAGATGTTGCAAAAAATCATCTTAACGCCACTGTAACACTGCAAGTTTATCCTATCAAGATCAAGGAGAAGGAAACCAAACGTGAATTCCAATGTTCTGTGCTGTTGAAAGATCAGGATCCAGAGATATTGTTTCCTATTTACGAAGTAAACGAACAAGTTCGTTATACTCCAGAAAAAAAACGGACCAGTTGAAATTGGAGAAGTTTATAGGTACGTTTTCGGAGACTACGACCAATATGAACGAGTGGCGGGTTATATATGTACTTTCCACAAACGTAAGGTGGGGGAGAAACGACAATTTTGCCCATACTTTCAGATTTCCGGCCTGAAAGAAACCAACCCTCGACGCATTAAAAAAGTATCGGATTTAGTAAAATGTTTCAGCAAGGATGTTGGGATTCGTGACCCGACGGATGGAAGTGAGGAGGTATCCGATTCATCTTCTGACACAACCACAACCGTGTCAGAGTACAGCACCAGTTCCACCAAATCATCCAAGATTGGATGAGTGAGGCATACTATGTTACACCAAATGCAAGCATCCGTTTGTAACTTATCCATTATACTTCATAGTTCTTTATTCAATCAATATTATGCGAAATATTGATCATGAAATTGCAGCCTAATTCGCACAATCATAAACATACTAACTAATATTACTAGGACTAATAAATTTTAAAACTGACTCAAGTATAAGTAGAAGATTTCTGGTCAATTCTGTTTCATGCAGCCAATGCCACACATTTGCACTCGAAAACTGTCTAGGAATCACTATTTGGGTACATGCAGCAATGCCAGAGGGGACTAAAATTGTTCTAAATCTCATACTGACTAAAGTATCAGCCTGTTTCTTGTCCAGTTTGTTTCATAGTCTACCCCATCCATTGTATGAGCAATATTCATCCTGAAATTGCAGTCAATGCCACTCATTTGCACTCTAAAACTGACTAGGACTCACTATTTTGGTACATGCATGTCCAGGGACAAACATTATTCTAAAATTCACACTGACTAAAGTAACAACCTGTTTCTTGTCCAGTTTGTTTCATAGTCTACCCCATCCATTGTAGGAGCAATATTCATCCTGAAATTGCAGTCAATGCCACTCATTTGCACTCAAAACTGACTAGGACTCACTATTTTGGTACATGCATGTCCAGGGACAAACATTATTCTAAAATTCACACTGACTAAAGTATCAACCTGTTTCTTGTCCAGTTTGTTTCATAGTCTACCCCATCCATTGTAGGAGCAATATTCATCCTGAAATTGCAGTCAATGCCACTCATTTGCACTCAAAACTGACTAGGACTCACTATTTTGGTACATGCATGTCCAGGGACAAACATTATTCTAAAATTCATACAGACTAAAGTATCAGCCTGTTTCTTGTCCGGTTTGTTTCATAGTCTCCCCAATCCATAGTATGAGCAATATTCATCCTGAAATTGCAGTCAATGCCACACATTTGCACTCAAAACTGACTAGGACTCACTATTTTGGTACATGCATGTCCATGGACAAACATTATTCTAAAATTCATACTGACTAAAGTATCAGCCTGTTTCTTGTCCGGTTTGTTTCATAGTCTCCCCAATCCATAGTATGAGCAATATTCATCCTGAAATTGCAGTCAATGCCACACATTTGCACTCAAAACTGACTAGGACTCAATATTTTGGTACATGCATGTCCAGGGACAAACATTATTCTAAAATTCACACTGACTAAAGTATCAACCTGTTTCTTGTCCAGTTTGTTTCATAGTCTACCCCATCCATTGTATGAGCAATATTCATCCTGAAATTGCAGTCAATGCCACTCATTTGCACTCTAAAACTGACTAGGACTCACTATTTTGGTACATGCATGTCCAGGGACAAACATTATTCTAAAATTCACACTGACTAAAGTATCAACCTGTTTCTTGTCCAGTTTGTTTCATAGTCTCCCCAATCCATAGTATGAGCAATATTCATCCTGAAATTGCAGTCAATGCCACACATTTGCACTCAAAACTGACTAGGACTCAGTATTTTGGTACATGCATGTCCAGGGACAAACATTATTCTAAAATTCATACTGACTAAAGTATCAGCCTGCTTCTTGTCCAGTTTGTTTCAGCACAGTGTACCCCATCCATAGTATGAACACTATTCATCCTGAAATTGCAGTCAATGCAACACATTTCCACTCTAAAAATAAGTACTAGGACTCACTATTTTGGTACATGCATGGCCAGGGACAAACATTATTAGAAAATTCATAATGACTAAAATATAAGGCTGTGACTTCTCAATATGGTTTCATAGTCTCCCCAATCCATAGTATGAGCAATATTCATCCAAACATTTCAGAAAATAACACACTTTGACACTCAAAAAGTAAATGAGAAACACTAATTTGGTTACTTGTTCATACAAAAATCAAAAAACTAATAACCAAAATTTACGGAGACTACCCTTGGTACACCAGATCTCAACGGAGGAATCGATCCACTGGACACGTTCACCACTATATCAACAACCAATTATACGTGATCGGGAAAAGTTACACTACATAAAGCTAGTCAGTTTTTGAACCATATAATTGGTGTGCACCGTCCCAATACTACAATAATAAAAAATTTATACAAAAATAATACGTAGGACACACCTCGGACATATGTCTACGGGGGAATCGATCCAATGGACACGTTCACCTCTACCGGTATATCAAGAACCAATCATATCCAAAGGGGAAAAGTTACACTACTTAACGCTAGTCTGTTTATGAGTCAGACAATTTATGTGCGTCGTACCAATACCATATTAAAAAAATAGTACCAAGGAAGTACGAAGAATACATCTTGTACACATCTCTATGGAGGTATCGATCCACCGGACACGTTCATCTCTACGATATATCAAGAACCAATCGCATGCAGATGAGGAAAGTTACATTACTTAAAGAAGCTTGTCTGTTTTTGAATCAGACTATTTGCGTGCACCGTCGTAGTGTTGGTACCGGTACGTAACAATAGTAAGAATTATGCGTGAACGGGAAAAAGCAGCCACAACCAAAAACTGCAAGTTACAACGCCTGGAGAAAACAACAAATACCAACTTTATGATGCGGCGTGGGAGTACGAACGTTAGGTGTACTGTGGTACAAATAGGTGCATGACTACGTTACAAATGGGAAATAACAGGAAAATGAAAAGCAAAACACCGAAACCGACACACAAAACAACAGTTGTGCCAACCCGGGGTACTGTCTTCTCCAAGGATTACAACAAACAGATGCACGAGCTAAACCACGATGATGTAAACAACGACGGAAACCCGTTTCTATATCATTTCGAAACAGGATTTGATGCCTTGTGTGCCAAAAACGGACACTTGGTTAACACAATCCTTAGTGGATGCCAGAAGATAGAAGAAGTGCGACAAAGACTCAACAGCAAAAAAGGACATTTCGAGGAGGACGAAGCTTTGAACATTTGGGAACAATGCTTCAAGTACATAACCGAGGAAGTATTTCCCGACTACAAAGAAGGGAACACTGACGGGATGGACCATGTATGGGCAATGGGAGTCATTCTTGCATACATTACATGTGGTTATCCCGCATTGAAAACATCGGAAGACATTAAGTGCTACGACAACGTGGGTATTGGACCGGAAGTAAAATCAATAGAACGAGAGAGAATGATACAAGACGGTCGTACTTTCCCGGCAAAAAATGGAGTAATCTGACACCGGAGGCAAGAGAACACATAAAAGAATGTATACATTACCACCCTGGGAACCGTCCTTGTATGACGTACATTTGGTTCAACAACTGGCGCAAAATGACGAATGAGGCAATCATCGAAACTGACAGATTGGAATGGTATTGCAGATCAAAAGACGATAACAAGTGGTACTCAACACAAGAAATATTGCCGCCAATTAAAGAAGAGAACATAAATAACAAAAACACGGAAAAAAAATGTACCAAACATAAGTGGGATTCGTTCATGAACAAAGCAAGAAAACAGTCAAAAAAGAAAAAACGGAAGGTAAAAGAAGTGACAAACAGGGGGGGAAAGAGCGAACAAGACGAAAACGAGTGGAAAATTGAGAAATGGCTAAGTCTTTACGAAAAACGTTGGAATTCGCCGGAAGATTTAGAGGAATATAACAACTATCCCGTTCCTTGTGGAGCATGGGGACGCGTGAAACACTAACTCTGCAACTCTGTAAGGATTCCATTACAAAAAAAACAATGACAATATCGAAGGTATCGCCGGTACGAATTAAGTGCAAAAAATAGAACGGAAATTATGTAAAATATCACCTAAAAAAAATATACATTCAAAAAAAATACTCATCAGAAAGCAACAAAACAACAACAACAAAATTCCATCCGTTTAACCTACAAATTGTGATCCAATCCATAATTAATTAAGGGGGGAGTGTCAACCACCCAAAATATAGAATTTACTGCAACGCCGTTGCAGAAAATTGAAAAACAATAAGTAGATAAATAAATATGGAATGATATGGTACCGTAGGGTAAGTACGGTAGGGTAGGGAAGAACAAAATGTTCGGGTCCGCGCCAAAATTTTGAGGACTCCACATTCCAGAATATCACGGCATGCTCGAAAATAAGATAGGCAGGCGACAGTACAAGAACAACACTCACAGATAGTACAATTAGTTGAAATACAGCTATTCCTTGGAGACAGTAAATCAAGAGCTTACAGTGTGTACAGTAGGAATGAAAAAAAAATACCAAACGATTCCTACAAACAACATTATTATCATAAAAATAGCGCGCCAAATCAATCAAAGGTAAAAACGGTAAGTTGATGTGCACGAGTTAACAAAAAAATTATGGTGGAACTGAGTACTATTTGCAGTCCGGTGACAGGTAGAACCATTGTTACCCATAACACAAACAGCCCAAACAGCAGTGTATCGGGAAGTGACCGAACAAACACAAACGATAGCCAAACATATACAACCACCAACAGTAGCAACAGAAATATTCTACTGACAACAAAACAATACGATAACGATAACTTGGAAAACAACATTGTCAAACATGTCAAAGAAAAAGCATTCAGGAAATTTAAATTCCCGCCAGAGATTACATTCGTGAAGGCGACGATATTCAAAATTGTAAAACAAGCAAATAACAATGAAATACCAAATACAATCGATATAAAAGACCAAAAGTGGAGTGGAATTTATTGCCGAGCAGTGACTGCGTGTAGGCACAATGCTCAAACTCTTGCCAGGAAAAACTACAAAGGTACGCAACCAACAAGAAAATGACTGCCGGCATGCAATCGTTCATAATCCATTCTAACATTTTGGTCGTATTAACACTGACACGTAGACGATAAAAGAAACAACCAGATACCAGATAGTTTCCCAGGAACGGTTCTAATCACGGACACCCAAGACGTTAACTCAGAAAATAGGTACCAATTGCACGAAGACTATCGGCGGAAAAATTCACCAGAATTCAAATACTTCATGAAAAGAATTCTTGGAGCTGTGTCACCAAAACAGACAGACTTCAAAAGAAAATCAGTCAGAATGACAATCAGTACCATTTTCACACCAAGCGATGAAGCTTTTGCATTGCTTTTCCTTTACAACGACTACGACTCGTGGATAAACACAACAAAGGGCACGAGGTTGAGAAAAAAATTCACTGACGGTAAGTCTGGAAATAAGGAGGGGTGGAGTAACGAGGGACAAGATCTTTACGAATACCTAGTAAGCGAATTAGAAGAACGAAGGGAGGAACAACAGTCAAAAGAATTAGAGACGGAAATACTTAAAATGTACCAAAAGCAAAATGGCAATCGTAAACAACAAGATAAGGAGGAGAACAAAGAGGGAAAAACACGGAAGCGAAAACGTACCTTGGTTGAGATTCTTGGCGAAGATGATGAGGACTACAAATTTTTCATGGAATACAATAAAAACGAACAAGAGTAATGGATGATATCAACATCAATAGTAGAACGGCTAGTTCATTATTATTTTTATGGTTAGCACAATATTGTTCCGGGTCTTCTGTTCGAATATAATAAAAATCAACAAGATAATTTCAAAAGCTGATAAAATACTTTCGTATTTGTGACAAAATATGTTTGTTGTATTTCCGTATTTGATAAGCGTAGCGTGAATATTGTAAAATGTCGGAGAGTATTGCAAATGCGGATAAAATATTTTCTTATTAGTACAAAAATATGGTTGTTGGCTTTTGATATTCGAAAAAGATAGTGTGAGTAACGTGAAAGTGACGTAGCAGAATACATTGCTGGTTATCAAGAAGCTCCTATATTTGTTCAGAAAATGGTATCAACGCTACGACAATATCAGTGTACATAGAGGATATTATTACATAAGATGAATTTCGTGTGGAAAATAACAAAAATTAAATGAGGAATAAATATTAACGGGGTAAGCATGAAACAAAATTGTAGAATAGAAAAATTTGGAAGCAACCATGAAACAAGGGATGAAAATATGGATAGGAAAATAGTCCTACTTGAAATTGTTGCGAGCAAAAATAGGTAGAGAATTATTTATTGTGCGCGAAACAAAATGTTTCGGAATATTTTAAAATATCGCACGAATTTTACGAAAGCACGAGCATCGTTTATGTGACGTACTACACGTATTGCAGCTACGCCCCGTGAGCAATACCCCAACAAACATGACTACTTATCCCTGAAACCTTTCTTTTGTTGGGTTTCCACAGATCGCATCAAAGCTACGTTTGAAAACTCAACACAATATGGTTCAATGGCGATTAGTCCTGATGGAAACATTTTCAAACGTTTCCATTCCCCACAAATGGCTATGAACGTTCGACCCTTCAATGACAACGTTCTGTCCGATGCTGTCTATTCAGATGTCCCAGCGATTGATGGCAACTCCAAGATTGCTCAGATCTTCTTCGGCCGAAAGTCACATATCATACATGTTGAGGAAATGCGTACCACCGGCGATTTTCTATCATGTTTCCAGAACTTTGTTCAAAAATCGGGCAGGCCCATTCGCCTCCTTTGCAACCACGGTAACTACCAGTCTAGTAAGAGGGTCACTGATTATCTCAAAATGTTATGGATTGGACTCTGGCAAAGTGAACCTTACCACCAACACCAGAATCAATTTGAACGGCAATATCAAACGTTCAAACGCATTGTCAATCGCGTCATGGATCGTACAGGCACACCACCACATCTATGGCTGCTGTGCATGACATACATTGCCGGACTCCTCAATGTTATTTCTGATCCTACTCTGTCAGATAAACAACCGGTCTTCATTGCTACCGGTACACGTGGCGACATCAGCACATACACCAGCTTCTTCTGGTTCGAACCTGTTTGCTTCAAGACCAACGACTCCCCTTTCGGTACCCAGTCTACCGAATGTCTCGGTCACTTCGTCGGCATTGCCAAACATGTTGGCAATGGACTCTGTTTCCGAATCTGGGATCCAGTTACCAACAAGTTACTTGACCGGTCCGGTGTACGCTCTGCTCTTACGCCCGAATCTCGCAACAAACGCGCGGGCCTCTTCACTGATGATGGTTTCATCAAATGGCATAAAGCCAAGGATTCCTTGCCCTGATTATACGCCACTGGAGACGCTCCATCATTCAAACATGGGGAGCATATCACTCAGCGTAGCCCCAATGCAGATTCTACAACACAGGGCAACTCAGTTACTCCCCCTCATGGCGTCTCACCTGCTGATTCCGACACCGCCGATGACACCACGCCCTCTGTACCCAACAAACAACCAGGTACAACACCTCCCGCATCTGGTAATCAAGCTATTCTTCAACCACCCGCCCACCCCTCGTTACCGAGCTTTCTCTATAAGAAGGTCGATGACAGCCCAAGCTGGTCCCCTTCTCCACTCCCTAACAACTATGGGGAGAGTCTTGATGGTCCTCCTACGACACACATCTTCAGCAAGACATCCGATGGCGTTCTCCTTACTGAAGATGATTTTGATCCACCGGAGCTAGCATACTTTGATGTTAGTGACGTCACAACTCCACACTCCAACCCTGCTACTCCTACAGTAGACCCATCACAGGTAGTTGTTACCGACGAAGAAGGCAACACACAATTTGACGATGATGGCAAACCAATTACCATTCCTACCGTCCCGGTTGCCGATCTACAAGGACGATCCTTCCTTGTAACCAACCCCGATGGCACTCGGAAGCGTCTTACCATCGTCGATGTAGAAGACAGTCTTGAACGCAACAAAGACTTCATCAAGTTCAAGTGCAAACACTCTGATGACGAACTTAACAATATCATTGCATACAATGATGTCATGAATTACATCCACCGTGATTCAACCCAAGAAGACGGCAAACTTTGGTCGTTTCGCCGAATCCTAGGGCACCAAGGTCCGCTGGATAACAATCACCCTCAATACAAGGGTTCCAAGTATAACCTCTGGATTGAATGGGAAAATATGGAACAAACATATGAACCTCTAGCCAACATTGCGGCTGATGACCCTGTCACCGTTGCAAAATATGGGAAAGACAACAACTTACTTGACCTCCCGGGTTGGAAACGCCTCAAGCGAATCACCAACCTAGCACGACAAACTAAGAAACTTGACCAACTCGTGCATCAAGCCAAACTTCGTTCTTTCCGTACCACTCCACAGTACCAATATGGATTCAAAGTACCTCGTAACCACGAAGAAGCCATTCAATTTGATCAAGCCAACGGAAACACGAAATGGGCAGACGCCACCACTCTGGAAATGGAACAGCTCAATGAATATAATACATTCATTGACAAAGGTGTGTACAAGACAAGCTCCATTCCCCCGGGGTTCCAACAGATCAAGGTACACATGATATATGCTGTCAAGCACGACAGTAGACACAAGGCTCGTCTCGTTGCAAACGGTAATCTCACTGAGGCCCCCATCCACAGTGTTTATGCAGGTGTTGTATCTCTCCGCGGTCTACGTATGTGCCTATTCCTAGCTGAACTGAACGATCTAGAAGCATGGGGTACCGACATAGGTAATGCCTACCTGGAAGCAGTTACCTGCAAGAAAGTCTGCATCAAGGCAGGTCCCAAATTCGGATCGCTGGAAGGTCATCTATTGATCATTTACAAAGCCCTATATGGCCTCAGATCCTCGGGCAAGTGTTTTGGAGATTTACTCGCGGCTTGTCTCATCGAACTCGGCTTCGAAAGATCACGCGCAGAACCGGAAATATTCCTCAAGCCTGGGATGAACAAGCGTGGTGAACGTGTATATGAACTTATATGCACATATGTCGATGACCTATGTCTTTGCATGGCAGATCCCAATTCCTTCTTGAAGATATTACAGTCGTCACCATATAACTTCAAACTGAAGGGATCCGGACCTATGAACTTTCACCTAGGTTGCGGATTTGAGTGCAACGTGCATGGTGTTCTCTGTATGAATCCCATCAAGTTCATCAAAAAGATGGAAGCGTCTTATGAACAAATGTTCGGATGCAAACCTAACACCAGGTTCCAGTCACCCATTGCAGAAAACGACCATCCCAAATTGGACTCCTCAGCCTTTCTCGAAGAAACTGGCATACAGAAATACCAAAGCATGATCGGTTCACTCCAATGGTTCATTGCTATTGGGCGTTTCGATGTACAAACAGCGGTGATGACACTCTCAAGTTTCAGAGCTCAACCACGAGATGGGCATCTTGAACGTGCCAAACGTATCTACGGATATATCTCCAAGTTTAGACATTTTAAAATCAGATTCCGCGTGGAACCCCCAGATTTTATATTGACTAAACCCGACACCATCGATTGGTCCAACACCGTCTATGGGGAGCATTCTGAGGAGCTACCCGACGGCGCTCCTGCACCACTCGGGAAGACAGTAGTGTTGACACATTTCTATGACGCCAACCTCATGCATGATATTCTCAGTGGTAAAGCTGTAACCGGCATCCTTCACTTCACGAACAAAACTCCCATGATGTGGTTCTCAAAGAAACAGTCTACTACGGAAACGGCGACTTTTGGAGCTGAATTCGTTGCAGGGAGAACTTGCATCAAACAAATGGTTGATCTACGCCATTCATTCCGATACCTCGGCACACGAGTCCATGATATCTCCTACTCTTGGGGTGACAACGAAAAGATGATTCAAATGTCAACATTCCCTTACGCAAGGTTGCATAAGCGTCACAACATCCTATCGTTTCACTATGTACGGAGCATGATCGCGAGGGGCTTCATTTTAATGATGCACATCCCAGGTAAGGATAACTGTGCAGACATTCTCACCAAGCATTGGGGACACTCAGTTGTGTATCCATTGCTCAAACCCATCTTCCACTTTTGTGGGAATACTGGCGACCTCCTTCAAGACAATGGAAGCATCATGTAAAGCGTGATGACCTTTCACAAGGAGACATGGGGAGTATTAAATTCTTTTCGTGACCAGAAGTACCAAAGCTACCAGATGGTAGATATCCTATTCGTACGAATCAATGAGTCCCGTAACAACCAAAGTAATCGATTCCCATGAATATCAATTTCCACGGTGCATCGATTCCCATCGCGCATTGACGGTGAGCAATCCCTGTTTTATAGTATTGCCATTGTTCTTCGGTGAGCAAACTCTGATTTCATAAAATATCACACGAGCTACGGGAGCAATTCCTGATCTTAATGATAAACATATCATGAAGTCTTCCTCAAGGAACAAGAGAAGAAAACCGTTGGCGTGTGATTCTCACACAATATATATATATACATACAGATATATACGGTCAACGACCAATACATGTACGGAAATAATCAGCGAGTAATCTCATCACTACGCAACAGCAGTTGCAACGTATTCATCTCAATAAAAGAGACATCTTGCATTTCAGCAAGATTTCACTTTATCTCATACTTTTAACATTCAACTGATTTATATCCCAAAATTCACACTAGTTGCTACCAACTACCTGTAATCTACATTACTAAGGTCTGTCTTGCTGTATCTGAATAAGTTCACAGTAAGAAGAGATCTGGCGTTTCCATAGTCTTGCCTGTAGTCCGATTATCCGTTGCCGAAAGTATCCAACCACAACTGTCACGCGTAGAGTACAATCGTTTGTCTACTAACACACTAACGCAGCGTTGCTGTTCTTCAGAAGCCTTTGAATCAGACCCTCAATGGACCGGATTCAGAAGGAAAATAATAGATTAACAGTCGCAAGCTCCAAGGTGGCTTGCACACAGAAGGAACAGGAACAGAATTGAATACAATCCCTACGCTGGCATATGCCAATCGCACATCGTACACAAAGCAGTTCTCATTCACCGCGCGATTCCTTCGAAGGATCGGAATCATCACAAATGCCGAACATGCCCGCCAATCTATTCGGAGGCGGGAACAGCACGGGTGATGCCGAAGCCGCTGCTGTCAACCACTTCCCTAGTTTTGATACTGATATGAAGCTGATACTTATATCTCTATTCCGCGTATCAAAAGAAGCAAATAACACCACTTATTGAACCGAATTTTGCCCGTGAGATTACCTACACTCAAGGAGGACTACCAACACATCTCCATCGATCCATCCAACGGATCATAGAGGCACTTGCGGAGTTCTCTATCAACCTACAAGAGGACGAGAAGGATTGGAAAGATGTAAAGTCATATCCGTATGAAGAATTCAGAAAATTCCGTTTGGAACGTGCCATTCGTATGCAGACCGAATCTGCTCTGAACCCTCCACCTCCTCTGCCAGGAAGTAATAAGAAGACAACTCAGCAGGTAAAGTACGAATCTTGGTGCCAAAAAGCACGGGATGAAAAGTCTTTTACACCCCTCACGAATGACTCAAGATTCAAACATTGGCTCGTCGGTTTCAAAGCTAAACTCAAGGCATACGACATCGACACAGAAACATTCCTGGATGAAACCTGGTCCCCAGCTGCGCTACAAGGTTATACACGTGACCTTTTTGTTAAACAGTGTGCCTTCTTCTGTGTATTTATGTTGGAAGTCTTCAAAAGCGATCTATCTGCGTCGTGTGTACACAGCCATTCTACCACACGTAATGGACGTCAATCATACTTTGATTTCGTAAACCTCCACAGCGAATCGAAAGCCAAAGTATATGACAACTTGACTCAACTACAGGCGTTGCTAAAGTTGAATCTCAGCAATTGGAAAGAATCCAAAGTGAAATTCATCACACATTGGTTTGATGAATTAAATCACCTCAACAAGCTCCGTCCTCCCAACAAGCCCCTTGAGTACCATACTGCAAAATCAGCATTATGTCAGGCATGCTATTCCAGCTTTCAGCTAAGTGAACAGTTTGCCAAAGTCAAGGATCCGTGGCACAAATAGTACCGTGACAGATGCAGTCGCTGAAGCAGCTGCTATTCACAAACTTAAAATCACGCTCCTACTCGAAGCAACTCGACTCGATTCCCAGTCCGCGATGTCGGCTCCTAAGTCAACTGTACGTGCACATGTTCAGGACTTCTCATCTGGACAAAGTCAAAACCATGATGACTATGCTCTCCCTATCAAATTCGAAGGTGACTATCAAGACTATGCGGTATTCAAGGCTGGACGTGCACCTGACCCTACCACGCGCCTGCCCACAAACATATGGAAGGCCCTATCACGTCAGGACATGAAGAGTTGGCTAAACTTTTCTCCGGAAGGCAAGAAAATTGTGGTCGCATCGTTACGACGCAATTTGCTCTCAACAGATCAACCTGACCCTAACAATGTCAAGCCGATCACCCGGAAAGCATACCAACATGGACATTCTGTCTCATTCCTCGAAGATGATACTTCAAACAAAGATGCACATGTCAATTCCGCAGCAGACCTACATCCCGCTGTCGAAAATGATCGTAGAGGTGTTTTCCATGCATCATTAGGTGTATACAAGTCTAAAACCTCTTCCTCCAAGGATCAAAGACCCCTCAAGTCTTCCGTGTCACCCGCGCATCCCGCTCGATTCCTCTCCGAAAACCCTGACATTCGGTACAAAAAGGACGGTGACACCCAAATACCTGTAGGAACATCCTCTTATTCCGCCAATTTCCACCAGTGGTATAATCCCGACGATGATCTGACCTTTTCACACGATAGTCAAGTAACGTCGTACACATATCGTGCACACAAAGCTACGGTCACTAATCCTGGTTTTGCCATGGTCGATCGCGGTGCAAATGGTTGCATCATCGGCAATGATGCATGTCTCATCTCCAAGGATATCCCACCAAGATATGTCAATGTCACAGGCATTAACAATCATCAGGTACAAAATATTCCCATTGCTACATGCGGAGCTTATTCTATATCGAATAGAGGTCCCGTCATCCTCATTTTCAATGAATGTGCATATACGGGCCGACACCCTTCTATCTTGTCCTCTGGCAAGATGGAAGCATATTTTTCCACTGTCGTTAACACATCCATCAAAGCGGGCGGTGGACAGGTAATCACCACCTCTGATGGATATGCACTGCCCCTTAGCATCCGGCATGGTTTACCATACCTTGCGATGCGAAAGTACACGACTATTGAGTTTGACACGCTCTCACATGTTATCATGACATCAGATAAGCATTGGGACCCATCTGTTCTTGATACCACAATCAGTGCAAAAGATGAACAGTTTCTCCAGAAATATCCTCCTCAGCCGCAGCAACTCCCATATACCGATTACGACGAATACGGAAATCCACGTTGCCTTGAAGGGTTGGATATCTCTGGGTCTCCTGGCTCTTCCACGGTCACGTCTCTCAGTTCGTATTCTAGCCACTCCACTCGGTCTCCCTTCCTCCCTATTGATGATCATGGAACCAGCGATCGCTCATTCTGGCTTACCCCTACCGACTACGTTCACCAGGAACGCCTCGCATGCTGTACTTCCCCTCAAATCTATGGGACAGTCACTGCGTTTCCAACGGACTGTACTGCTAGTGATACTACACATATTGCAGCTACGCCCCATGAGCAATACCCCAACAAACATGACTACTTATCCCTGAAACCTTTCTTTTGTTGGGTTTCCACAGATCGCATCAAAGCTACGTTTGAAAACTCAACACAATATGGTTCAATGGCGATTAGTCCTGATGGAAACATTTTCAAACGTTTCCATTCCCCACAAACTGGCTATGAACGTTCGACCCTTCAATGACGACGTTCTGTCCGATGCTGTCTATTCAGATGTCCCAGCGATTGATGGCAACTCCAAGATTGCTCAGATCTTCTTCGGCCGAAAGTCACATATCATACATGTTGAGGAAATGCGTACCACCGGCGATTTTCTATCATGTTTCCAGAACTTTGTTCAAAAATCGGGCAGGCCCATTTGCCTCCTTTGCAACCACGGTAACTACCAGTCTAGTAAGAGGGTCACTGATTATCTCAAAATGTTATGGATTGGACTCTGGCAAAGTGAACCTTACCACCAACACCAGAATCAATTTGAACGGCAATATCAAACGTTCAAACGCATTGTCAATCGCGTCATGGATCGTACAGGCACACCACCACATCTATGGCTGCTGTGCATGACATACATTGCCGGACTCCTCAATGTTATTTCTGATCCTACTCTGTCAGATAAACAACCGGTCTTCATTGCTACCGGTACACTGTGGCGACATCAGCACATACACCAGCTTCTTCTGGTTTGAACCTGTTTGCTTCAAGACCAACGACTCCCCTTTCGGTACCCAGTCTACCGAATGTCTCGGTCACTTCGTCGGCATTGCCGAACATGTTGGCAATGGACTCTGTTTCCGAATCTGGGATCCAGTTACCAACAAGTTACTTGACCGGTCCGGTGTACGCTCTGCTCTTACGCCCGAATCTCGCAACAAACGCGCGGGCCTCTTCACTGATGATGGTTTCATCAAATGGCATAAAGCCAAGGATTCCTTGCCCTGATTATACGCCACTGGAGACGCTCCATCATTCAAACATGGGGAGCATATCACTCAGCGTAGCCCCAATGCAGATTCTACAACACAGGGCAACTCAGTTACTCCCCCTCATGGCGTCTCACCTGCTGATTCCGACACCGCCGATGACACCACGCCCTCTGTACCCAACAAACAACCAGGTACAACACCTCCCGCATCTGGTAATCAAGCTATTCTTCAACCACCCGCCCACCCCTCGTTACCGAGCTTTCTCTATAAGAAGGTCGATGACAGCCCAAGCTGGTCCCCTTCTCCACTCCCTAACAACTATGGGGAGAGTCTTGATGGTCCTCCTACGACACACATCTTCAGCAAGACATCCGATGGCGTTCTCCTTACTGAAGATGATTTTGATCCACCGGAGCTAGCATACTTTGATGTTAGTGACGTCACAACTCCACACTCCAACCCTGCTACTCCTACAGTAGACCCATCACAGGTAGTTGTTACCGACGAAGAAGGCAACACACAATTTGACGATGATGGCAAACCAATTACCATTCCTACCGTCCCGGTTGCCGATCTACAAGGACGATCCTTCCTTGTAACCAACCCCGATGGCACTCGGAAGCGTCTTACCATCGTCGATGTAGAAGACAGTCTTGAACGCAACAAAGACTTCATCAAGTTCAAGTGCAAACACTCTGATGACGAACTTAACAATATCATTGCATACAATGATGTCATGAATTACATCCACCGTGATTCAACCCAAGAAGACGGCAAACTTTGGTCGTTTCGCCGAATCCTAGGGCACCAAGGTCCGCTGGATAACAATCACCCTCAATACAAGGGTTCCAAGTATAACCTCTGGATTGAATGGGAAAATATGGAACAAACATATGAACCTCTAGCCAACATTGCGGCTGATGACCCTGTCACCGTTGCAAAATATGGGAAAGACAACAACTTACTTGACCTCCCCGGTTGGAAACGCCTCAAGCGAATCACCAACCTAGCACGACAAACTAAGAAACTTGACCAACTCGTGCATCAAGCCAAACTTCGTTCTTTCCGTACCACTCCACAGTACCAATATGGATTCAAAGTACCTCGTAACCACAAAGAAGCCATTCAATTTGATCAAGCCAACGGAAACACGAAATGGGCAGACGCCACCACTCTGGAAATGGAACAGCTCAATGAATATAATACATTCATTGACAAAGGTGTGTACAAGACAAGCTCCATTCCCCCGGGGTTCCAACAGATCAAGGTACACATGATATATGCTGTCAAGCACGACAGTAGACACAAGGCTCGTCTCATTGCAAACGGTAATCTCACTGAGGCCCCCATCCACAGTGTTTATGCAGGTGTTGTATCTCTCCGCGGTCTACGTATGTGCCTATTCCTAGCTGAACTGAACGACCTAGAAGCATGGGGTACCGACATAGGTAATGCCTACCTGGAAGCAGTTACCTGTGAGAAAGTCTGCATCAAGGCAGGTCCCAAATTCGGATCGCTGGAAGGTCATCTATTGATCATTTACAAAGCCCTATATGGCCTCAGATCCTCGGGCAAGTGTTTTGGAGATTTACTCGCGGCTTGTCTCATCGAACTCGGCTTTGAAAGATCCCGCGCAGAACTGAAAATATTCCTCAAGCCTGGAATGAACAAGCATGGTGAACGTGTATATGAACTTATATGCACATATGTCGATGACCTATGTCTTTGCATGGCAGATCCCAATTCCTTCTTGAAGATATTACAGTTGTCACCATATAACTTCAAACTGAAGGGATCCGGATCTATGAACTTTCACCTAGGTTGCGGATTTGAGTGCAACGCGCATGGTGTTCTCTGTATGAATCCCATAAAGTTCATCAAAAAGATGGAAGCGTCTTATGAACAAATGTTCGGATGCAAACCTAACACCAGGTTCCAGTCACCCATTGCAGAAAACGACCATCCCAAATTGGACTCCTCAGCCTTTCTCGAAGAAACTGGCATACAGAAATACCAAAGCATGATCAGTTCACTCCAATGGTTCATTGCTATTGGGCGTTTCGATGTACAAACAGCGGTGATGACACTCTCAAGTTTCAGAGCTCAACCACGAGATGGGCATCTTGAACGTGCCAAACGTATCTACGGATATATCTCTAAGTTTAGACATTTTAAAATCAGATTCCGCGTGGAACCCCCAGATTTTATATTGACTAAACCCGACACCATCGATTGGTCCAACACCGTCTATGGGGAGCATTCTGAGGAGCTACCCGACGGCGCTCCTGCACCACTTGGGAAGACAGTAGTGTTGACACATTTCTATGACGCCAACCTCATGCATGATATTCTCAGTGGTAAAGCTGTAACCGGCATCCTTCACTTCACGAACAAAACTCCCATGATGTGGTTCTCAAAGAAACAGTCTACTACGGAAACGGCGACTTTTGGAGCTGAATTCGTTGCAGGGAGAACTTGCATCAAACAAATGGTTGATCTACGCCACTCATTCCGATACCTCGGCACACGAGTCCATGATATCTCCTACTCTTGGGGTGACAACGAAAAGATGATTCAAATGTCAACATTCCCTTACGCAAGGTTGCATAAGCGTCACAACATCCTATCGTTTCACTATGTACGGAGCATGATCGCGAGAGGTTTCATTTTAATGATGCACATCCCAGGTAAGGATAACTGTGCAGACATTCTCACCAAGCATTGGGGACACTCAGTTGTGTATCCATTGCTCAAACCCATCTTCCACTTTTGTGGGAATACTGGCGACCTCCTTCAAGACAATGGAAGCATCATGTAAAGCGTGATGACCTTTCACAAGGAGACATGGGGAGTATTAAATTCCTTTCGTGACCAGAAGTACCAAAGCTACCAGATGGTAGATATCCTATTCGTACGAATCAATGAGTCCCTGTAACAACCAAAGTAATCGATTCCCATGAATATCAATTCCCACGGTGCATCGATTCCCATCGCGCATTGACGGTGAGCAATCCCTGTTTTATAGTATTGCCATTGTTCTTCGGTGAGCAAACTCTGATTTCATAAAATATCACACGAGCTACGGGAGCAATTCCTGATCTTAATGATAAACATATCATGAAGTCTTCCTCAAGGAACAAGAGAAGAAAACCGTTGGTGTGTGATTCTCACACAATATATATATATACATACAGATATATACGGTCAACGACCAATACATGTACGGAAATAATCAGCGAGTAATCTCATCACTACGCAACAGCAGTTGCAACGTATTCATCTCAATAAAAGAGACATCTTGCATTTCAGCAAGATTTCACTTTATCTCATACTTTTAACATTCAACTGATTTATATCCCAAAATTCACACTAGTTGCTACCAACTACCTGTAATCTACATTACTAAGGTCTGTCTTGCTGTATCTGAATAAGTTCACAGTAAGAAGAGATCTGGCGTTTCCATAGTCTCGCCTGTAGTCCGATTATCCGTTGCCGAAAGTATCCAACCACAACTGTCACGCGTAGAGTACAATCGTTTGTCTACTAACACACTAACGCAGCGTTGCTGTTCTTCAGAAGCCTTTGAATCAGACTCTCAACGGACCGGATTCAGAAGGAAAATAACACAACGTTCAAAGATGTACATGTCGTAGAGCTCAGGATCAATGTGCCTCAATAGTTTGGCCATAGAGCCATCAAATTGGATGTGAACCACCTCCCCTTCAGGCATAGGAACTCTGTAGGAAGGCTCCCGGGATGTCAACTGTGGCAAGGCTGTGTCCTTCAATTGCATCTATGAGGCATGTCAACATTAGACCATGGAGCAAAACAGTGGGTGAGTAAGTGTCTTCCCAAGAAATGAAATCACGTTGAGTCCGTCCATTGGCACAGCCACAGGTTTTGATCTTCCCGCAGCTCTTTCTCTTTAGAAACATCAGATATGGGAGTGCATGCTTTTTTTTGTCACGTGTCATGTCCTTAATATGCACAGGGTGTACTACTGTCCAGCTTGTGCAACTGCTAGAGCTCAGCCATGGCAGATTCCACTCCTGCTGTTCCGAACAGCTTCAATCCAGCTTTGACTCCATACTGCTTGGTCACTAGTGTCGCGTCAATGTTATTGTAGGAGGCTATTGCATTGGATATAAACACATATTTGTCATGGTTGACCTCCAGCTTCTGAACGGCGCGCTTGAACCCTCTGTGGAACACGTCTGAGTGTGTTGGCATGGTGTCCGGTGGTGAACGTCTGGCTGATATCCCTCTGCAGGCTCAAACTTGTTATGACCAGGGGTCACCCCTGGCCTAACCGTCATGCGTGGTGGCACTTCATCATGGCTATTGTCGACCGTTGCACTGTCAGCACCTTCATCTTCATCACTGCTTATGTTACCGCTGTTCTCCATGTTTGGTCCGTTGTTGATGAGCTCGGCCTCCTTGCTTGCTGGGTTGTCGTGTTTGCTGGAGCTCTTACAGCTCTGTCCGGTGCTGGAAATAGTTGCCTCATCAGCATTGTCCTCTAAATCAGTGTTTGAGTCAGTCGTGTTTGCTGTGACAGCCTATCCAATGGACGCGCCATCCTTGCTGAGTCCGGTGGCATCGTTAATGGTATCAATACCTTTGTCAACATCACTAATTCTGTGTGGGTCTACCTCCTCAACATGTGGATTTGCTTACACATCATGGTAGTCTTTGTCATCAACATTGTCCTACTGTATATTGTGTTCATGTTCTGCTTGGTCTTGTTGGAGGCCGTAGATCTCCTCGGGGTCCATTGTGCCGGGGGCGTCCTCATTCGGTGACTGACTCATCACTGGGCTTGAATGAGCTGACCCTTGGATTCATTGTGTTATCACTTGTATCATTGTGTGTGAGAACGTAATCCCCAAATTGGAACTTGTAGTGTTTTTCCATGTCAAGCCAGATGCCTGTCATGAGTTGCTGGGGTGATTTGGTGTCAGACACACCCACCCAATTGAACCAGTTGTTTAGCCAGAAGATTCCTGCTGCAACCATATCTATAGTGACTCATTGTGGCAATCGCCTAAATGGTATCAAGGCAAACATACATCAGATTCGCTCCTTGCACGTCCGATTGTCCCGCTCCACATATGGTTCATGCTGGTTTCTTCAGACCCCTTCAAAGCAGACAGGGGGTCTTGTGATAGCAGCGCCCACTCCAGGCAGTTGAACGCATTGTCTCCAGACACAACTGTTAGGATGAACCCCCGCATGGTATACAGACCAATGATGGTGGCTAGTGTCCGCTCAATTGTGGACTGGGACGCATTGCCAATCACACTGACAGTCAGAAAGTACAGATGTCTTGATACACTCGTGAAGAACTTAATCCCATTTACTGTGAAAATGTCAATGCTGAGAGACATGTTCCTGTAGCATGTCAGGATGTCAGCAGGGATTGGATTGACATCCTCCTGAATGTGTGTGGGCTGCTGGCGACCCCCTTTTTCCTTGATGATGTTTGTGTTGGTGCCAAAAATGTCTTTGGCAATCTTGATACCCCGCCGTGTCACTGCTGGGCAGTTGAGCAATAGGTTATTGTCAACAATCCTTGAGGTAGTCCTTCATACCGGGGAACCCAAGAGCATCCTGTAGCTTGCGTGCCTTGGTAGCTCATTGTAGGTCAAGATCTGAGTACAGTTTCTTCTGTCCCTCCACTGATGTGATCGCGAGGGTGGTCCCATCTGTTTCCTTCAGGTTGCAGTAATACAGCCTGCTGGCCGCTCAATTGAAGTGGTGAGTGGTCCCATCTTGCTTATGCACAAAGAATGACTGGGTGATGACAGTGTTGACAATAATTCAATATCTGCCTGACATTGAGCTGAGTGACAGCATGTTGGCTATGCCCCCTTCTTGGTACCTGACTGTCCCAAATTTTGGAAGATCACCGGCTTGGTCGACAATGACAACACTGGCATTGCAATGGATTCGGACTTTTCCCCCCTTCCTGGTGAGTCCTGATGTGTCTTAGCAACCTTGGGTTGCTCAAGCAATTGCAGGTAGCCTGACTATCCAACAAAGTGCAGTTATGGGTCAATGCTCCAATTTGATTGGGAGAACATACATTCCACCTCACAACTGACACTGTGTTCAGTAGTAGCAGTGAGCGCCACACTCCTGGACTTTTGTGGAGGTTGGTCGAGCGGCGGGCAGTTCTCGCGCGCCTCGATGATGTGGCTGAGCTCCACAAAGCAGAGCTCGTCATCAAAAGCCCCATCTTCAACACCAGCCACTAGGATCTGGTGTGCATCAGCCACCTTGGAATCAGACGTCTTTGGGTCAATTTCGACCCATTTAGTTCCAAGTGTTGTGCCATCCGGGGTATCTCTGCCCTTGTTGCCTTTAGCACTGTTTCCCGTCCCACTGCGTGCACCGTTTTGTCCAGATGCGCCACTGTTCTTTGCTTGTCCTGTAGTGATCTTTGTTACTGATTTGTATTGATTCGTTAGCTCACGCGCCTTTGGTTGAGATGTGGGGTACACATCACACCCGAGACTGTAGTTGTCCTTGAGGACCCCGGACAGATTTCGATGGGTCTTGGTGTTGCTCCCATTCACAATCATTACTGACAGAAGCATTTCTTTGATCATTGTTTTAACCTTGAGCTTGTTCTTCTCATCCATCTTGGTGTAGTTGGTGTAAGACTTGCCGGGGAATCCCTTCTTCAGAGCAAGCTTGTTCATGTCCTCAGAACTAATTGTGATCCCTGCCGAGGTGATAACATCAAACCTTGCTCTAACCTCTCTGGCATATGTAGCAGCACTCTTGTTATTATCTTGCTGGCAGGAGAAGAATTTATAGATCGTATTTGCTGCTTCCACCATCAGGTGTAGTTTGGTGGCACTGTCTCTGTAACAGGAGTATTCACGGAGCAGCTTGAGCATGTTGAGGGTGCCCTGATCGTCCTCAACAGTAGTCCATGATTCGTTGGTCTTTAGGTGTCGCTTCACTTCCGGGCTGAGCTGTCCTTTGGCAGTTGAGAACAGACCCTTCAAGTCTTCAACATACTGGTCATACTTCTTTGCAGATTTTTCTCCCTTTTTGACCCATAGCTCCTCAAGGAGCCTCTTCTTGTCAGGATCAATGACCTCCTCACCCCTAGTGCCCATGACAGTGTAGTCACTTGGGCTTGGTATGACTGGTAAGAAATCCCCCTTGCTCAACGACTCCATGTTGATGAGAGTAGTTTTGACATTAGAGTTCTTCTTCCCAGTCACAATTTTTAGGCCCTCATATAGCTTGTCATATTGCACGGACTTCAACCCAAAAAACAGAACACACTTGCCTTGATTTATTTCTTGGACGCAGGCTTCCTGAAGATCCTGTTTGAGTTCTGGCAGTCATTAGGGACCATAGAAAGCAGCTTGATGGTAGTTTGGTATGTGGAAAGAGCATCAGAACTGTAGGGGCAAGGAAGGGTTCTCTTCTGAGTGTTTTCCTCATCAATAACATCATGTTTGAGAGATAAAGCACAATTTTTCTGGCCACTGTAGTTTTTCTTGAGCTGAACAAAAGGAATGCCAGCAAATCCCCCTTCCTGAATGAGTCCCGTTACAAAATCTTCCTTGACAAGTGAAACAGGTTCCTTGAAACCTCGAGTAGCCCATTTGGTCATAATGTTCTCCATTGCACACCAGATGTAGTGCTCAATGTTGTTGAATGGATCGATTGGATTCTTGGGATCGCGTACAGTCTCCCACTGTTTTGTAAACCACTTGGGATCAAACTGGGCCTTGTTGGGAAGTTTGCTGTAGGATTTCCTGTGCTCACCAGTGATTGCAAAATTCTTCTTCCAGTAAGCTTGAAACCCACCTGGGTGGTCAAAGCTGGTGGCTAGAGAGTAGTTCATGTGTTTCTTGGAGAATATGGCAAAGAGACACTTCATCCACTGGTTCACAGAGTTTTGATGGTACTGAGCCTCAGCCTACAACTTAGCATCCTTCAATAGATCCATGTTGCAATATATCATCTTGTATAGATTCAAAGAATAGATGAGCATGCAGTAGTTGACGAGAGCAAGCTTGTTTGGAGATGGTGGAGCACAGCATTGAATGAAGAAACAGTGCTTCATTAAAGATGATGATTCCGGATCTGGAATCAGATCTTCAAGTGGCGCAACCTGTGGATGTGTAGCAAGCAATTGGAAAAACTCTGCTTTAGATCTCTTCTTTTTCTTCTCATGCACTGTAGTGTTGAAGGTAATCCCCTTGATTTTCTCTGTATTTGGCCGCAAATAAAGTGTGTTGCCCTCAAGAGCAGTGAGGATGGATGCCAATGTGAATTCCTGGGGCAAAGGGGCGGGCTTAGCTTCAATATTGTTGCAAGCAAGAGCAGCTGGGACAACAAATGTGGCTGCAGGAGGAAGCTGGAGAAGAAGGTGGGGCTATTCCCATGGTCAAAAGCAAAAAAGAAGAAGAGTCATGAGATCAGAATAAACAAATGATTACAACGATGACAATAACGATTTGAACCAAAACAGCCTACAGGTCTTCCCTCCTAAGCAAACAAAGGACCGGCAATGACTTACAGTGTGATAGAATGGGTTTCTTCTTGTTGTAATAGGAAAGGAAGCAGTGGAAAGGGTATATTCCCATGGTCAGGGGAAGAGTTTGCTTTTGAAAGTGGTTGATTTTGAAATTATGAATTACAACCAGGGAAAAACAGCAAAAATCCAGGTTGTAGTAGGGATTCTACTAGATTCTACACAGGTGGTGTCAAGGAATCAACCAAATTGCTGCTGCTGCTATTCCCACGCGTTAGTTCCCTCTTTAGGCTTGAGTATACCTAAAAACACTGCAATGCGTTGAAAAAATTATTACTTAACGAGTGACTGGTACTCCCGTACCACCAAAACAGTACCACCAATCGGTACCATACCAGTTTATACTTGCTCCTACAAGTACTCAGTCAGTACCACCGATTGGTATCGTATCAGTTTATCCTTGTTCCCCCCTGTAGCAGCATCAAAACTGCTAAGCAACACCGGCACAGTAGCTAGCAGCAAGGACCTCCTCCTCCTCCATTCTTGTGCTCACTTTGGAACCATGGGATTACCAGGTCAACACCCCTTTCCTCCTTGTGCTCCTCCTTGTAGTATCATTGGGGAGGAGGGGGGGTGTTACTTCTTGGTCCCACTCTTGCTCCTTGTTTCCTTGGCCAGGGGCCTTGGATAACAAGGAGCTAGACTGCTGCTGGTACTTAGTAACACCCCTCCTCCCCAATGATACTACTCGGAGCCGATTTGGTTGGCACATGTTCGTCCCTATCTAATAAAAATACTCAGCATGCATGCCTCGTATTTTTTATTAGATAGGGAAACATGTGCCAACCAAAACAGGAGGACGGGGTGTTACATAGTACACGTGCGGGTGGCGCACCACCAACATAACGTAATACGATTACGGTACGTAATCGGGGGATTGTTGCTACAACTCCCTCTTGTTCGAACTGTGTGAGGTAGGGATTCTTATGGGGTGAAAACACTAAAAATAAATGGTTTAATTTTTTTAGTCGTGGGCTCTGGTAGTGTCTCTACGTTCAAAAGAGCGTGATATTTCTGTATTTAATGAAAAATACGCCTTAGATTTAAAGACGTCAAGCTATATTTTAATCTCTTTATTTTCAATACAAAAATGAGGTTTTGGTTGTGAGTTGTTACATAGAGTATATTATGCTCTGAAAAATTTGGAGAACCCTTTCTATTGAGCCTAAGTGAATTAACTGTTGATTGATAGCCCAAACACACTTAAAACATCCAGCAGCGGAAACAGGACAGACCATAAAAACGGAAAAAGGACATACTATATAAAATGGAAAAAGGACAGACCATATAAAATGGAAAAAGGGTAGACCACTAAGTACCTCCCAAGAGCTATCACTCACTTGTAGTACTGGATATGAAATGCTTGTAGTTCACGGGTGGGTTGGTGGGTTAAGCAGTGCTAGAGGGGGATCTGGGAAACTCCAGCCTGTTGCTTAATTGTGTAGGCTGTGGAGTCTGGTTCCTTAGTTTGCTTTGCCCACACACACCGGCCCACAGCTTTGGCTGTTAAGCCTTTTCTGTGGGCGGACGTGGTGGGCCTTTTACTTATTCTACTACTATCGATTAGGAGCAAAAGTAGTGAGCGGTAAGATTAGGCGTGGGTTTTGCTGGAGGAATCCTTTACAGCCTTGTTAGCGCTAGCCTTTGTTTTTTGACTGTAAATTTTTTTCAGATTATTACAGCGGCCGCTGATTTTGTGATACAGTGATATCTTTCTTGTAGTACACGACACGCTTCATACTCAAGGGTGTTCCTTGGTCTGTCTTGCTTCCGTTATTTCTAGGGAGTGCCACGTGGCACTACCATTCCTTTTGTTCGGCTCGTTACATCACCAATTGTTGGTTGCAAGTGACATAAAGGAAAAATGCACACTAATTTGCAATTAGAAATTAGAAAATCAGACATTTTTTGTGATTTTTTCATGAATATTGTTCCTGGTATGGAGAAGATGAATCATGAAAGAAACAGAAGGGAGTTATCTTTGATAGTTTGTGTGTCACCACCTAATTAGGAGTGCATTTGGGTCCTGGATTTAGGGGGGAAAATACACACTAATTTGCAATTAGAAATTAGAAAATCAGACAGTTTTTTTGTGATTTGTCCATGAATATTGTTCCTGTTATGGATAAGATGAATCATGAAAGAAAGTGAAGTGAGTTATCTTTGATAGTTTGTGTGTCGCCACTTTATGAGTGCATTTGGGCCGTGTGTCACCACCTAACGAGTGCATTTGGATCTTGGATTTGGAGGAAAAATATTTGCAATTAGAAATTAGAAAATCAGACATTTTTTGTGATTTGTCCATGAATATTGTTCCTGTTATGGATAAGATAAATTGTGAAAGAAACAGAAGTGAGTTATCTTTGATAGTTTGGTGACTGACAGAGTGAAAGAATTCCATTGTGACGTACAACTACTACGAACTCCTACAGGGGCGGTGTTTGTGTGTGTGGGGGGGGGGGGGGGGGAGGGGGGGAGGGGGAGTTGCACCTACAGTTACGTGTTAACCTGTAACACACTGTAACTTGATAAGTATCTGGAGTTAGAAGATGCTGAACACATCAGTGGAAAGCATAAGTATGAATCTATCCAACCATCATGGAAACAGAAAATTGACTTTTTTATTTTTAGGGTTGTCTTGAACCCAGATGTGGGGCGTTTCTGCGTTACCATGCTTAAATACATTATCATACCATATAAGCATATATAACCACATAAAAGGACAGTTCTATAAAAAAAAATCTCCAAAACAAAAATTCACACCCTTCTTTTCCATTGCAACAACTCCCCCCCCCCTGCCCCGCAGGGCCTTGAATTGCCATCTGCCGTTTCAAGCTTCTTTTTGTACTAGTAGTATCGTACATAATGTACGTACGAGAAACACTCTATGGTACCGGCACGAGAAACATGAAGCATGCAAAGATTTCTTACTTGTTTTCACTCCGGGACTGCGCCTATTCGAATGCCATTGAAGTTGAATGGTGGATACAAGGAATCCGGTCGTCCTCCCATTATTTCTGTGTGTGATTCATCGAGAAGTAACAACATGATGCCGTTGGTCTTACGACAACACCAAAAGTTGCTGAGGTCGTATTTTTCCAGAACTGCCTCCCTCCGTTCGAATCCATACGTGTACCATGCCACCACGAGATGTTTTTCGAAGAATGGTGACAATTCGACGACAAAACCGTCGGCGTCGACGTCCTGGTCCGATTTGATTGCTGCTCGAAATAGGAGCAGCAGCAGCAGCAGCAACGGAGACCGCGAACGCCCCTCCTGGAGCGACGAGTGGAAGCGGCTGGGTCTGGGGGCCGATCTGGTCGAGGACGAACACAACCACAATTTTCCACGGAACTTGTTTTTTGTCCAGCTCGGGTTCGGCGTCGACCAGCACGGAGATCGTCGCGGCGACGGATTTGCTACCAAGGCCGCCGTCCGGGCCGTTCGAAACGCCATCGAGTTCAACTCCATTCCGGGAGTCATCGATCACGTCCCGGGGGGACGCAAGGGGATGATCCTTCACGTCAAGCTCGGTGTGCCCGGCGAGGTTGCTTCATCGGCCGTCGATCCACTGGAGGTGGCCAAGGTCTTTCCCTACGGAAAAATTCTGCCGATCGAAATCGTCACCGGTGGCCTGGAATTTCATTCGGGACGGGTGGTGGAAGAGCTTGGGGACGACGACGATGTTGGGGTGTGTGTCGTGGCGTGTGTATCGATCGGCTACAACGGGGGCGACAACGATGGCGACAACGATGGCAAGATAGCGGACAACGGAACGGTTCACAAGACGTACAATACGAAAGATGGATACTGATCGATACATGGAATGGAATGGAATCGCATGGCGTGAGAAGAGTCAAATCAATGAATGCATGGCCAAAGACCAAAACAATCTGCCTTCGATACCGTGCCATGGTGACAACGCGACTGCGATGAGTAGTAATCACCGAGGAACCAGTCCGGGAGATCACCAAATCATTATATCCATTCCACGAGGGCAAGGAGTTCGTGGGGTAATCCCCAATGCCTCATACATTGACACAGTATTTCCCACAGTCCATGAATTGCCAGTAATCGAGCCAGCTCGGAGTACTCGTACAGTTTTCAAAAACGCAGCGGCAGAATACGCTCGTACAAAAAACATTACTGCCACGTAAATTAGAAGAATAGCATTGAAGACATGTGCGATTGTTGCTTTTCCGCGATTCAAGCACTTGTGTTGCGTTGCTAGTGCGAGTTATCGAATAGGTCGATGCTACCCCTGCGTTTCGATCGCTGTCGGCGTGTCTATCATTGATATAATATTTCGCATTCCAATTTCTTTCTCCAGTGCATGCCGCCTGGATTTTTGGAAGCAGTGACCGTCGAGAAGGTCATGCCTCGTTTCCGGTGTCAAGGCCGATACTGCCGATTCACCGATCACAGCCAGAGTTTTCCTCTTGCGGCACGCAGCGTCGCAGAACTGTTCTGTCATTCATCACAACCGACTTAGATAGAATAATAATAAAAGTCCCTTGGGTTACCAAGACCCATCGTCGTGCCGAGTGTTCGCAGGTTTTCCGTATCCAGCAGAGACCGATCCTCGTTTTGTGGCAACTTGTAGTCCGCACACATGCTCCGCATAAGTGTCACACCGTGGATCTTCCATTTATTTGCCCGTCGGTCGGGCCGTAAGCAAGACCGTGATGCGGGGCTATTCACGAAGGACACCGGCTGGTTCCACGGAACGATATAATAATATAAACAATGCGAACCACTACCGTTGTTCTTCTACTTGTTGCCGCTGGAAACGGTCGATCTGGTCGTCCTTTCGTTGGATTTCGTTTTTGGCGGTTCGAAAGAGAGTTCCGATGTTCCGTCTCAGCCGGGAATTTTCTTCTTCTAGGACCCGGATTCGTTCCTTCATCGATTCGTTCTCCGCCTCCAAATGAGCTACCATCGCACTACTCGACGTTCCTCCAACGATCCGGCCACTGCGGCTGGGCAAACACGGAGAAGGTTCACCACCTGTACATGTACTACGACTCATTATTTCACGTTCGAAGCCATCCGGAAACTTTCGTTTGGTTACCGTTCCCCCGGAACCGCTATTTATAGATCGAGTTGGTTTTTGTTTCGGTCTTGATTTTTCGAGGGTGATATCCAAGTCACCGTAAAGATCATCGTCGTCGTTTGGCGCCATTGCTGTGCAAACAGGCATACGACGCTTGGTTCCGATCGTTTCGGTGCTTTATCGCAGACAACACACAGACGTGCGCACACATACACACACAAATCGAGACAAGCCTATCCTGTTTACACCATTCAATGCTGCCAATGGATACAATGCTGGTATTGGTACATTGGTAATTACCCTGGCACAAAGAGAAGTATTCTTCGACGCCACAAGGAGTATGGCATTGATCATGCCACAGGACTTTTCGGCGGTGTTGGTGTTGGTGTTGGTGTTGGTGTTGGGGAGCCCATCCTACCGGCACGGTACGGTACGATAATGATTCGTACGGTAATTACTCTTACTGGTATGTACTGATAACAGATACGCACCATACGATACAATGCAGATTTCGATCTACGTACTCGTACCGCCTAGAAGCTACTGTAATTTACTGTATGAAATAAGATGGAAGTCTGATAACGTATGTTTTGTATGTAATACATAGTCCTAATGTGCGCGTACAAACTACGAAGAACAAAACAATGATCTCATTATTTTTGAAAGAAAAAGCTTTTGCTGTCTTCCGTGCGAATCGCATCGATCACCTACAAAACCTGTACACAACCGCAACAAGTCTTTCTCAACACAGTATTTGTTTTGGGTTCAAAACGACAACATTCCTCTGTGGGATGCGACCTTTTCGACTGTGTTGATCTAGCTCTTGACCACTCGACAACCACTTTGTGCCAATCTGCTTCAATCCAAGACGCGTCACATGGAATTCATAGACGGTACTGTAAGTGAAATCCATTCGTTCTGATTCTAGGCGAGAGCGTCTTCTCGTCAATGGAATATAAGGTACGGTGCGAAGTTCGATCGAGTCTTAGCTGTCTTCACCAGTTGCACCTTCACTTCGACGGAAAAAAGTTAACCATTTTGAAAGAGCCATTGTATACTCCACAAACACCGAATTGAAAGATTAGAATCATTAATTTGACACTTATTTTTCTCGCAATTCCAATACATCACAATGCTGAAAGCGTTTTGGAATCTTCAGAGGAGATTTTTTGCTCTGACAGAATTGGTGAATGCACATTGTTTTCGTTTTGTTGACGGATAAATTCATAACACGTTCGATCGGGAACAACGATTGAGGCACTTCCTCGACAACTATATTGTTTTCTTTCATTATCCAATAGAATAACAATCCAGTGTTGCATCCAGTTTCTTTTGGAACCATTCCTTTCACACTCTCGTGACAGGCATCCAGATCGGTTTTTAGTAGCTGGTCAAAGTATCTTCCTACCACTGTTGCCTTCTCTCGTTTGATAACGACTCCGTAATCGATGTACTCGTTTTTCATTTTTGGAGGATCTCTCATATCGCAGGACAACACGTATGCATCTGCAGATGGATTCGTAGCAATCAATTTTTGCAGGTTGAAATCGTCCAACCAAATAACATCCTCTCGCAATATCATAACATAATCGTACTTCACCCCGACGTAAGTTTCGGATGCCATTAGATGCTTGTCCCACAGCTTTTGGAGTCCGAGGTATAGTTTGAAGATGTTGCGGTTGGTCACGGCCGTCCGCCTACGGTACTCTTGCCTGAGGTCCAACGTGGGGAATCGAAAATAGGAATCTTCTTTGGGTCGACTCTTCTTGTTAGCTAATTGTCTTTTTCGCAACTGGGCATTATCGAGTTTCATTGGCTGGGGTTGGATATGAATCCCTCCAACGTTCGCACCCGACATGCTTATCAAGTTTCGGATTTTGTTGAAGATAAATGCCGTTACGGTATCAGAATCCCTTTCATTTGCTACTTGATCAAAATTCGAATCGAAGGATTGGTATCTGCTATACGAAAATCCGTTCCGATACGCAAGCCCCTGTTTGACGCTCAGCATTAGATAATAATCGACCTTGATGTTCTGCTTCACGAGTGGCTTGATCAAATGTTCGGCCATGCCTTCAATGACGTACCGCTTCGCGGCGCCGGCTACCAGGAGTGCCATGGTAGGCTTGTCGTCCATTAGATCGGTACGGCAATTTCCCAAACGCGAAAAGTACCAATGACACGACGATCTTGTGACACGGATCATCACCGGTTTATCGTGCTTGTCACTGACGCGAATCGTGCTGTTCCTGCTCGTTTTGGTTTCGTCTAAAACGAAATCCAAGTCGTGTATTCGAGGATCCCAATCACTATCCACTTTTCTTAACTCTGTCCCTTTCCGCTGTCGGTACATTCCCGAAACATCCATTTTGTACATGGCAAAGGGGATGCTTACTTGATCTCGATCGGAATGGCACTGAATTTGATCCATAATGGTACATCGAAAGGCGTTGCTGAAATCTCGACAGGCTTGTGTCTTGTGGTTCCAAATGATAAAGGCCGAATCTATCAACCCTTGGTTCATGGTCTCTATGTTTCCTTCTTCTTTATAGACATGCTGAAGGTAGGCATCGCACTGACGGATGAGGTTTTCCGAGCTGTCCGTGACATCTGGCCGTTCTTTGAGAGCCGCAATAATGGTTTGACAGTGGTGTTCGTACTGGGCTGTGTAGTGACCAAATTCTTTGTATGCTCTTCGGATGTTTTCCAGCCCGACCGTGATCTTGTGGACGGGCAAGCCCATTGTCGTCACGCAAGCATCTTCTTCAAAAAGGGCTTCGTAATCCATGGGTTGTTTGCTAACAAAATCGTCTCGAAAAAACTTGGCATCTTGCCATATGACGGTTTCTGCATTTTGAAACATATACTGGCCCATGTACTTGAGTATTTTGACGTTCCTTCTTGGGTTCTTGTACGGTAATATATTATCCGGGATCGGAATCAGGATGTTGTGACCAATAGTGATAGCGTCAACAAAACTTCGATCCTCCACGTTGTACTTGTCAACAATCTCCCTATTGGTTACAACATCGTGCTCTGTAGTCAGTATGAAGAAGCATTGTCCGTGCCGCTCTTTCTAAATGCGTAGCATTGATCAGACTCCGTACGTGTGGTGCATCCAGATCCCTGACGAAATTCCCGCCAAAGGCGACGCCAAACACTACGAGCTTGTTGCACTTCTTGATGAGCGGTTCGAATTTTCGTCGCCAAATTTCGCTCCGGAAAAATTCGGAAAATTTCGTGTTGGATTGCATTCCACACGTAATATCGGATGTCTTCGAGTGCACCTCCCCTTCCAATGGCCACGGAACGTGGTTTTCGGGTGACGTGCACTCGCGGAAGTCGTAGGAAGTGTTGGAAAAAAAGACGCCCTCCTTGGTGCCCACGGTGTAGGGATTGACTTCGTCTTCGGAGGATACCGTGTCGTCGGATAGATCCGATGCCGTAGAGAAAAAATTGTTCGTGTTGGGATATATGTCGTGCGCGTTCTTCAAGATGATTGATTGCATGGGATGTATAGCGTCCATGACGTCGTTCAGCTTCATGAAAATAGAGTGATTGCTGTACATTATAGCGATTTGCGACACCGCCACAAAGCATATCGTGCCCAAAAATATCACGTAAACGGGGAGTCGGACGGTCATCAATCTCAGTATCGGTCGCACAAAAATATTTTGTGCATAGTTACAGCAACAGCATAGTGCGAAGCAGTTGCTCGAATTCGAATTCGAATTCGAATTCGCATCGCTTCCGTTCCTCCGAGTTTTTTTTGCCCAGCTAGCTGTATGGAAACCACCCGAATCAGCAGCAGATGGAGGAGGGGCGTGCCCTACTGCTGTATTTGGGTTGTGCTCATCGCGCATCGTACCGTACGTATTCCTGCTGCGAACTGCACAAGCAGTCTTTGTCACTGAACTGAACTGGACTGGACTGGACTGGACTGAACTGGACTGGACTGGACTGAACTGCACCTCTATCTAGTCGTCGTTTTCTTCGGCACTTTGCGTGCTGATAATGCGTTCTCGCAGTCTCGGTAGTGTGTGGGGAAGGATCCTTCTGTTGATTTGGTGAGTTGATGACGTTTGGAACACTTCCTACGTAGTCCTAGGAAGACACTGATGTATTGTTATTCTTTTTTGAGGTATCGATTAGATGAAGGGAAGTTGCATGCAAAAGTTTATCGTCAGATTAATACTCCGTACGAAGTATTAATAATACTCGTACGAGTACTCGTAATTACGTACCGGTAAGATTACGAGTATTTTTTACCTGTACCGGTACTATTGGTAATTACTCGTACCTTTCTGATCATGGAATAATAACCCTTATCAGCAATGTGCATCGTACCGTACCTACCGAGGGTCGGCTGGCGGGGGGGGGATAACGTATCGTACAGTACCAAAACGGGTCATCTTTACTAGGAAAATTTCTACCGGTTCGTTATTATTACCTACGAAGTAAACCTATCGTAATCGTAGCGGTACATACTTGTACCGGTTCACCATACTGGTACGAGGACGGTATTGCAATATTGTTCTAAAAATCTCGCATTCAGTTCGAATTTGACAGTACCGGTACGTACCGTAGTTAGTAGTTCGGGCTTTGAACACAAAATATTCTATTTTTGAGCACAGTTCTAAGCATAGTATGAGTGAAATAATTTGTGCAGGCGCGAGCAGTGTGACCCATGGACAGAGGTTAGAGATCATAAGCCCATGGATGACTCGACTCACGGATCTCAGTCATGTATATCTTATATAAGGTTAGGGATGATTTCCGCACAGCCATCAAAATTATTTGAGAGAGAAAACAACGAGAATCAATCAATCAATCAATCAGTCAATTCAATGTCAATCAATGAATCAAAACTAACAATCGTGATTTTGCTTCAACCTCTCCAATGCGAAAAACCTAACGCAATTTCAAACCGGACCGTAATCTTACGAGCGAGTGCTAACAGTAAAGAGCATTCCGTAGGCAATGATACTGGTACGTACGAGTACGAGTACCGCGACACGTAGAAATAATTACGAGCACGAGTACGAGTACGGAACGTACCGTACCGTACTCGTACGTATTCCAATCCTAAAAAATACTTCCTCAACCAATTCAGAGCGCTCCGCACACCACACTTGCGCGTCTGGTGGAAATAAGAAACAACACACGTGAACCGCGACCGGTTCCATCACTTTTTCTCCGTGTGAATGATACGTACGGTACCGATCATTATTGTTATTATTTTTTTTATTTTCATTTTTTTTCTTGGATTCGAAAGGATTCGATTGAACAGGTCTGTTAGAACTACCGGTAGGAACAGGAAGAGTGTTGACACCGAGCAATAAACATTCTGATCCGTTTTATGTGACAAACATTTCCGGCGACAACATTCTCTCTGAAACTATATCTATACAGATTCAGAAAGCTACCGTTTCGTCAACCGAAAGGGCGGCAACACGGAAGGACAAGACAAGACAAGACAAATAAGCAATAACAATAGCATCACTCATATCATGACAGACGTGGTGAATCCGTTGGCAGAGAGCTTGGATGCGTGCGACCTCGTCGACGCCTCCGATGTGGTAGATGCCTCGCTGTCCAAGCTTCGCATCGACAACGACGGAAGCAAGAGCAAGAGCAACAACATCGCCGACTTTGAAGACTTTAGTCAATCGACAACTCTCATTGGAGAAACCGTGGAGGAGGCCCAGGCGGCGGCCGTTGGTGCGAGTGCGAGTGCGAATGTGACCGAAGAACCGCAATCATCGTCGAACGCCGAACCGTCGGCCACGGCTACGGGAGCCGCCGCCGCCTCCGATACCAGCAAACAGTTTGTCACGCCAAAGGACTTTGAACTTCTCAAGGTTATCGGAATGGGGGCCTTTGGTAAAGTTGTGCAGGTTCGAAACAAACAATCCGCTCAGATCTTGGCCATGAAAATTATTTCGAAGCGACAACTGAGAAAGAAATCGGGTTACATCGAAAACATCCAGGCGGAACGAAACATTCTGAAGAGAGTCAATCATCCGTTTGTCGTTAAGATGCACTGTTCATTTCAAACACGTGAAAAGTTGTTCATCATCATGGATTTTTTGGCGGGGGGTGAACTCTTCCTCCGATTGGGCCGCGAGGGAATCTTTTTGGAAAAGGACGCCGCCTTTTATCTGGCAGAAATGATATTGGGCGTCGATCACTTGCACAACCTGGGAATTCTCCACCGCGACTTGAAACCCGAAAACATTTTGTTGTGCAACGATGGGCACATTTGCCTGACAGATTTTGGATTGGCAAAGGACTTTGGAACGGGCTGGAGTGATCGCGACGGCAGTGAGGACCAAGAACGGGCCCGAACGATTTGTGGAACCCAAGAATATATGTAGGTTGAGACGAATGAGCTGCCATGCGGGATCTATCCATTTTTTTGGGGAGATGTGATGTCACTCGCTTTGCCGTCGTCTCTGAAATTTGTTTTGTTTTGTACTGCTGTTTCGTATACCGTAGGGCACCCGAAATGGTTGCCAACAAGGGATATGGAAAGGCGGCCGATTATTGGAGTTTGGGTTGCATTGCCTACGAAATGTTGAACGGATTGCCCCCATTTTCGTCGAAGCAGGGTTCCAAGGAGTTGTTCCGCAAAATTATGAGCGAAAAGGTCAAAATGCCGGTGGGATCGACTGCGGGAGCTTGTAAGCTATTGAAGGGATTGCTGAACCGTAACCCAGACAAACGGCTCGGATCAGCTCGATCGACCATGTTCGAGGTAGGAGGAGTGGCAGGTCTGAAGCAACAACCTTTCTTTGCAAAAATCGATTGGATCAAACTAGATCTCAAACAACTGGAACCACCCTATGATTTGAACGTCGACCACGAACACGATTTGCGAAATTTTCACGACGAATTTACCGAAATGCCTCTGCCTCGATCCGTCAAAGAAATGACCAAGGAGGGCCATAAACCCCGACGCATTGCATCCGATACATTTCGAGGATTTTCATTCATCCAGGATGATTTTATGCTGCCATCGCGGGATGCCAAAGAAATTGAAAATTATTGGAAAACCGTGGAAGAAGATGGAGAATCCGATTCAGATTTGGCCTCAAGCAAGTTTGGCTCCGATGATGAAGAAGCACCGCCACCGCAACTGCAACCCGAAAAGAAGAAGCGCCCTCCCCGCAAACGGAAGAAGAAAAACAAGAACGTTGATTCGGCTGCTGCATTAGAAACGGCATCTGTGGTGTCTGCTGACACGGCTTCAACACCCGTGCCTACTGATACCGAAGGCGAGTCGGCAAGTGCTCTCCCGGCTACAAAAGCTCCCCAACAAGAAATTGCGAGCAATGGCCCCACGAAACCATCCGTTGCTGTACCAGTGCCCCGACCCAGCAGTTCTGGAATCATTAGCACGTCCTCATCGAAGCCCCTTGCTACAAAGGCGGAAGTACCAAAACATCAACCCCCTCCCAAGCCAGTTGTACAAGACACTTGGCAATCTGTCGCTAACTCTGCTACAAAGAATCGCAATCGAGTTGCCGGATACAGCCCCACGACATCAAAATCCAATTTCAATGTTGCCACAAATCGTCCACAATCGTTGAACGCTCCCGCGATAGCTTCGGTAGCCCGACCAGGGCTTGTCCAATCGGGTCGAAGTCTTGCCAAAGCCCCTCCACCGGGTTCGTGGGCCGCTCGGTTGCACCAGGCGTCAGCGCCAACGGCACCACCACCACCACAAGTCCGTTCCGCGGGTATTCCGCAATACACAACTGTAAACTCTGCCAGCCGTGTACCCCCTTCCCTGCCCTCTCCATCGAGCGATTGGCGTACACACTCGTCGCCCCAAATCCAGCGTGCTATCAAACGCGGTTCCCTGCAATCCGCAACCACATCACCGAATGCAACGACCGGATCCGGATCGGGACCCGGTGGTGGCACCACTGCATGGCCATCGCTGAACGATTTCCCCGCGGCTCCCAGTTTGAATGCCTCGAAACCATCGGCGAAACCAAACAGGGCGGTCCAGGGTGCCTGGGCCAGCCGAAGCCACAGATGATAGTACAAAATTGTACTATCAGAAGTAATATTATTTAACAATGAAACACAGAACATGCAGTTGCAACAAACGGTAAAATTATCGTCTCGTTATTCCCAGCTAACTCCTGTATCACTGCCGAAAAAACTCAGCGCCGTTTTCGGCCCAGCAAGAAGCCCGCCCCACCGGCAATGGCAGTCGTGAGCAGCAAGGATATCACCATACCGAATCCGAATCCCCCCTCACCGTCTGCTTCCCCGGTCTGCGAAGATTTGGTGTCGCTGCTCGTATAGGTATTGACCAATTCCATAGAAGTATCGTTCTCCCTCGCATCCACGAATTCATCCTCTTCCTCGTTGTCGATCCAATCCAAACTTCGCGTGATGGCCTTTTTCCAGCCTTCCCAGTTGCCGGCTCGCTTTTCTTCCGACATCATCGGCACGAAGAGTTCCGCTTGGTTCCACAGCGTTTTGATTTCCTGCGTGTCTCTCCAGACCCCCACGGCCAAGCCCGCGGCAAATGCCGCGCCCATGGCGGTGGTTTCCTGGACCCGGGGAATGACCACCGGTGCGCCGATCATGTCGGCTTGGAACTGCATCAGGAGCTTGTTGTGCGAGCCGCCACCGTCGACTTTCAGGGCCTTCAACCGAACGCCGGAATCCGCTTCGATCGCCTCGAAGACCTCCCGCGCTTGGTAGGCTGCGGCCTCGAGCGCGGCACGAATGATGTGGCCCTTGTGGTGGGCCGCGGTGATGCCCACCACACACCCGCGTGCATCGGGCCTCCAATGCGGGGCAAAGAGTCCCGCAAACGCCGGGACCAGGTACAAACCATCGTTATGGTCACTCGCCAGTTCCTCCGATTCCGATGCCGACTTCAAGAGTCCCAACTGGTCTCGCAACCATTGGATCGTGGATCCCGAATGGCTCACACTCCCTTCGAGGGCGTACACGACCTCACCGCCGATTTTGTAGGCAATGGTCGTCAACAATCCGTGTGTCGACGGAACCAATTTCGTCCCGGTGTTCATCATCAAAAACATGCCGGTGCCATAGGTGTTTTTGGCTTCTCCCGGTTCGAAGGCAACCTGACCGACTGCGGCGCAGTAAAGTGAAGTGAAGCGAAGTGACGCATTCGTGTGACAATCAAAAGGATTCGAAACACAGTCAGCGTCGTTGGCAAACAAACAAACAAACAAACAAACACGGTGACAGAAAACACAAACCCCTTGGTCCTCTGTTCACTTACACAATGCAGCTTGTTGGTCGCCCAAAATGGCCGAAACCGGCACGCCGCTCAGCTTCTCGATCCCGGTCGATTCTTTTCGCAGCGTAGCATATACCTCACTCGAGGCCTTGATCTCTGGAAGAGCCGTCATGGGAACCTCGTGGGGTCCGCAGACTTCCTTCACGAGGGATTCGTCCCAGTCCACCGTCACCAAATCCAAAAAGAGCCACCGAGATGCATTGCTGACATCGGTGACGAACAACCCGCCGGCGTTCGATGCCCGCTCGGCGTTGTTGGTTGGCGTCCCGGTCAGCTGGTACAAGAGCCAGGTATCGATGGTTCCAAACCGAACCACCTCGGGTTGGCCGGCCAGGTCCTTTTTGAGGGCCTCGACGTTGTCCAGCAGCCACCGAACCTTGGTCCCGGCAAAGTACGAAGCCAGCGGCAATCCCGTTTGCTCTCGCAGCCGATCGTCGTCCCCCTCCGCAATGTGGCCGGCAATCGAGACCGTGCGCGTGTCGTCCCAGACGATCGCGTTGTAGTACGTCTCACCCGTGTTCGCGTTCCAGGCAACCGTTGTTTCTCTCTGGTTCGTGATGCCAATGGCAGAGATCCTGTATCCGGAGAGCTCCCGGTTGCTGTGGTGTTTCACCTCGCGATCCATCGCATCGACGACGGCGGTCATGCACGCCAGGACCGTCTCCCAGATTTCCAGGGGATCGTGTTCGTGCCATCCCACCATGTCTTCCGTTTCGCTGGGAAATATTTGGGTGGTCTCCTTTTGGGCCCATGCCGCGATCTTTCCCTCCTTAGTAAAGAGAAGAAATCGCGACGAAGACGTCCCCTGGTCGATGGCTCCGACCAGTTCCTTGTGGCTGTTGGTTCCGTTCGTTTCCAGGAGAACTTCCGAGTTCACCCGGACGGTGTCGACCGCTTTGGGGGCGTTGCTCTTTCCAAACATGGTTGGTGATGATTTTCTTTCTCTGTTTTCTGTTTTCTGCTGTGTTGTTGTAGAGTTCTTCTACGGCGATAATACAACGATACTGCAGTTTACTTGTAGTTTCCACCCTAGAGTGATTGAGATCGAGTCTCGGTTTCGGGTTTTTTCGCTTGCGAACGATGTTATGTGAAAAGGGAGAAGAAGGAACAACCGAATCGCATCGGATGAGATGAGATGAGATGGGATGAGATGAGATGAGATGAGATGAGATTGCCGTCACAAAAGCGGGAGTACTCGTACCGGTATAGGTACGGTAGACTTATCGTCTGCGTGTTTAGCCTCACTGTGCGATGTGTTACTTTGTAAGATTACCGAATGCATTATTGATTCACACTGGATCATTACTTACATCGTATCTTACTCCTGCGTACCGGTAGCACCGTAGTACTCGTACTCGTACCCGTTACTCGTATTATTGCTTACTCCCTCTGTCCCAAAATATTTAGACAGTATGGACGTTAATACTTGAAATAAGGTCAATACTCAATGGATGCCAACCGGGCTTTTTGGGTTGAACTCTCCTTAATCAACTCCTCATGATGGGTTAAACGTTAGACATTTCAGTGGTATTCATGTACCTTTCATAGGGAGTTAAAGAAGGGCTGCCACGCCTTACAAAAGTGATTCCTCCGGTTAAGAGGGGTCTGCTGGTCGTTTTAACGTCTCGATACTTTCACATGCAAGCTAAGACACTGAACTTTTGTAGGGGCATAGTGGGTATAAACATTGAGAACATTCTTGTCCTTTCATAGGTGTTCCAAAGAGAGCCATTTTATGTGCTCGGGTCGGTTTAAAAAAACTCAACGCACGTAAAAAACATGTGTAGGGAGTTGAGTTTTACTGATCGTCGCGCATTAATTTAGTGCTCCGTACTAGTTTTACATGTTACAGACATAAATTTGATAATGTCTAAATATTTAGGGACACCAAAAAGTGGCCATAATGTCTAAATATTTTGGGACGGAGGGAGTATTATTTAGAAGGACGAAAATAAGATTGGTAGTGGGCCGGCGTGGTATTCTTCCGACTTCTCTGCAATCACCAACAACTCGACTGCAATCATGCGTTGACGTGCACCATTGTGGTCGCACTAATAATCACCGAAGTGCGTCGTAGTAGGTACGATACGATACTGAGTATCGTACGTCTAGTACTTTTACGGATCTTTGCTTGGGATTTGGTCACTCCCCCGTATCTGAACTACCTACCGGTACGTACTCGTACTCGTACGCTGAGGTGAAATTGTGTGATATTGGGTGATTCCCGAAATAGTCTGGGTAGGGGCCCAGATTTTTATGTATTTCCGGAATGAAAATCACCATACCCAGATTTTGGCGGGCCAGTGTCTAAAAGTCTCATTTTTGGAATACAGAATTCATCCATGGACAAAATAAATTAGTTATCCATACTTCCTAAGTGATAAGCAGGCCCGCGCGAAAAACCGAAATTCCATGCTGGATTTCAAGATATTCTGGTTAGGGACCCAGAAACTGGTCGACGTGAGCTCGCATCGACCAGTTTCTGGGTCAAAATGGTACAGAATTTAATCTGGGCCCCTTTCCAGATTAAATCCGGGCCCCTACCCAGATTAAATCTAGGCCCCTACCCAGACTATTCCGGGAATCACCCATTGAGTTTTAGAGCGGACCGGGGTCAACTTTACACTTTTAAAAGGTACACCGAAGTACATCCAAACACCTTTGAAAATTAGGTACTATCCTACTGTTAGTATGTATAGACTGTATGATACCCGCCGCAGAGCGCGCCGCGGAGCGGAGTATCAATTGGCATCCCCGGCGCGGAGCCCAGTGCCCTACTAGTATTACAAATAGCCCCCCAACCCCATATCCCTGTCCCAGTACTGTGTTCACCAGAGCAACAAGCGTAACCCCAACCAAGTTGGCTCCTCTTAACATGTTAGGTTCACCATTGCTGTTGGTATGTTTTAAGTACTACGCAGTCACAGCAGCTAAAACAGCTAGTAGGTATCTTACTAGGCCGGTACTCAAGGAACTGGGATTCATTCAAGTTGGTCCGGCTCCGATCTATGAGGACAACGGGTTGGCAATTACAATTATCAATGCTCAAAAGCCAACTGAAAGAACCAGGCACATTGAAATCGGGTTCTTTGCAATTCAAGCATGGAAGGAAAATGGTGAAATCAAGATGATCTAGCACATTTTGAGAGTCCATCAACCCAGCAGATGATTTAACCAAACCATTGGGATGAAAACATCCGAATTGAACAAGCCGTATCAAATATTTGAGCCAACGTTCGAACAGAAAACCTGCAACACTGCTCCAGCACAAAAGTTCAAAATTTATGAAAAGAAACATACTCAAACTGAACATCGTGCAATGCCGTTGCATGATGTTGCAATTTTCCCTTCATTTATTTTAACTGGCTGTCAAACAGAAAACCTGCAGCGTCGTCCCAGCACAAAAGCTTAAAACTTACAAAAAGAAACTGAAAAAAACTGAACATAATGCAATGTAATTGCACAATCTTGAGATTTTCCATTGGAAATTTTGAGCAAGCTTCAAACAGAAAGCCTGCAATGCCGTTCCAGCACTAAACTTTAAAACTAATGAAAAAATCCATATGAAAACTGGACATCCACCAACGCCGTTGCATGATGGTTTTCATGAAAATGTACAGAATTGGGTTGACTCCTCCAACATAAGTTCTTACTGTACTAGACTACTAGTTTTATCAAGCATCCGGACTCACAAGATATTACTATGCTTGGATATTTGCAACAATCTGAATTTTTAAAAATGCCACATACTCACTCCAAAACAATTCAATTCCCATAAAACTAGCTTGCCAAAACAATTGACAGGAAAAACGGTAAGTTTATATTTGCAATTGAACAAAGAAATAATGGTACAACAAATTCACAGTCCGGTGCAGGGTACAACTGTTGTCACAGATAGAACAAAAAGCCCAACAAGCAGTGTATTGGGAAGTGAGCCAACAAACACAAATTAAAGCCAAACAGATACAACCACCAACAGTATCAACAGCAATACTCTACTGTCAACAAAAAAGACCAATGACAATAACATGAAACAAAACATAACCCAGTACGTCACGGAAACAATGTTCAGGAAAATGAAATTCCCAACAGATGTGTTCTTCATACAGTTAATGATTGCCAAATTGTAAAACTAGGTAATAACAATGAAACACCAAAGATGATGAATGTCCATGCACCAAAGTGGAGTGCAATTTTCTGCTGAACAACCACTGCGTGTAGACACAATGCTCAAACTCTAGCCAGGAAAAACTACAAGGTAAGAATTGTCAACATAGTGGTTGCCAGTATGCACATTTCCATCATATCTAACTGAATTGTTTTCTCAACACTGACACATAGATGATACAAGGAACAAACAGATACCAGATAATTTCCCAGCAACAATTCTAATCACAGACAACGGCAACGGCAACTCTGAAAACAGGTACCAATTGCACAAAGACTACTGATGTAAAAATTCACCAGAATTTCAATACTTTGTTAAAAAAATTCTTGGTGCAATGTCCCCAAGAGAGACAGACTTCAAAAGAAAATCATTCCAAACAACAATCAGTAACATTTTAACCCCAAGCAATGAAGTGTTTGCATCACTTTTCCTTTACTATGACTACAATTTGTGAATAAACACAAAGGGCAACAGGAAGAGAAAGAAATTCACTGACAGTAAGTCTGGTAATAAGGAGGGATGGAGTATCCAGGGACATATTCTTTACAAATATGTCCTATGTCCGAGAACTGTTTCTCTACCCCCTGCAGGCTATTCGTGCGGTACTTTCAAAACTCCCTACATTATTTTCAAAATTCTCCGCCTCCTGAGCTTGCGTGTTTACTGAAAAACTTTGCGTGTTGCAGGCTTCTCCTTTCCAGACAATTGTGACTCCTTAAACAAAACAACAATTTCAGGGTTAAGGATATCATATTCTTTTTGTCACAAGCAATATTTTGTGTCAAACTTACGCACGAATGACTTTTTTCATCTTCACAACATGCTGTTGAATGTACCATACACTATTAAGCATATTGTTCGAGGAATGTTGCAATCATCACTAAATAGTAATGCATTTACTGTACCGGCCATTGTTGCAATCGAAGTATGGTAGTAAGGTATTTACTGTACAAGAAAAACATTTATTTTATTTTTATTTTGCTGATCCATCCTTTTGACCTCTGTCCTTTGGACCACTGCTACTGATATTTTCCTTCAAACAACTCAGCAACATCATGCCTACTGTTATCAAAACCCCTCTTCTATTCTACTCCTGTGGTTGCTGGGAGAAAGGCAAAAAATCCAAGTTTTTAGGATATAAATCCACGGCAAACAAGCAGGGTACTTTGAAATATGTCTCCCGTGGCCTAAGAAGATATCTCTGGCATTTTGATCAGTGCCGCACCATTTACCAAAGTCAGGGTCTAATTAAAGGAAAGATCTATAAGCTCTCCACCTCTGTCAAAGTGCAACCTACCTTGCCATCTATTCAACATTCTCCATCAGATTTTGGGATGACTATGACACAAAACGGTCCATTTGTTCCCCCTTCCCATCTCTCCCACCACACTGTCACAAGTCAATCAGCCACAGGTCTTCATTCTGTTCTAAACAGACAGATTGTACATGATGTCTTTTTACTGCCAATGGATAGGAAGCACCACTGAATCTTACATGGCTGTTCCTGCTGTTCAAGATCAAGATGTATTCCCGCTGAATAATATTGGAGAAGAAGACAACAACGACGAACAATGATGATGACGATGACGTAAATGAAAAAACGAGAACAATTCTACCAACAACAAAGATTGTGTAGACAACAAAGAAGTAGTACACACTAATGGTGCTGATGTTAACTTTGATACTCAACAAGTCCCTTCACCACCATCTTTGCATGAAACCATCAATCTGAATGAAAGAGAGGAGGCATTTCAAAGCCACGCAAAACTACCGCCACCACGCCATCTTCTTGCTGAATTGAACTCATGAATTTAATGGCCAAACATAAATTGCCACTGAACACATTCAAATCAATTTTCCAGTGGGCAAAGAAAAGTCAAGCAGAATGGATTTTGATTTTTGTGATGCCAAAATTTGATCTTGGAAAGCAATTTGTGACAATCTCCAATCCAATCTGGGTATCTCCGATATGAAATTTCATCCTCATATACTGAATTGGTTACCCTGACAATAAGCCCACTCAGGTGTATGTCCGTTCTTTTAAGGATGCCATTTATTCTCTACTTTCTGACCAGCAGCTACTAATGAGAGAAGAAAACCTCTCTTTTCAGAACTATACCAACCCTCTCTCTCCTGACAATAATCCTGAGTTGAATTCTCATCCTGCAATCTCAGAATTGCATCATGACTCATGGTGGAAAGCTTCTTGGAAATTAATTTGCAATCCAAATTCCCAGAAAATTCATGTTCCTATTCTTTATTACATGGATGGCATTTCTTTGGATGCCCACAGGAAACTTGCTCTTATGCCGTTGAACATGACACTTGGTATCTTTAATGTGGAGACCCACGCTTGACCTGAAACATGGACGACTATTTACTTCCATCCCAACCCAGAATGGGAGTCAACGAGACACTCTTGTCCTGCCAGTTTGAAGGGGAAAATACAGAATCTCCATAATGGTTTGAAAGTTGCACTTCATTCCTGTAAAGACGCATGTAATGAAAACGGCGGTATCGAATGAAATTATTTTCCGTTTGCAAACCGAGAGTGGAAGGTAAAAATGAAGTTTGTCATTGCCTATGTTATTGGCAACACAAAACTTCATGATAAATTGTGTGGAAAATACAGCTCCTTTAATAAGGGTGTCATGTGGATGCGCTGTCATTGCAACTGTGATTCTCTGAACATAAATATTCCTTCTGTTCAACATCATGGGTACTATAGAGAGAGAAGCGATGTGGGTGTTTTTTAAAAGACATTGTTGGATTTGTCGTCTAGCAAAGATAAATGTTAATGATATAACAAAAGAAAGCGCTGACAAAGAAAATGGGGATAAGACGATATCGACTAAGCATTTCTAACGTCAATGATGACAAGAAGGATGAAGATAAGGACAAGGATGAGAACGATAAGGGAGTCGGGGGGGAAATGGGTGAGAGCAGAGATAAGGATAAAATAAAATAAAATAAAATAAAAGGCTGATGGGGAAGTTGGGGATAAGACGGGTGATGAAAACAATCCAGTAAGCAGCAGTGCTAGTAGTAGCAGGAATAAATCTGGTGATGATGACAGGAGACATGAGGACAAGGACAAGAACAATAACGATAAGGTAATCAGGGTGGAAACGAGTGGGAGCGCAGATGCATATAAACCAAAAGATAATGCCAACAAGGTTGTTGGGGATAGAAATGGGAGATGAGGACGGAGATGAGAACAATCCGGTTTTCAATGCTAATGGGGATGATTCCTATGATGACAATAATGATAAAGATAATGACAAGGATAATATAGGGATGGGGAAAGCACCGCATGGATGGAATAAAGCGTGTGAGAGGTGTGCCAACAAAAAGTCCAAAAAGAAATGTGAACAGTGTCAGGAAACATGCCGTAAATGCATGGGGGAATCGTGTACCTTGTGCTACAAAAAGGATGAGAATTGTGTCAGGGTACCATCAAAGAAGAGAGGAAGACCTTCAGGTTCGAAAAACAGTAATATGATGGAAAGTACTACAAAGAAGAAGAAACGTAGGAAAGCAGAAGGGGCAAGTAAAGAAGATTCTAAGAGTGGTACTCAACAAAACCAGAAAAAATGGATGCACGGTTGTATTCTAACAGCAAGCAGGCATTGATGATCCTAGTGGAGAAGAAGGGGAAAGAAGAGCTGATCAAGAAAGGGATCAAGTTGGACGGCCAAACACCGGACGGTACACTACAGGAAATTGCCGCTATTGATAATATGACAGTTGAACAATTGTTGTATGCAAACAATATATTTTGAAGGATGACAGCGGAGAGAAACTTGCAGCTTGGGTATTAAAAACGAAATTACAAAGATGTTACTTCCAATGACGATTCAAATGGTAAGAAAGGGTCGGATAATGAAAAGGAGAGTGAGGATGAAGTAGATGAGGAAGGAGTTGCAATGATTGCGGCATTACAATAGGAAGTTACAGACAAAAAGGAAGAGGAAGAAGAGAAGAATGAAGTAGATGAGGAAGGAGTTGCAATGGTTGCAGCATTACAAGAGGAAGTTACAGACAAAAACAAAGAGGAAAAGGAGAAGAATAAAGCAATTGAAGAGAAAGAAACGGAACAAAACAAGACAACATGGAAAGGTTATTTACCAAGTTTGTCATCATGGTGATCAAAATGAATGGTGGATGTGAGAACAGAAGTAGAATGTAAGATTAATCAACCGGAGATTAAATGAAAAAAAATGACTTCTAATGTATATTGATTGGCAGAAAGAATAAAATAATGAATTATAATTATAATATGGTACATGGTGCATGATACCAAGAAATTAGATGCTGTTATTCTCAGACAATTTCCAAAAGACAGTAGTAGATACGGGAAGACAAGGTGGAAGGTGAAGGGGGGAATAATGTGCGTGTTTGAGCTGGATGCAACAACAGGAATATTGTTAGAGGAGGATACGGAGGAGGATTTAGCTATATCATAGGTGGCAATAGTTGGTTGAGGTAGACGATTAGTTTGTTGAAATCCATTTCTCATCAGAACAGAAGAAAAATTGCGATATTGACCAACCAGCTCAGAAACATATGGCAGCCATTGTAATTTACATTGAGGACATGTATTCAAGTCATGGTAATTGCGAGAATAATGAGAAACAAAGTAACAAATGTTGCAGATAATCACACAAGAATGAAGCGTTGATTGTTGACAGTGTACGCAAGGTTGCCACATAAGGGAAAGGCAAAGCTTGATGGTGTAAGTGTCGAGAGATGACTCGTAGGTCCTTAAGCGGAGTTTAACAAGTGGTAGGGATATTGTTTGCAGCAGGCCTGTAGAAACAGGGATTTGTAGATCAGTGAGTAGGAACAATATGTGTTTGCATACTGAATGTGTATCAGGACACGAAACGATAATAGTTTTACGCTAAGCAATTATGGTGTAGACATTGCCGGAAGAACCAATGATGAAAAGTGAGGGGGGGGGGGGGGGGGGGGATGTGTTGGAACTGTGTCGGAGAATATAAAATGATTCTGAAACAGAACAGCGTAAACGGTGTTTGTTGCCAAACAGCCAAGAATCTGTGCAGAGAAGGAAAATGAGAAAATGAGCGAGCCATATGTTGGCGGGGGAGATCCTAAGAAGTGTAACTGGAAACAAATATAAACGGAACATAACATATAATAAGGAGGGACGTACTGGAGCCATTGCGTTTGGATTACAGCATGGTCAAACGCAAAGAAAAAGGAATGTTGGGGTAAGGAGTGAGAGTGCAACACAATGAGAGGTAAAGAAAGAACTCGTAAGTGTCGTCGTGAAGAAATGGGCGTCAGGAAATATTCTGGGGGATAAAGGAAATCAAAAGAAGGAAAATAAATGGAAGAATGACAATCGGAGCGTTGTCTACGGGGAATATAGTATTGACGTACGTAGGGAATTGAATATAGACATAACGATCAATTAAAGACAGTTAAGTTCACATAGGAAAGGAACCGATCATGAGGATCATTCAAATATCAGCAGCAGCAGCAGCAGCAGCAGCAGCAGTGACCGAAATCAGCTGTGGTGCGACAACGATGCTCAATTTATTCGAGTTTCGAAGCTGCCGTCCCAACTGTGGCCCAATCGAAGACTTGATCCCATACCATGTATCCACCGGGTGATATTTTGAAAGGATTTGTATTTGTTGTCGTGGATTCGCCATCCTCGGCGTTGACCGTGCAACTCGCAACCGTTTTCAAGGTACCCTGATCATCCAAGGTCGTACAAACCTTCTTTGATTTTCCGTCTGATCCCGTAAACATGAGGCCTTCCCCACCAGCATCGGTGTTTTCCTTCGACAACAACGAAGGCTTAATACGGTAGAATGGCAAACCACCGCTATTATTCTCTGCTGCCAACTTATTTTTTTTGCCATGAATAACGTCGTAGGTATTGACCAGCATTTCATCGTCAATGTATAATGTTTCTTTCGAGCTGATGTATCCTTTGCTGTCAGCAAGCTGCTCATTGGTGCTTTGGATGTCGAGTTCGTGTTTTTCCGAAAGTTCCTTCACTATACTTTCTGTGAATGGACCACGAATTTTGACGTTTTGAAAGCGCTGCCTCCATTTTTGATGCCAGAACAACACTTTCGATTTGACGTCTTCGTCTTCACTGTCTTCCGGCACGTTGTTGACCTGGCCCAACAATACCTTATCCTTGATGTGGCGGACGTCTTTACGTTGGACTTTCGGAAACTCGTACCCAACCTCGGCTAACGCAGAGAGCCAACGCTGCAACACAACGACATCCCCAATGCCGATATAATCATGCTCGTAGAGGTCGATCCAAAGTTTTTCCATCCTGGCTGGGATACTCCATTCGTTGTCGTCTTCTTGGTCGTCGTACTCCCAACCGTGCAAAAAGTCAATCAATTTTTCGGTCTTGTAGTACAAATCTTCTTCTGCGTTCCAATCTGCCTGGAGGGAATGCTCGTTTCGATCCTGAAAAATGTCGCCTGGCAAAACAACAATCTTCAAACCATCATTCCCGTTGCTACCGGTACCGATGTCTTCACTGCTCGGGGTGGTGTCAATGTCCCGAAAGACGCGCTGGGCAAAATAGGCTCTCCAGATGTCGGAAATCCGTCCACCTACCGTAAAGGGCAAAAAGAGAGCAAACATGGCCTTGTGCATGTGCAAAGTCGCCTGGGCGTTGTAGGGAATGTAGGAGTTGGAGGGAATCACAATTGATCCAGATGTCGAAAGATGGTCTACGTTGTTGTAGTAATTTTCTACCTGTTCCTTGCTGGCATTGTTTGCATACTTAATATGGCGTCGAAAGGTAATGGGCTCGTTGGTTTCGGGATGGGTTTGACCCTGAACGAGTCGGTGTACCGCGTCAACGTCAGGATTGTTGTCGGCGACAAATTGTAGGACGCCAACTTCACTCTCCAAATCGATGTCCCGGGATTCCTCGCCTTCAACGAGGATTCGTCCACGCGTGGCTTTGTTATGGAGCTGTGTCATTGGGAATCCTCTTGCCCATGTCACACCATCGACAGTGGCTTTCATGATGAAGTGATGGTTCAGGGCCTTGGGTCCATTGACAACCGTGGCGGCATTTTTGAGCACCTTGGTGTCGTGAATGGGAGGGATCACTCGTTCTTCTTGCTTGCCGTCTTTACCATAGGAAACAGGCAAAAAGTTATCATCGTCAAAATCAAAAATAACTTTGGCACCATGTGCGACAGCGTATAGGTATCCAATATTCTTGCGAGCAAAGTGTTTGAATGGAATCGACTCCAAAAACTGGCCTACGGCAGAGGTGCCGGTAGATTTCGATGTCGATTCGATTCGATGTCGATTTCGATTTCGATTTCGATAAAGATGATACGGAATCTCTTTCCATCTTGATCCAATCCTTTTGGTCGTCCACCGACAAAAAGACGACGGCATCATTTTTACCCGACCCATCCAATCGGCGACGATGTCGGACGTGTCGCGCAGTATTGCCTTGCGCTTTTACTTCGTTTTCCAAGATGCGGAGTTGATCCATATAATCCAACGGAGTTTTCGTATCAGCCACAATCACAGTGCACCAACCTTCTGCTTTGGCAGCCCTTCGAACACCCTCGCCGGGCACATAAATCGTGGTGACAACGTTCCATTTGTCACAATGAACGTCGGGATGCAGTTGCATGGGTGCTTTTTTGATCTTATTGGTCTTGGAGGTGCCGGTGCTGCCGGTGCTGCCTGTGCTGCGAAAGATCCGTTCTCTGTTGAAGGAGCGAATTTTCTCTCCCTCAAACAATTTTCCGGTGGCAGAACTGAACCCACCCAGAGCGCCCGCGAATTCTTGGGGGTCATCAGCAGGGTCACCAGCAGAAGTTTTCGCAACACTTCCGCAGGCGTCGGACCAACCTGATAAAGATGCATTGGTAGCGTACGTTAACCAAATCAACAAGATAGACAACGCACCAATCTGTACAATCACACCGTACCGAGCTGTTTATCAGGGTCTGTCCTACTTGCATCGTTTTGGTTTCCAATTCAATTCGATGTCGCTTACAAGTACGAAATATAAATTTATTGAGCAAAGTGTGTGATACGTACCTCAGAACGGGAAACACCCGAAAGGCTTATGACCCGATTAACCCCGCCTATTCAATTTCTGTACCCGTAAGATTACCTACGGTACGGTACGGTAAAGAAATGGAGGAGTACCGTACTTAAATTACGTACGGCGATTCATTCTCTATGCTCACTTTGCCACAACTCGGAACCGAACACTGTAAGCTACCGTACGTACGATAAGGGCTCTATCCTGTTGTTATTCTAAAAATCGACCGAAAGGAGACCGTACCGTACGGTACGAAGCGGTAGGATACCGGCAATTAAAATTTAAAGAGAAGTGAGCTCAAGGTGAGGCTATTAGTTTTGCTATGTTATTCTTGCAGTCGACCGGTATCGAGAAAATTACTTATCGCAATTCTTATCCATATGGGCCTCATTTATTCTCATTTACTCAATATATCTCGATCAAGCAACCGGACGGTCGCGGTAGGTCCATACACCGTATTTACCGGTACGTACGTACTCGTACGGTATGTTCCGAAAATCCTACTCTCTTCGGATATTGATCGGTTTACCAAATGATTGAAAAAGGTCCCGCAACAGGGGACCGTCGGAAGGTTCTATTTTGACTCGACTTCCGTGCTACGGTATACCTGTAGGTAGTAGCGCATCTTCATCCATCAGACAACGAAAAAAATAAAAGCCCCAAACGGTATAAGTACGAGTACATTCTTTGGATGTTGATCGATGACCCCGTAATTGCTTTGGGTAGTACTGATACGGAATGAGACTACAAAACATACAGTAACTTTACCATAACGGTACGCACGAGTAATTACCGGTACAGTACCGTACTTTGAGCTCTTGCGATTGAAAAAGAGGCCCAAACAGAGCAACATACTTCGTATTATTTTTTATCTCCTCCGGAATCAAAGTGAATAGTTACAGCAGGCCCAACAATTTCGCTCGAACAAGCCGAAATAGTCTTCTTTATTAAAGGACTACATTGTTGACATTCTACTATTTATTTTTTGTGAAAAGCTTGAATCATCTGTATCAACTATCGGTACGCGTTTAGATTGTTAAAAACATCGAATGAACTACTTAAGCTTCTGAAAGACCGATTCTGTATACAGAAAGACCGACACGACACTAACACTAACACAGCAACAGCACCGGTATTGGTGTGATGATGGTAACAAATAATATACAGCAGAGAGCCCCGATACTTGAAAAAGTTACTTATACTCCTCCAGAGATAAAATGACTTCAAGTATTAAGATATCTACGTCGCATCATGTGTTCTCTGTCTTATGACGAATTACACATGACCTATGACCGGTTTAGACTTCCCTACATATGTAATATAATCTACATTGAGGTACGAGTTGCTCGGCCGCGCGGTGTAATAAACTAGTAATCCAAATTGGATTACAACAAGTAATCATGTAATCCATTTTATCCAAGTAGAACTCAGTACTAGAAAACAATTCTGGGGACTCAAGCTCGTTGCACTCACTCTCTTGCCCATAATTGTTTTCCAGTACTGAGTTCTACTTGGATAAAATGGATTACATGATTACTTGTTGTAATCCAATTTGGATTACTAGTTTATTACGGTACACCTGTGTTCCACCAAGGCCGAAGTGGAGTGAAACGACACTGAGACCGAGGTGGAACACAGTTAGTAACACTCCTGATGAGGTCGACACTGAGAGCTTGCTCGAAGTGGAGACCGAACAAGGAGTGTTACTATCAGCAAAGGCAAGAGCACACTCGTAGATTATTTATGTAATCCACGAGTTCGACCGGTTTTTCCATGTAATTTGGCCAACTGGATTGCTGAATTATTACACCAAAATGAGAGGAGCTCGCTTACAGCAACCGAACTACAAGCACTGCCAGCTACGATCTAGGGGAATGGTGTATTCTTTGTTGCTCCGCCGGCGTTTGAACAACAACGACAATGATGACAGCGACAACTAAAGTTAATTTTCGTTGCTCCCCTAAGCTACGAAACGCAAATCCGTTCAACATAATCGATACCGCCTCGTCATTGCGGACATTTTGGTACCAGTTTGGCTCCCTAGCTCCCAATATTCAGGGAGATATCAATTTTTTACTCTCACCATTCTTGTTGGTCTCATTGTTGATTTGTTTGGTGTGCTTCTTGCTTCTTTTTGTTTTCATTTCATTTCGTTTTTCGGTTTCGGTTTTGGTTTTGGTTTTGGTTTAGTTTGATTACTTTTGTTTTTAGGGCCCCGGTGAAGGTGCAAACTGTCATTTCTACTGTCTTAGTAGTACCAAGCTCGCTGGATTACAGATAAATTAACTTATGTTTCTTAGTACGATGTGAGCTCCTCGAGTTTTGGTGTAATAATTTAGTAATCCAGTTGGCCAAATTACATGGAAAATCGGTCGTGCTCATGGATTACAACATGAATAACACAGGGATACCGGTCGAATACAGTAAAATACACAGTAAAAATAAGAGCGTCTCTCTGAGTTTCACATCTCTTTAAATTTTAACATCATACCGGTAAACCGTACGAACCTTTCGATCGATTTTTAGAGTAACTGTGAGAATGAATCCCGAATAGCTAGTGAATAAATACGTCACTCTTTACTAAATACATGCCATTATTGACAGTAGAGAGCATACGTACATTTTGCAGGTTATGAGCATCATACGAGTTTAGGTGTTAATGACGAAGAGACCAAGTAGGCCCATGTAGAATTTGTACCAAAGCAAAATGTTCAACATAACACTCATGATCTAAATTGGTCTCATGACTGATTATTTTGATCGAAATTTCCATTTTTTCTCTCTTTATTACGGTACACGAAGTACTCGTACGGTATGTTTGAACCTCTACTACGGTAGTATTGTGAACCTCTATTGCGAAACTCAATAACAATACGAGTACTCGTCGTCACTTCTTTGCTTCCTACTCCATCTAATTGCAACTACTTTAACAGCAATGAATAACAAATAAATAACACCATTAAACTAATTGAGTTACACTGTAGCATTGCTTGTTGTTGTTGCTGTGCGGGGCGTGGCGGCAGGGGGGGGGGGCTTCTTCGACAACAACGACGACGTCAATTCGTGTCGTCACTCAATTCGTGGTGTTGCTGTTGTTCCAGCTGGTTTCTCCTAAAGGAATTGGTCGATCGATCCAAAACTTGCAGGTCTTGTTGATCTTGGTGTAAGGAAGGGATTCCCAAGTAGAGGGCGCCTCTAATGCTATGGTTAAGGAATGGTTTGGTTGAGACCACTTGGTATTGTGATGGGTGTGTTACTTGAGTTTTTAATAATTTTTTGTGATTTTCTTGACCGGAAGAATCATAAAGTCCGAAGGGGTTCCGGCGCGTGCAACCCCTGCAAATTGGGTATCTATGGATAGCTCTTGACCTTGCCAATTCTGGCGCGGTGATTATTTTGGTCAAGAAGTTCCAGGTGGAGAGTAAGATCAATAAGACTAACAGGACCCAAATCTATGGGTGTAGGCGAAAGGGGAAAAAAAAAGCTGTCTCAAAACGGTCACCCTACTTTACACCTATACTCGTACCTCCTCTTCTTCCGGAAGCATCATCCTCTTCCGGTCATTATCGAATCTTTCTCTGGTCATTAGGATTCTCTTAAACCTGGAATCCCGACTCGATCGGTCAGTCACGAGGATTATTGTTACAGTTCGAACCTTTCTGCTCCTTTAGTGGTGACGTTAAGTGAGATTGTTTTTTACCATTTACGGATTTTCATGTGTTGAATACAGAAGGCTCGTTTGGTTTTCAGTAAGATCTTCCATGTGCAATAATTAATAGGGTTAGGTTATTGGGGTTAAAATGGAGCCGAAACTTGGACTTAGGTGTTATTTCATCGTGTCGTACCGATCCTTGCTTTAATATTATATCTGTATGGTAGTGGTCCTTTTACGAGGTTAAGTAATAGTATCACCAATGGGCCATATGCTTGATTGTGGTGTATAGAATAATGAGGACCGATACGAACCGGTGTGGTTTTTCATCATTGCAATGAGTTGTACGGTATCAACTCTCGGTATGTTTTTAGAATGTGATAAAATGAATATCATGAATGCATTAAAATTGATATGTAAATGTAAATGTAAGGTGGTCTCATGCCAAGATGTCAGATGTCAAAGAAGAAGAATCCTTCTTCCGGTCAAAAAGAATTTCCTCAAGTCATTAAGAATATTCTCTTGGTCATTGGGGTTCAATCTCAAGATTAGATCGTTTAGTCACGAGGATTATTGTTACATTACGGTACGTCAGATAACTGTCCCACAACCCTTTTTCTTTGTGGCAAGATACTTTTGCAACCCTTGCTTGTGTGTAATTTTAACACGAGCCCCCCCTGTGATTCAGTAGCTTCGTATCATGCCCAATTTTCCAACTCTCAATCCCTGGTTCGCGATTATTTTTTTCCATGGGTCATATATAATTATTATTAATTTTTAATAGAACCTACCCGTACGTTTGCGAATCACACCTACTAAAATTAAATACGCAATGTCATGACTTCCAACCGAGCCCCCCCCTGTGATTTGGTAGCTTCATATCATGCTCATTTTTCTAACTCTTAACCCCTGGTTTGCGATTTTTTTTTTCTTGGGTCATGAATAATTATTATTAATTTTTAATATAAACTACCCGTACATTCGCGAATCACACCTACCAAAAATAAATACGCAAGGTCATGACTCACAACCAGTAAAATTTAACATTAGTGCTCGCGGCACATAACCCTTAAAATTTAGCTCCGTTGCTCGTGACACATTACCCCTATAATTTAATAATTGGGCTTGTGACGCACTACCCTTTAAAATGTATCTCCTTTGCTTGCGACACACAACCAGTGCAATTTAACATTAGTGCTTGCCACACTACCCTTATAATTTAATATTTGTGCTCGCAACACACGACCCTTAAAATTTAATATCATCGCTTGCGACTACCTACCACTACAGTTGAATTATTCGTGTGAAGAATTTGCCTAGTAGTATCATATGCAAAATATGTATGATAGGTATGAGTACTCCTTTCCGTACATTTTAATCATTTGTGTCACACAATGTACTATTTATTGCAACGGTATGAAATGTATGTAAGATATGTACCTTTTACCCTAATCACTCTCCCCAAAGGTTTACCCGTGTCGTACTAACGTAGGTGTGAACCCACTTGCGTCGAATCAGTGAATGGACTGGACACAATGAACAGTAACGATTCTGAAAACAATGCCTAAACTTCCTCCATTTCGTCAAGCAATTGCATCAATGCAGGATCAATATAGTTGTCATCCTCATTTTCCTCTTCAGCAAGACTACTGGCAACAGTGCCACCATCTTTTGACACAGTACTGGTAGGATTGCTTTCTGAGTTGAATCTTTCCAGCATCATTTTCTCCAAGTTTTTACCCGTTTCGGGATCTTCTCTTAACGTTTGTATCTTCTTGCACAATTTAGCGAACACTCGCCGTCCTTCTTTGTCCCATCCATCTGCACTTCCACTTTTTGAATCGCAATATTTTTTTTCATGTATTTTTTCGTTCTTTGTGTCGCATATGTTCCATTAAGTTTCATTTGCTTCTGTTTTTCCCAATTGCTGTACTCGTTGCCAATTATCATTAGGGCGAAAGCCTCATCCGTAACAGTAAAGATGGTACTAATAAGATCCTTTGTCTTCCTCAGCTTAAAGCTTGTCTTTCCCGGATTGACGGCAGACAGGATTCTTGTCACAAAATAATAAAATTCTTCATTATCTGCATTTCCGTATCGTCGGTAATTGTTTGCCAGGATTTCCACCGAGTCCGTATTTAGAGATACAGTACCAGGGAATGATGCCGGCACTTTTGCCATTTCACTATCAGCTGCGGTGATGACAACAAATGGCAGTATGATATCATAGTATGGCGGGGTTAGTTGTACGCCGGTCGTAGGCACGTACGGAAGAATGTCAACAGCACCAGAATTTCTGAACAATTCAACCATTACGCCGTCACTTACCAAACCAATTTTTTCTTGCCAATGTTTGATTATTGTGCCTCAATTTTGCCAGGGCTTTTGGTACTGCATTATCAAAATAGTCACAGAATTCCTTAACAGGCATATTTTTTGGAACGGAGATTACAGCGGCATCAATTCCTTGCACCATTTGTTTTTTGGAGAGTTTGTTTGTTGTCAGAAATTTCATGCCACCATACCATTCCTTCTTCATATAGACTCTCACCTGTCCTTCAATTGTATATTGATGTGTTTTCATTAGTTTCATACTACCCATTTTCATACTACTATGTATACTTCCATAACTCAACGTACTCACTTTATCAACACTATCGCCGCTCCGCACTGTTTTCAATGGAACCGTGTTGGTAGTTTTTGCAGCATCCTCTTTATAATTCTCTCCCTTCTTACTATCACTCGCCATTGTCAGCATCTTCTCTAGTAGATCTGGATTCTTATTTGCTAGTTCTGTTATTATTTTCACCGCTCGGGTCACGTTGTTCTTTTTCTGTTGTCTGCCCTCCGTAGTTTTTTTTCTCTTGTCTCTTTGATATTTTCACTATTATCCTTATTCTTGTTGGAACTCCCATCATTGTCTTCACTAACCGAACTCGAATCACTGTCACTGTCACTGTCACTGTCACTGTCCATCATGCTAATGTTTTCGGCCATTCTTTTTAGTGGTGTCTCTCTTTCCGTCGTGGTGGTGCCTTCTTGTGTTGTTGCAATTGTTGTGTTCTTCTTGGTGGACATGGTGGTAATGCTTGTCTTTTTGGTATTATCTCTAGTGTCTCCATCCCTGGCTGCGTTTGCCATTGCTTCTATTTTCTTTTCTTGGAGACGTGTTATTTTTGCCTTGGGTAGGTTGGACCATTTTTGTTTTGGCATCTTGTATTTATATTTTTTCAATCGTCGGTGTTTTGGGCAATTTTGTGAATTTTTATGATGCCTTGTTTTTGCATCGATTGTACAAATTCAGCAATTTGCATTACATTTCTCTTTGTGGAAGCAGGCTTGTGAGCACGGGCCAACCAAAAAGAACTGTCGGCCTAGCTGAGCCATTTTTCTCCCCTACATTCGCTACTTATTTCAAAACAACTAGTACTACTAGATTCTACGATACCAATTTATTTTGATGTTCCCCATCCTATCACTCCGCATATTGAAATCTGTAGAACCAAAAACAGGCAAATGTATGGAACGGTGTTGGAGATAACAATTCTCTGTTAGGGAAAATCCGCACAACATCTGTATTGTCATTTCAGGGATAAGTTTCTGGAACGGCGTTTAAGATTGAGTTGTCTGGAACGGCAATTCTGACTTCTTCATTTGTAGCGAACGAGGCGCATTGATGAGCCTGTAATGGAAAATAAGCACGATATATGGAACGGCATTTCAGTAATAAGTGTCTGGAACGGTGTTGGAGATAACAATTCACTGTTAGGGGAAATCCGCAGAACGTCTGTATTGGCGTTTCAGGGTTAAGTTTCTGGAACGGCGTTTCAGATTGAGTTGTCTGGAACGGCAATTCTGACTTCTTCATTTGTAACAAAAGTTTTTCACAGTAGTTAATTTTTACATTTATGTTTTTAACAAGGACAGGATCGTGCACGTATTCCTAAGTAGGGGTAAGTTTTGCCATAAAGCTTGTTACTAGTACTAGTATTTCACACGTCCCCACTGCACCACAAGGAACAGAATAGTTGTTGTACTCCTCTAAATCTTCTGGTAAATTCCAACGTTTTTGTAAAGTTGTAGCCAGTGCACAATGTTTCTCTCGTCTCTATCTTCTTCCTCCCTTTTCTCTTTGTTTGCTAATTGTTTTAGTTTTCTTTTTTTCCTCTTAGACTGTTTTTTTTGCTTTGTTCATGAATGAATCCCAATCGTCTTTAATCTTGTTTTTCTCTGTTTCTTCGTTTCGTTCCTTTCCGTCATCGGTTTCTTGTATGTACTTTATGCGGTACTTTTCAATGATTGCCTCTTCAGTCGTTGTGCGCCACTCGTTGAACCAAAGGGTTGTCAGACAGGGGCGGTTACCTGGGTGAAAATTTATGCGTTGCTTTATGTGTTTTCTGGCTTCCGGCGTCAGGTTACACCATTTTTTTGGTGGAAAAGTATGACCATTCAGTTTGAGCCTCTCTCGTTCTCCTGATTGTACTGGTCGTCCAATACCCATGTTGTTGTCGCACTGTATGTCCTCTGTTCCTATCTGTCGCCTTCCTCATAGAAAGGAAATATGTCCTCAGTTACGTACTTTAAGCATTGTTCCCAAATTTCTAAAGCTTATGCCCTTTTGGGCTGTTGAGTCTTTCTCTCACGTCATCGATCTTGTTGCATCCATTAAGTATTGTGATTACCAAGTTGCCGTTTTCCGCACATAGCGCATTGAACCCAATTTCAAAATGATATAAGAATGGATTCCGCTTGTCGTTTTTGTCACCGTTATTTAGCTCATAACTTCTTGCACAGTACTCTGCTGAATCAAAAAGAAACCAAGGCTTCAAAACCTTCCTCTTGTACGCTGATTGTGTTGTTGTGTTCTCCATTTACCTCTTACTTCTAACAATGTTTGACGTTCGGCAAATACTCCAGTATTTTAGTACAATTAGTACTTCGTTGTAAACTGTTAAGGAATAATCCTTACCGCGCTTTAAGTGATGTAAATTTCCTGATCTTGCAAAGATTGGCTTATATTGATGTCACCGCGTCTGGTGGTTTGACTCCTCTGTAGAACCGTGCAGACGTAGTAGTCTCCGCATTAGTTTTTGTTCCTACTAGTATTTCTTTATTTTTGTATGAAGTAACTTAAATAGTGATTGCTAGTCAGTTTTTTAGTGCAAAAGTTTGTCATTTGCTGCAATTTCAGGATGAATATTGCTCATTGTATGAATTGGGTATAGTATCAAACAGTTTTGACAATTCTCAGGCTGATACTTTAGTATGTATGAATTTTATAATAATTTTGGTCACTGGTCATTTTTCCTCCAAATCCAGTACCCAAATGCACTAATTAGGTGGTGACACACAAACCACGACAGATAACTCACTTCTGTTTCTTTCATGATTCATCTTATCCCTAACAAGGAACAATATTCATCGTTCAATCACACAAAATATCTGATTTTGGAATTTATAATTGCAAATTAGTGTGTATTTTTCGTCCAAATCCAGTACCCAAATGCACTAATTAGGTGGTGACACACAAACTATCACATATAACTCACTTCTGTTTCTTTCATGATTCATCTTATCCATAACAGGAACAATATTCATGGACTAATCACACAAAATATCTGATTTTCTAATTTTTAATTGCAAATTAGTGTGTATTTTTCCTCCAAATCCAGTACGCAATTGCACTAATTAGGCTGGTGACACACAAACCACGACATATAACTCACTTCTGTTTCTTTCATCATTCATCTTATCCATAACAGGAACAATATTCATGGTTCAATCACACAAAATATCTGATTTTGGAATTTATAATTGCAAATTAGTGTGTATTTTCCCTCCAAATCAAGTACCCAATTTCACTAATTAGGTGGTGACACACAAACCACGACAGATAACTCACTTCTGTTTCTTTCATGATTCATCTTATCCATAACAGGAACAATATTCATGGTTCAATCACACAAAATATCTGATTTTTGGAATTTATAATTGCAAATTAGTGTGTATTTTTCGTCCAAATCCAGTACCCAAATGCACTAATTAGGTGGTGACACACAAACTATCACATATAACTCACTTCTGTTTCTTTCATGATTCATCTTATCCATATCAGGTACAATATTCATGGTTCAATAACACAAAAGATCTGATTCTGGAATTTTTAATTGCAAATTAGTGTGTATTTTTCCTCCAAATCCAGTACACAGATGCACTAATTAGGTGGTGACACACAAACTATCACATATAACTCACTTCTGTTTCTTTCATCATTCATCTTATCCATAACAGGAACAATATTCATGGTTCAATAACACAAAATATCTGATTTTGGAATTTATAATTGCAAATTAGTGTGTATTTTCCCTCCAAATCAAGTACCCAATTGCACTAATTAGGTGGTGACACACAAACGATGATCGACAGGTTAATTACTCTTGGCATTGTCGTATCGATTATTGGCATATTACCGTGTAATTTGCCACAATAATGTTTCGTTATCATACGGTAAGACACGAAACACACGTAAAACCGGCCATCTTTGGTCGGTCTTTTACCATATAATTTGCCATAATATTCTTATCACGGAATATCACATGTAAAATTGTATCTTATCATGTAGAATTAGTACTAGAGTGCATGTAAATTTAGGGCATGATAGTGTTTTAGAGTTGTTAATTCTTCAAAGAGTGAGCTGATGGGGAAATCTGGTAAAGAGACAATCCACATAAAAGTGCCGACGATTATTCACTGGGAAATAACTTTACAAATAAGGTTATTTGCCCTTATGACTTTTTGTACGATACGCCCGCCTAGTACGTATGAATACGCGTTACACGGTGAATTCTTTTCAGTCCCCTTCAGTCGTAAATCCAACCGTTAAGCGGCTGGATTCTATGACTTAACCTATTCATCGTGAGTCATTGTCGTGTGTTGAATACCAAACTGTATCCAGTCTACTATCAGAGGCCCTATCAAAAAATGGGGAGGCATTTTTCCATTCATTCTGGCTTGTATCAAGACATTTTGCCCTGATTCTTGCCCGATTGATATATTGTAATCCATGGATCAAATTATCCACTTTCTTTTATTCCATGATTGAACATAAATCAACTTGTTGCTTCGATCGAACAGTTGATCAAACACTTCCATAGAATGATTGATTTATCCTGTTGTTTTGGTCGAACGCCCGAAACAAACTTACTTACTTACCACATGCACCAAGAACAATGTTCCCAAAAAACAGCGCCACTCATAAACTTGGTAAAAAAATCAGCAATATTTGTTGAACCTGGTTCTTTTGCAACTCTGATGTTACCTGCTGCAATGGATTCTCGGGCCTTGTGGTATGCTATGCTGTTGTGTTTCTTCTTGCATGGGCTTTCAGGTCGTGTAACATTTGTGACAACTGAATCATTATCACAATACACATTAGTGCTCCCGTCAATTGGAACACCCATCATTCTCAACTTGTATCTTAGACCTTCAACCAATTCAATTGCAATTTTCAATGCAATGATCTCGGATCCAAAAGTTGATGTTTCAACTGTTGTTTGTCTTTTGGAAAACCAGATAATTCGCACATTATTAATGAATATAATAATGCTAGTATGAGATCTTCTTGTTGCCTTGCATCCGGCATGGTTGGCGTCAACAAAACAACTCATTGTTACATGTTTTCCCAAAGCTTCAGGCATATCTGCTGGTAAGACTTCAGTGGCGCCAGGATAAAATTCAGACCAGTCACATTTTTGAAATTTACTGTCATCAACACTTGGTACCGAATCATCAAAAACCAACTTTGACCGGTTATATTTCTTCAAATATGCAAATACATGAAATAACTGGTTCAAATGTCCCATTCTTGCCTGAGCCAAATATCTTGACATCAGCGAAACTGGCATTACAATGTCAAGCCTTCCTAGTTCACAAATCCATCTGAGGACTCCAATCAAACCTTGATAGTAATTTTGCAATTCAGGATTCAGTTCCTCTGATATATCAATCTCCGGCCTGTAATTGTGTGACAGTGGGCTGGATGCAGATTTTGGTAAATATTTATATCCATATTTTTCAGTTCCAAACTCTTGTTCTACAGCTGCAACTGCTTTTGCCGTGTACTTGGTGCTTGATAATGACCATCTTGGTTTTGAATCACCCTCAAAGTAAAACTTCCCAATATCAGCACCCAAATACAGAGTCGGTTCTTCTATGGTATCATCCTTCAATTTGAACTTTCGTTCAATATTTTCTAGCTGGAACTTAGGATCTTCACCAGAACATAAGATATCATCAACATAAGCAATCAACATTGCCCAATATCTCGATCCATCTTTTCTGGTTTCAATTCTTAAGTGCACATCCGGATCTGCTTTACAAGGGGAATAGCCAAGATCCCTCAAGTGTTTCGTGAGATATGACCTGAATAATGCACCTGCAACTGGTAATCCATATAGTGCTCGGACTATTTTGCAAGGACGGCCTGCAAGATGTGGAGGGAATCCATCTTCGGCTCTTGCCCGCAGAAAATATTTCTCCTTTATTGGGGCTGTCAAGTATGCATTTTGAATGTCTGCTGAGAGAACCTTCAAATCATTCAGCGCTGCCAGCAAGAAGAATATTCTCACTGAATCTCGACTGGGGACAGATGAGGAAGTATTTTCCTTTGCCACTGCAGGAACCTTGTGCCCATCCCCCACTAACCAAGCCTTCCTTGTTAGGGATCCAAGCTTGATATCAAATATCATGTGCATTGTGATCTCCTTATGACCAACTGGTATAACATCATCATCAGAAAATTCAAAAGCTGCCATGTTGTTTGTCATTTCCTTATGAATGGCGCGTTCTTCCCAGTGGTCTGTACCCATTTTCTTATCAATTGCCAGTGCTTGTGTTATTGAATGTGGTAACTCGACACCATATTTGTGACTTTTCAACCAATACTTAGCTGTTTTTGCAGCTTTAAGGATGCGTTCCTTTCTTCTCAATATCTTGTGCACCCACCATCTGAAGGCTGGTAGTTTTTCAAGTTTATTGTTGGTTGCATATTCTGTGAGCTGCACAGGGAATGATTCTTTGACATCACTAAGCTTGCACCAAGATTCGGTTCCATCTTTCCAACTGGCCAAAATTCTCCAGCCCCTAGTTGTCGGCTTATGGCTTTTTCTACCATTTTTGGCTATAGTTGTGGCCTCCTCTTCGCTTAAAGCAGTGTTGTCGCATTCATGATCAATTAGCTCATCCAGCAGGGTGAACATTTGTCCATCATCATCAACAGAACTGTAGAGACTTTCTGCAACAATGTTTGTCGTGTATTCTTCAATGGTGCCATCAGGTAGTTGCAGTTTGTATAACCTCGTGTCGAGTATTGGATTCTCATTTCTTACTCCAATAGGTTGGTTTTGCAGATCACGTACCCTATCCTTGACAATGCACCTGAGCCTTTCATCATTTCTTTCAATGATCACTTCATTTCCCAGATACTCATCTGGCTCATCAATATCTTCAACTGACACTTCTGGCTCAGCCATTTCAAGTTTCAGATCAGATGATCTTACTGGTTGTTCATCAAATAGCTCTTCTTGAGGTTCTGTATAATTTTCCTGGAAAAATGACGCGCTGTCTTTGACTTCATCACCAATCTTGGATTCAATTGATTTATCAATTGCTTCCATTCTTCTCAGAACATCTCGATCCCTCCATTCAAATTCCTTTACTGGCCTTATTGAATTTGTAGAGATTGGTATTGCCGATTCGGTCAAGATCCAAAAACAATCACCACCACCCACCTTGCTTCCACAAGGTCCAAGCCATTGTCCCAGTCTTTCAACTCCACAAGTTGAAGAATCACCTTTATCAAAATAAAATATAAAATCATACCATTCTGATGATGTGTATAGTGTTATATCAGGCCTGTAGCCATGCACCAATTCAAATGGAGTCCTTCCCATTGAAGAGGGGTTGCTTGATGCAGTTCGCTGTTTGAGATTTGCACTCAGCTCTCCACAAAATGACCATAGCCTTCTTGGTGACTTCTTCTTTGCTGTCTTGGTTATGATTGCATTACCAAGATGGCCTATCGCTTGCTCTGCTCGATTTTGGAAAGGACAATGTGGTTGGATGAATGTTTGATGTATATGGTTGCGTTTTACAATTGAATTCTAGTGCGACTTGTATGTTCTTGGTGAGCCTTGTTCTGGGGCACCATCAGAAACAAAATGTTCAGGAATTCCAACTTCGTGAATGAATATTTTCAATCCTTGATGAGCTTGCGACTTGTTTTGTATTGGTATAAATACTTCAAACCCATTCCCATTTGTAAAGACCTGTGCACATTTTTCTTGTCTCATAATACTCGTGGTTTTGGCATGCCAAGTATCAGTATACCAGGTTCCCTGAGTGACTCTCTTGTTTCTAAAAGCGCTGTGTTGGCAGACGCTTCATCAAAGGTAATTGCAAATTCCTCAGGGCTTTCTGAGCCGTGACCTTCAGTGTCTGTTCTGCCTTTTTGAAGCTGATATTCCAAGTCTTGGCTAGGCGTTCACAGTCTACTTTGTTTGGACCTTCAATAGTTGTCACTGATGGTCCCCATTGATTTCTTCTATCAAAGGATCTTCTTTCAAGTGTATTGTCAATTTCTTGCAAGCTGGGAATTTGTTTTGATTCATTCTCAGGGGCTTCTGTGAAGTCAAATTCTGTGTCATCAAATAAAAACTGGTCTTTCCTTTGCGCGCTTGAAATATTTACTTCTTGAAACTTTGTTGTCACTGAAGAAATCCGATGAGAAATATTACCATCTGTTGCTATCTGGCATTCAGTCAGCATTCTTCTGGTTGATATCTGATGCAACCTCATGAGTTTGCTCCGCTGCACAAGGTTTGGATGCTTGGACTCTATGCTAGTCTTGGAGAACATGTCTGTGACATTACTTGTAGGTTCTGTTACCACTGAACTTGCATCTTCAGTTGACATGGCTTGAACGCTGAATTGGTCCCCTGAAATTGGATCACCATTGTCAATTGCTAATTCAGCCATCCTAAACTTCAGTGAGTGAGGATCCCATGGGGTGTCATTTGTCACAATCAGATGTTGACATTCATCAAGCTCCAATCTTGTTGGCTTCCTTGTTGGAAAATATACAATCACATTTCTCATACTCAGTTTTATGAAAACTTTCTTGGGATCATCATCTTCCATTGGGGTTTGGATTGTAATTCCATGCTTGGACCTGGGGTCAAATTGACGAGGAGTTTCTTCAACAGAGTTGAAATTGCAATCCTTCACTTGATTTGGGCATATCAAGCTGTTCTTCAATTTGTTTCCAAAATACAGCGCTTGGTGAAACACAATAATGTAGACGTGACCTGACGTAGGACTTGTCCAAGCAGTTGCGCAACTTCCAATTGGAATTTTCTTGATGGGCTTGTACTCTTCAGAAAAAGGGGCAACATCAACGTGTGTTGTGATCTGATCAGGATTGAGCAATATCATGTTGCTTCCAGCTGCCGTGATGTCAGCATGCGAGTCTAACTCACAGTATCCATCTTCATTTTCTCCATCATCAAAATCTAGAGGAATATTCATCTTATATAATGACCGGCTCACCATTCTTAAACATTTGTTTTCTAGTGTCCGGTTATGATGTCATTTCTTAGATTTTGAGCCAAAGCTATCACCAGCACCATCCTTTTCGGCTTCCTTTGCCTTCTTGGTCTCAGCAGCTTTAAGAGCCCTCTTTTTCTTATTTGCCTGTCTCATCTGATAAAGTTCCTGACGCTGGTCTTTTGACATTGTTTTATAAACACTCGTTGGATAAGGCTTGTTCTCAAGTTTCCCTGTGAACGTTCCAGTTGTTCTCTGCTTTTTATTGCTTGATGTGCCTACTGAATACACACTTCTGGAGCCTCTTTTATGCTTTCCGTTTGCAAGCTTCTTCAATCCTATCTGATTGGTGAATAAAATCAAACATTCATTGAAATTGTCTCGGTAATCTTTGCTCTCATCAATTGCATCAGCTTTAGCAGCATCAAGTCACTCATTGCTGATTGAATTAATGAAGTCCCAGACAAATCTCCTTTCATTGTGGTTCTTTTCAAATCTCAGAATTGTTCCATGGAAGGCAGTCCAATTTCTTTCGTGCTTGTTCCAATCATAATTCTTAGCGTCACCGGTGTAGTGTGATTCTTTCATTTCCTGGTAGGTTTTATTCAAAACCATTGTGATATTGGTATCAGTATAAGCATGTTGCATCAATGAAATGAATGCATTTCTTGCATACCCTGAGTTTAATTCAGTATTTTGGAAATGTGCCACATATTCCCAACCCGGCCCCTTTCTTGTTGCATCACACAACAACCTCCACACAACATTGTTGTCTTCATCATACTGATGGCCCGACAAAACGCCACACCGTTCATTGTAGTCACTCCAAGTTGGATAGACATCTGTTGGATTTTGTCTGACTGTGCCAGACCTGGCTTCATCATCAACATCTTCCTTTTCTTGTGGTCTTATGACATATAAGATTGGGAATCCTTCAGAGTTGAATCTGTATCTCAAGTTTTGACGAAATCCTTTCTCCCATTCTCTGAATTTTGTAAGGTCCTTTAACTCAGGTGGAGTTGCCTTTTCTTGTGATTTCACACTCGATTCCATCATCTTGATTCTGAATTGTTGCAGTTCTAGATTGTTTGGGTTTGCGTTCCAGTCAATGGCTCGTGGTTTGACTCCAATCAATGGTTGATAGTGAGCCCAATTTGCCCATGTGAGAAGTCTTGATGATAGCCTGTTGCCATAATGGATGCTTTTTGGTTTAGGACAGTCTGGACTGATCGATTTCAATCCACGCATGAATGATTTGATGCTTTCCTTGTTGAGATCTGTGATTTCACAAATATTAGACATTCCTCCCCTCATAATTTCTTTGGCTGATTCATAGTTGATACCAAAATCCATTAGGCTGCTTCTGAAGGCAAGCTGTTCTGGATCCAGTAATCTTCCATTGTTGAATCCCCTGATTGTTATTTTGAGTTGGGATGACCTCCTGTCGTACCGTTCAGACCTTGAGTTGTCATCTCGTTGGTTTTCACTATCATCACTGCTGCTTTCATCACTGCTATTAACATTATCTGGATTCCTAACCCTTCCTGCAGCGTCTTGTAATGCTCTGATCCTTTTCTTTACTTCTTGGTCAATGACTCGCTTCCAAGTTGAGTTCATTTCTGGATCAGTTATAGCCTTTTCCATTACACGCATGATTCTTTCCTCATCAAATTTGTCCTCTTCCTTTTCTAATTCCATGTCCTTCTGACTCTGATTGTCGCTATCAGATTCTGGTGGATTCTGTCCCACATCCATTTTTGATTCCTCATCATTGGGGTCATAGTCATCATCATCTTTTGGCTTTGCTTTTGTTCTTGTTTTTCTTTTTGCTGGAGCCATGATGGAGACGGATATTAATCACAATGTTCAAAGGAAGTTTCGATGGAAGTTACGACGACGGAGTATTTGATTGAAGTATTTAATTGAAGGTAGTATGTGGAGAGAGAGTGTAATCAAATCGGAGGATTGGATGTGAGATGGTTGGTTAAATGTTGGTGACTGTTGTGTGTGATTTGCTTATCTGTTTGTGTATATGTGCGGATCGAATTTCGTTCCGGTTAATTTTTTGTTTGTTTGTATGTGTGTGAGCTTTTGCTTTTGTCGCAACTTAAGATTGTGAGCTTTTCTATCCAGTCTCAGGATTTGCTCATTCTGTATTTCTGTGGTGAAAGATTGATGAATATTCATCGTATTGTTTTCTGAGAATTTAGTGTTCTCTTTTTATTTTGGATCTTTGAGATTTAGTGTTCTCGTTTCCATATCTTTGGATTTTCTTGCGAGCAGATGCTTGCAATCTGTTTCGTCCAGTCTGTTTCACCATCAGGAATACATGAGGCTCAATCTTCTGGCTCACATCGTTCTTGTTTTCAGTGAAAGATCAGTGTTCTTGGATATTGATTCCTTTCAGCTGATGCCAACCTGGGCGATTTTTCCAATCGTGCAGCCCTTTTCCCTTGCTTGTTTTGCTGGATCTCGAAACCCGATGGAGCCTACCATCTTGGTTCGGGTCTTTGGTCTCTTCTTTCAGGGAGACCGCCCTGGTGTTGGTCTGTTCCAGGGCTCTACAAGCAGCTGCCCCTTTTACATCCTTGAGGGTTGATGCCGGTTGCTGATCAGGCTAATCCGGATTCTTTGTCTTCGAGCTCAACTGCAGTTTCTTGGTGGGAAACGCCATTTGGTCCTCAGCATTGTAGGATACTGGCCACAGCTCATAGACGCTGGGTCTGATAAACTAAAGAAACTGTGTCGTGACAGTAATAAAACAAAAGAAATTGTAAGAATAATTATCGTACGCGTCGGTCATCTTCGATGATCAACAGGTTAATTACTCTTGGCATTGTCGTATCAATTATTGGCATATTACCGTGTAATTTGCCACAATAATGTTCGTAATCATACGGTAAGACACGAAACACACGTAAAACTGGCCATCTTCAGTCGGTCTTTTACCGTATAATTTGCCATAATATTCTTATCACGGAATATCACATGTAAAATTGTATCTTATCATGTAGAATTAGTACTAGAGTGTACATAATTTTAGGGCATGATAGTGTTTTAGAGTTGTTAATTCTTCAAAGAGTGAGCTGATGGGGAAATCTGGTAAAGAGACAATCCACATAAAAGTACCGACGATTATTGACTGGGAAATAACCTTACAAATAAGATTATTTGCCCTTATGACTTTTCGTACGATACGCCCGCCTAGTACGTACGAATCCGCGTATCACGGTGAATTCTTTTCACAATTGCACTAATTAGGTGGTGACACACAAACTATCACATATAACTCACTTCTGTTTCTTTCATCATTCATCTTATCCATAACAGGAACAATATTCATCGTTCAATCACACAAAATATCTGATTTTCTAATTTTTAATTGCAAATTAGTGTATATTTTTCCTCCAAATCCAGTACCCAATTGCACTAATTAGGTGGTGACACACAAACCACGACATATAACTCACTTCTGTTTCTTTCATGATTCATCTTATCCATAACAGGAACAATATTCATGGTTCAATCACACAAAATATCTGATTTTGGAATTTATAATTGCAAATTAGTGTGTATTTTCCCTCCAAATCCAGTACCCAATGCACTAATTAGGTGGTGACACACAAACCACGACAGATAACTCACTTCTGTTTCTTTCATCATTCATCTTATCCATAACAGGAACAATATTCATCATTCAATCACACAAAATATCTGATTTTGGAATTTATAATTGCAAATTAGTGTGTATTTTTCCTCCAAATCCAGTACCCAAATGCACTAATTAGGTGGTGACACACAAACTATCACATATAACTCACTTCTGTTTCTTTCATGATTCATCTTATCCATAACAGGAACAATATTCATGGTTCAATCACACAAAATATCTGATTTTGGAATTTATAATTGCAAATTAGTGTGTATTTTCCCTCCAAATCCAGTACCCAAATGCACTAATTAGGTGGTGACACACACGCCACGACAGATAACTCACTTCTGTTTCTTTCATGATTCATCTTATCCATAACAGGAACAATATTCATGGACTAATCACACAAAATATCTGATTTTGGAATTTATAATTGCAAATTAGTGTGTATTTTTCGTCCAAATCCAGTACCCAATTGCACTAATTAGGTGGTGACACACAAACCACGACAGATAACTTACTTCTGTTTCTTTCATGATTCATCTTATCCATAACAGGAACAATATTCATGGTTCAATCACACAAAATATCTGATTTTCTAATTTTTAATTGCAAATTAGTGTGTATTTTTCCTCCAAATCCAGTACCCAAATGCACTAATTAGGTGGTGACACACAAACTATGACAGATATCTCACTTCTGTTTCTTTCATGATTCATCTCATCCATAACAGGAACAATATTCATGGTTGAATCACACAAAATATCTGATTTTCTAATTTTTAATTGCAAATTAGTGTGTATTTAAATCCAGTACCCAAATGCACTAATTAGGTGGTGACACACAAACTATGACAGATAACTCACTTCTGTTTCTTTCATGATTCATCTTATCCATAACAGGAACAATATTCATGGTTCAATCACACAAAATATCTGATTTTGGAATTTATAATTGCAAATTAGTGTGTATTTTCCCTCCAAATCCAGTACCCAAATGCACTAATTAGGTGGTGACACACACGCCACGACAGATAACTCACTTCTGTTTCTTTCATGATTCATCTTATCCATAACAGGAACAATATTCATGGACTAATCACACAAAATATCTGATTTTGGAATTTATAATTGCAAATTAGTGTGTATTTTTCGTCCAAATCCAGTACCCAATTGCACTAATTAGGTGGTGACACACAAACCACGACAGATAACTTACTTCTGTTTCTTTCATGATTCATCTTATCCATAACAGGAACAATATTCATGGTTCAATCACACAAAATATCTGATTTTGGAATTTATAATTGCAAATTAGTGTGTATTTTCCCTCCAAATCCAGTACCCAAATGCACTAGTTAGGTGGTGACACACAAACCACGACAGATAACTCACTTCTGTTTCTTTCATCATTCATCTTATCCATAACAGGAACAATATTCATCATTCAATCACACAAAATATCTGATTTTGGAATTTATAATTGCAAATTAGTGTGTATTTTTCGTCCAAATCCAGTACCCAAATGCACTAATTAGGTGGTGACACACAAACTATCACATATAACTCACTTCTGTTTCTTTCATGATTCATCTTATCCATAACAGGAACAATATTCATGGACTAATCACACAAAATATCTGATTTTCTAATTTTTAATTGCAAATTAGTGTGTATTTTCCCTCCAAATCCAGTACCCAATTGCACTAATTAGGTGGTGACACACAAACCACGACAGATAACTTACTTCTGTTTCTTTCATGATTCATCTTATCCATAACAGGAACAATATTCATGGTTCAATCACACAAAATATCTGATTTTCTAATTTTTATTTGCAAATTAGTGTGTATTTTTCCTCCAAATCCAGTACCCAAATGCACTAATTAGGTGGTGACACACAAACTATGACAGATAACTCACTTCTGTTTCTTTCATGATTCATCTCATCCATAACAGGAACAATATTCATGGTTGAATCACACAAAATATCTGATTTTCTAATTTTTAATTGCAAATTATTGTGTATTTAAATCCAGTACCCAAATGCACTAATTAGGTGGTGACACACAAACTATGACAGATAACTCACTTCTGTTTCTTTCATGATTCATCTTATCCATAACAGGAACAATATTCATGGTTGAATCACACAAAATATCTGATTTTCTAATTTTTAATTGCAAATTAGTGTGTATTTTTCCTCCAAATCCAGTACCCAAATGCACTAATTAGGTGGTGACACACAAACTATCACATATAACTCACTTCTGTTTCTTTCATGATTCATCTTATCCATAACAGGAACAATATTCATGGACTAATCACACAAAATATCTGATTTTCTAATTTTTAATTGCAAATTAGTGTGTATTTTCCCTTCAAATCCAGTACCCAATTGCACTAATTAGGTGGTGACACACAAACCACGACAGATAACTTACTTCTGGTTCTTTCATGATTCATCTTATCCATAACAGGAACAATATTCATGGTTCAATCACACAAAATATCTGATTTTCTAATTTATAATTGCAAATTAGTGTGTATTTTCCCTCCAAATCCAGTACCCAATTGCACTAATTAGGTGGTGACACACAAACTATCACATATAACTCACTTCTGTTTCTTTCATCATTCATCTTATCCATAACAGGAACAATATTCATGGTTCAATAACACAAAATATCTGATTTTCTAATTTTTAATTGCAAATTAGTGTGTATTTTCCCTCCAAATCCAGTACCCAATTGCACTAATTAGGTGGTGACACACAAACCACGACAGATAACTCACTTCTGTTTCTTTCATCATTCATCCTATCCATAACAGGAACAATATTCATGGTTCAATCACACAAAATATCTGATTTTCTTATTTTTAATTGGAAATTAGTGTGTATTTTTGAAAAGAATTCACCGTGTAACGCGTATTTGTACGAAAGTCATAAGGGCAATAACCTTATCCTTAAGATTATTCCTGAGTGAATGATTTTGGCAACGGCTATCATGTGGATTAACTCTTAGCGAGAGTTTCCCCATCAGCTCACTCTTTGAAGAATTAACAACTCTAAAACACTATCATGCCCTAAAATCTACGTACAACCTCGTACTAATTCTACATGATAAGGTACAATACATGTGATATTCCAATGAGAATATCACGGTGAATTATACGGTAAAAAGACTGATCGAAGATGGTTTTGCGTGTGTTTTGTGTCATAAGATTACATGTGTTTTGTATGCTAAAATTAGACGATGATGACGAGTAATTTGACGACGAGTAATTAACCTGTCGACCATCAGAGATGATCGACGCTACCGATTCTAAGAAGATGATTACTCTTACTCTTACTCTTACTCACTAAATCAATCAACCAAAAGGACGATTGCGTTTGTTTGTTACGACACACTTTCTTTAGTTTATCAGACCCACAGCACTCTACGAGCTGTGGAGGACCGAATGGCGTTTCCCGAGAAACGCAGTTGAGCTCGAAGACCAAAGAATCCGGATTAGCCTGATCAGCAACCGGCATCAACCCTCAAGGATGTAAAAGGGGCAATTGCTTGTGGAGCCCTGGAACAGACCAACACCAGGGCGGTCTCCCTGAAATAAGAGACCAAAGACCCGGACCAAGGTGGTGGCTCCACCGGGCCTCGAGATCCAACAACAAAACAAGCAAGGGAAAAGACACTGGACGATTCAGCTGAACGAATCGCCGAGGTTGGCATCAGTTGAAAGGAATCAATATTCGAGAACACTGATCTTTCACTAAAAACAAGAATGACGTGAGCCAGAAGATTGAGCCTAAAGTACTCTGTGGACGAAACAGATTGGACGAAACAGATTGCGAAAAGCATCTTGCAAAGAGCATCTGTCCGCAAGGAAAAATCCAAAGATATGGAAACGAGAACACCAAATTTCCAAGATCCGAAAGAAAAGAGAACACTAAATTCTCAGGAAACAATTTTCACCACAGAAATACAGAATGAGCAAATCCCGAGACCGGATAGAAAAGCTCACAATCTTGAATTGCAACAAACGCAAAAGCTCACACACAGAACGGAACGAAAACTTGATCCGGACCAGTACACAAACCAGACCAAATAACCGGAACGAAAATTCGATCCGGATATATACAAACAGATAAGCAAATCACACTCGACAGTCACCAACATCTAACATCCATCTCACATCCAATCCTTTGGCCCTGATTATACTCTCTTTCCACAAATTTGATCGTATCGTCCATCCAAACTTCCACCACATATTTCAAACAATTCGAAACCTCATTTGAAATCTCATCCCTATCATGGCTCCGGCAAGACGAACCACAAGAGCGAACCCAAAAGACAATGAGGACTATGACCCCAATGAGGAAACAAAAATGGATGTGGATGAGGATCAGGACCCAAAAGATCCTGATAGTGAAGACGAGTTTGATGAAAGGATCATGCGAGTAATGGAAAGGGCTATGGCTGATCCAGAAAAGAACTCAATCATGAAAATGATTATAGATCGAGAAGTAAGGAAAAGGATCATATCAGTACATGAAGATGCAACAAGGAGAAAGGATCCAGATAACGACAGCAGTGATGATGAGGACCAAGATGACGACTCAAGGTCTGATCGTTCGGTAATGGCAAAAATACAAATCCAACCCAAAATAAAAATCAGGGGATTCAACAATGGGAGATTTCTGAATCCAGAACAGCTCGCTTTCAGAAGCAGCTTGATGGACTTTGGTATCAACTATGAATCAGCTGAAGAAATTATGAGGGGAGGAATGTCTAACATTCGAGAAATTACAGACCTCAACAAGGAAAGCATCAAATCATTCATGCATGGATTGAAATCTATCAGTCCAGAATGCCCTAACCCGACAAGTATCCACTACGGTAACAGACTATCGTCGAGGCTCCTCACATGGGCAAATTGGGCATGCTACCAACCATTGATTGGAGTCAAACCTCGAGCTATTGACTGGAACAGTGAATCCAAACAACCTAGAACTGCAACAATTCAGAATCAAGATGATGGAATCGAGTGTGAAATCACAAGAAAAAGCGGCGCCACCTGAGTTAAAGGACCTTACAAAATTCAGAGAATGGGAGAAAGGTTTTTGTCAAAATTTGAGATACAGATTCAACTCTGAAGGATTCCCAATCTTATATGTCATAAGACCACAAGAAAAGGAAGATGTTGATGATGAAGCCAGGTCTGGCACAGTCAGACAAAATCCAACAGATGCATCTCCAACTTGGAGTGACTACAATGAAAGGTGTGGTGTTTTGTCAGGTCACCAGTATGATGAAGACAACAATGTCGTCTGGAGGTTGATATGTGATGCAACAAGAAAAGGGCCTGGTTGGGAATATGTGGCACATTTCCAAAATACTGAACTGAACTCAGGAAATGCTAGAAATGCATTCATTTCATTGATGCAGCACGCTTACACTGATACCAATATCACTATGGTTCTGAACAAAACCTACCAGGAAATGAAAGAATCACACTTACACCGGTGACGCTAAGAATTATGATTGGAACAAGCACAAGAGGAATTGGACTGCCTTCCATGGTACAATTCTGAGATTTGAAAAGAACCACAATGAAAGGAGATTTGTCTGGGACTTCATTAATTCAATCAGCGATGAGCGACTTGATGCTGCCAAAGCCGATGCAATTGATGAGAGCAAAGATTACCGGGACAATTTCAATGAATGTTTGATCCTATTCACCAATCGCCTTGGATTGAAGAAGCTTGCAAATGGGAAGCATAAAAGAGGTTCCAGAAGTGTGTATTCTGTGGGCACGTCAAGCAACAAGAAGCAGAAAACAACTGGGACTTTTACAGGAAAAGTTGAGTGCAAGCCCTATCCAACAAGCGTTTATAAAACAATGTCAAAAGAACAGTGGCAGGAGCTTTACCAGATGAGACAGGCAAAGAAGAAGAGAAATCTCAAGGCTGCTGAAACCAAAAAGGCAAAAGAAGATGAAAAGGAAGGTGCAGGTGATAGCTTTGGATCAAAATCTAAGAAATGACATCATAACCGGACACTAGAAAACAAATGGTTAAAAATGGTGAGCCGGTCATTATATAAGATGAATATTCCTCTAGATTTTGATGATGGAGAAAATGAAGAAGGATACTGTGAGTTAGACTCACATGCTGACACCACTGCGGCTGGAAGCAACATGATATTGCTCAATCCTGATCAGATCACAACACACGTTGATGTTGCGCCCTTTTCTGAAGAGTACAAGCCAATCAAGAAAATCCCAATTGGAAGTTGCGCAACTGCTTGGACAAATCCAACATCAGGTCAAGTCTACATCATAGTGTTCCACCAAGCGCTGTACTTTGGGAACAAATTGAAGAACAGCTTGATATGCCCAAATCAAGTGAAGGATTGCAATTTCAACTCTGTTGAAGAGACACCTCGTCAGTTTGACCCTAGATCCAAGCATGGAATCACAATCCAAACACCAATGGAGGATGACGATCCAAAGAAAGTTTTCATAAAACTGAGTATGAGAAATGTGATTGTCATATTTTCCCACAAGGAAGCCAACAAGAATGGAGCTTGATGAATGTCAACATTTGATTGCGACAAATGACACCCCATGGGACCCACATTCACTGAAGTTCAGGATGGCAGAGTTAGCAATTGACAATGGTGATCCAATTTCAGGGGACCAGTTTAGCGTTCAAGCCATGTCAACTGAAGACACAAACTCAGTGGTAACAGAACCTACAAGTAACGTTACAGACATGCTCTCCAAGACTAGCATAGAGCCCAAGCACCCAAATCTCATGCAGCAATACAAGCTAATGAGGTTGCACCAAATATCAACCAGAAGAGTGCTGACCGAATGCCAAATAGCAACAGATGGCAATATTTCTCACAGGATCTTGTCAGTGACCAGAAAGTTTCAAGATGCAAATATTTCAAGCGCGCGAAGGGTAGACCAGTTTTTATTTGATGACACAGAATTTGACTTCACGGAAGCTCCTGAAGATGAATCAAAACAAGCCCCTAGCTTGCAAGAAATTGACAATACACTTGAAAGGAGGTCGCTTGACAGAAGAAATCAATGGGGGCCATCAGTGATAACTATTGAAGGTCCGAACAAAGTTGATTGTGAACGCCTAGCCAAGACTTGGAATATTAGTTTCAAGAAGGCTGAACAAACACTGAAAGTCACGGCTCAGAAAGCCCTGAGGAATTTGCAACTACCTTTGATGAAGAGGCTGCCTACACATCGCTTTAGAAACAAGAGAATTGCACAAGGAACCTGGTACACTGATACGTGGCATGCTAAAACCACTAGTATTATGAGGCAAGAAAAATGTGCAAAATCTTCACAATGGAAATGGTTTTGAAGTATTCATACCAATACAGGACAAATCTCAGGCGTATCAAGGGTTGAAAATATTCATTCATGAAGTTGGAATCCCTGAGCATTTGATCTCTGATGGCGCGCCAGAACAAGGATCTCCAAGAACCTACAAAACACACTGGAATTCAATTGTAAAGCGCAACCATATTCATCAAACATTCATCCAACCACATTGCCCATTTCAAAATTGTGCTGAGCAAGCAATCGGTCATCTTGGTGGTGCAATCACAACCAAGGCAGCAAAGAAAAAGTCACCGAGGAGATTATGGTCATTTTGTGGTGAGCTATGTGCAAATATCAGGCAAAGGACTGCATTGAGCAACCCTTCTTCAATGGGGAGAACTCCATTTGAATTGGTTCATGGCTATAGGCCTGATATTGCATTATACACATCATCAGAATGGTATGATTTTGTATTTTACTTTGATAAAGGTGATTCTTCCTCTTGCGGAGTTGAAAGATTGGGTCGTTGGTTGGGCCCTTGTGGCAATAAGATAGGCGGAGGTGATTGTTTTTGGATCCTGACGGAATCAGCAATACCAATATCTACAAACTTGATAAGGCCTGTCAAAGAATATGAATGGAGGGATAGAGATGTCCTACGAAGAATGGAAGCAATCAACAAATCAATTGAATCCAAGATTGGTGATGAAGTGAAAGACAGCGCGTCCTTCTTCCAGGAAAACTACCCAGAACCCCAAATAGAGCTATTTGAGGAACAACAACCAGTGAAATCATCTGATCTGAAACTTGAAATGGCTGAGCCAGAGGCATCGGTTGAAGATATTGATGAGCCAGATGAGTATCTGGGGAATGAAGTAATCATTGAAAGAAATGATGAAAGGCTCAGGTGCATTGTCAAGGATAGGGTGCAAGATCTGCAAAACAGGCCAATTGGAGTAAGAAATGAGAATCCAATACTAGACACGAGGCTGTACAATCTGCAACTACCTGATGGCACCATTGAGGAATACACAGCAAATATTGTTGCAGAGAGTCTTTACAGTTCTGTTGATGATGATGGACGAATGTTCACGATGTTAGATGAGCTAATTGACCATGAATGCGACAACACTGCTCTAACTGATGAGGAGGCCACAACTGTAGCCAAAAATGGCCGGCAAAGCCATAAACCGACGACTAGGGGATTGGAGGATTTTGGCCAGTTGGAAAGATGGAACCGAATCATGGTGTAAGCTAAGTGATGTCAAAGAATCATTCCCAGTGCAACTAGCTGAATATGCAGTCAACAATAATCTTGAAAAATCACCAGCATTCAGATGGTGGGTGCACAAAATTTTGAGAAGAAAGGAGCGAATCCTTAAGGCAGCAAAAACAGCCAAGTATTGGTTGAAGACTCACAAATATGGTGTTGAATTACCACATTCGATCACACAAGCACTGGCAATTGATAAGAAAACAGGGACTGATCACTGGGAAAGAGCAATTCATAAAGAAATGACAAAATAATATGGCAGCGTTTGAATTTTCTGATGAAGATGTTATTCCAGTCGGTCACAAGGAAATAACCACCCACATGATATTTGACATCAAGCTTGGATCCCTAACAAGGAAGGCTAGATTGGTAGGGGATGGTCACAAGGTTCCTGCCATAGCAAAAGAGAATACATATTCATCTGTTCCCAGTCGTGACTCAGTGAGGATATTCTTCTTGCTGGCAGCGCTGAATGATTTGAAAGTTCTATCAGCAGATATTCAAAATGCATATTTGACAGCCCCGATTAAGGAGAAATACTTTCTAAAAGCGAGAGCTGAAGACGGTTTCCCGCCACATCTTGCAGGAAGGCCTTGCAAGATAGTTCGAGCATTATATGGATTGCCAGTTGCGGGTGCATCTTTTAGATCATATCTCACACAGCATTTGAGGGATCTTGGATATTCCCCTTGCAAAGCAGATCCGGATGTGCACTTACGAAGTGAAACCCGGAAAGATGGATCCAGATACTGGGCAATGCTCATTGCCTATGTAGACGATATCTTATGTTCTGGTGAAGATCCAAAGTTCCAGCTAGAAAACATTGAACGAAAGTTCAAATTGAAGGATGATACTGATTGAAGAGCCAACTCTGTACTTGGGAGCTGATATTGGAAAGTTTTACTTCGAAGATGATTCAAAGTCAAGGTGGTCATTATCAAGTACCAAATACACGGCAAAAGCAGTTGCAGCTGTCGAACAAGAGCTAGGAACTGAAAAATATGGCTACAAGTATCTACCAAAATCAGCGTCCACTCCACTGTCACATGATTACAGACCGGAAATTGATATATCAGAGGAATTGAATCCTGAATTGCAAAATTACTATCAAGGTTTGATTGGAGTTCTCAGGTGGATTTGTGAATTAGGAAGGCTTGACATTGTAATGCCAGTCTCGCTGATGTCAAGATATTTGGCTCAAGCAAGAAAGGGACATCTGAACCAGTTATTTCATATATTTGCATATTTGAAAAAATACAACAGGTCGAAATTGGTTTTTGATGATTCAGTACCAAGCATCGATCAGAGTAAATTCCAAACATGTGACTGATCTGAATTTTATCCTGGCGCAACTGAAGTCATACCAGCAGATATGCCTGAAGCTTTGGGAAAACACGTGACGATGAGTTGTTTTGTTGATGCTGATCATGCCGGATGCAAGGCAACGAGGAGATCTCATACTGGTGTTATTATCTTCATTAATAATGCACCAATTGTTTGGTTTTCCAAAAGACAGACAACAGTTGAAACGTCAACTTTTGGATCTGAAATCATCGCATTGAAAATTGCAATCGAATTGGTTGAAGGTCTAAGATACAAGTTGAGAATGATGGGTGTTCCAATTGATGGGAGCACCAATGTGTATTGTGATAATGATTCCGTTGTCACAAATGTTACACGACCTGAAAGCCCATGCAAGAAGAAACACAACAGCATTGCATACCACAAGGCTCGAGAATCTATTGCAGTAGGGATTATCCGAGTTGCAAAGGAACCAGGTTCAACAAATATTGCTGATTTCTTTACTAAGCTAATGAGTGGCGCTGTTTTTTGGGAACATTGTTCTTGGTGCATGTGGTAAGTAAGTAAGTAAGTTTGTTCAGATCAATCGTTTGATTTAACAATTGATCGATCGTTTGATCAAAGTAACGAATCGATCTGCAATGAGCATTTCAAAAATGGATGATTTGATCCATTGATTACAATATATCAATCGGGCAAGAATCAGGGCAAAATGTCTTGATACAAGCCAGAATGAATGGCAAAATGCCTCCCCATTTCTTTTGATAGGGCCTCTGATGGTAGACTGGATACAGTTTGGTATTCAACATATGACAATGACTCACGATGAATAGGTTAAGTCATAGAATCCAGCCGCTTAACGGTTGGAGGATTTATGACTGAAGGGGACTGAAAAGAATTCACCGTGTAACGCGTATTTGTACGAAAGTCATAAGGGCAATAACCTTATCCTTAAGATTATTCCTGAGTGAATGATTTTGGCAACGGCTATCATGTGGATTAACTCTTAGTGAGAGTTTCCCCATCAGCTCACTCTTTGAAGAATTAACAACTCTAAAACACTATCATGCCCTAAAATCTACTTACAACCTAGTACTAATTCTACATGATAAGGTACAATACATGTGATATTCCAATGAGAATATCACGGTGAATTATACGGTAAAAAGACTGATCGAAGATGGTTTTGCGTGTGTTTTGTGTCATAAGATTACATGTGTTTTGTATGCTAAAATTAGACGATGATGACGAGTAATTTGACGACGAGTAATTAACCTGTCGACCATCAGAGATGATCGACGCTACCAATTCTAACGTCACACAAACGAGATTCAGGGTTATTTCAGAATCACGCGCATATTTGGGTCGAACTCCACTGGTCCCCCTTTGTAATTTCACCCTATTTATTAAAATTAATGTCGAACTCATCATATTTTTATGCACACTTCATTTTCCTACCCCACTGGCATCTGTTTCCGAAGTAGTGGCATGTTACTGAATTTTATGCCTGAAACAAACAGTGCATGGTTGCAATTTTTCAATCTCAATCGTTTCTCCATTTTTATTGTTATTACTGGCTATCGTACTAACGATGGTGACGATACCTAAATATCAGGTATATTGTGTACGTTGCTACCGGGACTCTCCTCTGATCACTACTGGTTACGGAAAGCAGAAGGTTACCAAGAAGAAGAAACCCCCCTTGTTTACAGCGCGACGAAGAAAGAAAACAGGAGTAATTGTTTCTCCCGATCTTCGGGACCATATTTTGAATGACGCATCATGCTATTCTTATTTCAAGCAATCTTCGGGGCTAGTAGATTTTGCATCTTGCGTTTTCATTAGAAAAAAGAGGAAGAAGCTTGAGGATGTTAGTCAACAATTAGGTCTAACGAACACCCGTAACGGTCCACAGAGTAGTGACGGCGCATTACCAGAGTTGCTCGACAATCAAGTTATGTATGACCCTTCTGTCGAATCGATTGGGCGTGCCTTGATTGGTCAGGAATTATCAAACATAGACGATGACAATGATTCTGTCTCCGATGACAATTTTTTCTTTCCTAACAATGACGATGAGGAAGAAGGAAGTGAGATCATAGAGGCCCCCCACTCTTCGATTGTCAATGATGAAGAAGGCATCAACATTGATGTTGACGATTCCCATCGTGCTTCAAACACGCTATTAATTACAACACCCAATGTAGGGAGGAACATATCTGACGAATTGAAGGTCAAGATCAAGTTAATGAAAATCATGCGGAATCATAGCATACCATTAGTTGCCGAGAAGGAATTGTATGAATGGGCTATTGAATCGGAGCGGCTTAATTTATTTTCATGGACTAAAGGCAATCTCATAAAGACCAGGGCAAGTGCTATGAAGGAGATTTCCGCAACTGTGCCTGAAATAAAAGGCGATGGGTTTGAACTTCATCTTATTGACTGGTGTTCTAAGAAATCGCAGAATGCTGATGTTTCCAGTCGCAAACAAATCTACGTCCGCTCTTTCCAAAAAGCACTTCATTCCCTATTAACGAATGTGACTTTGGTGAATGAAGATAATCTGTCATTCCCCCATGCTGAAGACCCCACCTTACCAGTCCGTTATCCAGAACTTCAAGGGAATATTGATATTGACGAGCTCCATCACGGTGAATGGTGGATCAACACTTGGGAGAAGAGATGCAAATCCAAATCGAATGAAATTCTGGTGCCTATTATTCTCTACATGGATGGAATTGCAATTGACAATAGTGGTCAAACCACTCTTACCCCACTGAACATGACTCTTGGCATATTCAACACCCTAACTCGAAACTCCCGGCCGGATGCCTGGGAGGCTATATATTATCACCCAACATGTCCAGGTGATAAAGGTGCCAAATCAATTGACAATGTGAACAATCTTCACTCTGGCCTTCGTTTGGCTCTTTCATCTTTGAAAGATGCCTGCAACCAAACGGATGGTATTGAATGGTCTAATTTGCCGTGGAACAAGAAGAAATGGTCGGTTCGAATGAAATTTGCGGTTGCTTATTTCATAGGTGATACTCCCCAGCACGACCAACTTTGTGGACATAATCAAACGCCAAATTCAAAGATGATCTGTAGGCATTGCAATTGTCCCAGAGCACTTGGTATTAACGCTCGTGTGAATGTTTTGAAGGTTCCTGTTTCAGTTAAAACTGGTAACATGCAAGTGTCTAAGCACCAAAATGGGGAAGAGTACCAATCCATTTGTCTCTGGAATATATCTGATTTTACTGCTCCAACGGTTGACAAAGGAGTAAATGTTGAACACTATTTCAAAAACATTTCTCACCATGGCGTACATAACGGCAACGTTTTTTATGATCTTGATTTTGGGGAAAACCCACATAATATTCATCTAGCGTCGCCCGGAGAGAGACTCCATATGCACCAACTTGGTTGCGCAAAGCGTGCAGCAGAGACGTTCCGTGAGGACTTTTTAGGCAATAACCAGCGGCTTCTTGGTGAGATGGAAAGGTTAGCCAGTTACTACGGTGGTGCTGTTCAGAGGCAATCCGATCGTGACTTCCCACGAACCAATTTTTCAGAATCAATACATACAGCGAAGAAGGAGGGTAACCAGTACATTGGAATGCTTTATATTCAGATGCTGTCACTTCTGTCTGCTGGAGGTCGTCATTTGTTGTTGTCTTGAAAGACTCCTTCCAATCTTGAGAACAAGAGCAGAAAGTGTGAAGATGAAATTGACCGGCGTATTTACGCCATTGAGTTGTTGTTGGGTATGGAAGAGTTCCTAAAGTATGCTGGAACGTTTGCCGAGGTTTTCAAACAAGACAAGAAAGGTGTTTTGAATGTTGACAAAATGGTTGTTCTTTTCATCAACTGTATAAATAGCAATCTTCAACGAAGTAAGGGAGAGGGTAACAATCTGGTGAAGAATCACATGTATTTTCATTTATCACAGTACATGAGATTATTTGGTCCTCCAACTGGGTGGGACTCTGCCGCGAGTGAGAGCAATCATAAAACTGAAGTGAAGGCTCCTGCTAAGAGAACTCAACGAAACAAGTCCACACTTATCAAGCAAACTTGCAACCGAGTGATGGAGTATCGAACTATTGATCGACTTGACCGTGAATTTGATTTGTTCGAACATAGACCCGTAAACGGACCAAATCATCCTAAGGAGGGTGGTTGGTCAGGTGGGTCTTCGTTTTGGATTGGCGTGATGAATGGTCTCCCTTACATGAAGTGGGATGAAAAAAAAACTCAAGTTTACCCTGGTTTCCATCCGATGTTCTCAAATTTTGTTGTGACGTGGTCCTACCTGCTGTGGGCAGCAGCAAGGTTTTTGGAACCATGGAGCACAAGAGGTATGACAAATCTCGCGAGATGAAATTATTGTTTCGTGCCCACCCATCGTTTAAGTCTGATTCTGGACAATTGTCCAATGTATGGTACGATTGGGCTAATTTTCAACTCGACCTCCTTGATGGACGTGGACTGAAAGTTTATCCATGTCAGATTCTGTGCCTGCTTTACCTCGAAGGTCCTTTCCCCGTGGGTAGCTCCGTTAGTGGTTTCGAATTAGTGCACGATGGTTATTATGCCGTCGCTCGTTGCTTTGTTTCTGCAAACCCCATACCGAGCAAGAGGGATAAAGGAAAAAAACACCATCATGCGTTGGTAAAGCAAGGTGAGCTGCGGAACAAATTGTATTTGTTCGACTGCAACGCCATTGAGTCCGAAGCTGCCGTTGTTAGAAACCATGGTAGTCCTGACCAATATTTTGTGCTGGGCAATCGTGAACAATGGTTGTTTAATTTCCATGAGACAATGGCTTCACTGGAAAAGAAGGATTTACAATCAATAGTACGAGATGGTGAAAACAGCACATGACTTGAATGAACAAGTTTATTATGAGATATTTGTACATAAATGGATTTTCCTTTTTTTTCATTTTTCCAGTATCGCAACGTCGTTGCAGTGAATTGTTCATATTTAACAATGTTGTTTCAGGAAATCAGTTTTTTTGTATGTTCGATGGTATACTACCACTGTACAATTCTACCCACCTTTTCATGTGTATTTTGCGTTTTTCTATTTTCTGCAACCGCGTTGCACCAAATGCTCTTTTCCCGTATTTTGGATGGTATACTAGTACGGTACAGTCATACCCACCTTTTCATGTGTATTTTGCGTTTTCCTATTTTCTGCAACGGCGTTGCACCAAATGCCCTTTTCCCGTATTTTGGATGGTATACTAGTACGGTACAGTCATACCTCCCTCTTCATGTGTATTTTGCGTTTTTCTATTTTCTGCAACGGCGTTGCACCAAATGCCCTTTTCCCGTATTTTTGATGGTATACTAGTATGGTACAATCATACCCCCCTTCTCATGTGTATTTTGCGTTTTTCTATTTTATGCAACGGCCGTTGCACCAAATGCCCATTTTCCCCTATTTTGGATGGTATACTAGTACGGTACAGTCATACCCCCCTCTTCATGTGTATTTTGCGTTTTTCTATTTTCCTGCAACGGCGTTGCACCCAATGCCCTTTTCCCGTATTTTGGATGGTATACTAGTACAGGTACAGTCAGTACCCCCCTTTTCCTGTGTATTTTGCGTTTTTCTATTTTATGCAACGGCGTGGCACCAAATGCCCTTTTCCCGTATTTTGGATGGTATACCAGTACGGTACAGTCATACCCCCCTTATCATGTGTATTTTGCGTTTTTCTATTTTATGCAACGGCGTTGCACCAAATGCCCTTTTCCCGTATTTTGGATGGTATACTAGTATGGTACAATCTTACCCCCTTCTCATGTGTATTTTGTGTTTTTCTATTTTCTGCAACGGCGTTGCACGAAATGCCCTTTTCCAGTATTTTGGACGATAGTACTAGTACGGTACAGTCATACATTTTTTTCATGAGTATCAAGTTATTATTATAATGGATTACTTCTTAGTATAGTTTTGCGCGATACATAGGCGCTCATAATATAACACCCTTTGTATTTGGGATTCGAACAGCTATGAAACACTAACGGATTAAAGAGCAGAGTATCCCCAGAACGCAACGGCACTTTGATACGGTACGTTGGGAAGACAAAATAATAAATCACTTCGTCAGCATGCACTCCCGACGGAGCTATGACTGTTAAACGAGTATAATACATATCATCATCAACATGGCATCGAGAATGGTAATTTCGACCAATCGAAAAAGCTAACGCCTGTTTCCCAATGGCATTGAGCTGCGTACGAGTCAGAATCTGAGACAACACATCCATTTCATCCTCAACAAATGGTTCGATGTCTGTTAAACTATGATGCATATGCTTCACAATTCCCACTGTCGTCTGTTCCAGCTCCAGTTTCATGTTTGGTTTCACATGACTTTTGAATACGTACACACCATTTTTGGAAGACAATCTTTCTGGTCTAACTCCAATGATAGCATAATCATCGTTGATACTGCCGCGCTTCTGACCTCTGGCAACTGTCGGTTTCGATCCAACAATTGCCGGAGCAAACTTTCTTAACAGTTTGATATTATTCTTCGTAGCAAGGTGTCGCTTGGCAAATTTTCTGGAAACTTTTGCAAAAATGCGCAACGAAGGATTATTATCGTCAAACGCAACAATATGCTCATCGTTTGTACTATCCAATGTATCGAATTTATCGATCAACAATGCCTGTTCCGGTTCATACTTTTTCTTTCCTCCTATCTTGCCACCCCAATTTGTCTCCATGTATTTTCCTTTGACCACAGTTGTTCTGTATTTGTTTTTCAACGCTATTGTACTGACACCATCTTTGCAAGTACTACGCCTATTCCTTTCCTTCTTCATTGGTTTTATGTCGGACAACTTTGTATAAGTTTCATGGCTCGTTGACACCGGTGCTGCAATCCTAAGGAAGTTCGATGACATTATCTGCTTCCTTTTTTTCTCATGTTTCCTATCTCGTTTTTGCTTCATAGCTCTGTCCGAGAACTGATTTCTCGTCATGGTTGGAGTAGGTGGAGCAATTCGAAGCCAATGATTCGTTGCCGTTAGTTGTTTCGCCCGTGGAGGAGGACTCGCTGCCGCTTGCCGCTTTCCACTTGCCGCTTTCCGCTTGCCGCTTTCCGCTTGCCGCTTTTTGCTTGACACTTTTCGCTTGCCGCTTTTTGCTTGACACTTTTCGCTTGCCGCTTTTTGCTTGACACTTTTCGCTTGCCGCTTTCCACTTGCCGCTTTCCACTTGCCGCTTTCCGCTTGCCGCTTTTTGCTTGACACTTTTTGCTTGCCGCTGTTGCTCTTGCTGCTTTCCGCTTGCCGCTTTTCGCTTGAACACTATTCATCCTGAAATTGCAGTCAATGCCACACATTTGAACTCAAAACTGACTAGAAGTCACTATTTTGGTACATGCATGTCCAGGGGGGACAAAAATTATTCTAAAATTCATACTGACTAATGTATCAGCCTGTTTCTTGTCCAGTTTGTTTCATAGTCTACCACATCCATAGTATGAACACTATTCATCCTGAAATTGCAGTCAATGCCACACATTTGAACTCAAAACTGACTAGGACTCACTATTTTGGTACATGCATGTCCAGGGACAAACATTATTCTAAAATTCATACTGACTAAATGTATCAGCCTGTTTCTTGTCCAGTTTGTTTCATAGTCTACCCCACCCATAGTATGAGCAATATTCATCCTGAAATTGCAGTCAATGCCACACATTTGCACTCTAAAACTGACTAGGACTCACTATTTTGGTACATGCATGTCCAAGGACAAAAATTATTCTAAAATTCATACTGACTAAAGTATCAGCCTGCTTCTTGTCCAGTTTGTTTTGTAGTGTACCTCATCCATAGTATGAACACTATTCATCCTGAAATTGCAGTCAATGCCACACATTTGCACTCAAAAACTGAGTAGGAATCACTATTTTGGTACATGCATGGCCAGGGACAAACATTATTAGAAAATTCATAATGACTAAAATATCAGCCTGAGACTTGTCAATATTGTTTCATAGTCTCCCCAATCCATAGTATGAGCAATATTCATCCAAACATTTCAGAAAATAACACACTTTGGCACTCAAAAAGTAACTGAGAAACACTAATTTGGTTACTTGTTCATACAAAAATCAAAAAATAATAACCAAAAATTACGGAGACTACCCTTGGTACACCACATCTCTACGGAGGAATCGATCCACTGGACACGTTCACCACTATATCAATAACCAATCATACATGAGCGGGGAGAGTTACACTACATAAAGCTAGTCAGTTTTTGAACCATATAATTGGTGTGCACCGTCCCAATACAATAATAAAAAATTTATACAAAAATAATACGGAGAACACACCTTGGACATATATCTACGGGGGAATCGATCCAAAGGACACGTTCACCTTTACCAGTATATCAAGAACCAATCATATCCAAACGGGGAAAGTTACACTACTTAAGGCTAGTCTGTTTATGAATCAGACAATTTATGTGCATCGTACCAATACAATATTAAAAAATAGTACCAAGGAAATACGAAGAATACATCTTGTACACATCTCTATGGAGGTATCGATCCACCGGACACGTTCATCTCTACGACATATCAAGAACCAATCGCATGCAGACGAGGAAAGTTACACTACTTAAAGCTTGTCTGTTTTTGAATCAGACTATTTACGTGCACCGTTCGTAGTGTTGGTACCGGTACGTAACAATAGTAAGAATTATGCGTGTTCGGGAAAAAGCAGCCACAACCAAAAACTGAAAGTTACAACGCCTGGAGAAAACAACAAATACCAACTTTATGATTCGGCGTTGGAGTATGAACGTTAGGTGTACTGTGGTACAAATAGGTGCATGACTGCGTTACAAATGGGAAATAACAGGAAAATGAAAAACAAAACACCTAAACCGACACACAAAACAACAGTTGTGCCAACCCGGGGTACTGTCTTGTCCAAGGATTACAACAAACAGATGCATGAGCTAAACCACGATGACGTAAACAACGACGGAAACATGTTTCTATATCATTTCAAAACAGGATTTGATGCCTTGTGTGCCAAAAACGGACACTTGGTTAACACAATCCTTAGTGGATGCCAGAAGATAGAAGAAGTGCGACAAAGACTCAACAGCAAAAAAGGACATTTCGAGGAGGACGAAGCTTTGAACATTTGGGAACAATGCTTCAAGTACATAACGGAGGAAGTATTTCCCGACTACAAAGAAGGGAACACTGACGGGATGGACCATGTATGGGCAATGGGAGTCATTCTTGTATACATTACATGTGGTTATCCCGCATTGAAAACATTGGAAGACATTAAGTGCTACGACAACGTGGGTATTGGACCGGAAGTAAAATCAATAGAACGAGAGAGAATGATACAAGACGGTCATACTTTCCCGGCCAAAAAATGGAGTAATCTGACGCTGGAGGCAAGAGAACACATAAAAGAAGGTATACATTACCACCCTGGGAACCGTCCTTGTATGACGTACATTTGGTTCAACAACTGGCGCAAAATGACGAATGAGGCAATCATCGAAACTGACAGATTGGAATGGTATTGCAGATCAAAAGACGATAACGAGTGGTACTCAACACAAGAAATATTTCCGCCAATTAAAGAAGAGAACATAAATAACAAAAACACAGGAAAAAAAATGTACCAAACATAAGTGGGATTTGTTCATGAACAAAGCAAGAAAACAGTCAAAAAAGAAAAAACGGAAAGTAAAAGAAGTGACAAACAGGTGGGAAAAGAGCGAACAAGACGAAAACGAGTGGAAAATTGAGAAATGGCTAAGTCTTTACGAAAAACGTTGGAATTCACCGGAAGATTTAGAGGAATATAACAACTATCCCGTTCCTTGTGGAGCATGGGGACGCGTGAAACACTAACTCTGCAACTCTGTAAGGATTCCATTACAAAAAAAACCATGACAATATCGAAGGTATCACCGGTACAAATTAAGTGCAAAAAATAGAACGGAAATTATGTAAAATATCACCTTAAAAAATCGATACATTAAAAAAAAATACTCATCAGAAAGCAACAAAACAACAACAAAAAAATTCCCTCCGTTGAACCTACAAATTGTGATCCAATCCATAATTAATTCAGGGGGGAGTGTCAACCACCCAAAAAATAGAATTTACTGCAACGCCGTTGCAGAAAATTGAAAAACAATAAGTAAATAAATAAATACGGAATGATATGGTACCGTAGGGTAAGTACAGTAGGGTAGGGAAGATCAAAATGTTCGGATCCGCGCCAAAATTTTGAGGACTCCACATTCCAGAATATCACGGCACGCTCGAAAATAAGATAGGCAGGCGACAGTACAAGAACAACACTCACAGATAGTACAATTAGTTGAAATACAACTATTCCTTGGAGACAGTAAATCAACCAACAAGAAAATGATTGCCGGCATGCAATCGTTCATAAGCCATTCTAACATTTTGGTCGTATTAACACTGACACGTAGACGATAAAAGAAACAACCAGATACCAGATAGTTTCCCAGGAACGGTTCTAATCACGGACACACAAGACGTTAACTCAGAAAATAGGTACCAATTACACGAAGACTATCGGCGGAAAAATTCACCAGAATTCAAATACTTCATGAAAAGAATTCTTGGAGCGGTGTCACCAAAACAGACAGACTTCAAAAGAAAATCAGTCAGAATGACAATCAGTAACATTTTCACCCCAAGCAATGAAGCTTTTGCATTGCTTTTCCTTTACAACGACTACGACTCGTGGGTAAACACAACAAAGGGCACGAGGTTGAGAAAAAAATTCACTGACGGTAAGTCTGGAAATAAGGAGGGGTGGAGTAACGAGGGACAAGATCTTTACAAATACCTAGTAAGTGAATTAGAAGAACGAAGGGAGGAACAACAGTCAAAAGAATTAGAGACGGAAATACTTAAAATGTACCAAAAGCAAAATGGCAATCGTAAACAACAAGATAAGGAGGAGAACAAAGAGGGAAAAACACGGAAGCGAAAACGTACCTTGGTTGAGATTCTAGGCGAAGATGATGAGGACTACAAATTTTTCATGGAATACAATAAAACGAACAAGAGTAATTGATGATATCAACATCAATAGTAGAACGGCTGGTTCATTATTATTTTATGGTTTGCACAATATTGTTACAGGTATTCTGTTCGAATATAATACAATAAACAAGGTAATTTCAAAGGCTGATAAAATACTTTCGTATTTGTTACAAAATATGTTTGTTGTATTTCCGTATTTGATAAGCGTAGCGTGAATATTGTAAAATGTCGGAGAGTATTGCAAATGCGGATAAAATATTTTCTTATTAGTACAAAAATATGGTTGTTGGCTTTTGATATTCGAAAAAGATAGTGTGAGTAACGTGAAAGTGACGTAACAGAATACATTGCTGGTTATCAAGAAGCTCCTATATTTGTTCAGAAAATGGTATCAACGCTACAACAATATCAGTGTACATAGAGGATATTATTACAAAACATGAGTTTCGTGTGGAAAATAACAAAAATTCAATGGCGAGTAAATATGAACGGGGTAAGCATGAAACAAAATTGTAGAATAGAAAAATTTGGAAACAACCATGAAACGAGGGATGAAAATATGGATAGGAAAATAGTCCTACTTGAAATTGTTGCGTGCAAAAATAGGTAGAGAATTATTTATTGTGCGCGCAACAAAATGTTTCGGAATATTTTAAAACATCGCACGAATATTACGAAAGCACGAGCATCGTTTATGTGACGAAGAAGATGATTACTCTTACTCTTACTCACTAAATCAATCGACCGAAAGGACGATTGCGTTTGTTTGTTACGACACACTTTCTTTATTTTTCCTCCAAATCCAGTACACAAATGCACTAATTAGGTGGTGACACACAAACCACGACAGATAACTCACTTCTGTTTCTTTCATCATTCATCTTATCCATAACAGGAACAATATTCATGGCTCAATCACACAAAATATCTGATTTTGGAATTTATAATTGCAAATTAGTGTGTATTTTTCGTCCAAATCCAGTACCCAAATGCACTAATTAGGTGGTGACACACAAACCACAACAGATAACTCACTTCCTGTTTCTTTCATGATTCATCTTATCCATATCAGGAACAATATTCATGGTTCAATCACACAAAATATCTGATTTTGGAATTTATAATTGCAAATTAGTGTGTATTTTCCCTCCAAATCCAGTACCCAAATGCACTAATTACTAGGTGGTGACACACAAACTATCACATATAACTCACTTCTGTTTCTTTCATGATTCATCTTATCCATAACAGGAACAATATTCATGGTTCAATCACACTCATTATCTGATTTTGGAATTTATAATTGCAAATTAGTGTGTATTTTCCCTCCAAATCCAGTACCCAAATGCACTAATTAGGTGGTGACACACAAACCACGACAGATAACTCACTTCTGTTTCTTTCATCATTCATCTTATCCATAACAGGAACAACATTCATGGTTCAATCACACAAAATATCTGATTTTGGAAGTTTCAATTGCTTATTAATGTGCAAACTGTATAATTTTCCAGCTGATACTTTAGACAACAGTATGAATTTTGAAATACTTATTGTCCCTGATGAATTTTGAAATACTTATTGTACCTGGATATAATCCAATTACCAAAACTATGAGTCCTAATCAGTATTCAAGTGCTACTGTGTGTCATTGCCAGCAATTTCATCATCAATATTGCTAACACTATGAATGGGGTAGACTATGAAATGAACTGTATAATTTTCAAGCTGTTACTACTTTACACATTATGAATTTTGAAATACTTATTGTCCCTGGACATAATCCAATTACCAAAACTGTGAGTCCTAATAAGTTTTCAAGTGCAACTGTGTGTCATTGCCAGCAATTTCATCATCAATATTGCTAACACTATGGATGTGGTAGACTATGAAACAAACTGTATAATTTTCAAGCTGATACTACTTTAGACAGTATGAATTTTGAAATACTTATTGTCCCTGGACATAATCCAATTACAAAAACTGTGAGTCCTAATCAGTTTTCAAGTGCAACTGTGTGTCATTGCCAGCAATTTCATCATCAATATTGCTCATACTATGGACGGGGTTCAATTCATTGTTCACTGAAAATGCATCATGTTGTCGTAAATCATGATATGAACAGATTGGACTTCTGTATTACTACTACTAATACTAGTAGTAGGTAGAAGAATCTGAGAACATTCAACTAATAACCACTATGAACACGCAGGTTGGACTACAGTACTACAAGAACATGTAATACTAGAGTAATATGAAAAGCTTAAAGTAATCTATTGCTTGTAGTAGTCTAGTAAATATGACTTATGATTCTTTCTTACCCCCACAACCATTTGTTGGTTAATCTGAATCAAATGTGGAGAAGAAGAAGTACTAGTGACATAGTACTACTATGATCACTTCTTTGCGGCTTTGCCACTCTTTGTTGTGTTCTATGGTGGTGCGTGGTCAAGGCTATGCACGTCTACCCAATACAGCATTGTTTCATTATTTGAAGACCTTGGACAACTTGGTGAACTGCGGTTTATTTGACCCAACATGGTCGTAAGGGAACCAGGTTGCGCGTTTCACTGTTGTACCATCCGGTAGTCTCTAGTGCACCATGTATCCAGGGTATTGAGGATAATGGTCCTTCCTCTTTGATGCACAACTCTTCACTACACCAGTTCTAGGTGCTGGAATACCCGTGATTGTAACCTCACTACCAATTGCGAATTTAGGATACGAGATCACGGGATCAGGATCTGCGAACAACACCTTCATGTTTCCGGAGCGCTTCTGCGTTACTATGTTGTCGGGTCTTGGACAAGCAACTTGCAGAAGGTATCCAAGATCTTGAACATGGCCAAGGTTTGGAGAAACCTTCCTCTCCTTGTACTTCAGCTCTCCTTTGATTTGTCTGATGCAGACTTGTTTCGTTTATTACGTTTTGTAAGGAACGACTTCTTCTTTGCCTTCGTGGATGTGTTCTCTTCGACTGCATCTGGGTCGGTGGGAGGTTCGTTGGTGTTTCCTATGTCGTCTTCTTCTTCATCATCCTTTGGGTTACCTTCACCAATTGAGGAGTCAGAGTTGTCCGTCGATTTATCTTCCCAAGGAAATCAAAAGAATGATTCCACTCCATTGAGACCTTTGTTAGTGAACACTAGCCATTGGACGGAATATGTGCCATTCTCTTCGATGAATGTCTCAAAGTTTTTCAAGTGCGGACGTGCACCTTCATGAAGTCCCACTTTGCAATGTTGGTAGCTCTGTAACGTTGACTTGTGGATACCTTGATTTTTTTGAATAGTTGGATCAACGAGTTGCCATCAGATTGTAAAGTCTTTTCATCCTCGCCTGACACAAAACTTACTTCCAAGTTTGCTTCCAACACGTATTTTTTGTTCTGGAAAACCAAAGACAGAAGTTCCTTCGTCAATGGAACAAACAATTGGCCCCCAACAGGTAGATAATTGTAAGTTGTCAGAAATAGCAGAGACCTCTCAAAACACTTACAACCTTTGAGTAGTATTTCCGGTCGTGTGATGAAAATATCACGGAATACGAATCTTGTATGTTCCCAGAACAATTGGTCGTCCACCGTGTACGTGCAGTTCTCATCAAAATTAAGGAACCTTGTCACGGATACGTTGTAGTCCTCTTTCGCAATGGGGTAAGTATGTTGACACTCCTCACCTCTTTTTAGCTCAGGTGGAGTTTGTTCTTCAAATTGAATGGATCGAGCACCGTCGTTGGTGAAAATGAATAACTGATCTTTGTGGTGAGGTTCACCAGGATTAGAGTTCGACGACAATGAGTTGCGCTCTGCTTTCAAATATTCCTCCAAATTCTCGTGTGCATCGTCAACGTTAAAAGAAGTGTTTTCTTCCTTGCCCAGTACTGTCTTCATTATTGCCTTTGAAACCATAATCCTAGTAACCAGGACACGTGTAGCGTTAGGACCATGGGACAAACGAGATGTTAGAACATAGTCGAGCAATTCCTCGCAAACAAGATCCACCTGGTCAAGTTGGTCCAGTGTGGAAACAACATTGTCAACCCAGGACAAACTCAGGAGTTAATGTTGCAACAATGTCTTCACGTGTTGTTTGTCCTCAGGATTGAAATCGTCGACAAATATGTCCCGTTCCTCCAATTTCTTTGCAGTACAAAGAGTCACCACATTTTTTGCAAAGTCAACGCCTACTCTGTAACACTTGTTAAGAGTTTTCCGGTGCTCCATAATCTTGCAAAAGTGAAGAGAAGATAACAGTTTGAATCAAATTTTCCCTACCAAATTGTCAACTCCTGGTATTTTGTACCATCCAACCACAAACGAAAACTCAAAGAGATTGGACATTAGTTCGTTGTACAAATTGTCATCAACTTATGAGCCGTTGGCAAAGTGGTGAAGGCTGAGTTCTTGAAAAATTCGTGCCTTCTGTCGTTGGAAGCGTACCCACAAATACATGAGGACCTTTTGAAACGCAAGGGGTACCTTGGACACATCAGATGGCCAATCCAACTTGAGGTATTTTGGGGAATCAGTTAAGGGCACTAACTTGACTGCTGCGACACCTTCTCTTGTTGGTGCACACACAACTTCCTGACCCCTAATTTGATTCATTCTATTGTCCAACTGTTCAAAGGAGTGACTCGCTGAAAGAAGATGCCTCAATGCGTGGTGAAAGGAAATACCTTCAAAGAATGAGACCATCTGGCAGACGTATAGCTTCCCTTTCTTTACATCGTCTTTAAATCGTTGATTGAAAAACGGACCTTCCTTGTCCGGTGAAGGTGCAGGGGGGAATTCGACACAACGTATGTACCCCCGAAGTAAGCTTAAATACACTTTCATGTACTTCAGTATGGTGTTGTAGTTAACAACATTCTTTGACCAAACAGCATGCGATGTGCCTTCCGCTACTTTGTCTTGTCCTTCAACCCGGGTATACTCTGTTACACCTGCTGTACTATTATCATCGATTTTGATAACGGAGTTGAGCGCTGACTGGAAGGCATTCCATTTATCTTTCATTTTGTACTCCTTGAAACAAGTTGTCAGCTCCTTTGGATCCAAGATAGAGACCTTCTTTATCAACTGTGAACCCGAGTCGCGTAGAAAAAGATTTACCATCACGTCAACAACCCTTGGTATAGGACCCGATGATGGTTTGTCACCCGTTGCTTGCTCGCTGAAGTCAGGACGGGTTCCAGAAGAAAAGAGTTTAGTGACGATGAAAACCTTGTTCATGAGCTGGCCGAAACCCAGATTTGATGTCCCGACTTACGGCAGTGATGAGTTTGTCTGTCAAAATATTCTCTGAGAATCCGTTAGGACCCTGTTGCTTCAGACAAGCTTTGACACGTCTTTTCATCGCATCCATGTGAACCTTGTATTGGGAGTCATCATCAAATAATTCCAATGATAAAGTACCACCGGCTTTATTGCCCAAAGACGCCAAAGGTTGTGCACCTGTGACTCCTTGATCTGGTGTTGGGGGAATGACTGATGGTGTTTGACCCTCATCACTTCTTCTTTTTTGTAGGCTTTCTTTTCAATTTCTTGGCTTTCCTCTTCTTTGGTTTATGGACTGCACGCCCTTGACTGACCAGAGGAGCTTTTAGATCATTTCAAAGCAACATTGTTGGTGGTTTTCATGAGTCTCTGGCTGTGTCTGCTACTGCCCCTTCATCTCGTGGTGGAGTAGTGCTGTTTTCTGCAGCTGCGCCTTCATCTTGTGGAGGAATAATATTGTGTTCTGCAACGGCGGTTGCAACTGCGGCTGCAGTTGATGATGGTTTAGTGTTGTCTTCTGACGCGCGAGTTGCGTCTGCGACATCAACTTCTTCTCTTGGTGGAATATTATTGTCTTCTGAAGCTGCAGTTGCGGTTGCGGCTGCAGCTGTTACTTCATTTGCTGGTGAATTAGACAGTCTTCTTGACTGTCCTCTTGTCCAAGCCATTGTTTTGACTGATAATTTTGAGAACAACAAAATAAAATTGTGTGAAAGCAATCTAAGTTGCTACAATTTGATCACTTGTCACATAACAAATCAGAAAACACAACAAAACATGACATATCAAGAGATGGTCAAATGATGAAACGAAAGACAGATTCGACTAAACTTCAAACCACAGCACCTATAACAACAAACAAACATCATGCGCCAATGTACAAATATTTCCACTTTAATGGTAAACAAATAGTAGAACCTGCAACGCCGTTCCAAACGACAACTTAAAAAGTGACGAAAACAAACCACAATGATATGAAACACTGATCATCAATTTTGAGATACGGTGGTCTATGTTGAGATTTTCCAACCAATTCTTTAAAACCCAGTAACATTCATTTCAAGATATAAAAATTAAACATGCTTTGAACACAAAGCCTGCAACGCCGTTCTGGTTAGAGAATTCTGAAACGCCATACCAGAAATTATCTAGTACGAAAATTGTGTAGAAAGCTACTGTCGTAGGATGCTACGCAAATTCAATACCAGAAATTATCTAGTACAAAAATGGTGTAGAAAACTACTGCTGTAGAATGCTACACAAATGCATTACCAGTAATTATCTGGTACGAAAAGCGTGTAGAAAGCTACTGCTGTAGAATGCTACGCAAATTCATTACCGGTAAAATGTACTATCAGCACCGGTACATGAAAAATCTCACTATCACCGGCACGTACATGAAAGATCTCACTGTGTCACTAGTTGAGAACATTAACTAAAAAATCAGGGCACTATTCTTTATTGTTCTATATTCAAAACGCGCGCGCTGTGCAATATTACTTACTTCGTACTTAATGTTATCAACTTAATTAAGAAAGTCAAATGATTCTTCATTGTTCTATATTTAGTGAATTAGATCTCACAGGTTAAGTATTGATTTTTGTTTTCGAACACACACACACACACACACACACGCAAACAGGGAAACTGAAAAAAATCGAATTTCATGTAGATTCAGTACTAAGAAAAAAAATTTGGACTTCGCGAAAACAATCACACTGCTGATTTTACAGTGTGATTTTACAGTGTGATTTTACAGTGTGATTTTACAGTGTGATTTTCTTTTCTTTTTAAGGCAAAAAATACTCTTTCCCTTCATAATCTTACCAAACTTATCTTGAGCAGAGTTGCTTTACCGTACTTGTACGATAAAGCACTCCGTCCGCGAACGCGGGATCCCACTGAACTGATCAGCAATGATCACTAGTAGGCAGGGAATTCAGGCTTGAGATATTTTAGTCCAAAACAACTGCCTTGGCTGAAAAAAGAATTGGACGGCATTGGACAATAGAGGAATTGCTGGATAGATATTGTTTGGACTGCAGCCTTACATATACGCCTTGAAAGCAAGAAATCTGAATCCATTGCCTATATATCAACAGGATCAAGATCCAGTTTTTTGTGACAGAGGAGTAAGATTGAACAACATATCGGCAACAACAATTCGACAGACGAATTTTCCCTGGAGGTGCGACGAATTTTCCCTGGAGGTGGAGACAATGGATCGGAACAAAAGATCGGAAAGATTGGAACAACGGACTGAGGTGCGGGGAACAACGATTGTCAAAACTATGATTGTCGGAACAAGCAACAGTACGGCTGAGATAGATAGATGATGATTATACTGCCTCTGGCATTGCTGATAATGTATTTCCTCCCTTCTTTTTTTTAATAGGACCGGATTGGAATCAACGGATCGGAAGGCAACACCAAGTCAAAGGCAGCAAAAAGAACAATGTTAGATAGATGGACAATGATGCCTACATCCTACATTGCTAATGATGTATTCCTCACTTGTGTTTTCCTTCTTATTTTCATATTTACGGATTGGAACAACGATCAATTGGAGCAACAGATCAACAGAAACAACGGATTGGAAACAACGCTGGAGGTGCGGCGTCTTGTTCCCTGTAGGTGCGGCGAATCGGAACAATAGAGGTGCGGCGAATCTTCCCTTGAAATTGTAAGCATCAAATCGATTGGACAAATTGAAGGCAACAACAAAAGGAGGCCAATGGTGTAGGTTGGTGGCATGTAGATTATATTATTCTGTTGTTATTATTTACTCTATGTAGTACATCAATAGATACTCACCCATTTTGTTCAATTATCATATCATATATTTGAATAGGATCATCGACAACGGCAACAACAGAGAGCAACAATAGAGAGCAACAACAGCAACCGGGAACCTTGCAACAGCGGCAAGCGGCAGCGAGAGCAACAGCAATAGCAACAGCAGCAAGCGGCAGCAGCGATAGCAACAGCAGCAAGCGGGAACGATCGAAGCGGCCGCAACCGGGAACAATCAAACCAACAGCAACAGCGGCAAGCGGCAGTGAGAGCAACAGCGGCAAGCGGCAGCGATAGCAACAGCGGCAAGCGGCAACAAGAGCAACAGCAGCAAGCGGCAGCAGCGATAGCAACAGCAGCAAGCGGGAACGATCAAAGCAGCCGGAACTGGGAACGGTCGAACCAACAGCAACAGCGGCAAGCAGCAGCAAGAGCAACAGCGGCAAGCGGCAGCAGCGATAGCAACAGCAGCAAGTGGGAACAATTGAAGCGGCCTCAAAAGTCAGAATTGTCGTTCCAGACAACTCAATCTGAAAGGCCGTTCCAGAAACTTAACCCTGAAACGCCAATACAGACGTTCTGCGGATTTTCCCTAACAGTGAATTGTTATCTCCAACACCGTTCCAGACACTTAACAATCAAACCAACTGCAACCGGGGTGATCTAACAAACCGCAACAGCGAGAGCAACAGCAACAGCAACAGCCATCGGGAAAGATTCCATCGGCAACGGCAACAGGAACGATGATTGGTCTCACACTCCATTGGCAACGGCAACGGCAATTGGTCTTCCACTCCATCGGCAAATTGATTTGTCATCGTCCTCCAACAGCAAATCTGCACAGCGTTTGGCGATTGTCAGACAAGAATGGCACCCGGTGCAATGGGATTCAAAACAACAACAAAGCAATTGCCAGCAAAAGCAATCAAGCAAAAACCAAAGAGGAAACATGGGAAGATATGTAGAAAGAGAATGAAATCAAATTTTCTCCAAAACGCAGCACCATTGTCATCAACAATCCACCAGACTTACAAACACTTGTCACAGATAAAACCAAAGAAGGCACGTCAAAGTATGAAGGAAATTGTCCAACATGTGGAGCAAATAGCATTGAAAACAGTTAACAATAATGGGTTTCAAGGTAAATTCACGGAAATACAATGGGGTTTGAAAACAGTTGGAGAAAAGGAATATACATCGGAAGAGGCTGTGTCTATTGATAGTTTCAAGACATTGGATAGTACCGACAAAAAGTTTGTTTTAGCGTTCGCCGAATCAGAACCATCATTGAGAATCTTTGCAAAAGCTTCCAGACAATTCGCAAAACAACGCTTGGGTACTCCCAAAAATATAGAAAATACAAGAAGGTTTGCTGGGGAAACTGTTGAAGCTAAACCCAAAATAGGCAGAGGATCCAAATGTGATAGTGTCAACAATGGATATGCTATTGTTGGGATGAGACCAAATCAATTGACATTGGGAAATGGTGTGTATGTTTTCAAAAACAATGTGGACCCTACAACAAAATACAACCTTGAACAGACAGCCCTACACATTGTGAAGGAAATGCAGCTTTGTTTAAGTCCAATGGCAAAATTTATCAACCTTGAAACAACCGTGATGAATTAGGTTGTTAGTCATACAACACTGAATGCAATTGGTCATCACGTAACGGCCTTTTCTATTGGAAAGGATTATCACTCAAAATGCCATATCAATGCCGATATGTTCTATACAAGGCTGACGGTGATTGCTCTGAAACATGTAAGTGATGACAAGGTGATTTATTACTTTGTGTTCCCCAGGTATGGAGTGAAAGTTCCATTGAGGTTGGGCGATACTCTATTGTTCAATCCATTAGTATTACATAGCTATTTGAATCCGAAATGCGAAGGCTGTTATATTATGAGCGCCTATGTATCGACAAAAACTGTGCTAACAGCTAATCCTCTATAATAATATTAAACAATAATTCAAAGTTAGACATTTCATTCCCTTCTGTTGTTTTCCTGCACCATTATGCAATCATTACGGAGTAGCAATCAATCGAAACGTAGGAGAAATATGTTACGATCGATACGGAGGAGCATTTGATTCAGTAATACTAAGTTATTATTGATATTGTACTAGGTAAACAATTAAGTATTGGATGTGTCAGAGAGGACCTCACTATTGTCATCATCATTTGATGTCATTGAACTGTCATCACCTGAATTAGTACCATCATCATTATTGTTGCTGTATTGTTCAACAATAGTGCATTGGGAGTAGAGTGCCTCTTCATTAGGCAAAGATGACGTTGTCTTGTGGAATTCATCCAGCCAAGCCCTTCAATTTGACACAACTAGATATGAGTTTGATTCCAAGGTACCAATTGTATCGAGTTCTGGGACAACTGCTACATCGGAAAGTATGCTGTCAACATGAAATAAGAACAGGGAATTTTTGTCAAATTCATCTCTGGTCACAAACGACGAAGCTGTTGGTGTTGGAGTTGATTTAAACTTGGTCACTACTGCATAAATGCCTTTGTCAGCAATTTGGTACTCAGAAACAAATGAGTAAGGCTGCTTCAGATTGTAGAGTTTGACGAAACACATAATATGGCAGGGTATTTCACATGCGTTGGCATCGAACAAGGCCCAATCATACCAGACAGAGTTCAGCTGGCCACCATCAGAACGATATGAAGGGTGGCTCCGAAACAAGTAATTTTGCTGTGTGCATTGGTCAAACCTGTTATGTTCAGTAAATCCTTTCACAAAGGTAGAGTCCTGCAAAAGTGGAAGAACATTCTGACATACAAAAGACAACACGATGGGAGAAATATAGGGTTTTGTTTTGTTTGATGACCTCACCCATCTCATAGTACTTGCCCCATCGTTGTTAATGAACACCTGAAATTTTGAGCCAGAAACTTTAGGAGGGATTCGATTACCAGAAACATCTTCTGTTGTCACTAAATTGAACTTTGAAGTAGCTACTCGTAGCAGCATTTTTTCTTCCTGTCGCTTTGCCGTTTGCATTATCAATGTGGAAGCATTCTGTTGAGTGTTCTTTGAGGGTGCTTTGATTTCAGTTTTGTGGTGTGATTCCGAATAAGAAGAATCCCATCCGCATGGAAGTCCCCAAAGCTTTATGTACTCAACAAGGTGAAAGTATAGATGGTTTTTGATCAGTTTCGTACCCATTCCCTCTCTGAGGCAGGTCGAATTAATACAATTGATAAAATTGATTATTATCTTTGAGAGATTTTCCAATCCAGAAATGGTTATTTTCCCATGCTTCAAGAATTCTTCCATGGAGAGGATCAGTTGAATGACCTCTACTTGTTTCTGAATAAATGTCACGTCCTGGATGATGTTTATTACCACATCGGAACAAAGGGTGATCAGAATGGAAATGAGCATTCCCGAATAATCATTACCCTCCTTTTTGGTAATGGAGAGAAGCTGACTTGAAAACTTTGTTCTAGGGAAATCTCTGTCCAATTGCCTTGACAAAAGACCACCGTATAACTGCGCGAGTGAACCAATAGTAGCTGATGTGCCATTCGTGTTTAAATCAGGGGCATACCAACAATTTAGGACTGCCTTTTAACAAAGAATTGATTGATTCTACTGCCCTACTTGCTACACCCAGTTGATGCATATGCAAACACTCACCGAGGGAGCAAAGTGAATGTTGTTGACATTACTACCAAAATTGAGGCTGTGAAAAGCATTTTTTATGGGATGGTGCAAAATGCTTTTGAAGTACTCCTTGTATTCCCTTGCAGAAATGTTTGGGGGGGGGGGGGGGGTTCAAAATCTTCTGGAACCCAGAGCCGAGTCTGTTCCTCCACTTGGGCTTTTGGTTTATGGATGACATGTGTAGGACATGTACAGTGTCGGCACAATTTCTTCACCTTTTCCGTGTAGGATCCATACTTTCCACATAGTTTGTTGTGAAGTTCTGTATCACCAACAACATATGCAATTGTAAATTTCATTTTCACTTTGAACACTTTTCCTGCATACGGAAGATAATCCCACTCCAACCCGCCCTGCATTTCACATACTTGCTTGAAAGATTGCAAAGCCGATGCAAGCGGTGTGTGTAGATTTTGAATATTATCTTTCGCCGTGTTTTTTGTGTGTGTCTTATGCTCTCAATTTCAGTGTCGGGATGAAAATAAATTGTGGTCCAAGCGTCAGGGCGTTTTCTTGCTTCAACATTGAAAATACCAAGAGTCATGTTAAGAGGAGTGAGTGAGAGACGGCCATGTGTATCCAAGCTGATTCCATCCATGTAGAAAATGATCGAAACAAGGATTTCTTCATTTTCATTGCAGATCTGCTTCCACGATTCTGTCCACCAAGACCCGTGGTGTAGTTCTGTTATGTATGTTTTGTTGGTGATTGGTGGGTTGTTTTCGGGTGAAAGAGGAGTCTCGACATTGGGAAAAGACAAATTGGCTTCTTGCATCAATTCCTTATTGGTAAGAAGGGAATGAAGTGCGTCTGGGAAGGATTGAACAAATATTTGGGTGGGTAAATTGCCAGGTAACCAGTTAATTATGTGTGGCTCAAACTTGGTCTCTGAAATACCCAAATTGGACTTGATTTCACTAAATATGGCTTCTCAATGGCGGGGGAAGGAACAAGTGCTGAAGTCAACAGCATGAATATTTTGACATTCGTTTGCCCATTGAAAAATATATTTGAATGTGTTTAGAGGTAACTTGTGTTTTGTCATTAGATTCATGAGCTTTATTTCAGCAATGAGCCTATTGGTAGGTGAAAAAGAAACACGGGATCGGATCAATTGCTCTCTTTCATTTATGCTTGGTTGGAATGCGGTGGGTTCCGTATCATCCATACCATTATTGTTCTGAATAGGAAGGCAAATTTCTTCATGAATAACCATGTCATCGTTGTTGCTGTTGTCTTCTGAAGGAAACAACTGTGATTCCATTACATTTCTATCAATTGGTGGAACAAATAAATTGTGTACTACCTGACTGTTTAGAACTGAGTTGAACGTTTCATTAGAGGATGCCTTGTTAGTGTGAGTGGCAGCAACAGCGGCAGAAGGAACAATTGGACCATTCTTGGTCAATGTCAGGCCATATTGTGAAGGGGAATGGCAAACTGTAGTGGATTCTTCTTTGGCAGATGACAAAAATTCCATTAGGTTATGGTTTAAATAGAAATCACGGCAAAAAGCAATTGAATCAAGGTGACGTGACAGGCCTCGTGATACATATTGGTATGATTTGTGTGAAGTGGAATCTTGTCTGCTTCCAATGAATGTCTTTGACTTGCCCTTATAGGACATGCAGCTACGAAAAATAAATGATTTGGGTATTTTGGTATAACAACCACTCTTCAAGTGATGGCAATTTTTACTAGGTTGTGACATGTTCTTCTATTGGGAGAAGGGAGGGGGAGAAATGGTTTTGATGGTGGTGTTCAATGAACCTGATGAAAATGAGCATGATGCTATCGGATCAAGCATGAAAAGGCATGATGGTATGAAAAAAGACACGGCGTGACATAGAAACAACGCGGAAACATAGCAAACAAACACTTCTGAAAATAATTTTATTTCATATCTTGGGTTAAGGTTAGGAAGTTTGGTAGCGAGATTTCAAATTTAAACATGATTCGAACACAAAGCCTGAAACGCCGTTCCGGTTAGAGAATTCTGAAACGCCGTTCCATCATTGTTGACATGAATTGTACAAAAAAACGTTTCACCACCCCAACAGAAGTCATTACTATCATACCTACATTACTACTACTACTACTACTACTATCATAATACACCGGGACACATATCTACAAAAAGACCAGTTTTTGGAACGCGGTTCCAAAAAAAGGAAAAAAGGGATGATGGAGGTGAAATCGTGTAGGAAGGTAGTGCTATAGATTTCTACGAAAATTCATTACCAGAAATTGTCTAGTACAAAAATGGTGTAGGAAGCTACTGCTGTAGATTTCTACGCAAATTCGTTACAAGAAATTATCTAGGTTAGGAAGTTTGGTAGCGAAAAATAGATTTTTAAATCAAGTTAGTCCAAATTGAGAGATCGAGGGACATTTTGAGTCCTCGGGGAGAGTTTTGGTGGCAACCTGAGGGGGGTTGAAACTCTTTACCACAAAAAATTGTGAATTTAAAATATTGCCCTTGCGCATAACAAAAGCAGGGTTGATTTTCTCAAAATAGGGCTTGGGAGGGGTTGCGTTGGCTCATGTGACAGTTATCGGACGTATCCCCCACAGAAACTGATCGATCATCGTTTGCTATTGCTCTCATTGTTTTGCTATTGCTACTATTGCTATCGATATCGTTGCTGTTGCTGTTGCTGTTGCCGTTGTTGTATTTCTTTGTATTTCGATTGTTCCATTTGCAGTGGCCCCACGCTCTGGCGTCGCTATCGTCTTATTCATCGTGATATTTCCGCAGCAACCATCTTGGCTCGGCTGGTATCTTCGCAGCAGCCACCTTGGCTCCTCTGGTATTTTCGCAGCAACCACCTCGGTTCGTATTTTGCAGCAGCCATTCTGGCTCACTGGGTATTTATCAGCGGCCTTTCTGGCTCATCTGGTATTTTCTCAGCGGCCGTCGCGGCTCGTCTGGTATTTTCGCAGAAGCCATCGTGACTCATCTGGTATTTTCACAGAAGCCAAAGCGGCTCGTCTGGTATTGATTCCATTTATTCGTATTGGTATTGATTCTGATTCTGGCTTTGTCCTTGGGCCATGTGATAACTGGCGTCGCTTGCCGTGATTTTGGAGTAGGCATCTCCGTAATAATTGCTGGTGCCCTGTCCCCACCATTGGTTGTAGTTGCTTTCATTGGATATAGGTCCTCCTCCTGGTGCTCCATTGCCTTGACCTCCAGATCGTCCGCCGTAGTTGTTTTGGCCGAGTGCTCTTCCTGCTGCTCCATTACCTCGACCTCCAGATCGTCTGCCAGGTCCTCGTCCTCCAAACTGTCCGTTAAAATTGTCCGTTTGGGTTAGAATTCCCTGAATAGGAGTTGTTAGAACTGGTGTATTGTGGATACGGTGCATGATGCTGCCGGTTCTTTGGATTAAAATAACACTGCTCCCGAGTGTGATTCCTGTTTGGATGTCTCTTGCATTGTTCGAAACAATCATCTCGTCTGACGTTTTCTCTTTCACTTTCGTTGTTTCGTTGTTGGACGTCTTTTTGTTCACCGCCTTTGCGCTCCCTACTAGTACTAGGTGTTCTATCGTTCTTTTCTTTCTCTGCTTTGTCAGCTCTGTCCTTTCTTCTAGTCATGTAGTCCCTGATCTGTAAGATGGTTACTTCTCTGAAATTCACCGCTGTGTCCATGTATGAATCCTGCCAAGATTTAGGATGTGTCTTGAAGAACATCCTTTTCCTCTGTTGTTCTGTGAGATTGTGATCGTTATCCCCGGGTAACATGTCAACATAATTGAGTATTGTGTCAATTCTATTGAAATGGGCGTGTTCTGAAACTTCTTTGGGCTTTGCCATGTGATAATGCTCAAATGCTTCTATCATCGTTCCTTTAGCATCTGGGTCCGGTATGATGGCATTGATTTACGCTCGTACGGCTGCTTTGAATCCTTCTCTGGAATGATCTATCTCTCTGTCGGCTACTATCTTATTCCACCTCTTCCTCGGTCCTCGGGGTAAGCACTGTCCCCATTGGGTGTGCCACCTGTCGACTGGCATTCCCAAGTTGTCGCACGCGTCAACGAAGATGTTGTACGCATGTAATATTTCTTCTACATCTAAATCCTGCACTCTTCTGATGTTTTTCTTGCCCGCCAATCTGTTTGCGGCTTTTGCATAGTCTACTACGAGTTTGTGGCTGTCATGGTCTTCTGTGATATTGAAGGTTCGTTTGTATTGGATACACAGTTGGAATTGAGTATTCATCTCGTCGTTTTGTAATGTGGTTGATTTCTTCTCTCTATCTTCTCGTCTTTTCTGTTCCTTCTTCTGTTACGATAGGTCAATTCCGAGTATTTTCTTCTTGGTCTCTTTTCCACTTGGTAGTATAGTATTTCGTATTTTCTTTCTTCTTGTTCAGTTTCTTCTTGTCGATTTCTTCGTATTGATTTCTTGTCGATTTCTTTGTGTCGTACAACGTGGTATTTTTCGTTTTGGATAGTCTTAATGTAATTACAGTGTATCAACTATCGGTACGTTTTTAGAATGTGATACTAAAATGAATATTATGAATGTATTAAAATCAATATGTAAATGCAAGGTGGTCTCATGCCAAGATGTCAGATGTCAAAGAAGAAGAATCCTTCTTCCGCCGGTCATAAAGAATTTCCTCAAGTCATTAAGAATCTTCTCTTGGTCATTGGGATTCAATCTCAAGATTAGATCGATCAGTCACCAGGATTATTGTTACATGAGTAATACCATGGCTCGCACGGGAGAGCACGTGCACTCGCAAAATCGACGCCTAAGTAAAATTTAAAAAAGGGACTCGCGAGTTTAAAACAGACTCAACGGGCGCCAAAAAGGTGCGGGGAGGGGGTGTTACTTTACTAATTTCGAAAATATGCCGTAGAATTGCTACACGATTTCTAGTAGTGTTTTCTGCTCCGACAATGGCATGATACTTTAGTAATTTCGAAAATTTGCCGTAGAATGGCTACACGATTTCTAGTAGTGTTTTCTGCTCTGACAATGGCATGATACTAAAGTAATTTCGAAAATTTGGTGTAGAATTGCTACATGATTACTAGTAGTGTTTTCTGCTCTGATAATGGATTGATACTTTGGTAATTTCTGAAATACTCCGTGTGAGTGGTACGTAGAATAGGTAGAAGTGGTACGTGATTTTCTGGTAGTTGTGTTACTAGTACTCGGTGCTGCCTCTGTAGCTACCGTGATTTGCAGTCGTATTCTGAGCACTATTCACCTAGAACTATTTTCGATACTCCCAGAACAGACTAATACACAGCAGAGTAGGGACCAGGGTATATGCCAAAAAAAGAGCTAGAATTAGTTTGTAGACGTATTTTTTGCTAGAGAGCAAGTCATGATGAATATTGAGTCTGCTGGGCGGACCGGGTACAAGGGGAGGTCGCGTCTTGTTGTACCACAGCTCGTATCGCTGCTGGAATCTCTCCTCGTATCGCTGCTCGTATCGATTGCAATTATCCAAGGTAGTAGTGCTTGTAATTCAAATGCCATAGATACAGCAGTCCCCTGGATCGAAGCAGCGCAGTGCTTGTAGTTTGGATGCCGTGGATACGACAGGCGCCAAAGAAGCAGCCGGCGCTGGTATTAAGGTATCGAAGGAGCAACAACTGGGTTAGAAGAAAGACAACGGGTCCGGCGGACGCGCTTCTTCCTCTTGCCAGGGGTGGTAGTTGGAGATCCAGAAGGACAAGGAGGATGGGGTTCTTCTTCTTGTTATAGGGGTCGCTCAATGAAGAATTCCTGGGTGCTACAGACCGACGTTGGGTTGTTGTTGTTGTTGCTGTTGCGCCGGTAGATGACCGAGTCCAAGTCCATTGTGTTCATAGATGACCGAAGATCTTGAGCTAGAGCAGAAGATTGATTCTGGGAAGCTGGAGCCTTCTTGCTCTTTCGAGGTGGAATAGTTCGAACCATGGCTGCTGGAAGGGGCTATTCCCATGGTCAAACAAAGCAAAAAAAGAGTCATCGTGAGATAGGAATAAACAAATGACTGTTGACGACAACGACGACGACGACGACTCACCTTGTTCCGGCAAACAAAGGACCAGCAATAACTTACAGCGTGATAGAATGGGTTGCTTGTTGTTGTAATAGGATAGGAGACAGCGAAAAGGGTCTATTCCCATGGTCGGGGGAGGGGGTGGGGGGGGGGGGGTTGCTTCTGCAAATTGCGTTTGCAAAGTGGTTGATTTTGAAATAATGAATTACAACAGGGAAAACAGCAACAAATCAAGGTTGTAGTAGGAATTCTACTTGATTCTACACAGGTGGTGTCAAGGAATCAACGAAATCGGTGCTGCTGCTGCTGCTGCTGCTGCTGGCGCTGTTGCTAATCCCGGGTTAGCTCCCTCTTTGTTATATATATTGCTAAACACCTGGAAAAGTTACTTAAGGTGAAACGCTTAAAAATACTTTTGACTGGTAAGAACGGCTGAATATATATGGATGTAGTAGGGATTCTACTAGATCCTACTGTACGGGGGAAAACTGGCAAAAGGATGTAGTAGAGATTCTACTACTAGATCCTACACAGGTCGTGTCAAGGAATCAATCAATCGTGTAGTCCTGCTGCTAAATCCCGGGAGTTAGTACCCTCTTTGCCTGTCGAGTAAGTGGATCCCCCTTGCCCACAGTTCACCGTGTTGTATGTGTCAAAAATTACTAAAGTAATTTCAGCCATTTTTCACACACAACTCCGTGTGTTGAGCAATACAATTACTTTTTGATTGGTCAACACGGAATCGAAAAAATTACTTTAGTAGGGGAAAACCGTACTAAAGTAATTTTTCACACATACAACACGTGGGACTGTGGGGAGAGTAGAATCCGCGCAATTTACCGTGAAAAGGGGGGGGGGGGGATGGGGGATGTAATCCGGAGCAAGACAAGGAGAACAACAAGCAACAGCAGCAGCAACAAACAGCAAGCATTGGTCCCTAGCAAGAACCTCCTCCTCTTCCCTTTGTGCTCTCCCTTACGACCATGGTATTACATACCTAATCACCCCTCCTCCTTGCTCTCCTCCTTGTAGGATCTGGGGAGAAGGAGGAGTTTTCTTTAGGGTGCTCCCTTTTTCCGAGGGCTGAGTCGAATTGGTTGGCACGAGTCAACCCCTATCTAAAGAAAAATTCTTGGTGCGCGCGCCTCGAATTTTTCTTTAGAGAGGGGTTGACACGTGCCAACCAAATCGGAGGAGGGATGATTACATATAGTAATTGTTATGTGTATTATTTTTACCAAAAAAGGGTCGAAGTCAGACTAGCTGATTTTTTCTGTGACTTGCGGGCACACGCAATTCTTGACTAGTTATTATTACTGGAATGAATTAATAAGGAAAATGATTTTACAGGAGTCAATGTAGGTTTTGTACTGCCATTACTCCATCCCAGGCCATATATCCAGGCTTCTTTATCACATCCAGGTTTCTTATGGCATAAGGTTGCATTTCATTGGTTCGATCCAATCCCACATCACACCAAACCAAACCCGCATAGAATTCGAACCAAACCCCGGCCAGGCCGGCATTTGCGTACATGGTTGAATTTCATTGATTGGAATTGCTGAAAGTAGTTATTCGACCAAGTCAGAGGAAATTACCGTTAACCGCTAAACTGCGTGCAATCTTTAAAACTGAGGTCTGACTTTTCTCTCACTCAGTATTGATAATCTCTTATTCTTTTTGAATAGACATATGGGTTCAAAGTGTTTACTAGTACTTATTGATCGGATGTTTAATGATATCTTGGTTTGTACCTTTTAACCTGTTTATCTTCGGTGTTAAGTGGAATAATTTTTACCACTAAACGATTTCAATGTAGTGGAGGTGCGATCGTTTTTAGCGTCGCTTTGTGTAACATACCATATATTTTGTTACCATAGCTAGTATGGCCAAATTCCTTGTTCCAAAAATGAACATGAATGTGGGAAGAGTTTTTAGCGCACAGATATCTGCTGTGTATGTTGGTTTTCATTCCCGAATACACACATCCATGCCATGTGTGCAATGGTGACACACATATTTTGTGTTTTCGGGAATGACCCAATGCTCTGACATATTAATAATAATCTCCAATTTTTTTTTAAACTGTCTGTGCCCTCATTCCAGATAATTTTGTTCACGGGATTCAATCAGTGTACGATATGGTACTGAACTACGATGTGTATGAAATTGTGGGCTATTGAGTTTTAGTGTCTACTATGACTTTGAGATACTTTGAGAAGCTTCCCAGCTAGTTCAGTGATACAATTGGAAAAGAACTGGGTTCTTTGATAATTGGAATTTGGATGAGACTTCAAGGAGAAGGTTCTATTGATGTTCGAATATGATTGAACAATGACAGATGATCGGGGAAGGTGTCATTGACTCATGACTGTCGGAGCGTGTGTCAGTGACTCATGACTGAAGTGTATGTGCGTTGTTCATTCTCCCTTACCATGAAATATAAACTTTATGATGACTTGACTGGGGTAAGGTGGCAGATGCTGATGCATTGGTGTTCGTGTCCGCATCGGATGGTAACTGTGTTGTTAGTGTGGACTTGGAGTATTGGATAGGGACCTTTGCGAATGAGATCTAGTTTGTTTTGGCCGTGTGTATGCTTATGAAGATGCCTTGGCCTACAATGAATTCATGTTTTGTATGCTTGAAATTTGCGCGAAGGAGCCGGTTATTGATTTGGGCTTGCCAGTGTTTGGTTAATGTGATAATGTTGGAGTGAAGTGGGATGTTCAGGAGCATGTCGCGATTGAACATGAGTGCGCCGGGGGAACATTTTCTGAGCGTGGAAACAGGATTGCAGCGGAGAGTGCGCATTGCTGTTGATATGGCTTCATCAACAAGGTCATTTGCTTCTGCTTCGGATTTGGGCGGTTTGAGATTAATCATTGTGCGTATGATTTGTCCGATTGTTTTGTGTGAAAGAGATGTTGATTAGTTTTATACCTGCATAATTGAGTGGAAATTTTAAGTCATGTCTGTTGAATTCCGGGCCATGGTCTGTACAATTTGCATGGGACGAGGGTAGCGGGAGAGCCAGGAATTTTCGAATAGGTGCCTGGCGTTCTCTGCTGTTTTGGAGCCTGGAATACAAATTATTCCCAGTATATTGGTAACTGGGCCGATGCACGTGAGGGCACCGAATCAGAGATTGATTTTGTTGATTTCGATGTTCCATGGACCAATGCAGTCAACTTGTACTTCTGACCAAGGTGTTATGGGTGCTGTGGGGGGTGCGAGTTGGCCAGCTTGACAACTCCCGGTACGTACAAGTGGACAGATGAGACAATTTGATATGATGTTGCGACAAACTTCTCTGAGGTCTGGATGATGAAAGTGACATCTGAGAAGAGCTTTGAGTCTGTCCATGCCTGTGGAGTGAACTGTGATTTTGTGGTATCATTTTACAAGGGAAGTGAGCATGTCATTAGGGATAACAATTTTCCATTGAGAATTTGGTGTTAATTCGTCGAGTCAGAAAATGATGTCTACACTGTCAAGTTTTTGTATAAAGAATTGTTGTGGGTCTTTCTGTGGGAGTGTTAAAACTTTGGGATCATGCATTTGGTATTGGTGAATGATTGCAAAGTCAAATGGCAATCTGCCTTTTTCGTCAAATTGTGGATGAATCAGATAACTGTCTTCAACAGGATGACTATCAGTTGATGCATTGCAAGATGGCAGCACCATTAGGCTCTTGGCCGTTTGAGGAAAAGAGAAAGAATTGTTATTGGAGACATCGTTGTCAAAATTTGTTGTTGTGAAATATGAAGTGAGGCTAGTTGGTGTACGGCTGAGGGAGTCTGCGACTGTGTTTTCTGGGCCTTTGATGTAGTGGTAGATAGCGTTGTATTCTTCAAGGATCAGTTTCCATCGGAGTACACATTGGGTGTTATGCGTGAAGAGTTTGTAAGTTAGGTTTTTATGGTTGGTGTACAGATGAATGAGTGCACCAAGGAGCATTGGGTGATATTCTTTGAATGTTTCAATGATTGAAAGGAGTTCCTTTTTGATTGTTGTGTAATTTGCTTGAACTTTATTGAGCTTTTGTGTGAAGTAGGCAACGGGAATGTTATTCTGTTTGATGATTGCTCCAAGCTGGAAGCTGGAGGCACCGGTGTAAATGTGAAATGGTTTGTTGTGATCTGGGTGTGCGAGCATTGTTTCAATGGCGACAATTGATTTCATTTCTTTGAATGCTTTTTGGCATGTGTTGTTCCATTGAATTGTGCAAGGATTTTTTAAGAGATCTGTGACTGGGGCTAGAATGTGAGAGTGTTGTGGCCACATGTCGCGATAATATGTGACGAGACCAAGGAAAGGTCTGAGTTGTTTTAGTGTTTTTGGTGGAAGCATTGCTAGAATTGCTTTGACTTTCTTGATGTATGGCTCAATGCCGTTTGGTGTCAGTCAGTGCCCTAGCAAGTCTGTTTCCTGGATGATCCATTCACATTTGAGTGGGTTGATGGCAAAACCTTTGTCTTGCAGACACGCGAGTACAGTGTCAATTAGATGTAGGTGCTCATCAAAATTGTTGCTGAAGCATGCGATGTCATTGATGTATATTTTGAGATTTGGCATATCTTGTAGTACTCTTTCCATGATTTCTTGTGCTATGTTGGGTGATTGGGAAACTCCGATTGGTAGTCAATTGTATTTGTAGAGACCAAAGGGAGTCGTGATTGTTGTTAGATCCTTGCTGTTGTCATCAAGAACGAAGGTGTAATACTGCATGGAGATGTCCATTTTTGTTAGGTATTTGTATCTGGAGTGGCGTGAGAGGATGTCTTGAATTTGTGGGGTGGGATAAACTTTTTGTTTTATGGCTTTATTGAGGGCACAGAAATCCAATACCCATCTAATATTTCCGTCTTTCTTGGGAATGATGAATGTAGGTGAGATCCATGTTGATCAACCTTGACGTGAAAGGATGCCAATGTCGACCAGTTGGTCAAGTTCCTTTTTGAATAGTGTCAGTTGTGTGCGCAGTACCAGATAAGCGCGAGCAATTTGGTTTGACTGTTGGGTCAATGTCGAGATGGATTACTTCATCGGGATAGTGCTTGAGGGTTCCGTCAAAAATGGTTTGGTATTTGCACAGTACATTGTGGAGCTGTTCGAGCTGATCTGGCATTAAATGGGTGCATTTGTTGCAGACAGTTCGTACATTGTGTTGATCATATGTGGAGTCAAGAATGGATAGTTTGTTGTTGGTGATTGCAAAACTGTCACCTGGGCTAATGGCCGTGTGAATTTACCTTGCGTGAATTTGAAGGGCAAGGGTGGCAGGGTCTGTGAGTATGCGCGGAAATGTTTGCATTGAAATGGTGTGTTTTGCAGTTTTGATGAAGTTTTGATGAAAATTTAAAATGATTTTGAAATGTCGAAGGATGTCATGCCCGAGTATGATGTTGTAGCGACAAGGTGCTTGGAAGGCGCGTTCATTGAGGGAGGGGAGAGATAATTCTGGGGTGAGTGGGGGGAGGGTGAAGTGTTGAAGCAAGATTTGCTAGTTGGAGTTGAATTCTCCAGCCATTGTTACTCCTGAAATAGGTGTAGTGACAGTGGGAACGATTGAAGCGGGCAGGGCGTGTTGACTAAACTAAGTGGTTTTGGAGCCGGAATCGCATAAGATGAGGTATGGACGAGGTGAAGGGATTGTTTGGATGAATCATGCAATGGCAATTGTATATCACCTTCCATTTCAGGCACAGCTGCATAAATGTTTTTCATGACTCTTGACCTGGTCTTTATAAGATTTTCTTTTGTCCATGAAAATAAATTAAGACACTGTGATTCAATAGCCCATTCATGCAATTCCTTCTCTGCAACTAAAGGTATGGTATGATTCCGCATGATTTTCATTAACTTGATCTTCACCTTTGTCTGATACATGCATTCCAACAATTGGAATCATCATTGCCGTGTTCGTCTTTGAATCAGGAGGGGAAACATCAACAGACATGTTGTTGCCTTCTCTATTGACACTTGAAGGGGGGGGAGGGGGGGGGGGTACTTTGCTGTCAATTCCTTCTTCGTCATCCTCACCATTAGGAGGGAAAAAATTATCATTGGAAACAGAGTACTAATTGTTGTTTAATTCCTGACCAAGACACGCTCCATTGGTTGGATAGAAGGGTCATGCATAACTTGATTGTCGAGCACCTCTGGTACTAGACCACTACTTAGCAGACTGTTAGGGGTGTTTGTTATACCTAATTTTTGAGTAGCATCCTCCTTCTTCTTTGAACTTCTGATGAACAGGGAAGATGTGAAATTGTCTACCCCAACACACTGGTAGTAATAAGAATAGCATGTATCAGGGTTACGTGAAATATAGTCCAGAAGAGCAGGCAAATAAATTACTTCTGTCTTTTTTCTTTGTCTTGCAGTAAACAATGGGGGTTTCTTCTTCTTTCCGTAACTGGTAGTAATCGGAGGCAAGTACAAGTAGCACCATTTACAATAAACCTGATATTAAGGTATAGTGACCATTGTTAGTAGTACGGGAGTAGTAGTAATAGATATGAGGAACCGATTTGGCAATTACGACCATGCAATATTTGTTTCAGGCATCAAGTTCAGTTCCAGGCCACCAGATTAGAAACAGTTGCCAGTGGGGTAGGAAGATATAGTGTGGGTGAAAATATTATGAGCTCAACATTAATTTAAAAATTGATGAAATTTCAAAGGGGGGCCAGTGGAGTTCAGCCCGCATATGCGTGTGGTTCCCAAATTACCCCAAATCTTGTTTGTGTGACATGTGTACACCCACAGTAAAAAATATATGTGTCTGTTAACACATAATTTATACTACTATAGGGGACAAAAGAGAGATAATACAAACAGCAAATTAAATTTGATAACAAATTAAATTGAAATATACCAAATACAACACCAACAACAAATAACAACAAACAAATTAGATTCAAATAATTTAACTAAGTATGTGTTGTTGTTGTTGCTTGTTGCTTTATTTGTACCCTTTGTTAGATTATTTGAATCTAACTTATTCTTTGTATACAGCGTCTTTTGGTCACATGATTCATACGAGCTGGATCTTGTGATACACCAGTGATACATCGATACGGTGATACAGGAGGGAATCGATTGTAATTTCCTGGTAGCAAATGTATGCTTAGAGTTTGCTAGGGGAATCCTTGGCCTGCTTGTTAAGACTATCTTGGATATAGGGTGTGTGCTAGGGCCTGGATTGTGCTCGATTTGTTGATATAGTAGTTGTGAATCTAGATTAAGCATCACCCCCGGTCTGGCCTTCTCCTACTAGTAGTGAGTGGCACGTGGCACTACCATTTCTTTCATCTGGATTGCTACATCAATTTCAAAATCAGGTAAAAAGACGTTATTTTAATTAGGTAAAAAAAGATGTTTCTCTACATTTTTTTGGAGTGTTTAGATAAGCCTCTTTTTTGCAGGAGATGATCTCAAGAACCAGACATTGAGTGATTCCTACCTAAGGAAAACAAATAAAATTAATAAAAAAACACATAAAAAGTATGTGTTTTGTATATAGATTTATTCACTTCTGAATAAAATCTGTCAGTCAAAGTGTATCCGACTGACAGATTTTATTCACTTAACTAACACTGAAAAGATTTGAACGGAATCTTGAAATAGTCACCCAACGCATGCTTCCACCTCTTTTGCCGGGCACGCTTTGCATCTCCACTACTTGGAAACCCTTAAGTGGTAAAAACGATTCCACTTAATACTACAAACAAATCAGCTTAAATGATTGGAACAAAGACCGAGTCAATAAGTAAACACTTGGAACCCATATGTGCATTCAAAAGAGTACATATAACAGCCCGCGAGTAAATTACTTATTGCAATCATGAAAATCAATACTGGATTGGAATAAGCCTTATTTATTCCATATATCGCGATCAAGCAAAAGGTCCATTGAATAAATTACTTAACCTCACCGGCCAGCCTTGCTTGCCAAAATAGGTGGGGGGAGGTGGCGCGGATAGTAGTGATTAAACAGACAGTTACTGTTTCTTCTTTAGGGATTCCGAATTCCAAATTTGGCAGCTAATAAAAGTATTTGTCCGTTGGGTATACCAAAAATCTATTCATTGAGTGATTCCCACCTAAAGAAAGTGAATAGAATCAAAAGTTAATAAAAAGTATTTGGAAGTGAAAAGAATGAATGCTTTTTTATCACACCCAACGGACGAATATTTTTATTAACTGCCAAAATTGGAATTCGGAATCCCTAAAGAAGCAACAGTAACTGTCTGTTTAATCACTACCCGTGCCACCTACCGGCCTATTTTGGCAAGCAAGCCTGTTAAGTATTCAAGGATGGCCGGCAGTTGAAATTTTCAGAATTTTCTATGTACCGTATCAATTGGCTTTGCTGAGACAAATTACTAGTAGCTATCCTCGCTAAAACACTCACATTGCTCTCCAGCAAGAAGAAACCACACTCTTTTGCGAAACACTCTTTCTTTCGCGAAACACTCTACTAGTACAACAATCGGCAATTGACAATCACCATGGCCCTGGAGTTATCACTTCTCGGATACTACTATGATAACTTAACCCCCAATTACAACAATCCACTGTTTGGTGACAAAGATAAGAGAAGAAGGGATCGTAGAACTCCTAGGATTGCAATTAAGAGATACAGCCAATCTCCTTTTATTTATCTGTACCAATCTGGCAACGATCAAGCCCTTCTAAACTGCTGTGGCGTTGATCATGTAGTATTCAGGGAGCTCTTAGATCTATTCATGCCGCTCTATAATTCGTACACTGTTGATGAGAATACTGGAGTTATTAGACAGAAGTTGCGCTTGGCCAGCAATCGGTCGGCCAATCAATTTGATGCGACTGGATGCCTTGCTCTTGTCCTATTCTGGTTCCGAACCAGAGCATCAGCAGCAAGAGCAGTTGCTCTAGCGTTTGGATTAACAGCTTCTCCTATGTACAGATGGCTGAAATTTGGACGAAAGCTCCTTCTTTTTGCATTACAAGAACATCCTGCTGCTGCCAATGTTTGCTTGCCAAACAAAGAAGAGACTCAACAATACATCGATGCTATTGCTGCAAAGTATCCAGTGTTAGCACCTCACAGAGTGTGGGGTGCCTGTGATGGCCTTAAACTGCATCTCCAACAGTCTGGTAACTGGATGAAGCAAAACCAATACTACAATGGTTGGACTTGTGGGACATACGCCAACAGTGTGTTCATCTTTGCTCCGGACGGCAGGATCCGGGCTTGCATCTTGAATGCTCCAGGCTGTTGGCATGATAGTACTCAAGCTGACTATGGGCTCTATGAAAAGATGGAGCTCATGTATGATAAATACCTAGCAAAGCTTATTGTCCATTCAGCTTTCAAACTGTCTAGAAAGCCATACCTCATGCAGAGTAGCCAGGGTGATCCTTTCAATGCAGCAGATCTTACAGTGAATCGCGCTGCTACCAGCGTTTGGCAGCTCTCTGAATGGGGAATGTGACAGATCCAAGGGGGATTTCCCCGGATGAAGGACAGCATGCTTCTGGAAGAAACAGGAGACAGGAAGATTATTCTGAAGCTCCTTGTTTGTCTCTACAATTTCCAGACAGCTAAAGTTGGAATCAACACCATACTCAACACGTACATGAGTAAGACTGAAGGTTTCTTATCCTATGAATTGGTACCAACAGAAACTGTGAACAATGTATTCGATTTGATCGATTTGTCCATTGATTAGTCAATCGATTAATGTCGCTACCAAATTAGATAAATTAGATAATCCATAGTAGTTACGAATTAGCATTACAAATTACTAGATTGCATTAGTTAGTCGTATTTGCTTAGAGCAGTCGACAACACCTCCAATCGATTTGATCAATCGATTAGTCGTATTTTGAGCAGTCGACAACACGTTTGAATAATTTTGCTCCAGCGCACCTCTAGTGGTTTTGGATCCCTCTTTTAAGGGGATGCAATGGATTTTTTCTATGGTCTTTCTTGTAGCCTTGTAGCCTAAGTTTCTGTCTGGAGCAACGATGGTGTTGTTGTTGAGTTTCTTAACTAATAATCGATACCTTTATTTTAATTAATTAACTAACTAAGTAACTAACTAACTAACTAATTGATCTATTCAATTCTACTACTATCAATTCGATTTGCCGATTTGATGAAGACTACTAATTAAGGTCTCATTCCAAATCGCTTTTGTCGCTGCTGCTGCTGCTGTCATCAGCACCTGGGGGGAGTGGACAGTCATCAGCCAACAAGAGTTGAAGATCTTTAAGTTTTCTTTTGAGGGACTTCCCCTCAGCAGTAGAAGGACCACCACAAGTACCAAGTTGACCAATGAGTGCCTGCAACAACGCCTTCCTCTCTTCATCGGCCTTGTCCTGTCATCGTTGCTGGAGTTTGAATGCCCTCTGGTGAAGCTTTTGATCCTCTTCCTGTTGTCGTTGCTGGAGTTGCAATGCCTGCTGGTGAAGCTTTCGATCCTCTCGTCCCTCTTTCAATGCTGCAGCAATCACACCCATCAAGTGTGTGTCCTTCTCTACTTTGCAATTGTAAGCTCTCTTCTTGTTACTAGTGGTAACACCACCACTAATGGTACTGGTAGGAGTCGTGATCTCCGTTACTTCATCGATTTGTGTTCGTTGAGTTGGTTGAGTTGGTTGACCAAGTAGAAGTGCCGGTGGGATTCCTTGAGTCAATTGAGTAGTTGCTTGAGTCAGTTGAGTTGGTTGACAGAGTAGAGGACCGGATGACTCCTCATCGGCAGGGACAAACTCCCCTGTTTCAAGATCGAACGTTTCTTCTCCATTCAGAACGGAGGCTCTATCACCAATCAGATACTTGATTTCCTTGGCTTGTGTGCCGTCTCATGCCTTAATTGGATCACCAGTGGGCATCTTCTTCTGGTACAACCAAATGTATTTGTTCCTGATTGAATCAGTGTCCCTACCAGGATATTTTTCAGCGTGTAGGCTTGCAACGGCATCCCAATCTTCTGGCCCAATCGGTAGGATACTTTTCATGCATCGGAACAAGTTCTCCAACTCAGGCTTTGTGTAGTTGCCAATGCCGGCTTTCCTTCCACTGCTGCCAGTCGGTCCAGCAGTTGGTGCCATGCTGATTGTTATGATGGATGGTATTTGAGGTATTTCTTTTTGTGAGGAGGAGACAGCGGATCGAATCGATTCTTCATCTTCCGATGAATCGTCTAATAAACTAGCAAGAGCAACGATTGCGATTGTAGTGAAGGGATAGAAGGACATTGCCCTGCCCTGCTCCTGAGTCAGCTTGAAAGAAAAGAAGTTGTTGTCGTGTTGCCGTGTTGCCGTATTGCCGTGTTGCCATGTTGCCGTGTTGCCGTGTTGCCGTGTTGCCGTATTGCCATCCGTGTCGCAATCCTTGAAGTTGAATTTCTGGTGTCTTGCTGGAGAGACAAGTGTTACTGTTGTTGCTGTTTCTTTCCGGACTTTCTTTTCTTTTTGTTTTTTTTTTGGTTCGAAATTTTTGAGCTCAGCAAAATTAGCGATGATCACCAAAAAAAGCATGCCGGGCAAAGGAGGGGGTGCAAGAGGTGCACACGATTGATTGAGACTGAAATGTTTGATTTTAAGATTCCGTTGAAATCTATTCAGTGTTAGTCGTTGAGTGAATGAAAACTGTCAGTCGAGAGCCCCTCGACTATACTTCTGAATATTTTTTATTAACTTTTCATTCTATTCACTTTCCTTAGGTGGGAATCACTCATTACATTGTACGAAGTAATTCTGAACAAAACTGTTAACACTAATCTTACCGGCAGAGACTTTCAGCTGTTCCAAAAATGGGCAAGAGCCTGAAAATAGGTTTTTAAAATTTGCGTCGGCCTCGGCCCCTGTCAAAAATTTGGTTATTATTGCTACTGGGCCTGACCGCAGGTATTTTACCTGCTGTTTATGTTCTGCTGGACCTCAGTGTCGGTTTGATGAGCCTCATGATAGGTTCCTCTCCTATGTAAACATAACTGTCTTTTATTGATCGTTACATCTATATTCAATTCCATACGTATGCCAATATTTTATATTCCCCGTATCTTTGTCGGTCATTTCTCTGTTTCAAAAATAACCGTCCGATCATCATTCATCCATTTATTTTCGTTTATCTTGTTTTCCTTTATCCCCCGAAATATTTACTGTCACTCAATGTACACCCGATACTTCAGGACAACAAACACTTACGAGTACTCTTACGATTCCTTTCATTACGTCTACTTTGTGTTTCAGAGCTTCTCTCTTTACCCCAACCTTCCCCTTTCTCTCCGTTTGGCCATGTCTTCTTCGAAACGCAATGGCTCCAGTACGTGCTTTCTTGCTTATTATACTTGCCATTCATTATTGATTACATTTACACTTTCTCTGATCTTGCCAGCCAACATACGATACCCTCATTTTCTCCTAAACCTCCTTTTCTGCACAGTTTGGCTCTTTGTTGACAAAAAGCGTTTGCGCGTTCAGTTTCAGAATCCTTTTATATTCTCCGACACCGCTCCAAAGCATCACCCTCCTTCTCACTTTTTGTCTCCGGTTCTTCCGGCAATGTCTACACCATACTTGCTTCTAGCAAAACTATTATGTTTGTGTCCTGATATCCATCCAGTATGTAAACACATATTGTTTATACTTGCCGAACTACAAATTCCTGTTTCTACAGGCCTGCAGACAATATCCCTACCGCTTCTTAAACTCCGCTTAAGTTCCTATGAGTCATCGCTTGACTATTACACTATCAACCTTTGCCTTGTCCTTATGCGGCAACGTTGCGTACACTGTCAACAATCAACGCTTCATTCTCGTCTGATTATATGTAACAATTGTTACTCTGTTTCTCATCATTCTCACAAATACCATGACTTCGATACATGTCCTCAATGTAAATCAAAATGGTCACCATATCTTTCCGATTTTGTTGGTCGATATCGCAATTTTTCTTCTGTCCTCCGTAGAAATGGATTTTTACCCACCCATTATCTACCTCTACCTCACCATACCTTTGCCACAAATGATACACCTCCATCCTCCGCTTCCTCCTCTAACGATAGTCCCGCTGCAGTATCCAGCTCCAACACGCACATTATTCCCCCATCACCTTCCACCTCCACTTCCCATAACTACTGTCTTTCTGACATCATCTGAGAAGAACTGTAATAAATGCCATGAATGCTTCTATGGGATGTCGAACGTGTTCAGAATTCACCGCGACAGATTCCTACATACTGTGGAAAAAATTCCGTATTGCATCTAAAGCCATCTGTATAATATTTCAGTTGAAGATTGAAATCGTTGATCTCCTTTATGATGTCGTTGTTGATGACGTGGTCATCGAATCTGAAGTAGATATGTAGTCTGAGATCGGATCAGCCTGGTGTTAGATACGTTTATTATGTTGTCCTTCTTGTGAATGACTTGGTTGACGAACTAGATTTAGAAATGTATGCTGAGATTGGAGCAGCCTGGTGTCAGATATGTTGCAATAATAATTCTATTTTACCAATATAACAGTAATAAATTTTGAAGAATGCCTGGCCTCCGATAGCCATTGCTAATTAATGATAGTACCACACTCAAATTGAAGATAGAAAATAGACAAGAAATCTTGTCCCGAAACCGGAACATTTTTTACCTGTCGATGAAAATAGGTAAGCCATCTTGCTCCAAATACTTTTAGAACATTTTTGTGGCAAATCATTTCTCATCTGTCTGAATCTGCCATGCACCCACGAACGCTACTAAAGGGTTCTGTCTACCTGTCCTCCTTTCGCCAATAGCAATATAAGGTTCCATTAGGCGTATAACGTCATCGTACTTTTTTTTCAGAGCTGCTCCAAGAACATTTCTGCCAAAGTACATTCCGTCCCAACGATACATGAATAGGACCAAAGATTGGATTGCGTTCACCAGCACATAATGATATATTTTCACCCGACCTTTCATCAGAAAGACTGCAATGGCATTGTTGTTAGGGTTGTGCTTAAAAATTCCTTTTCCAGGCTGAGATGTAATCAGTCCACACAAATCAATGTCTAGTTTTTTCATATTTGGAAACTTTGTCATGAAATGTTCCAAACCCGTGTCTGCAGTTACAACATCTGCATGAGTTACCGCAATATCTCTGATCTCCTTTCTACTGAACCTTTGCACAGGTTGCTCTTCTTCGTTTGCTTCTATTGCATCTGGTTCCCGTACCATTGATCTGTATTATGTGTAAATACACATGACAGCGTTTGGGATTTTCCGAAAACAATCCTCGCTGCTCATCAGGGTATCTGGAAAATTTGGGCTATACGTCCATGAATTACGAGACAACTTCATGACTGCCACTCCCGCCTCCAAATTGTGAAAACGGTGTTTGGTAAAGTTTTGATACTCATTCTTTTCGTAGACAGAGATATCGTCTTTGGAAAAGTTGTTGTCCTTCTTAGACTTTGGCTTAGACGCGGGCTTCCGATTGTGTTTGGTAATTTTTTGATACTCATTCCTTCTGTAGCCATGGATATCGTATTTGGAAAAGTTGTTGTCCTTCTTAGACTTTGGCTTAGACGCGGGCTTCCGATTCAAATCTTCCTCGCTTTCGTTGCTTTCTTCATCGCTGTTAATCTCAATTTCATCTTTTTTCTGCTTTGTAGTAGGATAGAACTGAAGACTAGTTTTGGCTGATGGAGGCCGCTTCTTTGCGCTATTGATGGTTTCTTGCAAAGGTTTGATGATATCTTCTTTTACCCTCATCGTTTCTTGGTTCATCTGTTCTATGAGAGTAGTGCATTTGCTCAGAAACATTTCCGCTTGTCCAATTTGGTCCGACATTTTTTGCTGCTTGGAAGGTGTAACGAGAATTCCTATGGGAGACCCATTTTGACTCTTTGTTGCAAGTCTAGTTAACACTTCAGCTTCAATTTTATTTGCCAATTGAGTACCCAGTTGGGGGACAGTTAGCATTTGCTGCAACTCCTCGAGTGTGTAGCTATCAAGGGCACTGCTAATGTCAGATGACGATGACATTCTGGCTTTTCACTAGATGAGAATTCTAGATTGTTGTAATCCGTGATTGTGAGAATTCTAGATTATGATACCGCAGCACACAAGCTTGTAGTTCATGAAGACGAAAGGAAAACATGTGAACTGAAACATAGCCATCCCATCGTGGCACCCACTTGTACTTCACAACATACCAAAATGTAGCGATTTGCCGACATGTTAAAGAACAGCCAGCAACAGAACCAGTATTCTGTCGTGGACATCGCAACAGCTTAGTCATCGTGGCAACCTTTTAGAGAATGAAAACAAAACAAAAACGTGTGTACTGAAACATAGCCCATCGTGGCCATCACTACTATTTCATCATATGCAGATCCCATCGCCAAGTTGCGATCAGTCGACATGAACAGAAACGACGGAAATTGTATTCTGGTGCAGATACCACCCACCACCATACTATTGTACGGTACATAGTACTGGCATCGTACATGAGTGTGTAGAATTTTACGATTTTAGGAGGATACCACCAGTACAAACAGTATGGTAACATATGTACGTGTACTAGTACAAGTAATGTAACTGCGTACTGCTACGGTATGTTTCACATGAACTAGATACCACCAATGTGTACCAGTACGTACCGGGTTGGTTTTCAACTGACCATAACAGATAAAAAATTTATGTGTACAGCATGATGGCCGGCCAGACTTTGGTGTAGCATACTAGTAGCCGCCTTACGAAAGTTCATGCAACTTGGTGTGGTGTTTGTCTTTCACTCCGACTTTTGCGCCCACCACAGAAGAGATGCACTGCGTTATCACTCCGACTTTTGCGCCCCCCACAGAATAGATGCACTACGTTATGATGGCATGTCTTTTCCCTTTTCCGTACCATTCCCTTCTTACAAAATTTCATGCAACTTGGTTTGTTTTTTGTTATTCAAGATGATGCTCTATGGTAGTAGTAGTAGTAGTAGTATAACTTGTAAAACCAAAATTATAGTTTTCAAGCCGCCCGAGGTTACCTATCCTCCTATGATAACACTGCTGTGGGTCTATGATACTAGTAATGGTATAGCCCTCCTGTTTTCTTATGTCACACCAATTTCATTTTTGTACCCAAAAAAAACCCACGCAGCAAGAACAACAAGGGCTTAGTAATACGCTGGTAAACTTAAGCTTTCAAACATAGATATCAATCTATTATCACATGTTTTCTTCATCAAATCTCATACTTTTCAAACATACTAGGTAAACGTAGTAGCACTATGATAAAACTGCTGTGGGTCTATAATAAGGCGGCATAGTCCTGCCTTTACTCTTATGTAGCGCTAATGATATTCATGTAAAAAACAAATTTCCCCCCACACAGCAAGGGCATATGTAAACCTAGGTTATCAAACACAGATACTATGATTAGTGACACTGAACAAGGGATGATGATATCAACAACAACAACAACAACAACGCCAAGAAGAACAAGAACAAGAACTACTTCTTCAAGAACGACAACAATTACGCCGACAACAATTGCAGCAACACCAACAACGAGGACTACAGTAACAATGACTCCAACACTAGGCCTGACTACTAGTCTATGTTTCACTACTAGCCTAGGCCTGACTACTCTATGCTGGACTAGCCTATGCCGGTCTAGTAGCCTAGTAGTCCAGCCTAGACTAGTTCAGCCTAGTAGACTAGGCAGTCAGGCCTAGGTCAACAATAGTATTCTGGACTATTTAAGGCTTGACTAACTTAGTACTACCTATGCTTGATTAATTGCCTATTAGTAGTAGTAGGCTGGACTGGTGTAGCTTACTAGTACTAGGCTGCTGGACTACTACTACTAGTAGTACTACTAGTCTAGGTAGTAGGAGTAGGCAACTAGTCCAGTGTACTAGTACTACTACTGGGCTACTACTAGTACTACTATTATTGGTATTCAACCCAGTCTACTAGTACTAGTAGTAGTAGTAGTATTAGTAGTAGTAGTAGTAGTAGCCTCAAGGCTACTCACTATTACTACTAGTCCCACCTCCTATTACTAGTACTTATGCGTGAAAAATTTGATTCAGTTCAAGACTTTTGGTCAGTCTTGTCTATTTTACAACCAGAAAACAAGATTTGTAGTAGTGTTGTTCACAGATGTTGTTCCCAGATCTTGTTGTTCTTGTTCTCTGTTGTTTGTTTATTATCAAATAGGCTGGATTAGTCTATGGTGAACAAGCATAGTACTACTAGTCTGGATTTATTATACTACTACTAGTAGTATGTACTCCAACAAGCCTAGTACTACTAGGCTAGGCGAGCCTAGGTGGACCTAGTACTAGTACTAGTAGTACTAGTAGGAGCGTACTACGCTGGAGAAGCCTAGGCAGGACTAGCTTAGTCTCTTCTACCTTAGGCTGGACTAGCCTAAGCTTTAGTACTAGTAGCCCAGGCTGGAACAGCCTAGTACTAGGCTGGACTAGCCTAGGCTGGACTAGTACTAGTACTAGCATACGACGTACGCTGGCTTACTACTACTGCCTACTCAAGCGTACGGTACTAGTATGCTGGACGAGCCTACTTTTACGCTAGTCGACTGCTGTAATTCATATGATTGGTTGACGCCGTAACACAATTTTAACTGGTCTTGTCATGTCACTGGACTTAGCCTAGTGTACTACTAGTACGATGTACTCCAAGCCTACTACTAGTAGTATATGACGTAGGCTATGCGAGCCTAGTTGTAGTACGTATTAGTACTAGTAGTAGCGTACTACGCTGGAGAAGCCTAGGCAGGACTAGCTTAGTCTTTTCTACCTTATGCTGGACTAGCCTAAGCTGGACTAGCCCAGGCTGGACTAGCCTAGGCTGGGCTGGACTAGCCTAGGCTGGACTATCCTAGGCTGGAATAGCCTAGGCTGGGCTGGACTAGCCTAGGCTGGACTAGCCTAGGCTGGACTAGCCTAGGCTGCACTACCATACAAGTTACCCTGAGCCTACTACTAAACAAGCGTACTATGCTGGACGAGCCTACTTCTACGGTACGGTACGCTAGTCGTCTGCTGTAATTGAAACGTGTGGTTGACGTCGGAACAGAAACGTCACTGTTGTCATGACAGGGTGATTTCTGTTGGTGATTGATTTTGTTTCTAATGATGTCGCAACATGTACGGTAACTTCAATCGTGATTTATTTGGTTTCTAATGATGTCGCTGCCGCTACAAACTATGGCGGTACATTTTGTCACCGCGTTTCACTGTGTACTCGTACTCAGGTGTGATTTTTTTTTTGTCGTTGTCGCATGCAAAAAATACTCTTTCCCTTCATAATCTTACCCCGACTTATCAAGAGCAGAGTTGCTTTACCGTACTTGTATGATTGGCACTCCGTCCGAGCACGTGGAATCCCTCCGAAGTGCTAGTAATAGCATTAGGCCGGCTGATTCAGGTTTGAGATATTTTAGTGCGAAGTAACTGCCTTGTACTGCAAGACAATAGAGTGCATCGGAGAACTGATTAGTCGCTGGAAAGATTCTTGTTCGGATTCGCGACCCAAACATATACATCTTGAAAGCACAAAATCTGCATCCCTTGCATATCTATATCATCAGGAACAAGATCCAGTTTTTCGTTACATAGGAGTATAAGATTGCTGCAAATCAACGGCAGCAGCATCAACGATCATCAGAACAATGTATCATCAATAGCGGGAGGGAAACGGTCAACAACGTGAGATAAATAAACAATGATTATGCTGTGCCAACCCAATTTCAGACGATGTATTTTCTAACTTTGGCATTTGTTCTTACTATTTCAGGAACCACAACGGGGGGAACTGACGATAGAATCAACAACAACAACAACAACCACCAGTCAACGGTCCCACAGCAACGAATTGTCAGCACAACCAAATCAACCGTAACAATAATTGTTAGAACAACAACAACGATTGTTCGAACACTGGATTGGAAATACAGATTCGAACAACAAACAAGGAATCAGAACAACGGATCGAAACAACGAATATTGTTCCTGTAGGTTGGCATGTAAATTATATTATTCTGTTATTATTTACTCTGTACATCGATAGATTCTCACCAAATTTTGTTCAATTATTATCTATTTTTATAGGATACTACAAAATCTAGCGGTGACAGATAGCAACGATAAGCAACAACAACAGCAATAGCGGCGAAAAAGAGCAGCAACTACCAGAGGACGCCAGTACTCCTCATCCACCAGCACTCATCTTCCAACTTGAACACAGATTTGTCTACGTACTCTCCGCAGCACTCCTATACAGCAACAGCAACTGGCAGCATTTACAAGATCTCGGCAAATAACGGCAACGTATTGTTGGCGTTGCTCCTCCTCAAAAAGGCGCTCCTCCCGTTACAACAAGACAAGTACTCCACCACCAAACAGCCCTACTCCTCCAACGGCGCTCCTTGTTATCTTCCTACAACAGCAATTCGTCTCCTGCTCCGACGGTGCTGCGTCTCCTCCTACACCCTTGCTCCTCTCCTCCAACCGCAAATCGTCACATACTCCAACGTCGATTTGTATTTCCTCCAACGTCGATTTGTATTTCCTCCAACGGCGCTCGTAGTCCGCAACAACAACAAGAGGATTGAAAAGAATACCAATAATAATGGTGGAAGGAATAGCCAGAAAACAAAGAGAAAATAGGCTACGGCAACGTAGAATGAAACAGAAAATGTCATCAAATTTTCTAAAGAATGTACCTCCAAAGTCGAATAGCCACGCAATTGAAGGAAGAGCTAGAAAACAAAGAGAAAGGAGGCAATCGCTACTTAGAATGAAACACAAAATGTCATCAAATTTTCTAAAGAATGCACCAACAAAGTCGAATAAACACGCAACTTACAACCACTTGTCTACGATCAAACCCAAGAACAAGAGGCGTCGAAGTATATCTAGAAATCTGAAACATGTCAATCAAATATCATTGAAAGCAGTAACCAAGGATTTGTTTAAAGGTAAATTCATGGAATCTAGTTGGGGTGAACAAATTGTCGGAACGAAGGAATATATATCGACAGAGGCTGTGTATATTGATTGTTTTGATATATTGGATAGTACAGATGAGAAGCATATTATAGCGGTTGATGAATCAGAACCATTGTTGCAAATCTTTGCAAAAGTGTCGAGAGACAAAGCGAAACAACACTTGGCTCGATCCTCCAGGATCGAAACTACAAGACGATTTTCGAAAGAAATTGTTGAAGCTAAACCCGAAGTTGTAAGAGGATCAAAATGTACTAGTATAAATGACGGGTATGCTGTTCTTGGTATTCGACCAAATCGCAACAACAGTCAGAATGGTGTGTATGTTTTCGAAAAAAATGTGGAGCAACACACAATAGATGAGCTGGAAAGGGAAGCGGCGCACATTGTGGAGCAAATGCAGGAAAGTTTACGTCGTCCTTTCGCTAAATTTTTGTACCGTGAAACGACCGTGATGACAAAGGTTGTTCAGCAAACAACAATAACTTCAATTGGTGATCACGCTACTGCATTCTCTATAGGAAAGGATTATCATTCCAAATGCCATGTCGATGAGGACTATTACTACACTCATTTGACAGTAATTGGTCTGGAGCATGTAAGTCGTGACGAAGTCATTTATTACTTTGTCTTCCCAATGTACCATATCAAAGTTCCATTGAAATCAGGGGATACATTGCTTTTAAACCCGTTGGTATTGCATAGCTGTTCGAATCCTAAATACGAAGGATGTTATATTATGAGCGCCTATGTATCGCGCAAAACTGTACTAAGAGCTAATCCTCTATTATAAATGTTAATTCAGGCTAGTGGTGGTTTTCGGAACCTATTATCAGGTCCATTTTTGTCAGACGTGGTTACCGATTTCGTTGTAGGCTAGACCCGGGTCCAGCCTACGGTAGACCAGATTAAGCTACTAATTCAGCCTAGGGTAGACCGGATAGTCCAGCGTAGACCTGCCGGGTCTAGTCCAGCCTACGGTAGACCAGATTAAGCTACTAGTTCAGCCTAGGGTCGACCGGATAGTCCAGCGTAGACCTGCCGGGTCTAGTCCAGCCTACTGTAGAGCAGATTAAGCTACTAGTTCAGCCTAGGGTAGACTGGATAGTCCAGCGTAGACCTGCCGGGTCTAGTCCAGCCTAGTATGGTAGACCAGATGAAGCTAGTTCAGCATAGGGTAGACCAGATAGTCCAGCGTAGACCTGCCGGGTCTAGTCCAGCCTAGTATGGTAGACCAGATGAAGCTAGTTCAGCATAGGATAGACCGGCCTAGGGTAGTCCAGACTAGGGTAGTCCAGCGTACGCTATTCCGTTAGTCATGGTTTTTGAACCTAGTACGAGGCCCATTGATGTCAGACGTGGCTATCGGAACCTATTATCAGGTCCATCTATGTTGGCCGTTGCTTTGGAACCTATTATCAGGTCCATTTCTGTCAGATGTGGTTTTCGAAACCATTCACGCCTAGACATGCCTGGACTAGTCCAGCATACGTTAATTCGTCTTTAGCTAGTAGTTTAGCCTACTACGCTACACCGGCATAGTGTAGTTCAGAATAGGAGGGTAGTCTAGCCTAGGCTAGTTCAGCTTAGGCTTGTCAAACCTAGTAGGCTAGTCCAGCCTACGCTTGTCCAGTCTGGTCCAGTCAGGTTGTCATTGATGCTGTTGTTCTTGTTCTTGTTATCGTGCCTTCGTCTGCCAGTCGTGGTTGTCAAAACCTATTGTCAGGTCTAATTATGACAGTCGTGCTATTAAGAACCTATTGTCAGGTCCAATTATGTCATTTGTGCTATTCAGAACCTATTGTCAGGTCCAATTATGTCAGTTGTGCTATTCAGAACCTATTGTCAGGTCCATATTTTGGTGTTCTTAACACACAACGGCAAAGTATGAGTGGCAATCCTATTATTTTCCTCTTTCCCTTCCGACATATTACCTACCTTAATCAAATTAAATGAATGCCGGGTCGAATCATGTCATCAACAAAACCAAACAACAACAACAGCAATGTTCCGCGGAGCATTCTATCGCAACAAAAACAAAATAGCGGATCTACCAGTGTGTCCGGTCTTGTCTCAAACACAAAAGTCGTTGTTGTGAAGTGTCATACAAGAAGATTATCCAAGCATGTGTCTTCCAATAAGAAACGGAAAAATTCAACACATCATTACATGGATCCAGCCACGTTTGCAGAAGTAATAAAGATCCACAAAGAGGACATGGCACACTCGCAAAAGCATTCCAAAAACAAAGTCTCCAACCGTAAGAATAAGGAGGCCTGGAATTCGTTTTGGAAACAAGCTGCAACACCGCAATCAGCGTTCAAGATGAAGGTATTGAAGCCAAGGTTTCAATTGGATTCTGTGGAGTACCGCAAAAGAAGTAATGAGCTAAATCACGGCGACGTAGACAACAAGCTTAACCCATTCTTATATCATTTTGAAACTGGGTTCGATGTCTTATGTGCAAAAAACGGCCACTTGGTACTCACCATACTTAATGGATGCAACAATATCAACAACGTGAGAGCAAGACTAAACAGCCAAAAAGGGCATTTCGACGAGGTAGAAGGTTTGGAGATTTGGGAAGAATGCTTAAAGTATGTAACAGAGGAAGTATTGCCTTTCTCGGAGGAAGGCGACACTGGTTGCGTTGACCACGTGTGGGCTATGGGTATCATTATGGCGTATGTATTATGCGGTTATCCGGCATTGAAATCAACGGATGACATAAAGTGCTACAACAACTTGGGTATTGGACGACCAGTACAATCTGGAGAACGAGAGAGGCTCGAACTGAATGGTCATACTTTCCCACCAAAGCAATGGTTTAAACTGACGCCGGAAGCCAGAAAACACATAAAGGAATGCATACATTATCACCCAGGTAACCGTCCCTGTCTGTCAAGCATTGCGTTCAACGAGTGGTGCACAACAACTGAAGAGGCAATCATTGAAAAGTACCATAGAATGTACATCGAACAAAGCGATGACGTAAAGGAACTAAAGAAAGAACCCGAGAACAACAAGATTAAAGACAATTGGAATTCATTTATGAAGAGAGCGACAAAACAATCTAAGAGTAAAAAACGAAAACTCAAACAATTTCAAAACAAACAGAAAAGGGAGAAAGAAGATGGAAACGAGAGAAGCATTGTGCAATGGCTCCATCTTTACGAAAAACGTTGGAAATCACCTGAAGATTTGGAGGAGTACAACAACTATCCCGTCCCGCATGGTGCATGGGGATGTGTGAAATAGTACTAATAAGCTTCATGGCAAAACCTAATCCTACATATGACTACACATTTTTTGTTCCTAACCATTAAAAAAACTTATTTGCATTTATTTTTTAACCGAATTGACAGTCGGAGTGACCTTCGAATTGTTTTTGTCGGAACATTAGGTACTGCTGCAACATTCCTTTTACGTTTCTTTACACATTCTGCAGTATGCTCCTTTTGCTTTGATGATGTACTACACTCAACGTTCAACAAAGTTGTAGGTGATTTAGTGTCCTTCAAATTATGCCCGGGCGTGATCTTTGGTGCTCCCGTTGAATCGCCTTTTCGATTATCCTCCTCATTAAAAGTTTTCTCGTCCTTTGACACAGTGTCTACCAGATACCTATTATCCACCGTTATATCCAATGTTTCTGGAGATTGGGACTCTGTTGACATCGACTCTGGCATGGTCGTCTTGGAACCTGCTGACATCGATTCTGTCGTAGTCATCTTTGAACCTGTTGGCTCTGTTACTGTAGGACACGTCTCGTGGGTGGGAGTCTTGGAATCTGTCAGCTCTGTTTCTATTTGATGTTCAAAATTGTGTCCACCTTCATTTTTCTGAAATGAATGAACTGGTTTCCGATTTACCAACACACCCACTTTGGTAATTCCAGACTTGGATTTCTTCGCAGAGTTAGCCGTAGATGACTTTGTTTTGTAGGACGTTGAAACTTTAGTTGCCGACTTCCCTTCAGTATCCTCCGTTGTGTGTTTTTCTGTGTTTTTGGTCCATACGTCTATCAAGTCGGAACTATCACCGCCATAATCGTGTGTTAACACATCAGTAATCTTCCCCTCTACACCCTCTATACCTAGTTGGTTATACATCTGCCTGAGTACCTTTATGAAATTTGCATACTCTTTTCGGAATTCGACAGGGCATATAGCAGAAACAAATGAACAGAATTCATTTCTGATTGCAGTTGCAGATAGAACCGCCGATGTTTCATCATGTTCTTCGTCAAGTTTGTATAAGAGTTTACTGCCATGTTGTGATATCCAGCACACGTAGAAGCAGACAAACACTCCGCAGTTGATTGAGTCTTTTTGTGTTGGAAAAGAGGAAAAACACATCTCAAGATACTGATTCTTTTGTATTACTGGATTGGTTTGGTCGGTATCGGTAGAGAAGAAATCGGATAAAAGCAGTACTTCCTTCTCCAAAGGAAACTTGCTCTTGGGAACCATGGGATCTAATTGGATAGCCGAATATTGTCCATTGGATCCACAGAACACAAGATTCACTGCCCAGTGTGATCCACCCAAATTAATAGGGATAATGAACAATCTTCTTTTGGGGGTGATGGTGAAGTCAAAATTAATTGATTTCCTATATTCTTCCTTGTCACTTGATAAATACTGGTAGAGCATCGGGTAAAATATATGTACCGTCAGGGATGCAGACATAGACATCATGAAGCACCAAAGTGAAATAGTGTAGTCGCTCAACCATGCAGCAGCCATATCTCCAGGTGCCGACAAATGTAAAGGCCGATAATCTTCAACAAAAGATTCATAGCTATCCCACAACGTTTTTGGCACACCAGTAGCAAAAGATCTGTCGTATAGTGTTAGGTAATTTCTCGCTCTATCTTCCTTGAATATATCAACAAACATTGGCCATGACTTCCTAGCAACCTTTTCAATCACAAGCTGAGACAACTTTGCGTCTCGCAACGTTGTCCGACGTTCCGAATTTCAAGTACTCACAACACGTAGGATTCTACACAGACTTCCTTTCTCATATCTCCTCCCCTTCTGCTCTGTTTCTACCAACACCAGGCCCCACCCTTACCTTCTAAGACTTGCTCCTTCTGTTTTCGCTATTAGTTTGGTTGCTTGTTGTCTCCCTTGGTTGCTTTGTTGGATCCACTTCCTTCGTCGGCCGATCGGACAACGACACAACACATAATTTTCTACACTGGCCCCAGTACAGTTTCTACGTAGCGTAACCGGCTCATCCTCCGACACGACGACAATCGCTCGCACTGTCGTCGGCTCATCCTCTGACACGACGACAATCGCTTGCACTGTCGTCTCCCTCACTCGAACCATCCAACGACAGCGTTACGGTGTTCCCTTTGCTTCCTTTGACTCCTTTGGTTGTACGATACTTGACTCCTTGATACAGACAGCCAAGCGCCGTCAAAGCAAGCGTCGCCGTTGATCGTCGCCGCCATTCCCTTTTCTCCAGTCGGCAAGCCGCTCCCTCTCTCGCACCATCCAACGACAGCGCTCCAATCGATCCGTCCCCATCCCTGTTCCCGGGCTCCCGTACCTCATCAGCCTCCCCTACTACAATTACCAGCATGCCTACCCCCACCACTCCTACTAAGCCCACCAAGGGCCGCTCCTCCGCTTCTTCCCCCAAGAAACGGCTCCAATCTACGCCCTCTCTATCTTCTTCATCTGCCCGCTCGGCATCTGGCTCTCGCTACCCCAAGCGTGCCCATCTGAAGAAGTCCTCCACCCCTACCCCAGCTCCTACACCGGCCCCTCCTTCTCCTTCCTCTCTTCGCCCCCGGAAGGATGCTTCCCCTGCTTGTTCCTCTTCCTCGGCCAGCCAATCCTCTGTTACCTCCATGTCTGTCTCTTCCTCCGATTCCTCTGTGGCCTCCTCTACTCAGTCTTCTAAGAAGCCTGCTCCTCGTCAGGATTCTAGGCAGCCAGCCCTTAAGTCCCCTCCCCTGCAGCCTCCTGCTCTCAAGCAGCTTGTCCTCACTCCCCTATTATTTTCCTTCTGAATTCGATTCGTTGAGAGTCTGATTCAAGGACTTCTGAAGAACAGCGACGCTGCGTTAGTGTGTTAGTAGACGAACGATTGTACTCTACGCGTGACAATTGTGTTTGGATACTTTCAGCAACGGATAATCGGACTACAGGCGAGACTAGGGAAACGCCGGATCTCTTCTTACTGTGAACTTGTTCAGATACAGCGAGACAGACCTTAGTATGTAGATTACAAGTAGTTGGTAGCAACTAGTGTGAATTTTGGGATATAAATCAGTTGAATGTTAAAAGTATGAGATAAAGTGAAATCTTGCCGAAATGCAAGATATCTCTTTTATTGAGATGAATACGTTGCAACTGCTGTTGCGTAGTGCTGAGATTACTCGCTGATTATTTCCGTACATGTATTAGTCGCTGACCATATATATTTGTATGCATGTATATGTATTGTGTGGGAATCACATGCCAACGGTTTTCTTCTCTTGTTCCGTTAGGAAGACTCCATGAAATGTTTATCATTAAGGTCAGGAATTGCTCCTGTAGCTCGTGTGATATTTTATGAAATCAGAGTTTGCTCACCGAAGAACAATGGCAATATCATAGGACAGGGATTGCTCACCGTTTATGCGCGATGGGAATCAGTGCGCCGTGGGAATCGATATCCCGTGGGAATCGATTACTTAGATGGATACGGGACTCATTGATTCATGTGCGTAGGAAATCTACCCTTTGGTAGCTTTGATACTTCTGGTCACGAAAGGAATTTAATACTCCCCATGTCTCCTTGTGAAGGGTCATCACGCTCTACATGATGCTTCCATCATCCTGGAGAAGGTCGCCAGTATTACCACAGAAGTGGAAGATGGGCCTGAGCAGTGGATACACAACTGAGTGACTCCAATGCTTGGTAAGAATGTCTGCACAGTTATCCTTACCTGGGATGTGCATCATTAAAATGAAACCTCTCGCTATCATGCTCCGTACGTAGTGAAACGATAGAATGTTATGACGCTTATGCAACCTTGCGTAAGGAAAGGTCGACGTCTGGATCATCTTTTCGTTGTCACCCCAAGAGTATGAGATATCATGGACTCGTGTTCCAAGGTATCGGAATGAGTGGCGTAGATCGACAATCTGTTCGATGCAAGTTCTTCCTGCAACAAATTCAGCTCCAAAGGTGGCTGTTTCCGTAGTAGACTGCTTCTTCGAAAACCACATCATGGGAGTCTTGTTCGCGAAATGAAGTATGCCGGTAACTGCCTTGCCACTGAGAATATCATGCATGAAGTTGGCATCATAGAAGTGTGATAACACTACTGTCTTTCCAAGCGGTGTAGGAGCGTCGTCGGGTAGCTCCTCAGAATGCTCCCCATAGACGGTATTGGACCAGTCGATGGTGTCGGGTTTAGTCAATATAAAATCGGGCGGTTCCACACGGAATCTGATTTTAAAATGTCTAAATTTGGAGATATATCCATAAATACGTTTAGCACGGTCGAGATGCCCATTTCGTGGCTGAGCTCTGAAACTTGAGAGCGTCATCACGGCTGTTTGTACATCGAAACGGCCAATAGCGATGATCCATTGCAGTGAACCGATCATACTTTGGTATTTCTGTATACCGGTTTCTTCAAGAAAGGCTGAGGAGTCCAATTCAGGATGATCGTTCTCCGCGATGGGCGATTGGAACCTAGTGCTAGGTTTGCATCCGAACATTTGTTCGTAAGATGCTTCCATCTTTTCGATGAACTTTATGGGATTCATGCACAAAACACCATGTTCGTCGCGCTCAAATCCACATCCTAAATGAAAGTTCATAGGTCCGGATCCCTTCAATTTGAAGTTATATGGTGACGATTGCAATATCTTCAAGAAGGAATTGGGATCGGCCATGCAGAGACATAGGTCATCGACATATGTGCATATAAGCTCATATACACGTTCACCATGCTTGTTCGTTCCGGGTTTGAGGAATATTTCCGGTTCTGCGCGGGATCTTTCGAAGCCGAGTTCGATGAGACAAGCCGCGAGTAAGTCTCCAAAACACTTGCCTGAAGACCTGAGACCATATAGGGCTTTGTAAATGACCAATAGGTGACCCTCCAACGATCCGAATTCGGGACCTGCCTTGATGCATACTTTCTCGCAGGTGACTGCTTCTAAGTAGGCGTTACCTATGTCGGTACCCCATGCTTCTAGATCGTTGAGTTCAGCTAGGAATAGGCACATACGTAGACCGCGAAGAGATACGACGCCTGCGTAAACACTGTGGATAGGGGCCTCAGTGAGATTACCGTTAGCAACGAGGCGAGCCTTGTGTCTTCCATCGTGTTTGACAGCGTATATCATGTGTACCTTGATCTGTTGGAATCCCGGGGGAATGGAGCTTGTCTTGTATACGCCTTTATCAATGAATGTATTGTATTCATTGAGTTGTGCCATTTCAAGAGCGGTGGCATCTTCCCATTTGGTGTTCCCGTTGGCTTGATCAAATCGGAGGGCTTCTTCGTGGTTACGAGGCACTTTGAATCCATATTGATACTGCGGAGTGGTGCGGAAAGAACGTAGTTTGGCTTGATGCACGAGTCGATCAAGTTTCTTGGTTCGTCGGGCTAGGTTGGTGATTCTCCTGAGACGTTTCCAACCTGGGAGGTCAAGTAAGTTGTTGTCTTTCCCATATTTTGCAACGGTGACTGGGTCATCAGCCGCAATATTGGCCAGAGGTTCATATGTGCGTTCCATATTCTCCCATTCAATCCAAAGGTTATACTTGGAACCTTTGTATTGAGGGTGCTTGTTATCCAGTGGACCTTGGTGTCCTAGGATGCGGTGAAACGACCAGAGTTTGCCGTCTTCTTGTGTTGAATCACGATGGATGTAATTCATGACGTCATTGTATGCAATGATATCATCGAGTTCGTCATCGGAGTGTTTGCACTTGAACTTGATGAAGTCTTTATTGCGTTCAAGACTGTCTTCAACATCGACAATGGTGAGACGTTTCCGGGTGCCATCGGGATTGGTTACAAGGAAGGAACGTCCTTGTAGATCGGCAATCGGGATCGTAGGAATGGTAATAGGTTTACCATCATCGTCAAATTGTGCGTTGCCTTCTTCGTCGGTAACAACTACCTGTGATGGGTCTACTGAAGGAGTAGCGGGGTTGGTGTGTGGAGTTGTGACGTCACTAACATCAAAGTATGCTAATTCCGGTGGATCAAAATCATCTTCAGTAAGGAGAACGCCATCAGATGTCTTGCTGAAGATGTGTGTCGTAGGAGGACCATCAAGACTCTCCCCATAGTTGTTAGGGAGTGGAGAAGGTGACCAGCTTGGGCTGTCATCGACCTTCTTATAAAGAAAGCTCGGTAACGAGGGGTGGGTGGGTGGTTGAAGATTTGGTTGAGTGCCAGGTGCGTGGGGCGTGGTATCTGTTGGTGCAGATGGAACGGTGTCATCGGCGGTGTCAGAATCAACAGGTGAACCGTTAGGGGAAACTGAGCTGTTTGGTTTAGTAGACTCGTCAATGAGTTTATTCTGATTGGTATGCTCCCCATGTTTGAAAGCTGGAGCTTCTCCAGTGGCGTATATACGGGGTAAGGAATCCTTTGCATTACGCCATTTGATGAAACCATCATCAGTAAATAAGCCCGCGCGCTTGTTACGTGACTCAGGTGTAAGAGCAGATCGAACACCAGACCGGTCTAGTAACTTGTTGGTAACTGGATCCCAGATTCGAAAGCAGAGTCCATTGCCAACATGTTCAGCGATGCCGACGAAATGACCTAGGCGTTCGGTAGATTTGGTACCGAAAGGGGAGTCATTGGTCTTGAAATACACAGGTTCAAACCAGAAGAAACTGGTGTATGCGCTGATGTCGCCAATTGTACCCGTGGCAATGAAGATCGGTTGTTTATCGGACAGCGTAGGGTCAGAGACAACATTAAGGAGACCCGCGACGTATGTCATGCACAGTAACCACATGTGTGGTGGTGTGCCGGTACGATCCATGACGCGATTGACAATGCGTTTGAACGTTTGGTATCGTCGTTCGAATTGATTCTGATGTTGATGGTATGGTTCACTTTGCCAGAGTCCAATCCATAACATCTTGAGGTAATCCATGACTTTCTTGCTTGATTGATAGTTACCGTGGTCACAAAGAAGGCGGATGGGTCTGCCCCATTTTCGAACAAAGTTCTGAAAGCAGGGTAGAAAATCGCCGGTGGTACGCATTTCTTCAACGTGAATAATATGCGATTTTCGGCCGAAGAAGATCTGAGCAATCTTGGATCCACCATCAATTGCTGGGACATCTGAATAGACTGCATCGGACATAACATCGTCATTAAAGGGGCGAACGTTCATGGCCGGTTGAGGGGAATGAAACCGTTTGAAAATGTTACCATCAGGGCTAACCGTTAACGAACCGTATTGGGTTGAGTTTTCAAAAGTAGCTTTGATGCGATCGGTGGAAACCCAACAAAAGAAAGGTTTCAGGGATAAGTAGTCATGTTCGTTGGGGTATCTTTCGCGGGGCGTAGCTGCAATGCGTGTAGTGTCACTGGCTGTACAATCTGTCGGAAACGCAGTGACTGTTCCAGAGACTGCGGTTGGTGCGCAGCATGCGAGACGTTCTTGATGAGCATAGTCAGTGGAAGTAAGCCAAAAGGAGCGATCGTTGTTCTTATGATCATCAATCGGAAGAAAGGGAGATCGGGTGGAATGGCTGGAATACGAGCTGAGGGATGTAACCGTGGAGGACCCGGGGGAAACAGATATATCGAATCCTTCAAGGCAGCGTGGGTTCCCATATTCGTCGTAATCGGCATAGGGAAGTTGCTGTGGTTGGGGAGGATATTTCTGGAGAAATTGTTCATCCTTTGCACTGATCGTGGTATCGAGAACAGATGGGTCCCAATGTTTATCGGACGTCATGATAACATGTGGTAACGTGTCAAATTCGACAGTCGTATACTTTCGCATCGCAAGGTATGGTAAGCCGTGTCGTATGCTAAGAGGCAGTGCATAGCCATCGGAGGTGGTGATGACCTGTCCTCCGCCTGCTTTGATGGACGTGTCGTCTACAGTGGAAAAATATGCTTCCATCTGGCCGGATGACAATATAAAAGGATGTCGTCCTGTATAGGCACATTCATTGAAAATGAGAATGACGGGGCCTCTGTTCGACATGGAATATGCTCCGCATGTAGCAATGGGAATGTTTTGTACCTGATGATTGTTAATGCCGGTGACGTTAACATATCGTGGTGGAATATCCTTGGAGATGAGACATGCATCATTACCGATGATACAGCCATTTGCGCCGCGATCAACCATGGCAAAGCCAGGGCTAGTAACCGTGGTTTTGTGTATACGGTATGTGTATGACGTTACGGGACCATCATTAGGAAAGGTGAGATCATCCTCGGGAGTATACCACTGGTGAAAATTGGCGGAATACGATGGTGTTCCGACAGGTATTTGGGTGTCACCGTCCTTTTTGTACTGAATGTCAGGGTTGTTTGAAAGGAATCGAGCTGGATGCGCGGGTGACACGGAAGACTTGAGAGGTCGCTGGTCCTTAGACGAGGAGGTCGTGGATTTGTATACACCTAGGGATGCATGGAAAACGCCTCTACGATCATTCTCTACAGCAGGATGTAGGCCTGCTGCGGAATTGGCATGCTCATCCTTGGTCGAAGTACCGTCTTCTTGGAAAGATACCGAGTGTTCATGTTGGTATGCCTTCCGGGTAACGGGTTTGACACTGTTGGGGTCAGGTTGGTCCGTGTTAAGTAAGTCGTGTCGCAATGAGGCAACCACGATTTTCTTGCCTTCCGGAGAAAAACTGAGCCAACTCTTCATGTCTTGGCGTGACAAGGCCTTCCATATGTTTGTAGGCAACCTTGTGGTAGGGTCAGGGGTACGTCCAGCCTTGAACACAGCATAATCTTGATAGTCTCCTTCAAATTCAATGGGGAGAGCATAGTCATCATGGTGTTGGATCGAGTCAGAAGAGAAATCATGAACGTGTGCACGTACGGTTGATCGAGGAGCAGACATCGCAGACTGGGAATCAAGTCGAGTTGCTTCGAGTAAAAGCGTGATTTTAAGATCATGGATAGCAGCGGCTTCGCCAACTGCATCCGTTACGGTGCTATTCGTCCCACCTGGATCCTTGACTTTGGCAAATTGTTCGCTTAGCTGAAAGCTGGAATAACATGCCTGACACAATGCTGATTTCACGGTGTGATACTCGAGGGGCTTGTTGGGAGGACGGAGCTTGTTAAGGTGATTCAATTCGTCAAACCAATGTGTGATGAATTTCACTTTGGATTCCTTCCAATTGTTGAGGTTCAACTTGAGCAACGCTTGTAGCTGGGTCGAGTTGTCGTATACCTTTGCTTTTGATTGGCTATGAAGGTTTACGAAGTCGAAGTAAGCCTGACGTCCATCACGAGTGGTAGAATGACTGTGTACACATGATGCAGAAAGGTCACTCTTGAAGACTTCCAACATTAGTACCCAGAAAAAGGCACATTGTTTGATGTAGAGATCACGGGTGTAACCCATGAGCGTGGCTGGAGGCCAAGTTTCATCGAGGAATGTCTCTGTATCGATGTCGTATGCCTCGAGTTTAGCTTTGAAACCTACGAGCCAGTGTTCAAATCTCGAGTCATTCGTGAGGGGTGTAAAGGACTTTTCATCTCGTGCTTTTCGGCACCATGATTCGTACTTTACCTGCTGAGGTGACTTTTTGTTACTTCCTGCCGGAGGAGGTGGTGGGTTCAGAACAGATTCGTTACGCAAGCGTTGGGCACGTTCTTCGCGGAATGACTGGAATTCCCTGTATGTATATGACTTTACATCCTTCCAGTTCCTCTTGTCTTCTTCTAGAGCGACATCGGCTTCTTGTAGGTCGATAGCGAAATCCGCAAGTGCTTCTATGCTCCTTTGGATGGAGCGAGGGATATGCGTTGCCAATCCTCGTTCCATATAGGTAAGTTCACGTGCAAAATCCGGTTCGATAAGTGCGTCGAGGAACGACTTCCATTCGCATAACCCGCCTTCTTTGAGAGCTAGGCACAACTTGCTAGTAATCTCACTTGTTACGTTGAGTAATGATATGAGTATCTTTCTCATATCAGCATCGAAGCTGGGAAAGCGTTCGATAGTGGTGACTTCGGCGTCATTCTTCTCTTCGCCTCCGAGTGCATTGCCGGCCATTACCGGTACCGGTATGTTCGGCATCTGTGGTGGTTCGGAGTCTTGGAAGGAAGTGCGTGGTAACTGAGAATGGGAACTGCTTCTTGTGCGATGTGCGACGTGCATATGCCAGCGTAGGGATTATGATTAATTCCTTTTTCTGTTCCTTCTTGTGTGCAAGCCTTCTTAGAGCTTGCGACTGTTAATCTATTATTTTCCTTCTGAATTCGATTCGTTGAGAGTCTGATTCAAGGACTTCTGAAGAACAGCGACGCTGCGTTAGTGTGTTAGTAGACGAACGATTGTACTCTACGCGTGACAATTGTGTTTGGATACTTTTATTAAATTCCTTTCGTGTCTAAGTTGGTAGAGGTACGAGATCGAAAATATCAAAAGGAAATTAACAACTTTCAGCAACGGATAATCGGACTACAGGCGAGACTAGGGAAACGCCGGATCTCTTCTTACTGTGAACTTGTTCAGATACAGCGAGACAGACCTTAGTATGTAGATTACAAGTAGTTGGTAGCAACTAGTGTGAATTTTGGGATATAAATCAGTTGAATGTTAAAAGTATGAGATAAAGTGAAATCTTGCCGAAATGCAAGATATCTCTTTTATTGAGATGAATACGTTGCAACTGCTGTTGCGTAGTGCTGAGATTACTCGCTGATTATTTCCGTACATGTATTAGTCGCTGACCATATATATTTGTATGCATGTATATGTATTGTGTGGGAATCACATGCCAACGGTTTTCTTCTCTTGTTCCGTTAGGAAGACTCCATGAAATGTTTATCATTAAGGTCAGGAATTGCTCCTGTAGCTCGTGTGATATTTTATGAAATCAGAGTTTGCTCACCGAAGAACAATGGCAATATCATAGGACAGGGATTGCTCACCGTTTATGCGCGATGGGAATCAGTGCGCCGTGGGAATCGATATCCCGTGGGAATCGATTACTTAGATGGATACGGGACTCATTGATTCATGTGCATAGGAAATCTACCCTTTGGTAGCTTTGATACTTCTGGTCACGAAAGGAATTTAATATCCCCCCGCTCTTCAGCAGCCAGCCCCATCTGCCGCGCGTCCCGCCCCTGCTCCAGCTCTTAAACAGTCTCTCCTCCCGCAGTCCCCTTCCTTGACCCCCTCCCCCAGCTTGGATCGTCAAGCCCTTCGTCAACAGGCTCTGGCCGCTGCCAATCAGGCCCACTCTGCGTCCTTCCTGTGGCGTTTCTATGGTGATGGCCGTTTCCCTACCCCCTCTTTCATCCACCGTCTCCGGAAGTCTCCAGCGCAGACCCGAGTTTGGAACGCATCTCCCAGTCCTACCCACTTCTTCAGCAAGAAGGATGGCCAGGACAAGAAATCCATTCATGATGTGTGCCGTCTCTCCGTCGCCCCGGTGTATGCCCTGGTCAATCCCGCTGATTCTGACTGGAGGACTGCTACTGTGGAGTCTCTGGTCTCCCTGGCTTCGGCTTGCTTCCAAGGCTCTGCTGCGTGGACCAAATCCCCTCCCGGCCAAGCCCTTCGGAAATGTCTCATTGGTCTTGCAAAAATGTCTCCCGAATGCTTTGATGCCCTGTACTGTGAAGGCAACCTTCTGCCTAGTACTGAAGGGCTGGTGTGGCTGTCTGCCAACCGGGTTCTCGGCTCTCATTGGTTTTTCAAGACTAAGCCCCCTGCCCCTGCTCTGTCAGCTGCCTCTGCCTCTTCCAGCCCGGCGCCGGGTTCTCGGTCTGTCTCCTTTTTTCCTTCTGTTGGCGCTGCTTCTGTCCTTTCTTCTTCTGTCGGCCACTTTCTTCAACGGCGTGGGGTTTGCTCCAGTGATTCCAGGGCTCCGGTTGATGTCACTGAAGGTACCAAGTGCTCCTACAGCTCCTACTTCACTCTGTCTCTCCCTCGGCTGATGTCACCCCGCCCTAGTGATTTGTACGACGAAATGCTGGCGTCCCTGACGGATGCACTCAGCTTGCTCTGGTCGGCGGATCGGAAGCTGGTCCTCTATGTCTTTCCCTCCCGCGCCAGCATTAACCCCAAGGCTAAGCCAGTTCCCAAACTCTGGTCTACCCTGCCTGACCGGCGCACTCTTGAGCTCTACGTTGCTTCCCTATGGCTCCGGGTTCGCGCAGCACCCCACCTTCGGTTCTATATCGGACACAGTGTCCCAGTGGATGCTCTCTTGTCTGACACTCTCCTTCAGCGCCTCCAGGACCGTGAAATGGACCTCAAGTACGATCATATTCAAGCCTCCACTACTGTCACCTGTGGTTTCCTGCTCGGTTCCTATATGCAGAGTTTTGATCTTAATCATTACAATGCCCTGCTCCAGACCCATCCTCGGTTTCAAGCCTTCCCTATCGCTGTCATCCGGAAGAACATTCGGCTCGACAATTCACGAACCCCTGACCCCTCTCCTGTCCCAGCTGCTCACATCTTGTGTGATTCTACCAAGCGTTCTCAGACTGTCAAGCTACTTAAGGCTCAGTTCAATCGCTGCTCTGCGTCTGATATAGCCTCCCTTCCTGATGGTAAATTCTACAAGTTCATTGAGACTGCTACCAATCCCTCTGACCGATGCCTTTCCCCTTCTAAACTGAAGACCCTTCGTCAAGCTAAGCACCGGCAAGCCAAGTTCATCCAGACCCATGAAACTGCTTCTGTTCTCGGTGTGGTTGACCTGGATCTTCCTGTCGATTTGGGTCATGGCCTGGGCGCTACCACTTTGCGCCGTGTTCTTCTGGGAATTCGTACTAGGGACAACTGGTCATGGCCATTGTTTCTCTCTGTTGACACCAGCTCCTACCGTGGTGAAATCCTTGCCCTGTACAACACTACTACCTCAGCTGAAGCCCAAGCCACGCTGTCCTTTCTTCCTATCTTCCTGGAGGCCCGGTATGGCTCTTGTGTTCGCCAATGGTTCTCTACTGAGTGTCTCACTGAGTTGGAGGACTTTCATTGGGATCCCACTGAAGGACGGGTTGTTGAAAATGCCCCTGCACCGGACCAGGAACCGGAGGATGCTCTGCCCTTCTTTGGTCGTGGTGACGTCTGTGATTGGGAACTCGTGGATGATGACCTGTCCATTGACTCCACTTCCAATGCTGTTACTTTTGACCTGGATATGCACTTCTCTTTTCAGATACGTGAGGACAGCGCTGGGTGTGGCTTTGATGATGGCCAGTCCATGTCTACTCTTTTAACCGGCACTTCCAACATCACTTCTGTTCTGGGTGCACCTCCGGCTGCTGCCTCTCTTGAAGGCGTTGCCTTGGCTGACATTGTGCCCCCCGCTAGCACACTTCCTACCGCCCTCAACTTCCCTCTCCGCTCCGGTTTCACCTCCATAGCTTTTTTCTCCCGGCACCGACGCTAGTATCAGCGAGCTGAGCCATACCAATGCCTCAACTAGCTCTGCACCGGCTTCTCTCCTATCCGTGCGACAGACACGGTTTTCCTCTGACCATGGTTAGGCACCTTTTCTTCTGGCCTAGTGGAATGCCTACCTCTCCAAATTCCACCTCTGCATCCCCCAGTCACCCTTCCTCTCCCTCCGCTCCTCCTGCTTCCTGCCTTGTCTACCCCACCGTGTTTCTCCTATCCCTGCACCGAGTGTTCCTTCAGTCGCTCTTCCCCATAACACCTTTGGCGTGCTCCCCAGCTCTTCACCCAGGGTTGCATCCACTGTTACACCCAGCGGGGCTCCACCTAGGAATCCCACCATTTCACCCTGCTCTGCACCCATTGTTCCTCCTAGCACTGCACCCGGCGTCACTCCAAGTGCTTCTCACAGCATTACATCTGGCCTGCTTCCCAGTGCTTCACCCAGGGTTGCCTACAGTGCTCCACTTAGTGCTGCATCAACTGATGCTCCCAGTGTTTCACCCTGATCTGCACTCAGTGTTTCTCCTAGCCTGGCACCAGGCGACTTTCCCAGTGATTCCTTCCGCCATGCATTTGGCTTCCCCCCCAGTGCTTCACCCAGGACTACACCCCGTGCTGCGCTCAATAGTGCATTTGGCTTGCTTTCCAGCGCTTCCCCCAGGATTGCCTCCAGTGCTCCACCTAGTGCTGCCTCCCATGGTGCTCCCAGTGTTTCACCCTGATATGCACCCAGTGTTCCTCCCAGCGCTGAGCCAGGCGCCGCTCCCAGTGCTTCCTCCTGCCATGCATTTGCCTTGCTTTCCAGTGCTTCCTCTAGGGTCGCCTCCAGTGCTCCACCTCGCGCTGCACCAACTGGTGCCCCTAGTGTTTCACCCTGACATGCATCAAGTGTTCCTCCCAGCGCTGCGCCAGGCGCCACTCCCAGTGCTTCCTCCTGCCATGCATTTGGCTTGCTTTCCCGTGCTTCCCCCAGAATTGCCTCCAATGCTCCACCTAGTGCTGCATCAACTGGTGCTCCCAGTGTTTAACCCTGATTTGCCCCCAGTGTTCCTCCCAGCGCTGCACCCAGCGCCACTCCCAGTGCTTCCTCCTGTCATGCATTTGGCTTGCTTTCCAGTGCTTCACCTAGGGTCGCCTCCAGTGTTCCACCTAGTGCTGCACCACCTGGTGCTCCCAGTGTTTCACCCTGATATGCACCCAGTGTTCCTCCCAGCGCTGCGCCAGGCGCCGATTCCAGTGCTTCCTCCTGCCATGCATTTGACTTGCTTTCCCGTGCTTCATCTAGGGTCGCCTCTAGTGCTCTACCTAGCGCTGCATCAACTGGTGCTCCCAGTGTTCCACCCTGCTTTGCACCCAGTGTCCCTCCCAGCGCTGCACCAGGCGCCATTCCCAGTGCTTCCTCCTGCCATGCATTTGGCTTGCTTTCCAGTTCTCCCCTCAGGGTTGCCTTTAGTGCTTCACCTAGCGCTGCCCCACCTGTTGCTCCCAGTGTTTCACCCTATTCTGCCAACAGTGTTACTCCCCGAACTGCACCAGGCGCCACTCCCAGTGCTTCCTTCTGCCATGCATTTGGCTTGCTTTCCAGTGCTTCCCCCAGGATTTCCTTCTGTGCTCCACCTAGTGCTGCATCAACTGGTGCTCCCAGTGTTTCACCCTGCTATGCACCCAGTGTTCCTCCCAGCGCTGCACCAGGCACCATTCCTAGTGCTTCCTCATGCCATGCATTTGGCTTGCTTCCCAGTGCTTCCCCCAGGTTTGCCTCCAGTGCTCCACCTAGCGCTGCCTCAACTGGTGCTCCCAGTATTTCACCCTGCTCTGCCAACAGTGTTACTCCCAGAACTGCACCAGGCGCCACTCCCAGTGCTTCCTTCTGCCATGCATTTGGCTTGCTTTCCAGTGCTTCCCCCAGGATTTCCTCCTGTGCTCCACCTAGTGCCGCATCAACTGGTGCTCCCAATGTTTCACCCTGCTCTGCCGACAGTGCTACTCCCAGAACTGCACCTGGCACCACTCCCAGTGCTTCCTCCTGCCATGCATTTGGCTTGGTTTCCAGTGCTTCATCTAGGGTCGCCTTCAGTGCTCCACCTCGCGCTGCATCAACTGGTGCTCCCAGTGTTTCACCCTGATATGCCCCCAGCGCTCCTCCCAGCGCTTCGTCAGGCGCCACTCCCAGTGCTTCCTCCTGCCATGCCTTTGGCTTGGTTTCCAGTGCTTCATCTAGGGTCGCCTTCAGTGCTCCACCTCGCGCTGCATCAACTGGTGCTCCCAGTGTTTCACCCTGCTCTGCCGACAGTGTTACTCCCAGCACTGCACCAGGCGCCACTCCCAGTGCTCCCTCCTGCCATGCATTTGGCTTGCTTTCCAGTCCTTCCCCCAGGATTGCCTCAAGTGCTTCACCTAGTGCTGCATCAACTGGTGCTACCAGTGTTTCACCCTGCTTTGCCGACAGTGTTACTTCTAGAACTGCACCAGGCGCCACTCCCAGTGCTTCCTCCTGCCATGCATCTGACTTGCTTTCCAGTGCTTCCCCCAGGATTGCCTCCAGTGCTCCGCCTAGTTTTGCATCAACTGGTGCTCCCAATGTTTCACCCTGCTCTGCCGACATTGTTCCTCCTAGCGCTGCGCCAGGCGCCACTCCCAGTGCTTTCTCCTGCCATGCATTTGACTTGCTTTCCCGTGCTTCATCTAGGGTCGCCTTCAGTGCTCCACCTAGTGCTGCATCAACTGGTGCTCCCAATGTTTCACCCTGCTGTGCCGGCAGTGTTACTCCCAGAACTGCACCAGGCGCCACTCCCAGTGCTTCCTTCTGCCATGCATTTGGCTTGCCTTCCAGTGCTTCCCCCAGGATTTCCTCCAGTGCTCCACCTAGCGCTGCCTCAACTGCTGCTCCCAGTGTTTCACCCTGCTCTGCCGACAGTGTTCCTCCCAGACCTGCACCAGGCGCCACTCCCAGCGCTTCCTCCTGCCATGCATATAACTTGCGTTCCAATGCTTCATCTAGGGTCGCCTTCAGTGTTCCACCTAGTGCTGCATCAACTGGTGCTCCCAATGTTTCACCCTGCTCTGCCGACAGTGTTACTCCCAGCACTGCCCCAGGCGTCACTCCCAGTGCTTCCTCCTGCCATGCATTTGACTTGCTTTCCAGTGCTTCATCTAGGGTCGCCGTCAGTGTCTTACCTAGTGCTGCATCAACTGGTGCTCCCAATGTTACACCCTGCTCTGCCGATAGTGCTACTCCCAGAACTGCACCAGGCGCCACTCTCAGTGCTTCCTTCTGCCATGCATTTGACTTGCTTTCCGGTGCTTCCCTCAGGATTGCCTCCAGTGCTCCACCTAGTGCTGCATCAACTGGTGCTCCCAGTGTTTCCCCCTGATATGCATCTAGTGTTCCTCCCAGCACTGCACCAGGCGCCACTCCCAGTGCTTCCTCCTGCCATGCATTTGACTTGCGTTCCAGTGCCTCCTCTAGGGTCGCCTTCAGTGTTCCACCTAGTGCTGCATCACCTGGTGCTCCCAGTGTTTCACCCTGATATGCACCCAGTGTTCCTCCCAGCGCTGAACCAGGCGCCATTCCCAGTGCTTCCTCCTGCCATGTATTTGGCTTGCTTCCCAGTTCTTCCCCCAGGATTGCCTCCAGTGCTCCACCAAGCGCTGCATCAACTGGTGCTCCCAGTGTTCCACCCTGATATGCACCCAGTGCTCCGCCCAGCGCTGCGCCAGGAGCCACTCCCAGTGCTTCATCCTGCCATGCACTTGGCTTGCTTCCCCGTTTTCCCCCCAGGATTGCCTCCAGTGCTCCACCTAGTGCTGCCTCACCTGTTGCTCCCAGTGTTTCACCCTGCTCTGCCAACAGTGTTCCTCCCAAAACTGCACCAGGCGTCACTCCCAGCGCTTCCTCCTGCCATGCATTTGACTTGCTTTCCCGTGCTTCATCTAGGGCCGCCTTCAGTGTTCTACCTAGTGTTGCATCAACTGGTGCTCCCAATGTTTCACCCTGCTCTGCCGACAGTGTTCCTCCCAGAACTGCCCCAGGCGTCCCTCCCAGTGCTTCCTCCTGCCATGCATTTGACTTGCTTTCCAGCGCTTCATCTAGGGTTGCCTTCAGCGTTTCACCTAGTGCTGCATCAACTGGTGCTCCCAATGTTTCCCCCTGCTCTGCCGACAGTGTTACTCCCAGAACTGCACCAGGCGCTACTCCCCATGCTTCCTCCTGCCATGCATTTGGCTTGCTTTCCGGTGCTTCCCCCAGGCTTGTCTCCTGTGCTTCACCTAGTGCTGCATCAACTGGTGCTCCTAGTGTTTCACCCTGGTATGCACCCAGTGTTCCTCCCAGCGCTGCACCAGGCGCCACTCCCAGTGTTTCCTCCTGCCATGCATTGGGCTTGCTTTCCAGTGCTTCCCCCAGGATTGCCTCCCGTGCTCCACCTAGTGCCGCATGAACTGGTGCTCCCAATGTTTCACCCTGCTCTGCCAACAGTGTTACTCCCAGAACTGCACCAGGCGCCACTCCCAGTACTTCCTCTTGCCATGCATCTGACTTGCTTTCCAGTGCTTCATCTAGGGTCGCCTCCAGTGTTCCACCTAGTGCTGCATCAACTGGTGCTCCCAGTGTTTCCCCCTGATATGCACCCAGCGTTCCTCCCAGCGCTGCGCCAGACGCCACTCCCCGTGCTTCCTCCTGCCATGCATTTGGCTTGCTTTCCAGTGCTTCATCTAGGGTCGCCTTCAGTGTTCCACCTAGTGCTGCATCACCTGGTGCTCCCAGTGTTTCACCCTGCTCTGCTGACAGTGTTACTCCGAGAACTGCACCAAGTGCCACTCCCAATGCTTCCTCCTGCCATGCATTTGGCTTGCTTTCCAGTGCTTCCCCCAGGATTGCCTCCAGTGCTCCACCTAGCGCTGCCTCAACTGGTGCTCCCAGTGTTCCACCCTGATATGCACCCAGTGCTCCGCCCAGCGCTGCGCCAGGCGCCACTCCCAGTGCTTCCTCCTGCCCTGCATTTGACTTGCTTTCCAGTGCTGCCCCCAGGATTGCCTCCCGTGCTATCCCTAGTGCTGCATCAACTGGTGCTCCCAGTTTTTCCCCCTGATGTGCGTCCAGTTTTCCTCCCAGTACTGCACCAGGCGCCACTCCCAGTGCTCCCTCCTGCCATGCATTTGGCTTGCCTTCCAGTGCTTCCCCCAGGTTTTCCTCCCGTGTTCCACCTCGCGCTGCATCAACTGGTGCTCCCAGTGTTCCACCCTGATATGCACCCAGTGTTCCTCCCAGTGCTGCACCTGCTGTGGCCTTCGGGAGTCCACACCTATGCCTCCCACGCTTCCTCTTCCGTGCGACAGACACGGTATGCGTCAGATCATGGTTAGTATGTCTCCTTCAGGGCACTGTGGGATGCCCTCCAACTCTCATCCCCACCTGGATTCCTCCAGTCCTTCTTCCCCTTCCTTGCCTCCTCCTGCTTCCCGTCTCGCCCAATCCAATCTTCATGGGGACATCCTTGTGACTACAGATTCTGATGCTTTTGGCCATCCTTTCCCCCAGTCTCCGTCCTCAAACTCTACCCTCATCACCTTCCAAAATATTGGTCCCCAGCGGAAGTCAGCCTTCATGTCTCGTTCCCGTCACAACTCTCGGCGTGTTGCTCAAAGTAAAGCTGGGGTTGCTCTCTACGCAGAGCATTGTCTGAACGAACCGCAGCTCCCCCTTTGTGATCTCTTTCACTCTCGCATCAAACAGGCCTACCCTTCCAGCTTCACCTTCCTTGCTAGCAACCAGCATGAGGCATCCTCTGGCACGTGGCGCCTCCCTGGTGGTACGGGGTTTACTATTGACCGGCTCTTTCATTCTCACAAGCTTGCCCACGGTGCTGATCCTTCGGGGCTTGGCCGGTGGACTTTTGTTCGGTTTCAGGGGAGGGCTCAAGCTACGGTGACCATCTTTTCAGCCTACTGCCCTGTAGAAAATGACAGGGACCTCGGCTCTGTTTGGAACCAACACTGTCGCTACTTCCAGGCTGAAGAGGATCTATGCTGTCCCAACCCACGCATCCTCTTTCGCCGTGACCTCACAGCTGCCCTTCAGGCTTGCCTAGAGGCAGGTGACTCTGTTGTCTTAGGGATCGACCATAATTCTGATGCCCGGTCTGACGGTCTCTCCTCTGAGCTCACAGCACTCGGCTTCAAGGATGCCATCTTAACTACCCACCCTTCACGTTCCCCACCTGCCACCCACAATCGAAATACTACCAGGACTCCCATTGATGCCCTTTGGACTACTGAGCATGTTGATGTCGTCCGAGCTGGTTACTGTGCTTTTGATGGTGAGCACGGCATGGTTTCTGACCATCGCTTGCTCTGGATTGAAGTGTGTAATGGCAGTATCTTGGGCAAATATCTTCCACCTCCTGTGCGGCCCTCTCTTCCTCGCCTGAAATCTTCCCACCCTCACCTTCGGCAGCGCTATCTCAAGCGGGTCAAACATGCCTTTGCTACTGCTGGTGTGTTCCCCCTTCAGACTAAGCTCGAGCACCTGGTGGCACTGTATTTATCTGGTGATACCACTGTGCGCGATACTCTCATCACTACCTATGATGTCCTCCATGCTACCTCTGCCTCCATCCGGCTGTCCGTTGAACAACATCTTTGCCGGCTTCGCACTGGCATGATTCCGTGGTCCCCCAAGCTCCAGGTTTACCGTGACACCATAGATTTTTGGAGGCGGATTGTGCAGCTTCGTCAAGGTGTCTCCACCAGTCACACCAAGGTGAAGCGCCTGGCATGTAAGCTTTCCTTATACAAGGGTGAACACTGTGATCTGGCCACGGCTGTCCTTCACTTGAAGCAAGCCTACAAGCAATACCGTGCTGTCAAAGCCCTGGCTCCTTTCGTGGCGTGACTCCTTCAACCAAGGTTTGGTGGACGCCCTTCTTACTGAAGGCAAGCCCTACAACCAGAGCGCCTCTCAGATTCGGGCACGCATGCGCCGTGAACGGCTCCAACGGGATCTAGGGCTCGCTGCTCGCGCTATCCGTGGTCGCCTCTCAAAGCCTGCTGTTCTGAAAGCGGTTGCTGTCAGCTCCGATGGCGCTGAACAAGTCTTGGAGTCTCAATCTGCCATGGTGCCAGCCATGGCTGCCTCCAATGTCTGCCGTCAACAACAATGCCTAGACACTCCCTCCATGTCTCCCTCATTCATTCAGGCCTTCGGCTACTTGGGAACTGGACCTTCCTCAGCTGACGTCCTTGCCGGCACTTACGTCCCTCCTTCAGGAACTGACCAGTACCTGAATGAATTTCTTACTTGCCTTCAAGTGCCCGCTGCTATTAAGTCCTTGCCTCCCTTTGACTATTCTGTTACCCCTGCTGACAATGCTGCTGCCTGGAAATGCCAGAAGGAACGCACTGCTGGTGAGCCTTCTTGCCTCAGTTTTGCCCACCATAAATCTTTTGCCTTGGACACTCAGCTGAATTCCTTTGATACTCTGATGCGGACTGCTCCTCTGCTTGCTGGCTTCTCGCCCTCTGCTTGGCAGGTTATCACCGACGTTGAAATTTTCAAGAAACCTGGTGAATACCGTGTTGACAAGATGAGACTCATCCAACTGATGTCTCCTGAGTTCCAGATCAACAACAAGATGATCGGTAAACGCATTCTCGCTCATGCTGAACAGGCCAACGCGGTGGCAGTTGACCAACATGGCAGCCGGAAGCATCACAAAGCCATCAACACTTGTCTCAACAAGAAGCTCATTTGTGATGTCCTCCGCCAGAAGCGCCGCTCGGGGGCGGTTGCAATGAATGATGCCAAGGGCTGCTATGACAGAATCTCCCATCCCATTGCAAGTCTCACCCTCCAAAGCTTTGGGATTCCGGCTCACGTTTGCGAGGTTCTACTCTCCACTCTCCAGCGTGCTACCCATCACATTAAAACTGGATTTGGCCGGTCCTGGTCCTATGTATGGTGATGAATCCATTCCTCTCAGTGGGATTGGGCAAGGCAACGGTCTTGGCCCAACTCTGTGGGCTCTGGTCTCAACCATCCTTTTCCGGATGATGCAGAATGCAGGCCATGGGGTTCATCTCCTCACCTCCCTATCTCTTCAGCTGGTCTCCTTGGTTGGTTTTGCTTTTGTGGATGATACTGATCTTTTTTGTGCCGGTTCCTCCTCTACTACCTCTGGTGAGGCCTTGGCTGTTGATTTTCAGGCCGCTTTAGACCGATGGGCTGGTGGTCTCATTGCTACTGGCGGCGCTATTGAACCTGCTAAATCATTCTGCTACTTGATAGATTTCAAGTGGACTGGTTCTGGTTGGGACTATCGATCTGTTGATGAAATGCCCGGTGTTTTCACCATCACTGACAAATCTGGTGCCCAATCACCTCTTGACCGTTTTGAGGTTGACCACGCGGACAAGACTCTGGGTGTCTACATTTCTATGGATGGCAATGAGGAAGCTCAAGTTGATCACCTGCAGACTCAGTCCCAGTCCTTTGGATCTCAATTGAGGTCCTCCAAGTGCGAGAAGAACACCTCCCTCTACACCTTCAGGTACTCATTTATGAAGTCTTTTGAATACCCCATGCCCGTCACTCAGCTCAACGCTTCTACCTGGAACCGAATTCTCCAACCAACTCTGGTTCCAGTGCTCAATAAGGCCGGCATGTCTCGCAACTTTCCTCGCAAGGTTTTCTTTGGTCCATCTTTGTATCAAGGCTTTGGTTTTATTCACCCTTTCCTTCTCCAGGAATTCAGCCACATTGCTACCCTGCTTCAGGAATCTGTACGTGGTTCCCAGACAGGCCATATTCTTAGGCTTACCGCTGAAGCATTTCGGCTTGAACTAGGGATCCCTTTTCATCTCGGTATTACCCCCTATCAGCCCTATGCCTCTTATATCACTCCTTGCTGGTATAAGCATGTGTGGCATTTCTTTTCTATGCACCCTGTGAGTATGGTGGAAGACTTTCCTACACTTCCTCTGCTTAGAGTGAATGACTGCTACCTCATGCAAGCTTTTGTCACTGCTGGCTTTCGGGGCGCCGACCTGTCTCTTCTGAATCTCATCAGGATGTCTCTCCAGGCTATCTCCCTTGCTGATATCTGCACTGCCGATGGCACACGGCTTTCTCCTATGGCCTTCCAGCTGCAGTCCTCCAACCATCTTCGCGCTCACCTTGACTGGCCTCGTTGCCCCCCTCCGTGGCATCTTCCCGCCCTTCAGCTCTGGCAACGTGCCCTTCGGAAATCCTTCTTACCCCCGTTGGCTTTGCCTTCGGACCGAGCTTTCCACCCCTCCTTTCACCTGGGGCATTGGCTGTCAACCGAGTCCTCCTCTGTTTGGCCCTGGTTTTTGTGCCGTTCTACTGACCGGATCTTCTCCAAATGCCCCACTGGGTGGAAGGTCGGATCTTCGCAAGGTCGAGGACGTTATAGCTTTAACACTACCATCCTTTGTGCTAAACCTACCAGTGCAGACACTCTTGTCTCCCTCCTTATCAGTGGGAATGTGTTCCGGATTGTCGGTCAATCCTCCTTTATCTCTCATCCACCCGACGAGGATCCCTTGACCTATGATCCTTTTGCGTGTCTTCCTGCCACCTCAGGGGATGCATTTGATGCTCTCTGCGGTTCTCCCCGAGTCCTTCTCCATCAATACTCCCTTCCCCAGGATGGATGCCAGGCTCTTGCCGATGCCATTATGAGTGGCTCTGCCAGTGCTGTCTGTGATGGCTCTTATGATCCCATTCTCCTCCGCGGTACATCTTCCTTCATCCTTTCCCCCAACACCTCCACCAAGTCTCCCTCCTTGTTCCTCACTGGATCTAACCTTGTCAGTGGCTCCCCTGCAGATCAGTCTTCTTACCGGAGTGAATTGGCTGGCATCATTGGTGTCCTCACCTGCTGTATGGCTCTGGTGGACATCTATGATGTACCCTCCGGCTCACTCACCATTGCCCTTGATGGGGATACGGCTCTTCAACAGGCTCAGGGAACCTGGCCTTTGTCTATCTCTCAGAAATCTTTTGACTATGTCTATGTCATTCGCAATATGCTCTCGGCTCTGCCAATCACTGTCACCTTCAAGTGGGTTCAGGGTCATCAAGAGGGTCTTTCTCTTGACTGGTGGGCGCTTCGCAATCATCAAGTTGATGGCATGGCCAAGGCATTTCTATCCATGAATCGTTCTTCTCCTTACCACTATCCCCGACTTGTGTTTGAGCCCTGGGCTCTTTCACAGAAGGGTCTCAAATGCTCTCGATTTGACAGAGATGCCTTGCACATTCTTATTTCAGGTCCCCCACTTCTTCACTATTGGCAAACTCACCACGACATCTCCATTCCACCACAAGTCTCCAATTCTATCCATTGGTGTGCCCATCACTCTGCTTTCAAGCGCCTCCCTCCTGGTATGCAGCGGTGGTTTGTCAAATTTGCTTCTGGTTGTATTGGTGTTGGCAATCAGCTACTTCATTACCAGCACCAGGATCACTCCCGATGCCCTCTGTGTGCCCAAGATGCGGAAAAGGTTTCCCATGTTCTTTCATGTGCCGACCCCGGGGCTGTCCAGCACTGCTTGTCTTCCTTTCGGGGCCCTTTGCAACAGCGCCTTACTTCTGAGCTTACAGATCCTTCACTGGCTCTCGCCATTGTGGACGTTACCACTAGGGTTCGTCAAGGTAGGCGTATCCACCCTTCCTCATACTCCCCTGATATTGCATCTGCTATAAGGGCTCAGCGTCGGATTGGATGGCACAACTGGTTCCTTGGGAGGTGGACCCCCTCTGGCATCAGATTCAGGCTGACTATTATTCTTCAATTGGTAGCAAGCGATCTCCTCGTCGATGGGCCACTGCAGTGATTCATCAATTTTTCCTCACCTGTTGGGATCTCTGGACGTACCGAAACCAACGGCTCCATGGCACTGGAGGGCTGCTTGAGTCAGAACAACACCAATCTCTCAATGATTCCATTGCATCTGAATTGGCCATTGGCTTAGCTGGTGCTCTGCCTCAATCTCACTCACTCCTCCAGATCCCTCTCCAAGTGCTCCGTGGTTACACTCTTACTGCCAAGCGTCAATGGCTTGCGACCATCCAGCTTGCCAGGAGACACTGTGCAGTCCCTCTCCCTTCCCAGCAGCCGTATCGCCAGGAGGCTGCCTTGATGAGGGCTTGGCTGCATGGTACCTAGCCCGCATCAAGTGTAGCTCCTAGTTTTCCGCCAAGTGCTGCACACAGTGCCACTCCCAGCGCTGCTCGGAGTGTCGCTACTAGCCCTGCACCACGTGCTGCTCCAAGTGTCTCCCCAAGCGCCGCCCCAAGTGTGGCTCCAAGTGTTTCGCCCAGTGATACACTCAGTGCCCATCCTAGCGCTGTACCACATGTGGCTCTTGCACCCAGTGCTGCACCCAGTGCCGCTCCATGCGCTGCACCCTCTATTTTCCCTAGTGTTTCACCACGCCACATCCTCTGCCTCTTGCAGTGCTGCACCAAGTTCAGTTCCCCGTGTCTCACTTGGCTCTGATTCCAGTGCCGCTTCCAGTGCAACTCCAAGTCCTACCCCACGTCTATACCCGAGCTTCGCCCCCAGTGTTGCTCTTTGTGTTTTTCCCATTGCTGTACTCCGTGCCGCTCCTCCTACCCTCCATACTGTATGATTGCCATGCTAAGCTTTTGCTTCGGGCATCGTTATCGGTTTGTTCTTTGTCCCTTCCCCGCTCGCTTTCAGGATTCGTTTGACAAATTTGTCGTTCTACAACTTGGGGCTTAAACTCTCTTTGATTGAGGCGACGTTAAAGTCTGGATACAGACTGAGTAGTTTAGATCCACCTTCGGTGGTTAAAGTTACTTAAATACGTATATTATTATTTCAATCACAAGCTGAGATATAGGTAGACCCAAAAACCTGGAGGAAAAACTCCGGGTTTTGTTGAGTTTGTTCGCATGTTTCTGCCTATGAAGATAAACACCGAAGCAGTGAGCAAGTTCTCTATCAATCAAAACAGGATCCAACCCTTGGTTTTCAGAGAATTCGTCATGGCACTTATTGAAAAATGATAAAATTGCAGACAGGCCTGCTAGGTCACACTGAAAATATATCCGCATCAGTGTCCTTTCATCTGGTTGTGGAAGATATAGTTCCTCAGAGTTCCCACCGGAAGAGTAACATATTGAATAACAGTTCAAACCAGTTTCAGCTGAAGAATGGTAGGCAATGTCAACATTGCTTTTCGAGGCATGACCTATCACAAGCAACATTAAAATCTTTTCAGCTTTTGGTAGTGTGATTTCAAGCCTTTGATCACCCTTGATGGAGGTACCTAACCATAGAACGCATTTGTCAACAACCGCCAATCCTTGTTTATACTCATGAAGGTCAACATTGTTGTAAAAAGTCCGGCTATCAATTTCAAATCGTGGTTTCTCTATCTGGTCTGTTGCACTTCGGATGTATTCTGACTGAATTATAGTAACACTGAACCCATATATTTCTGTAGTTACGTCCACAAGACAATTACTGCCAAGACGTGATTCGATATAAGAAGGTCGAATTGTTTTGGGCAAAAAGGGACCTGACCATTTATCATTCATAGATTCTTCCAAGTCTTTAAAGAAATTTTTGGTAACCTTTCCTACCATTGACATAAGACTGAAGTCCAATCCACCAACCTTGCTTCTTTCTGGTTTGGGGCGGCTCCAGTCAATCTTACAATGGTAGATAGGTATCCGTATATCAGGATTTGCTGGGTGAACAATCAGGAAAACATTCTTGTCCGTTTTCCGAATTACAAACGTCGCTTGTTTCTTATCTCGGCATTCTATTGTCAAAGCTTCTGTAACGTTGCATCGATTTGTTATCTCTCCATTAGCAGGGCTACCATTACTTTGTATGTATTGGAAATGATTGGAACTCCGAGTAAACGTTATAGGGCCTGTATCCATTCCTGGTCGAGGCGACGGAGGAGGACTCTCAAATTCTGAACTGTATTCGGATGTGGTTGTGCTCACCTCATCTGTTTGTGGGGATGGGCGAGATCGTTCCTCCATGCGGTATAACTCAGCATAGGCAATTTCTCGTTCAATATTGTGTTTTGTGTCAATAAGTTTACGCTGTTCCCAAAAGCTTTGTTTTTCCTCCACGGATGAAAATTGACCGAGACAATCAGAACAGAAAGATGCGTCAAGTTCCTCTAGCTCGGTTTTAAGTTTCCGGTCTTCTTTTTCGGTGATTGGGGGTTGCGTAAAACCACGATGGCAAATAACACAAGTAGAGGATGGGCGGTGAATCATCTTACCAGTGCATCTCCGACAGAATCCATATTCGTTGGAGCAAAATTGATCAATACGCCCATGGAAATAGGATTTGCAATCCTTATTACGGCACCTTTTTTTTACGTCGTTAGACCATATTGTTCGGTCGCCAAAATAACAGCGAGACCCACTGGCACATAGCAAAGCACCTTTTTGGCAGTTATTGAAATCGGAATTGGATGCTTTGCAGTATTGACTGATATGGACAGATGGATTCTTCAGTTTGGATCCCAAGATGTCTTCTCTGACTGTAGAAGGATTATCAGTTATGATGAACTTGCCCCTTTTTACATTGGATTCTGAACGATGAACGACATCAGAAAACTTATCTTGGGAGAAGGCATCACTCACTAACTCCCTAAGACAAAATTTGCTCATATTCGATCTGTAGCGGATATCAAGAACAAAAAGAAGTGCTCTCAGCTCTTTGGTTGTCACGAGTTTAGAGTCTGCGAGCAATGGTATTCGCTCCGATAGAGTTCTTGTGTCGATAATCGGTTGGGGGTTTGTGCCTTTTTTCTTTGAGTTCCGACGGGGAAGTTTGATACTGTTCCTTTTAGTGTCAACCATAGGACGTCTTTTGTGCTTGGGTTTGTGTGTGTCCTGCTTGTTCAAAGATGCTGGGCCTGAGGAATCGTCTGCAAAAAGATGGTGGATACTCGTTGGAGTAATGTATTTCTCAAGTATAATAGACAGTGACAAGGACACTTGGTAGCAAACCTTATTCACCTGACTAGGTAGTTCCTCTTCAGTATTTGTAGTCAGGGAAGAGAAAGAAAGTCTTTTCATTTCATCAAATAAACATATACTGGAATCAACTTCAGGATGAAGAGTTGATAAGAGATATGTTTTACAATCCAACTTTGACCATTGACGTGTGGTTGGGTAGTTGTCCTTGTTTAGAACGTGAACAATGAGAGTCTCTGTGTACTTATTCAGTAAAAGGATATCATTCAGAGTACACTTTGGATGGTAGATTGGTAATACCTTCAAACGCCTGGGATACACCGTTATTAAATTCCAAAGAAACCTCGTACCTGCAGAATCCAAATATGTGAAGACCGGAAAATAGATTATGTTGGGACAAAAGGATTTGCCCTCATCATATTCTAATACATAATTAATCTTGTAGGATGGTTTCACAATACCACAACAGATGGCGTTGTGGCAAAAGAAACGGGGTCTAACAGAATTGGGCGGAATACTCTGATGATTTAATAGATCAACAATAACATTCAGAGCGATCGGTGTCATGATACCTTGTTGGTTGTTGAGTAATCCACGAACGGTAGTTGATAATTGGGGGGCCTCTTGAATGGAAACACTTCGATGTCCAACAAGAATGTTTTCCAAGACTTCCTTTATTTTGTTCTTTTCTAAACCGTAAGACTTGCCGAGTACAACTGAAATAGTGTGTATCATTTTCGCACAATCTTTTTGTTTTAGTGCAGGCTCGGGAACAACAACATTGGGTGCGGATGCGAGTGATTGGGTAGGATTGGAGTCCTGTGCATTAGTGGTCAGTACAGACCTATGGGTGGAATGCTTTTGTGGAAATATAGGAGGGGGCAAACTATCGTCTGACTCACTATCAGTAAACCCCAAGTGTGATTCAGTAGGAGGTACCAGATTTAGAGACATTGGTTTAGATGGGATTGATGGCGTTTGATTACTCTCGTCAAAATCACTTCCCATTATTGCAAGAATGGCACCTTCGGTAGATTGAGACATATGGGATTCATGCGGGTCCAGTAGGTATGTCTGCGTCAAATCTTCTCCTACTGGTTGGGATAACTTTGGTGACTCATTGTCAATAGAAGGAATACAATTTTGGTGGGGTTTAATACCAACAAGCAATTTGGTGGCCATTTTGATATCATCTGTATTGGCAGATAAATTGACATAAGCAACATCAGTCAATTCGGCACACATACGGATTTCATCTAACGTGAGCGAAGGGCTAGAACCATCATGGGAAGGAACTGAACACAAATCATTAGATCTGGTACCCAATTGAACGTCATCTAACGTTGGTAGGTGCGTTGAAACTGGTGAATTAACAGAACCATACAACCTCTGTGAGAGGGTGTGGGTTCCTGGCTTGTCTGGAGGGGGACATCCATCGCCAAGATTTGACGGTGAGTTTAAATCAGGCTTTTCGGAGAATCGAAAGTCAACGTTGAAAGAAGATAAATCAACACCAAGTAGCGTTGAGGCAAATCTGTCCGTGATACTGTTCAGTGAAAAAGTAAGACATTCTTGTTGGTCCTGAAGTATAATACCACCACCATCCATAGAGTCACCAAAGTTACTTTCATCAAAGAAGAATCGGTCGTATTTGTTGAGCAAAATTCTGTCGCGCGATCCATTAGACCGACTAGTGGAGTTGGTCTGGAGGGAGAAGGGTTGGAGGTCAAATGGAAAAGAATCTGGATTTGGGGAGTAACGGAGTTCTTTGCCTGAAATGCTGACATGATAAATGATGAAATCACCAGGCTTAATATCCGATAGTGGACAAAAGTTAGATGTTGCTCGGTTCGTTAATCCAGTCTGATTGGGGTTGATATTTGTTAGCTTGTCCAATGTTTTGATACCAGACCTGTCCAGATTACCGTCAACCGTGTTTTGATGATGGATATGTTCCCGGTCAATTTTAGTCTGTTTCTTGAGATGATAAGGACGATTGATTTGAGCACCGGAAGTATAAGCAGAGGCTCTCCTATTCCAAGGACGACGACTGGAGTTACGGAAAGTTGTTAACTCTCCTTTGGAAGTTATACGTTTTCCTTTTGAATTGGTGGAATCCAAATAGCAAGGTGCGGGCAGCATGTGTATCGGACAATAAAGGTTCTGTGTGTCAATTGTTGTTGGCAAATGCAATTCCAATAACGTAGAAGTGGAAGTGAATGGATTGGACTGCGTACGGGGCGGAATAGCCTCGTTGATGAGCTGACGTGAACATAGGGACAAACAGGACTCGTGGTAAACCAAACCTTCCACCAATCCAGGTACGGGAATAGTCAAAGGTAAAGGCCAATATGGATGTCTTTTGGCAAAGTCAAAAATGATGGGAAAACATGCGCAAATAGAAGACCTCATCTGCATGAATTTGACATGTCGAGTGCAGGAAGTAGTGAAGTTAAGAATATTGCGGGCGGCCATAATATCTTGCTCAAACTCATGCCGGTTTCTATCCGGATATTTGTAATTCGAACAATGATTCCATTTGAAAAGAATTGGATGGGTTGTAGAGTCGTCTTCACGCTTCAAAACAACAGAAACACCATCTACTCCGTAATGATTTTCAACAAACGAAGGTTGGGCTTCAGGAACATATGTAACCACATCAGCTTCTTTGCTGTTGAAATGATTTATCATTTGTCCAATGGAAGATAAAGTAGATGATTGTTGAGTAGATTTAGCGGCACATTGAATACCAACCTTCGACATAAGCTTGGAAACTGAATCATTATACAGAGAAGCAAAGGCGACATTGGTCCAGTGAGGAGGTTTTCTATGTTCGTTGGAGGCTAGGAGTTGGCCAGCAACAGTTTCGGCTAAATTGGTGCGTTTGAAACCCATGCGGAGCGATCTTTTACTTGGATCCGATGGAGAAAGTTTCCGGTAACGGAATTTGAGAGCGAAATCTTTTGCAATCAAAGATGAGGCGTTGATCATTGATTGTTCAACATGGGAATTGGATTGGAAAAGAGAATGAAGCTCTTTTAAGAAAAAGAATTGCCTGGCAACAATACGGGAATTGGCTTGGTGTATATTTTTGTCAAAGCCCTCACTGTTGGCAAAAACAGTCCAAAGCTTTGGATCATACTTCAAAAGGTACAAAATGACATCGGCACAATGCTTAGTAAGAGGATTGTTGTTGAGATCGAGTAGGGCGGAATATAAACTGATAAGATTTTGGAAGAAGGAATCGCTGGATGTTGAATCGGACAAAGCAAGCATGTATCGAGTAATCGTTTGTTGAGAGGAAGCAACCCAAGTGTTGTAGGATTCAACCCCTTCACTACCACCGGGTTTGTAGTTAGTAAATAAACGGTCGTGTTTGGATCTAACAGATCTTGTGAGATGCTGGAGACACAAGGACACCAAAAAGGAGATTCCAAGTTGATGAAAAAAGGCTTCGAATGTAGCTACTAATGGACCTTGGTCGGTGAAAAATGTATACAAGTCAACGGGGGTGCCATGTTTCCAACAACACTGTATAACCCAAGATAATTCAGAAGTCTTTTCCGCAGGAATGATAGCCCACGCAAGAGGTATTGTGTCGCCGTAACTAGTCTTGGTTACAAGAACAAAACATACACCATCATAATTATGTTCTTTGTAATGGAAGCAATCACCGACAAACACTGGAGTAGTTAATTTCCCGAAATATTTCCCAGAAGCGATTGGGGTAGCAACAAAACATCTATAAAACCGATTTTCAGTGTCAGTCTGAAGAATAACAGTGGCTTCAGGATTCTTTAAGGCAAACGCCTGCATCCAGGTTGAGTGGGTGCATGATTGTTGATTGGGTAAAGATTTGAGCATGTATTCAAAACACGCATTTCGAGATCGACGTAGCATCTTTTTAACCTGCCTCGGTTTGGAAGTGGAAGTGAGACCAGATACTAGAAACCAATTATACAGACTTTTTTGGGAAGTGTCATTGGGAGATGGGCTATTCATCATACATTCGGACATAAATTGCTGGAATGGAGGGAAATGAGTTAAATAAATTTGTTCCTTTATCGAGAGTAACGTCTGATGGAGACAACAATGTTGATCGAAAGTTGGGAAAAGAGTTTCGTCCAACCACCAAAAAGTAGAATCGGAATCCGTCCGGTTCTTCCGAGTCTGGAAAGGTGCATCATGGCTTGAACAGAAAACTCTGATCTCAAGATCGCAACACACGCACTTAAAAGAACGATTGGTACGGTGGGAGCGGTAGTTTGTTCTATGAAAGGTGGTGATCTTAAATCCCCACCGATTGAAGCAGTATGCTCCGAGAGAGTCGAGCAAATTGTCTGTGGAGGAGGAAAAAACCGGAGGCCGATTGCGGAATTGCTGTAATGACATGGGCGACCATGACTTAACGGGTTTATGATTGGAAGTCGACAAATTGATCATCGGAAACTTTGCTCATTGCAGAAAAGGATACGTCGGGAAATAGAATGAGTAATAACCGGTGTACCATGAATGAATGATAGGATGTGAATCGGGAAAAAAGTACGGTACAAAGTACAGAAAAATAACGGACCGACGATGAAAGGGGGGGGGGGTGTGAGAAATATAGACTAAAAAAATTTACCGGCTAAAACAGACATTTGACCGAAATTAATGATAGTGATAAAACGTTACAAAAATAAAATACATGGGTGGAACGAATATAAGCCAGAAAAAATTACGGATAGGATTGCGTGGGAAAGGAGGAAGGGGAACCTATCACCAGGCTCAAAGGTGAGGATACTACTTTTTAAAACCGACACTGAGGTCCAGCAGAACATAAACAGCAGGTAAAATACCTACGGTCAGGCCCAGTAGCAATAATCGCCAAATTTTTGACAGGGGACGAGGCTGACGCAAATTTTAAAAACCTATTTTCAGGCTCTTGCCCTCCAAAAATTGCCGTGCGCGAAACTGAGGGAACCTTAGTAAAATTTAGGTATGCATGATAGTACGTACGAGTACGAGTAAGTGTGTAAAATAGGGTGACCATTTTGAGACAGCTTTTTTTTTCGTCCCCCTCCTACACCCATCAATTTGGGTCCTGTTAGTCTTATTGATCTTACTCTCCAGCTGGAACTTCTTGACCAAAGTAATCACCGCGCCAGAATTGGCAAGAGCAAGAGCTTTCCATAGATACCCAATTTGCAGGGGTTGCACGCGCCGGAACCCCTTCGGACTTTATGATTCTTCCGGTCAAGAAAATCACAAAAAGTTCACAAAAAACTCCAATACCACACCCATCAGAATACCAAGTGGTCTCAACCAACCCATTCCTTAACCATAGCATTAAATTGACCTGCTACTTGGCATTCTCTTCCTTACACCAAGATCAACAAGACCTGCAAGTTTCAGATCGATTGGAAGAGTCCTACAGGAGAAAAGAGCTTCAGCAACACACAATCGAACTTGACGACGACGCCTTGTTGAAGCGCTCGCTCCCCCCGCTGCCCTACTACGCGGCTACAACAAGCGACGCGGCTACAGTGTAATTCGGTTTTGACGTACTACTAGTAGTTTAATGTTCTGTATTTGTTATTCAGTGCTGTTAAAGTAGTTGCAATTAGATGGAGTAGGAAGCAAAGAAGTGACGACGAGTACTCGTATTATTGAGTTTCGCAATAGAGGTTCGCAATAGAGGTTCATTACAAGTTCTTCGTGTAATATCAGTCACGAGACCAATTTAGATCATGAGTGTTATATTTGTCGTAAGCCTCTAAAAAGAGAATGTGTAATGGTAGTTTGATTTAGTAAGAGTTTAGAATTGTGGGAATGATAAATCTGAAGAAAGAAACATGTTTTTGGATACTTTTGTATTCAATCGTATTAGATTGGGAGAAGCTTCTCATATACAAAAGTGAGGTGTTCTCGGAATTGAATCGTATGATTGGAGTTCGAATTCCGATCAATCGTATTTGGGACGACGGTTGGACGTGTATCGGGAGAAGGAGAGACCAGATACGACACTCTTCTCCTTCTCGTAGAATGAGTCAAGGAGTAGGGTGATAAGGCTTGATGTGACGAATGTTGATTCTTTCTTTGAGGTGTGGAGTTTTCCAGTAGGCAATGGTGCCATTGGTGATGATTTGGTCAATGGTGAATGTACCAATGTTCTTGGCATGAAGAGCATCTGCATTTGGTTTGGTGATCATGATTTGTTCATTGATAACGAAGTCATGTTGTTTGCGATGAGAGTTTTCACGAAGGGCATCTTTGTTGATGATGTTTTGGCGTTTGTTTCGAATGATGTTGATATCAGAGATGATAGGGATGGGGAGAAACATATCGCGGTTGAATACAAGGGCACCTGGAGAGATGCCAAAAGTCTTGTGGACAGTGCATCAAAGAGCAAATTGCGTGGATGCAAAGATGTTGTCGATAAGATCATGAGCTTCTTGTTGTAGATCTTGAGGAGGATTGGTGTTTAGTTCAATGCGCATGGTTGATTTGATAGTATTATGGGCCCGCTCAAGAACAGCATTTGATTGTGGGTTCTTGGTTGTGGACATCTTGGGTTTGATACTGAGATATTCAAGGTGGAATTGAAAATCATGGCCAATGAAGCAAGGTCCTCTGTCGAATTGACAATTGTTGGGTCGAGGGTATCGAGATAGCCAGGCATTGTTGAGTGCATGGACTGCCATTAGGCTGGTAGGATTGACTTGAGGAGATCGAATGATTTCCAAGAGATTTGTGGACATATCCATGATGGTAAAACCATTGAATTAGATGGGTAGAGGGTGACCAGGGAGTTCAATAGACCATGGACCAATTGCGCCGATGGCGATTGTATCCCAGGGTACGTGTGTTTCTTGTCGAGTGGCTAGTTGACCATGGTGATGATGATCTAACTTGTAGCGTTGACAAGCATCACAAGTACGGCAGAATTGAAGAACTGCGTCCTTGAGACCAGGAGAGTAGATGAATCGATTGATTGTGGTGGTGAGTCGATCAGCTCCAGCATGCCCGAGGACATGGTGGTACCATTTGATGGTGTTGGCTCTGAGGATTGCAGGGAGAACAATTTTGGTTTGGTTATTGTGGTTAGTGAATACGAATATATCTGTACCATTGAAATTTTGAATTGTATACTTGTCATTTTGTGTAATACTTTCATCTGCAAGTTGTGCTTGCGCAAGGTGTGGAAGGGCTGGTGGGTATTCAGGAATTGTTTCCGGATATTTGATGAAGAGATCAGAGAGATCGAGGGGAGGAGAATCTTCTTCCTTGGAGTCTTCTTGCATGGGTAGTCGCGAGAGTGCGTCTGCAATGACATTTTCTTTGCCCTTGATGTATTTGAAAACTGGAGAGAATTCTGTGACGTCTTCAAGAAGCATTTGCCAGGTCATGATTTGATTGGAAGTGATAGTTTGACGAGTGAGATTGATATGGTCGGTCCATACAATGATTTCTGCGCCCCAGAGGATAGGTCCAAATTCTTTGAAGACTTTGACTACGCAGAGCATTTCTTTGTCGATGGTAGGATACTTGAGTTGAGCCTTGGTTAGTTTTTGAGAATAACAGATGATGATTTGATTGTCTGGAACAATTATAGCGCCTAACTGATAATCAGAGGCGTCAGTGTAGACATGAAATGGTTTGTTCGGATCAGGAGAACTGAGAAGTATATCTTCAGCTATGATAGCTTTTGCACGTGTAAAAGCTTCGATTAGTGCTGGATTGGGAGCAAGCTTACCCTTTTGTTGGCCGGACAGAGCTGTGAGTGTAGCAAGAACTTCAGCGCGTCCGCGCCAAAAGTTTCTGTAAAAATTAACCATACCGATAAACGATCTGAGTTGGGTAATGGTCTTGGGGAAGGTGAGCTTCAGGATGGGTTCAATCTTGATAGGGTTAGGTCTGACACCATCGGAAGATATGATGTGTCCAAGCCAAGGTGCAGAGCTTTTCAACCAGTGACATTTGGCTGGCTTGACTGAGAAGTTATGGGCCTTTAGTAGGTAAAGGACTTGATTTACGGTCTTGCAGTGAGCGTTGAGTTCATTGGAGAAGATTCCAATATCATCAATGTAGACTTCGACTTGAGGGAGATGAAGAAACATTTGTTCCATACAACCCTGGGCCCAACATGGAGAGTTTAGAAAGCCCATGGGTAAACGAAGGAGGCAAAATTTGCCAAAAGGAGTTACAAGAACACACTTCCAACTGAATTCTTCATCGAGTTTGAAGGTGTGGAATTGCATGCTGACGTTGATGAGTGTAAGGTATTTGAAGCCTCGACACCGGTGGAAGATATCTTGAATCTTTGGTAGTGGGTAATGAAGTTTCTTGGTGACCTTGTTGAGTTCACGAAAGTCACTGATTAGACGGCAGGAACCATCTGGCTTGGGCACCACAAATGTAGGCATTCCCCATTCAGTAGCATAACAACGTTCAAAGATGCCAAGATTGACTTGTCGAAGGAGTTTGGTTTTGACGGCTTGTTGCTGGTGGATGAGAATGGAGTATGGTTGCTTGATATGAAATGGAACTGCATCGGGTTGAAGATCGATGCGGAATTCTTTGTCCGGAAAGATTCCTAGTTCGCGGTCGGCGAGACCTTCGAAGAGCTTGGCATGTGGGCTGAGGATTTTGAGGAGATGCTCTTGTTCATATGAACTGAGATGAGTTTGTTCAGAGACTAGTTTGGGTAGATCAGTCTTCTCGTATTTGGTTGCTCCATCAACGTAAGCTTGTTGGTTGGCTTGGTTCATGTAGCATTCGGCAACGACGTATGGTTCGTTGGTCATGACTCTTTGGATGATAGTCTTGTCATGGAAGTAACTGGGTGGATGAAATGGCATTGTTTTCTCGTACCAGGTCATGGTTGAGTTTTCAAAATCCATTTTGATTCCAATGTCCTTCATAGTCTTTTGACCAAGGATGAAATGGTAATTCATTTTGGCGTCGACTACATAGCACTTGACCGTGTTGATGAGGAGTGAGAAGGATAGCTTGGGAAGCATGAGGTTGTGAAGGTTTACATACTTAGAGCAGCTGGCTTTGCCATTGGTGGTGATCATGTTGACCGGAGTTTCGAGATCATGGAGGACGACTGTTGGTGGAAGAGATGATTGAGATTGTCAGTTGATCCCGAGTCGAAAAGTGTTTTGAAGTAGTATTTTCCTTTGTGTTCATTGACTTGATTGCAAGAAGTGATGGTCGTTGGAGCAAGATCTTGAGGTTCCTTTGGTTTGGAGAGAGCAGTGAGGTTTTCGGTGTAGCCATTAGGTGGGCTAGGAGATATGACATAAGAGTCGGTGAGTGGTTCCTTGTTAGGCTTGTTGTTGATATAGATTAATTCTTCCGTTGGAATCTCAACGCATGAATCGTTGTTGTATGATGGGAACCGTTGAATGTCTTTATCGTAATATTCAGAGCCGGTTTCAATGTCGACATGAAAGAGATCATGCCAAATTTCTTCTGGGGACTCGGAGTGTTCTTGAATAACAACGCACATGTGTTGTTCCGTATCTGGAGGAGTAGGTGGAGTGTTGTTGTTGTTATCATCGGAACGATCATTGACAAATGAGTCGTTGTTATTGTTGTTGCGATTGTTGTTGTTGTTGTTGTTGTTGTTATTGCGGCTGTTTCTGTTAGGATTGCTCGCGTTTTGAAAGCATTGTCCCCATGTGTGGTTCAATGCTGGATGTATGGGACAAGGGTCTGAAGATTGTAGTCTTTGTTTGTTGTTGTTATTGTTGTTACGTTGGTTGTTGTTGTTCGAATTGTTGTTTCGATTGCCATTGTTGTTGTTCCGTTGGTTGTTGTTGTTATTGTTATTGTTGTTCGAATTGTTGCTTCGATTGTCATTGTTGTTGTTGTTTTGGCGATTGTTGTAATTGTTGTTGTTGTTGTGGCGGTTGTTGTTTTTGTTGTTGTTTTGATTGTTGTTATTGTTATTGTTGTTGTTACGTATGGATTTTTGGTGTAGTCTTTCCATTCTGGTGATAATTTGATGGAGTTCATCGTCAAAGGGTGAATTGTGTTCTTCATAGTAGGTGTGTCTCCATTGTTCATGCATGGATTCGTAGATCAAGCTCTTGAAGTCTTCGCCATCAATAATAGCAAGATTTGGGTCATCGGGAGCACCGGGAAGCAGAGGGAGAATGGCTTTGTTATGGTAAGATACCATTGAAACAAACTTGTTGACCGTCATGTTGGAAGTCTTTTTGATATTGAGGATGAATTGTTTGTGATTGCGGTAGGCATCAAAGTTGTTGGAGAACTTGAATTGGATGAATTGTCCTATGACGATATCGAAGTTGTCTTCTGTTTCTTCAATAACTTCGATTTGTTCACTGAACCAAGCATCGTCGGCATAGTCATTGAGGATGTCTGGGAACTTGTTGAAGAGCTTGGCGCCATCGTCCCATTCGAGGGTTTGTCTGGCCTTGTTGAATTCATGAATAGAGTGAATGATTTGCATATGAGTGGAAGAGTGAGAAATGATGGGGACTTTCACTTTGGTTGTTTCGGTAACACCATCTTCGACTCTTGAAGTTTTGTATTCCACTTTTTCAATCGTGTTTGGATCGAAATCGAACTTGAAGGGGATAAGATTGTAAGTAGTCATTGTGAATAGAATTGTTAATAGTTAGTACGGGTGAGGAAAGGTGTTGATTAGAGTGTAAAGCGTTGAATTGTAATACTCGAGTAATAGTGAAGGATAAATAACGAATAGAAGCGTTATATATTCGACTGTTTAAACAGTGTCATAAGCCTCTAAAAAGAGAATGTGTAATGGTAGTTTGATTTAGTAAGAGTTTCTTAGAATTGTGGGAATGATAAATCTGAAGAAAGAAACATGTTTTTGGATACTTTTGTATTCAATCGTATTAGATTGGGAGAAGCTTCTCATATACAAAAGTGACGTGTTCTGTATGATTGGAGTTCGAATGAGAAGGAGAGACGAGATACGACAATGAGTGATTCCCGGCAGTTCTAAACTAATAAAAGACCAAAGTAATAAAAAATATTCACGAGTGAATAGATGAATAAATTTTTTGGTGCACCCAACTGACGAATATTTTTATTAACTGACAGATTTGGAATTTGGAATTTCTAAGTACAAAACAGTAACTGTCTGTTTACGTCTGTTGTTTAATCACTACCTGCGCCACCTACCGGCCTATTTTGGCAAGCAAGCCTGTTAAGTATTCAAGACTGGCCGGCAGTTGAATTTTCAGAATTTTCTATGTACCGTATTGGTTGGCTTTGCTGGTAAAATTACTAGTAGCTATTGATACGAATTACTAGTAGCTATCCTCGCTAAAACACTCACATTGCTCTCCAGCAGCAAAAAACCACACTCTTTTGCAAAACACTCTTTCTTTCGCGAAACACTCTTTCTTTTCCGAAACACTTAGAATCGACAATCACCATGGCCCTGGAGTTACTAGCACTAATTGGAGAATACTATGAGGACAACTACTTAACCCCCAATTACAACAATCCACTGCTTGGCGAGGAAGATAAGAAAAGAAGGGACCGGAGAACTCCTAGGATTGCAATTAAGCGATACAGCCAATCTGCGTTCATGTATCTCTATCGATCCGGAAATGATCAAGCCCTTCTCAACTGCTGTGGAGTTGATCATGTAGTATTCAGAGAGCTCCTAGATTTGTTTGAGCCTTTCTACAATCAATACATGTATGATGAAAAGACTGGATCGATCCGGAAGTTTAAGCATGATTATAGCCAACGTCGAGAGTTTGATGCAACTGGATGTCTTGCTCTTATCTTATTCTGGTTTCGAACCAGAGGATCAGCAGCAAGAGCAGTTGCCATAGCATTTGGAATTACAGCTTCTCCTATGTACAGATGGTTGAAATTCGGACGCAGAATGCTTCTTTGCGCATTGCAAGATCATCCTGCTGCCAAGGTTTGCTTGCCAAACAAAGAAGAAACACAACAATACGTCGATGCTATTGCTGCAAAGTATCCAGCGCTTGGTCCACACCGGGTGTGGGCCGCTTGCGACGGGCTTAAACTCCATATCCAGCAGTCTGGTGACTGGACCAAACAGAACCAATACTACAATGGTTGGACTTGTGCTACGTATGTTAATAGTGTCTTCCTTTTCTGTCCTGATGGGAGGATCCGCGCTTGTGTCTTCAATGCTCCTGGTTCGTGGCATGATAGTACTCAAGCTGACTTTGGGCTCTATGAAAAGATGGAGCTTATGTATGAGCTGTACAAGGCAAAGGTTGTTGTCGATTCGGCGTTTAAGTTATCTGCAAACAACTATCTTCTTAGAAGTAGCCAATACGACCCTACAACAGCTCCTGTAGAAATACCTGACGGTACACCTGTCGAAGAGGCCAGAGCAATGAAACAACGTGCCATTTGCAAGGCTATTACAGTGAATAGACAAGCAACTAGTGTTAGACAGATGTCTGAATGGGGGATGCGACAGATCCAAGGTGGGTTCCCTCGACTCAAAGATAACATGTTGCTGGAAGAAACGGGAGACAGGAGGATCATTCTGAAGCTTGTCGTGTTGTTGTACAACTTCCAGACAGCTAAGGTTGGAATCAACACCATACTCAACACCTACATGAGCCAGACTGAAGGTTTCTTCTCCTATGGATTGGTACCAACTGAAACCGCAAACGACGTATTTTAGTAGAGTTGTCGAATCGATTGATTGAATCAATCAATTCCATCATTCTTAGCAAATTAGATAATAATCAATATTAGTTACGAATTAGCGCAGATTTGATCAATCAATTACTCATATTTAGAGCAGTCGACAACACGTTCGAATAATTTTGCTCCGGCGCACCTCTTGTGGTTTTCGATCTCTCTTTTAAGGTGTTGCAATAGAGTTTTTCTATTGCCTTTGTAGCCCAAGCTTCTGTCTGGAGTAATGTTGTTGTTGTTGTTGAGTTTCTTAACTAATAATCGATTCTTTTATTTTAACTAACTAACTAACTAACTAATCGATCGATTCGATTCTACTATCGATTCGATTCGTAATCAATTCCTAACTAATCGACGTCAACGAATCGTCGTCACTGCTGCTGCTGTCACTGTCATGATCACTGCTGTAGTCGCGATGCTGGAGACTGTTCACCTTTCTTTTGAGCTTCCCCCCTTCAGCATTAGTAACTTGGGGAGTAGTAACTTGGGGAGTAGTAACCTGCGGAGTAATACCAACGGCGCGACTGCGACCGGCGCCACCATTACTAGTAAGTTGAGCAAGGAGTGCCTGCAATATTACCTTCCTCTCTTCATCTGCCCTGTCCTGTCTTCTCTGCGCATCATTCATTTGCTTCTGCTGAAGCTTCAATACTTCAGCAATCATCACCTTGAATTCGTCGTCTCCTCCCTTACGATTGTAGTGTCTCTTTGTCTTGCTAGTAGCTGTCTTGTTACTTTTGTTACTAGTAATGGTGCTGGCGGACGTCAGCTCTGCTGCTAGCTCTGATACTTCTGACTGTTGGGTGACTTGTTCAGGTTGTGTTGGTTGACCAAGTAGAAGTGGTACCGGTTGAGTTGAAGCATCAGGAGGAGGAGGAGGACGAGGAGGAGGAGGAGTAAACTCATCTCTGTCAACATTATAAATATCTTCTCCATCTGTAATTTCTGATTTAACACCTATCAGTCTGTGGAGTTCCTTTGCTTCCTTGATGTCCCATCTCATGTTTGGATTGCCAGTAGGGGCTTTCATCCGGTACAATCGATGGAATTTGTTGCGAATGGAAGTGACATCCCTTCCAGGAAACTTCTGAGCGTGTAGGGCTCTGACATCATCCCAGTCATCATTTGAAACTGGTATGAAAGCTCTAATGGCAGCAAACATGCTCTCCAACTCGGGCTTGGTGTAGTTGTTGGCGCCGGATTTCCTGCCTCCAGTCGTGGGCATGTTGTTGTTGATTGTTATGATCGATGGTATTGCTGGTGGTGGTGGTGTTTCTGTTTCTTCTTTTTTATGTGCCGAGCACCCGAATCGAATCGATTCATCGTGGTCCGAAGAATTCTTGTCTTCTAATAATCTAGCAAGCGCAACAACAGCAGCAACAGTAGTGGTGTAGGAGGACATCGGTGGTGCCCTGTCTAATGTGCTGGAGAGACAAGTCGTACTGTTGTTGCTGTTTCTTTCCGGACTTTCTTTTCGGACTGTTTGCAAATTTTCAGCTGGCCAAAATTGGCGATGATCACCAAAAAAGCATGCCGGCAAGGGAGGTGCGAAGAGGTGCACACATGATTGATTCTTCTGTTGGGTGACTGAAATATTGGATTTTTCGATTTTAGTGATTCCGTTCGAGTTTATTCTGTTTTTATTCAATTAATTAAAATTTAGAAGTCGATGCAGCATCGACTTCTAAATTATATTCAATACTTAATATATCTATGTACAAAGTGAATAAATTTATTAGTTTGGTCGCAAAATTTTATTAGTTTAGAACTGCCGGGAATCACTCAATATTGAACATTTTGAGCTGGTACAAATTCTACAGAGGCCTACTTTGTCTCTTCGTCATTAACACACATACTCGTACCGTAAGTCTTACTTGAGATGTTGTCAACTCCGTCCAGGTTTGTACGGTAAGGTAAATCTTTGTGCAGCAGTAATCTTACGAGTATGCACCCTGTACCGGTATGATTTGTGTGTGTGTGTGTGTGTGTCATGTGTTAGGAGTTGTCAACTCCGTCTCGTTCGCCCCGGCGCGGCATATTCGTTCTGTACCTGGTGTGTTGAGCGAGGACGCTCAGCATGGGGTAAGAAGTTAACCGGTTCGAACCAGCGGTCATAATTAGATCCGTTATTCACGGTTTTCCTCGCTGTCTCACTCGAACCGCTAGGTACTCGTACGAGCACCGTAATAGCGTCTGTTGCATATGTACGCGGTGTTAACAGCAGTTCTGCCTAAGAGATGGGATACAAGAATAATACAAGTACGTACACGTACCACGAACGTGTATCTTCCTGTACCGGTACCGGTACGTATCTTGTACTCGTTCCCATACCGTGGTACAAATGTTTAGTACGGTTGATTACGTACCGTACCGCTACGAACAATCGGTGAGTAATTTCGG